>CM041196.1:5911234-6515651 GCA_023078555.1 Ulva prolifera
CCTGAATCGCACCTGCGTTGATCACGAGTATGTATATCCTGAAGACAGTATCTACCCGCACTCGAATTGTGAGCTGCCTGCGCCTGGCCGCGCGGGGGCCCGCCTCATCTTGTGAGCGACCATCTCTGGCGGCAGGTATGCCGAAGGCGCTCAGCCGCAGCCGCGAAAACGGCGGAGCCTGTCCGGAGGGGGCGCACACACATCCTCCCGCCTCGTCCGCACACGTCCCGGCCTGTCAAATATATACCACATCACCCGGCAGCAGCTCGCCGCGCATGCCCCACACAGAGCTTCCGCGCAGAGCGTCCAGAGCAAGCCGATGTGAGTGTGCAGGGCTATGACCCCGAGGTCATCGACCTCATCTCCCTCAAGCCCTTCGACATGGAGCAGATCTCGAAGAGCGTCGGCAAGACGAACCGCGTCATCATCGTCGAGGAGTGCATGAAGACCGGCGGCATCGGCGCCTCGCTGTCCGCCGTCATCAACGAGAGCCTCTTTGACAGCCTCGACGCGCCCGTCGTGCGGCTCTCGTCGCAGGACGTGCCGACGGCGTACGCGCACGAGCTCGAGGCCGCGACGATTGTGCAGCCCGCCGACGTCGTGGACGCCGTGCGCCGCATGTGCGGCGTCGCCGCCGCCGTCTAGGCGCGCACACACAGGGCTCAGTACAGAGCGCGGGGGGGGCGGGGGCCGCGGCTGCGCAAACATAGTGCACAGCACAGCGGCCGACCCGCGTACCTGGTCAGATTGCCATCACGGGGCAACGTGGGAGTGTTGAGAGGCGCGGTGCGGTCGTGGTGGGGGCCGGCAGCTGTTGTGGCGCGCGGATGTGCGTGGGGATTCGATTACTCTGCGGCAGATTATGCGATGTGATCAGAGTTGCTGGGGGCATGAGTTGATTGCGGCATGCGAGGAAGGGCAGAGATTGGCGACGGGCGCTTGCCGCTGCGTGGTCCGGGTAATGGCTGGAGTGCCGGAGTTGGCCGCAGGCGGCGTGTTCGGAAATGATGTGGGAGAGGACATGCGGTTCTGGGGCTGCATCTGCAGCGGGCTATGTAACCTATTGTTTCATCAGAGCTTGTGTACGTGCCGATGACTGATGATGTTGACCGGGCATGGCAAACAAGAAACAAGATGACATGACACTGCAGGCCATTGTCGACAGGGATGTCCTGGGGATGCTAGATAATCACGATTGCAAGAGGATCACTATGACTCGCTTTGCAATGCAGCTCTGCGTGAATGCTGCAGCAGGTCTATCCGACACACACACACACAGCAAGGTCTATTCAATGCCATCGCACGAGCAGTATGGAATGCTCCCTGACCACCATGCCGCTGTGGCTGAGCACTCTACGAGTATCTATTGACACGCATGTCCCCATGGCCCTATGGCGCTCAGCAGATGCTGCTGTAGATCATTTGGCAAAAAATGAGGGATACGTGATGCCGATCCTGGGACATGTCGGACAGGAGGCTCTTGCATCGTAGTCTCGACCAGATGGGCTAGGAACATTGAAAGCGAGCATGTAAATAGACGGCAACAGCGCGATTGTCTATTCCACTGAGACAGCAGCAGAGGATGGCACTGACGTGGTATGTCCTGCTCGGCAGAATAGGCAGAACGACAACCACGCACAGCCTTGCAGAACCA
This sequence comes from Ulva prolifera, assembly GCA_023078555.1. Lineage (NCBI taxonomy): Eukaryota > Viridiplantae > Chlorophyta > Ulvophyceae > Ulvales > Ulvaceae > Ulva > Ulva prolifera. The sequence continues at coordinate 5,912,889 of CM041196.1, forward strand.
TACAGCCTATGCAGATCGATAGCTAGTTCTTACATCCCATGCAGCTGCTGTGCACGCTCTCGTTGCAAAATCCACCCCTGCACAGTGCACAACAGCTCGTGCCCGTCACGTGCTGCCAGCCGCTGATCAAGACACAGTACCTCACAGCAATCGTGTTGGCCAAACTTTTGCGCTGTGTCAGTACTTTTCAGCCAGCTTATCCACAACATTTGGCGTATCAGCAAGAAGCAGCCGGCGTGTTTGATTTATACCTGTCTACATAGTAAAAGATCGATCATGCTCGAGCACATCGTTTTCACACACAGGTCAATGTCGGCGGTGAACTCATGGAAGTTGCATGGAGCGCCGTTTGATGGGCGGCGCTGCTGCTCTGAGGCACATGTGTTTCCGAAGCTTTGGCTGTGTACTGATCAACACAACACCTTGACGACCTGGCCAAGACACAGGGCCTGCTCGCCTGCACAAACATAACGTTATACCAAAGCACGCCTGCAAGCCAGGAACTGCATTGACGGTGTGTAATAAGTCTGGGACAGCAAAGCATCTTACCTGCCACACATGAAGACCAGCTATGAGAGATGTTCTGCTGCTCCTGTCTTTACTCATGCCTTGGAGCCGTACTGCACCCACACACTTGCATGTACTGCAGCTTACTTTGGTACCGTGAGGAAAAGCAGCAGTACATCTACATATAGAATCAAGACAGATCGCCATTAGCTGCGGATACCTTCTGTAGTATATACGCCATATCCTCGTCGGCCTTCTTGATCAGAGCCTCAATTCTGTCTTCGTCCTCCTCATCTTGCCAAGTGACAATGTTTTCTCGCACGTAAACACGATAGTACGATCGAGATTTTCTGCATATACTTGCTTCTGGTCGCTTCGATGGTCATATCATGTCTTTGTCCAAGTGAACATCCTGCGACGCGGGGTGTAAGTGTTGCTGAGGAAGCACACTGTGGTAGAGAGGCGATGCCTCGAAGCAGACGACGGTAGCATGACAACGCTTGAGTTCGCATTCTTCCAGCTCTCCGATCACCTATTTAAGCGACACACGCCTTGCAATTGAGCTATGTACTTCCAATACGCGCTGCTTGACAGCCTAGGCAGCTTGATGGCGAATCTGATCGCACATGCCGAGCGGTGAACCTGCGATGAAGCTCATGGCAGCCAGATGCTGCGCAACATGCTGTTTAGTCGAGTGTGATCGTCTCAATTTTGTTCCGGCCGGAGAGTGTTTCATTGCTGGTACTGGCAGTGCCTCGAAATGTCGAGTCAAGTCGGCTTCCGTCGTGCGGCACGACTCGTGCCTCATCGGCAAGTACGGTGTGCAGAGACATCTGTGGCCGTGAACTGCCTTGCCGGCAAAGGAATGCAAGCTCAATGCTGCCTGATGACATGAAAGGCCATCACAAGTAGTTTGTCGATCTGGTAAAGAGGTTGTTCTGTTCACCTTGCGCATGCAGTGTGGTGTGCCAAAAAGCTGAAACAGCAGCACAGGCGAGGTTATTCAGCAACGTGCTCATCGCACAGGCTCCCGGTTTATGAACCTGAAACAGCATACACAGGTTTACGCAGTCGTTTGGCACCCATGGACACAGCAAGCTGGTCAATGAAGCTCCAAAAGTGCGCCCACACTGTCATCTGCGCAACACCAGAAGAGCCGCACACTCATGGCATTCTTTACACTCGAGCAAACTGATTGCCTCCGCTCGCAAGCTCTGTACTTCCCTCCCTGGCACCTCGGCTGCACTCTGTGGCACATGCCTCTGCAACTCATCATCGATGTGGCAGAGGCTTGGAAACAGCCCCTCTCCGACTCCTGGAAACACGCTCTCCTGTCCGAGAACAGGCTCGATGATCTCTGCTACAGCCTTACCGACACCATTCAATTGCCAGCCGCCCATTGGTATCTTGCGGGTATGCTTCCTTTCACATGAAGCAGCTCATGCTCGCTGTAACGCCCTCGATCACACCTCAATGCAAACAGGGCTGCTCACGCCATGCCACTCACAGCACCACCACCACTACACATCCGCCTACCTCCTCACCACTGCCGCTGCATCCGCCATCACATTCATTCCTGTGATCACATGCGATCCCATGACCATTCCTCACGACCCCTAGCACCTGCACACCAAGCGTCGCCACCCCCATCACACGACACCGCCAGAGCGCGCTGCATGGGCCACACTCACACACCCCCGACACATGCGCACGTCTATCGCACGGTCCTCGCATGGCTCTGACGCAGCACAGCTGTGCCCAGACCACAATTCAAAACTCCTGGCGGCGCTGCAACCCCCCGGCCGCCAGAAACCCTCTCGCCGCGCCCGAAGCTTGACTGGCGTCATCGTGTGGGCACGAGCACAGCTGCACGCACTTGTTGCCCCACCCCCGCGACAGCGCTCCATCCCGTAGCCCGGCAGTCCGGGGAGGCTCACGCAACACACAGGGGGCCACGCGCGCCGGCCGCAACCACCAGGAACATCCCATACGGATATGATCTCAACCGCCGCTAAACAGCTCCACGCAGGAGGATTCAGATCCTCTAGATCTCCATGCCATCGGGGATGGTGGCGCCGGCGAGGACGACAACGATGCCGGAGCGGATCATGTAGCCGAGCTCCTGCTGGTCGCTCTCGTCGACGCCCTCCCGGTTGCAGATCGTGACGTTGGCGCCGATGCGCGCGTTCTTGTCGATGATGGCGTTGCGGATCACCGTGCCGTCGCCGACGCCGACGGGAACGCCGCCGCTCGCGGCCAGCGCCTCGCGCTCCGCGTCGCTCTCATAGAAATCGGCCCCCATGATCATCGCGTCCTGGATTTCCGTGTTGGCCCCGATCTACACGGCAGTGCGCATGGGTTACGAGTGCGCTTGGAAGAGAGCACTGTAGAATCATGAAGAGTGCGCTTGGAAGAGAGCACTGTAGAATCATGGAGAGTGCGCTTGGAAGAGAGCACTGTAGAATCATGCAGGCTGTGGCCCTAGCTTGCCGTAGAGGTTGTGCGATCTAGATCTGCAGCGGAAGGCCCCCCGCCGGCGGGCCCCCAAGGGATACCTGGGGGCGCGCTCAGCGTGCCAGTTGTTAGGGGTTAGGGGGTGCATGCGTGCAGTGTGTGCACCCACTTGGGGCATGGTCACAGGCGACGCCACTGTGGATGTTCTGGCGCAGACGACACGAATAGCAGAAATACCTTTCTTTGCGCATGTTCGGTACGCATCACACGCGGGGCACGGCACAGCCCAGATGGATTCACCGTGCTCTCTGGCACACACCGACGCCATGACATCCCCTCCCGCATGGGGAGCAAGCACATAGACACTGAGACACACCAGCGCGCCACCGTGACCCGCAGTCGCACACAACAATACACTCTGCGACCCAAAGGGCGCGCAGTTGGAGTTGGGGGGGGGGGGGGGGGGGCGCACTCGTGAGCGGACACCGACGATGGCGGAGGTGATGGTGGAGTTGCTGACAAAGGCGCCGTGGGAGATGATGGACTCCTCGACCTTGCAGTTGGTGATGCGCGCTGGCGGCAGGAAGCGCGGGCTCGTGATGATGGGCCCCTCCGGGTCGAAGAACTCAAACTTGGGGGGGTCTTGGGCGAGGGCAAGGTTGGCGTCGAAGAACGACTTCATCGTCCCGATGTCCTCCCAGTACCCGTTGAAGAGGTACGCTTTGACCTTCTTGCCTGCACCCGCGGACGACATTGCAGATGTTGTCACGGCGACTGCGACAAGCAGGCACGAATTTCTCCATGCGCAAATGATTTGGTCATCACGCGCGATCACGCTGATCGACTGATATGTCTGATTCTGACTGTGACGACCCCGGAACATCAGAAAGAGACCGAACCCCGCTACCAAGAAGCTGACGAACGCCGACACTGCATACACCGCACGCCGGGCTGACTCGCCAATGCTCTGCGCTGCTGGGTCTCGCACTCGTGCGAGCCCCAGCAGTGCCAGGGTTGGGAATGTTTGATACAGGGCTGAAGATTGCCGACTGAGGGGGGAGGGCGTACCGTCCTGCTGCGCGCGGGGGATGACCTGAGCGCCGAAGTCCATGTCCTCAGGGTTCTGGTCCAGCATGCGCAGGAGGGCCTTGCGCTTGAAGACGTAGATGCCCATGCTCGCAATGAAGGGCTTCTCCTGTGCCTCCTCGGGGGTGCAGCCCAGCGTCGTCGTGTCCACCTGAACCACGGCCACCTCTTATACAAGTTTGTTTCTGGCTGAGTGTGTTCCTGGGGCAAGATCTGGTGGCACGAAGGCCGCCTGCGCATGCGCTGCCTCCCACTTCCTGTGATGGCCACAGGGGCATGCTGCACGTAGTTCCTAGCTAAACTATCGGCCTCCTCATCTTCGTCCTAATCACTCACACGCGCATGCCCATCATGCATGACCACGTCGATCACCCGGCTGCCGGCCGTGACGAGAGCGGCCTTGTTGCCCACTCTCCGTGTGACACATACATACATGCTGCCGACGAAGCAGAAGCACGCTGTCGCAGCGGCCAGCACCGCCTCGTGCCTGCTGCCAATGCCATGCGAACATCGGGCAGGGTGATACACGTGCGCATACAAACGTGCTAGCCGACCACATGTGGACCCTACCCAATGTGGAACGTTATCCTGGGGAGGATCAGGGTACAGCAGCCCCCACCGCCAACACCCCGTGGATCTGCGAGGACACACGCATGCAGCCCGACGCAAGCGAACACACACCTTCATCGCCTGGAGGGCCTCCCCGGAGGGCTTCTCCGCGAACTCGGTGATGTTGGCGTCGTCGTCGATCTTCATGAGGCCGAACGCGCTCGCGTCCGCCTCGTTGCACGGCAGGCAGCCGATCGTGCAGTCCGCGCCGCTGCGGCGGTGGTACTCCACGAAACGCATGTAGTCCATGCGGTAGAGGTGGTCGCCGGAGAGGATGATGATGTCCTCGAGGGCGTTGTTCTTGAGGTCGCCGAAGATCCAGCTGTACTGCCGCACCGCGTCGGCGGTGCCCTGGAACCTGCGCACACGCAGCGCCCTCAGCGGCAGCGTTTCCATGTGACTCTGCTGGTGTCGCCCACAGCAGGGCCAGCGTACGAGGCCGTGTGCACACATGCGCGTGAACCGAGTTTTTTTTTTTGGGGTGATCACGACGCGTCCAGTAACGAGTCGTTACTAACGACAGACCTCCAGCAACAAAATCCATGTTGACTAGACGCCGGGGGTTCGATGTGTGTGCCACAACATGCATGCATGTCGCAGCGCAGGGGCGCTGGACGGGACGCACCAGGTCTTGTCGGAGGGCGTCTGCGTCGCGGCGAGCACCTCAACGAAGCCGTTGCCCATCACGTTGCCCGACAGGTTGTACGTGCGGGAGAGATGGCGGTTGAGCGAGGTGGAGTTGAACTGCGTGAGGATGTAGATCTTGTTGATGCCGCAATTGATGCAGTTGGACATCGGGACGTCGATCAGGCGGTACGCGCCGCCGATGGGCACCGCCGGCTTCGCGCGGGACTTGGTGAGGGGGTAGAGGCGGGTTCCGGCGCCGCCGCCGAGGATGATCGCGCCGACGGTCTTGGCGTCGGTGGCGGAAGTGTCGGACATTCCGGGGACGCTGGAGGGTGCGGTGGGGGCCGCGGAGGCGGCGGCGACGCGGCGGGCCGGGGCGGCCACGGCAGCGGACCTGCATGGCGATGGCGAGGGTCGGACTGCGTGCTGGTGAGGTCATGGGGAGGGGGGGGCGGGGGAGCGGGTACAGGCGCATTGATTCTGCGGTGTCGTACTGTCTTAGATTGCAAGCTCGGATGTTGGGGGCGGTGGCACAGATGTCGGAGGGTAGGGCAGGGTGGTCGCAAGCGGCAGCATCGACTAGCGCAGTGGGAGCTGTGATTCCATAATCGCCTAAATGGTACCTATGGGTGGGTTTGTCATGCGTACCAGATGGCATCTGTAGAGCTACTTCTGTAGCTGGACAGGTGCTCCTGCCACCGCTGCGTCTTCCAAACGCCCTGGCACCGCGGTGACTACAGCAAACTATTTCAAAGCTGCATCGAGGTGGCGCTGGTGCGAGAGTGCGTTGTGTGTGCTGCGTCGCGACGTCGGTGCGGCATGCGGGAGATACGTGCCGAGGATATCGGACTGGTGCCGCAACAGCGAGAGGCAGCCACTTGAAGACCAGTACACCCCCAGAACCAGGCTGAACATGACAATTCGGCTTCAAATGTACCGCACATGCTGAAATCTGCGCGGGTTTGAATATCTACGGCGGGTGCCAGCACGCTGCGGTAGAGCACATGCCCCGCGAGCAGAGGAGCCACAAGATCGCAATCGTGAAACAAGGTGACGATGAAACAACATTCATGAGAGGTGACTGTGAGCGACGCTGTGGCGACTGCAGGCAATGGCGAGATACAAACCTATGTGGCCGTGAGCACACGTGCGCTGTCTCGTGCGCGAGCCTGCACAATACCCAAGCCACGCAACGGGCGCGAAAGCTCATCAACGCCATGTCACACGTCCATACGTACCAGGTCAGAGGATGCACAAAGTATCAGTGTGGTTTGTAGACCGCTTCAGCGCGGTGTGCAGTTTCAACGTGATTCCACCATGAACGCTCGCCTCGAGCAGCTAGGCGAGTTACGGGTTGGCGACGCAGGCCGCAACACAGGAAATTATCAGCACGTACGCTTCATGTACATATAAGTAATGCTGTCAAAGATGAGCGAGGATGTGTTGCGGGTCGCACCGAATGGCTGCTGCTGGGATCTGGCTTCGCTGTGCCATCATGCGCCCGTCTGGTGCCATGTTGGCACGGCGAACTCCGGTCGCGATCTGCATTCTGTCGAAGTTCCTACTAAAACTGTTGTTTCAGGCTGCTCTGCAAAGTGTGGCAAGACAGCGAGCGCAGATGTGAACAAGAGCTCAGGCGCTCGAGGCCGATAGATGTGATCGCACGGGGTTGGGAGTGTTGGGCAAGATGACTGGACTACTACACCTTGCCGCTTTGTCCTAAGGGTGCATATGTTCACACAGCTGCCCTCGACAATGCAACCAGTTGGCCACGCGTATGCGCCCTGCTTGTGGTGCGCTATGGAAATCTCGTTTGCTCAGCCTGCATGTATCGTCCGCATATCGAGCAGGGACCTGCTTTGCGAAACCCCCGATGTACTGATGCTACAACGCACAACCCAGATTTTTGTTGAGGAGGGTGGGTCCTTGTATCCCTTGCACTGAAGCCTGGCGATAGCGTACGTCGACAGGCTGCCAGCATACAGTGAATCCGATGCTAGCCTTGCCCGCGACGACTTATGCGACACGGAAAATGTGCTGCTCTGTACGTAGGCTGTGTATTCAAGACGCTGGTGTTGCTTCACTTGTTGGCTGCAGTTGTACGGCTGCCGCACAAGTATGTAGGAATATTGCACACCCGAACGCCCCCCATCCTGCAGAGTCATAGCTCTGGAGTTTTCACTGAATTCTTTTCTCGTGTTCTCATCGTGGGCTCTTCAGACATTCGACATCCCCAGCCTACACGAATGCTGCCAAAAGGTATCTCAAGGAGATACCAAGCACAACACGTAGGAATCTTGGCAGCGCATGCAGAGACAACATGCCAGGCCTGCAGTACCTCGCGCATCCTCCAAGGGGCATAGCTGTATCACCTTAGGTCATCGAAGATTCTTCACGCACCCTTGCTTGCAGCTCCGAAAGGGCAGCTGCAGATGTATCGTTGATCTGTCGAGTCTCAGACATCGAGGTGGTTCATGCATTACCTCTGCCAGCTGCAGGCCACTCTGCTCAAACATTGATTGCGCTGGAGATGCTCGTTCAGGCAGTAATTGTATGACTGCTCCTGTCTGCTGAGCACTACCTGCAGTGTCCACAGCTGTCCATTGAAACTGTTCGTTCCTTCACCGGTGACACAATGCAAACAAGGGGAGGCATAAACAGCAGCGTGCAACAGGAGTGGCCAGTAGAGAGATGCTTCGCATCATTGCATGATCAGTCCCGTCATCAGGCTGTGCGTGGCAAGTAGGTCTACTTGAATTCCCTCCAATTCTGATTTTGGCATGGTACATGGGCCATGTAACATGGCTCATGCACTATTCAACTCGGGCAGTGATGGAAGAGCATGTGTGCACCAACAGCATGGTGGCAAAAATACACATCGACAGCTGTCCCTAGGGACAGTTTCGTCAGATGGTGCATCCCTTGGACACGCGGTCCCCGGTCGTCTCGAGGCATCAACGCCCTGTGAAGGCCACTGTTCGCATATCAAATTTACTCTACTTCCACACAGCCCAAGCACCCACCCTGAGCCCCAGAGTCATGACCAGCCTATTCTACGTTGTGAATCATGCCGCTCCAGGCAGGAACAGCAGCAAAGAAGCTGCCACACAGGCCTCCTGCTGCGCCAACAAGGCCACGCACCCCGCCACACACAGCATCCCTACGCCTGCACGTCGAACGTGCCACGAAGTGGCGCACAGACTAAGCATGCGGGCGATCACTTGCTGCAATCCAGGCCACGCTGAGGCACTGTGCTCTCAGATTCCCTTCACCTTTGCACATTGGCTCACATCTACGCACACCGTGTGCCCTCAACATGCTTGCGCCCGTTCCCTGAAGACCGCTACATATGAGCTCAGTCTGCTAGGCAGCAGCGCCCGCCACTGCTGCAGCTCCTCAACTGCACAATGCATCGCAGTTGCGGCAGGGTTGCACACGACACATGCAAGTGGGCCCCGCACACGACACATCCCGCTCGCAGGCAGGCAGCTTCGCACTGGCGATACTGCTGCTGCGTCAAACGCCGCGAAACGAGCCAAATGCCTACACCTCCCTGCGTGAGCTGCGTATGTCTGGATCTGACCAGCAGCCACCGGCGCGCGAGGTCCGACCTCAAAGCAAGGCCTTGGTAGCATTGTCATGCATGCCGCCGACGGGTCCCGAGGTTGTCCTAGCGCGGCTCGGACCCAGCAGACCCCCCAGCCTCTCACCTCGGCTCCACCCGGAGTGCCCAGCGTGTCTTCCACTCTGGCTTCAAGCAGGAGGGTCCTCTTGACGTCGCGTCCGTGACTCCTCCCCGGCCATGCTGCGTGCTACGCGCTGCATGCTACGCGCTGCGTAGCAGCGGGCGGCCTGCAACGCGACCATCCGGTGGCCCTTGCCCACGCTTCACCGGGCATGAAACGTGCGCCGGATGCGCCAATGGCGCATGAGTCGGCCACAGAGAGAGGACGGAGGGTTTGCATCATGCATCAGGCCCGCGCACCCACGGAGCGCAGGCCGCGCAGCAGCCACGCCGCGGCGTCCTGGCTGCGCAGCGCGGCGCACGACTTGTTGCCGACCGGCACGCTGAGCACCCTGTACCCCCACTCGCGGAGCTGCCAGTTGCGCAGCGCTGTGCTGCCGGTCTCCCGCAGGGGCGTCGCGCCGGAGAAGTCGGTGACGAAGTGCGAGGGGCCGTCGACCTCGACGACGATGCGCGCGCCGCCGCGCTGCAGCAGCACGTCAGCCCGCCGCGACCCGTCCCCGACCTCCGCCTGCACAGGAACTTGTAAAGTATACCGATTGTTTGTGAAAATGCGGCTGACCACCTGCCCCGGCACCAGACACCGCTGTGGATTTAGTTTGTGGGATCTAGCTTCAGAGGTGTGACTTTTTGAAACATCATACTGGGGACATGGGGCGGGTTTGGTTAAGGCGTGGCATCCAGACCCAGCAGGCGTATCACACACCCGATGAGTTGCGTACGGGCGTCTGAGGGGGGCTTCCAGGTGGTTTACCCCTTCCGCATATGTGGTCCCGTTAACTCGGAGTTGTCAATGTCCAATAGGATACGGTACAGTAAATTCAGGTTTACTTAAGTACCTTTCCTTTACTTTACACAAATCAGTATGAACCCCTGGGGTTGCATCACAAGGGCAAAGTCGGAGAGAGGTGCAGGAGCTGCAGGAACTGCGGGCGTGACACGGACAGGTGCCCCGCACACGCAAACCACCGCCGCCACTCCACGCAGCAGCAGGAACCCACGCACTCGGTCGGCTGGAGTGCATGCATGTGCATGCAAAGGGGCGCGCGCGAGCGCACCTCCGGCAGGATGTCGTAGTCTGAGAGCTCGCCGATGCCGCGGAGCGTCTCGAGCACCGCCTGGTGCTTGTCGCCCATGACACCCTCGCCGTCACCGTCGTCGCCGCTGCCACTTGGGCCCCCCCGCGGGGCCGCCTCCCGCAGCTCCATCGCGCCGGCGCGCTGCACGCCCGCCGCGCGACACGCGTCGAGGAACGGCCGCGCCTGCGGCCCCAGCCGCCGCTCCAAGCCGAGCAGCCCCGACATCGCATGCACCTGCACAGCCCACAGCTCGCCACGTCAGCATGTGCCGGATTCACCACCTCTCAGCGCGCCCCGGCCGCTGCGTGCGTGTGTGCAGGCGTGCAGAATCGGTGCCTCCTGGAGGTGGGCGCCGCACCAGATTGTGCCGAGCTAGAAGCACACGTTCGAACCCGGACCTCCGCCAAGTGCCCCACGCACAGGAAGCCACAGGCATCCGCAGAAGCGTGAGCATGGCTGCGGTACACGCACTAATGCCCCGAACCGATTGGGTTGCTGCACGTCCAGGCGTTCCCCAAAGGCAGGTGTTCGGTGCTGTGCATGCTGTGCATGCTGTGCGCAGCATTCCCAGGCTGACCTTCACAGCGCGCCCGCATCTCGCCACCAGGCACTGCTCCCCCAACAAGCACAGGCAAGCAGCCGTGCTGGCACTGTCGAGCACGCCCAGCAGAGGGTGTGATGCCGCACCTGGTTCAGAGCCTCTTGGGCAAACTCCGTGTCGGACTCGTGAAACTCCAGCAGCCGCGTCGCGAGGTGTTGCACCGCCTCGTCGTACGCGGCGGCCACGGCGTCGCCTTCCGCCGCCGGGGCGCCCCCCCGCGCCGTGGCCACACTCACTGGGCCCCCCCGCACCACAGCCATCACCCCCAGGCCCCACAGCACATTCGAGCACTCCCACACCCCCATCTCCTCGCCCCCCTGCGTTACCACACGCATCAGCTGCATGAAGAGCGGCGGCGGCGGCGGGCGCGCGAGCGTGGCCACCGCCTTGAGCACCACGACCGCCGTCAGCGGCTCCGCGTGCTGCGCGTGCCGCGCGAGCACAGCGTGGAAGCACGCGGCGATGCCGTCGTCGCTCACGTGCAGCCGCGCCCACGCCCACCACACGTTCGACAGCGCCTGCTCGCTCACCTCACCCTCCGCCGCGAGGCGCAGGAAGCCGGCCTGGAGTATCGGCACCGCCTCGGCCGCCGGCAGCATCAGCGCGCCCCACGCCCAGCACACATTGGACAGGTGCTGGTCGGACATGAGCGGCACGACGCGGGGGAGCGTGGCAGTCAGCGGCGGCAGAATCCGCTCCGGCCGCAGCCGCAGCGTCGCCCACGCCCACAGCGTGTTGGCGACGGCCTGCGCGTTTGCGCGCGGCGCGACCGCGGCCACCGCCGCCTCCATCGGCCCAACCAGCCCCTCCACCGCCAGCTGCATGCTCGCCCACGCCCACAGCACGATCGACACGTTCTGCGGCGCCATCTCCGGCGCGACGCGCACCGTCGCGGCCTTGAGCACGTCGAGCGTGGCCGGGGGCACCTCGAGGCCGAGGGTCGCGAGCGCCCACCACACGTTGGACACGTGCTGCGGCGACATCCCGGCCGCCATGCGGTGGCCCCCAGCCTCGACCGCGTGCCACACGCGCTGCTGCAACCTCGGGCTCGGCCGCGGCGCGGCGAGATCCGCGTGGAGCTTCGCGGCTGCGTACACGACGTTAGCAAACTGCCGGGGGGGGAGGCCGCGCAGCCCGGCGCGCTCGAGCCCCGTCCAGAACGGCGGGCTGTAGTGGCCGGTTTTGATCTGCGCGGTGGCGAGCTGGGACGCGTTGACGGCGTCCGAAAAGGAGCAGGGGTCCGCGGCAGCGAGGGCAAAGAGGCTCGCGACGTGCGCCCGGAATTCCGGTGACCGGCGGAGGCCGCGGCGGAGGTCCGGCTGGGCCTGGAGCGTCTTGCCGAGGTCAGAGAGGAGGCGGGGCTTGGCGCGGACGGCGGTGGCGCAGGCGAGGGTCGTGTTGACGGCCCGGATGGTGGCGGGGAGGTCTGTGCGGCCGATGGAGCCGCGGGGGAAGGCTGCAAGCTGCTGCATGCAGCGGAGTGCGATGGGTGGGACCTTGGTGGCGGTGACGTTGTTGAGGCGCCCAGCTCGCTGCAGCCATTCCTGGAGGGTGACAGGCTGAGGGCTGGACTGGCCGGTCCGCAGGAACCTCGGTGTGCTACCTGTACGGACGAATGCGACGGTTTTTGTGCAGTAGTGTGTGGGGAATGAGGTGCTGAGAGGCAGAGGTGCTGCAGGGCAGCGGTACTGGCAAGGAAGAGCGACACGAAGGAGATGAAGGCGTACCGCTTTCGCTGTCGTGGACGCGCCCGTGTCCATCCATAGGCACCCGTAAACGACCTCGAGCAATACATGGTCTGGATGTGGTGATTCTGCCGTAGTTGAGCTGAGTTATGGGAAGAGGCGTGGTGGCAAGCAATGCTGCCATGTCGCGCGACGCAGGGCATGGGACACATCTTCTTGCGGGTTGATCGCGTCGGCGTAGACTTGCCTGTGGGCTGTGGGACGATGAAGCAGCGTTTAGTATGCTCGAGCCTGCTCTTGGCGGGAAAGCTGCCATTGATGCTTAGAGCGCTGCTGTGCGCAATCGCGACCCAGTGGGACCAGGTCACAGATGCGTCACATTGATGCCTACGAAGTGTTATACAAAGACTGAATTGAGAGACCAAGGGACGCGATCCGCGTCGGCAGGGATATCTGAACGATCGTGCGCCTTTTGTTATTCAGGTCGACTGCTTCAATCACATGCGCGTTCTCTCTCAAACACAAAAAGTCGAACTGCTACAAACAAGAGGTGAACATGATATGGACCTAAGCAGTTTGATGTACGAGCCTTGATGCTGCCGTGCTCCGCTGTTTGCGAATGCGAAGGAGACTGCGCTCAGCTGCGTGGTCTGTAGTGGCAACAGCGGCACTCGCTGACACCGCCCCGCGGGCCCCGATAGCCCGAGTACCGGCAGCAATGCAACTCTGTATGCAATGCTCACATGACGCTTCGGCCTCTCATGCAGCTGATAGCATTGAACAGACGATCAGCTCGCGTGGGCACGGCTGCCGCACGGTTGACGTCGTAGTTGATCGTCAGGACGCCTGCAAATGACCGTGCCAAATCATCAATGGCGACGACTGCAATGTTCATCGCCGCAGAAGCGAACATAATACGTCAGTAACATATTGCAGTACAGCTTGTGATGCAGGGAGCAGGTCGAGCTCCGCTTTGCGGCAAAGCCGCGTTGCTGTCTGTGCGTTGTGGCAGCCCCAGCGGCCTGCTAGCAACCGATCCGCCGTTACGTGTCACCAAAACACAAGATTTTAATATTCCCATGTGGTGAGCTTTGTGGACTGACAAAGGGACGTGCCGCAGCCGGGAGGCTTCACTCCGCACGCCGTGTCAGCGAGATGAGCATGCAGCTGCACCTGTCCAACAAGGTAGGACAGTAAAACAGTATATTTGCCCACCATGGATTGAAGTCAGACGCACCGTTCAGCTGCCTGGGTACAACATGCCGTGTCGGATATGCACCAATCACAGCCGCTCACCCTCAGGCTTTAAAAGACATGACTGGAGTATCCTCACCCTGTTCAACACGGCAACACCGACTCCACCATCACTGGATAATAAAGGCTCCTTGTTCTGACACACATGCGCCCTGGTCACAGCACGCAGCAGTCCTGTATCTGACCAGCTACAACAGCGTCCATGCCGTATGCGCTACAGAAAACAGACAACTCTGAGTCATTCTCGTATCTGTGTCGGCATTTATGCAGCACACACGGCTACCTTCTCACACCCACAGGCAGCCATGAACCTGCCCCAGCAGCCACGCCCGCATCTGCCACCATGCTCCCGCCATGACCCAACAGCCTGCACCTGGAACACCCATCAGCACTGCCAAGACTTGCTGAAGCCCAGGCCACCGCGGACGCAGTCATCGGCATGTGAAAGCTCCTGCGATTTCCCTCACACACTGCCAGGCATCCGTTTCCCCCATGATCACTCGAGTTGGGGACATGTGTGTGTGTGTGTGTGTGGGGGGGGGGGGGGGGGGGGGGGGGGGGGGGGGGGGCATATGTGTGCGCGCTCGCGCGCGCTCGCGCGCACGTGTGTGTGTGCGTGTGTGTGGCCTGCTTCCAGCAGCCTAGGTCCTCCACAAGCACGCAGGCTGACCAATTCCACAAGGCGTTGGGCGTTGCAGCAGCTCATGCAACGTACTTGCAGTTTACGTTTCTGTACAGTTGTGCATGGACGGACTGAACAAGCGACACGGTCAAAACACTCAGCCTCGAGGTTCGAAAATGACAATTGCCAACCATATGGGGGGCAAGGTGCCACCCAGCATAAACATGTACGATTTTAGGTGGAAAGCTCACTTGATGATGCTAGTGGAAAGACGATCACGGACCAACGTTGCTAGGCTCAGCATTGCCAACGGACCTCAGACGTCTGCAAAAGTCAAGCGATAAACACCGAAACCAGTCTGTAGTTCCCTGATATCCAGTCCTCAAGATCAAAGCTGTCCGAGTCTGGCGGTCGTGCCAGAAATAGCAAGGATGACAGCACATCAACGAATAGCGGGGCATGGTGGTCTATCTCGGAGATACACAGCTCACAAGTGCGGAGAATGCACACAAGAGCCTGCACACACATGGCCTTCGACGGAAGGTTATTCAGGAAGTGACTCTGACCAGTGCAGCTGACCGACATCACCCAGGAACTCGCGCCACGTACGGCCACTGGCACTCACTACAAGACTCTGCCTCCTCGCGTTTGGTCCTCCCGCCGCATCCCGAACCCTGACCTGCTGGGCATGCATGCTCTCTTTCCCAGCACGCAGCATACACTCGTTTACATGCACCACTGACATCTGTGCAACACATCCTGTACAATGGCGGGCAGAGCGCAAGAGGCACTACTGGAAACAGATACTACATGCCATCCGTTCATCTGCAGCAAAACACTTCATCCGGAAAACACCTGCAGTGCACACGGCCTTCTCACACAGCAGCCCGCCGGGGGCACACAGGGGCTGCAACCCAGCCAGCACCACCGCCCCTACCGCCCTGCCCCGGCCATCTCTCACAGCATTCACATGCATGACGGCATCAGCGTCTCGTTCCCCGGCACGTACACCACACCTCAGGCCTCAGTCAGCTGCCCACCCACCACTCACCGCCGTCTCCTCCCGCCTCCTATCTCCCTCAAGCAGACAACCGCAGCACCAGCTGCCGGCCTGCCCACAGCATGCATGCACATCCCCTGAATGCAGATGGTATCAATCCCCTGCCCCGCCTGCCCGCGCACCATGCGGTTTTCATGGCACGGCATCGCGCTCAGTTGGTGAGATACTGAAATACATAGTTGCGGAACTGGTCGCGGCTGGTGCCGTTGTAGGGGAGCCTTGTAGTCACAGTCACAGTTGATGTGCCTTGCGGGCTGCTGGAGGCGCCCGCGGTGGTCACTTGCGTTGGCGCCGGGGCCGGCGCCGCCGCCAGCGGCTCATCGGCTTCCGTAACCTTCACGGTCGTATTTCGCGTGATAGAATCGCCCTCTGGCCCCTCCGATGCCTCCCACGATTCTGCAGCGACGACGGTCCCGTTGCCCGGCACTGTCGTGTTGTCCTCTCTGCCCCCCGCCCCCCCAACATCTGCATCCGAGACGTTCGCTGCAGCCGTCGCGTTCGCGCCGACCGTCGCATTACCCTGTGCCGTAACATTCGCGCCCGCGGTCGCGTTGGCGGACGAGTTGCACACATACAGCGTCCCGTTGAAGTCTGTCACAGCCAGGCCGAAAGTGCCGTTGATCGACGCGCTTGCGTTGAAACCAGGCTCCCCGGCAGTGGCGTTCACGGCGGTCGCTGTCGCGTTTGCCGCGGTCACATTCATCACGGCTGTCGTGCCGTTCACCACATCCGCTGTGCCATTCACCCCCGCGGTGCTGTTCCCCTCTGCGCCACCCCCCCTCGCAGTCTGCACGAGATACGTCTCCAGCAGGATGCAACCCGCTGGCACCTCCGCAGCGGCAGTGGAGTTGTTGTCATCTTCCGTCCCATTGCCTGCCGGCGCCGGAGCCGGAGCCTCCGCGGTGCGTGCGGCCACCACCTCCTCCGGTGGAGGCGGAGGTGGCGTTGGGGGCTGCACGCGGGGCGTCTGCGTTGGAGGCGGTGGAGGCGGCGGATTCACCGGCGGCGGCACTGCCGGCAGAGGGGGCGGTGGCTCAGGTAGGGGGGCTGGTGGCACCACCACCGGCGGAGGGGCTGCCTCGGGGGCCGGCGGCTGCGGCAGAGGCTCACTGTCATCCTCCTCTAGATAGTCCGGATCCACTGGATCGCCGAGAGGATAGGAAAAAGTATAGTAGATATTGGAAACCGGCATAGTAATTAACATGCCCGCCTCGTAGTCAATGTCTTCCTCCGGGATTTTGTCGATACCTTCATTATCCTCTTTACCCTCATCGCCCTCGTTGCCCTCATCACCGTTGTCCGATGGATCAACACCGCCCTCGTCGCCCTCGTTGCCCTCAGTGCCGTTGTCATAGTCACCGTCAGGGATGATGTCCTCCACGGCGCGGGCGCGCAGCAGCCGCCGGCATGCATGCATGCGGCCCGCCTTGCGACAGTGGCCCATTTCGTTCTTCGTCGGTAGAGCGCACCGCGGACACTTCGGGACACACCTGCAGCGGGACCGGCGCGTGAGCAGGTGCGCGAACGCTTTCCCATACTTCAGTAAAGGCATTTTCTTTTTTGTTTTTTTATTTGATGGACACTGATTTCAGTTGATGGTCACTGCGGGTTGCCCAGGCCGGAGCCTGGGCCAGGCATCACACTACGCCTCTTTGCTGTCAGGTCCGCAGACAGCAAGGCGAGGGGGGGGGGGGGGGGGGGGGGGGGGTGGGAGCCCGAAGCGCCCAGCAGGCAGGCACCGGCCGGGGCGCGGGGACCGATGCATGCACGCCCCCGCACAGGTCTCGGCGACAGCACGCAGACACACGGTTAACGGCAGGGCCTCTGCATGCAGATAAACACGCAACGGCAGGCCATCGCACGACAGACCCCGCCCCACTGTGTCCTCCAAAGCAATTATTTTGAGCGTTCTCGGCCCAGCGCATGGCAGGGGCACAGCATGCATGGAAGCACAGGGGCGGGAGAGTGACAGAGGCGGGGGCGCACTTACGGCGGTGGCAGCCATGCAGAAGCTGCCGGCCGACGCCCGGCAGCACCTCTGCAGCCTCGAGGAGCTCTACATCTGGGCTGGATAGCGCGTTGGTCCCTGTGGCTCGTGGCAGGTAGCCGTCCACGCTGCGTGCTGTGGCTCCGCAGAGGAGCGCGGTCACCGCCAGCAGGCAGTGCAGCAACGCATGCCGAGCATGCATACTACGCTGGGAGCCAGCTGCATAGCACAGCATGGGCGTCAAGGGGGGGGGGGGGGGGGGGGCAATATGGAGATGCATGCATGGTGCGGACAAGAAGGAAGAGGCCACTGGTTCAAAGGCACTTCAGGAGGTGGTATAGCAGCTGTAGACTTGGCATTTCACCCCAGAGATAGTGGCGTGGGAGTGTCGACGTATCGAGCATCCGTCCAGGCATTTTGATTCGCACTGTGAGTGGCGGGCAAACGTTCTTGCCGTGCTGGGGAGGCAACACCTCGGACACCCCGCAACTGCTGCCTCGCAAGTGCATGCATGCCGTTGGGCGGCAGCGAGGCATGGGGGTGTTTTGTGAATTTGATTGGGGTGGGTGTGATCTGCGCAACCGAGGCTGCAATCTAGGCTGCATGGGGTCGCACTTGTCTGACAGCACGCAGTTCCATGCCACAGACACACAGCTGTCAACTAGTGTGCGCCACACCACACACCACAATCCGGAGCGGCTCAGGGTGGGCCACATGCGTGCATGCTGAGTCAGTCCCTCTGGCAATTCCGGCAGCAAAGTTCCTAGGAGCAGTGCTATAGCAACGCAAGCACCCTGGCGCACATGGTGCCCCAACAGTTTAAATCATGGCCAACCCAGCCAGGGTTCTCACAGTCATTGCTCTGTCAGAGCATGATCATTTTGGTCAGGAATGAATAGCCTTTCCTGGGGGGGTACGTTGTAGGTGGTTGCAGGTAGCCACAGAAGCTAGATCACACTTGTGAGCACCAGTCGGCTCAGAGCTCAGAGCGAGCGCAGAGGCCATAGCAGACGATTGGCTGGCAATGCCGAGTGCTTGCACGCAGCCCGACAGGAGACGCGATGACTGCCGCACGAGCCGCCTCAGGCCACCCGTGACGAATTGTGTGGCTCGTGTTCGCCCGACCCTAGGTGGCCGTAGTGAAGCAGCTACGAGCGGCCGCGGC
Organism: Ulva prolifera; assembly: GCA_023078555.1. Taxonomy (NCBI): domain Eukaryota; kingdom Viridiplantae; phylum Chlorophyta; class Ulvophyceae; order Ulvales; family Ulvaceae; genus Ulva; species Ulva prolifera. The sequence goes on from CM041196.1 coordinate 5,931,370, forward strand.
ATGAGCGCCTGTGACCGCGCCACGCGTATGGCTCCGCATCTGTGCACAGGCAGCCCCACCGAACTTGAATATCAAAGGGAGGTGTTTGCTTGCATCTACGGCCTCGGCGAAGAGGTAGCCGTGCGAGCGACATGGGCTTGCACCATCACTACAGAATAACGGCTGAACGATGTTCGCTGGGAGGGGTCTAACAGCGGGCAAGGGCATGCAACGCGCTGGAGATATTGCAAATGCGGCGCAAGATGCGTTGCAGGCGGTGAGAACGCCATATGCCTCACGGAGTATTGAGGACACTCCTGTTTCAGAAAAGCGGGTGTGGCGTTGTGAATGCCCGACTGGATCACACCTGGACTCGCGCTCGATTCACTGGGAACTGGGAACGCAATGAACGCTGCTATCTTGCTGAGACGGCCACGAGAGGATCAGGAACCATCCGATAGTCAGGAATCCCCCCATAGAGACGGCTGGGCTCAGCCTGGTCACCCAGATGAGCGGCGTGTGCAACGAACAGGCTGGGCCTGCCCCACAACAGCTCTGGTCGATGTCTACCACTTCTTAAAGACTCCAGGCGTTCACTCCTGTGTTCCAACTGTGAACAACTGGGACACAAGGTCTACTGGTCACACCCGCGGGTGACGGTGCAGCGCAAACAGATCACTGGGGCACGTTGGTTCAAACTTCGATGGCACCGCGAGGAGCGCAAGCTAAGAGCTATCGGGGATTCCCCCGCATGTGCACCTGTAGGTGCCTCAGCTGCAAGGTGGTGCTTTGTGCGAGCGCGTGCTGCTCGTTGTGCAGATGTCAGCGGCCAGCACAAGCCACGGGGCCCACGCGGCCGGTACACTCCACCGCCGCACATGCGTTGCGGAGTTGCTTCGCGAGGAATCGTCGCGTCGTGCATACGTCTGACGACACTCTCGTCACGACAGGCAGACGTCGTGGCGACCATACACCCGACACAAACATCGCCGTGCTAGCAAGCGCGGGTCATGGCCTGGAGCGCGTGAGGTCTACGTCAGAACGCCGATGAAATCACGCTGCCATACGACACGATATCCCATCCCATCAATATCCCTCCTGGGTCGCCGAGTCCCATTACACGCCAAGACAGAGCTCTGCGGTATTGCACGGCATCGAGACGTCTGCTGAAATGTGCCCGTCGGCGTGCACTCCCTTCGAGGCGGCCACAAGTCTGCGTGTGTGCAATGATACGCATAGTTTGTGCGCACGCACGTCTGTGCTGACGCACGGCCTAGGCCGCCACGGCGCCTGGGCAGCTACGAATGCAGCAGAGTAGCGCTCGCGATGGACTCGAGGCGTGAAAATGTGCAACCTACTGCAGCCGGAGGACGTGCGTGCGTACTCACTGCATCCACGCGATCGGCTGGATCACCGTTCTACAATCCGCTTACTACACTCACGCATGAGTGACCATGAGTACTCTCGTCCTGCTGCCCTCGATGACTGGGCTGGAGCTACCACATGTCGCCACACTAGAACGCTGGGAAGCGAGCATGGCGTTCACTGTTGCAGCAGCGCGCGCGATGCGATTGCATCTGATATGAGCTCATTCACGCGCCGGCCTGCAGCTGGTGACGAATCATCGGCGGAGGTGCTGCTAATCCCGGAACGTGACATAATCAGCAGCTCAGGCCAGGAGTGAAGGCGCAGCGAAAGCGCCAGAGCCTTGGCTGATGCAGCAGGGCACAGCTGGAGAGCAGCGACGAGAGACGCTGGCGCGCAGACCGCTGCAGCTGAGGCGCATCACGGCAGGATGCCATGAGTACCAACTCAGCCACAGTGACAGTCGCGGACATTGGCGGCGACGTATGTGCATGCAGGTGACACATTCGCGTCAGCACATGAAATATCATGATGATAGTGCGCAGCTTTAGCCAGTCCGGGCAGCGACAGATTTCTGCCCAGACGACGTCGTGGCCAGCCTCGGCTACACAACATCGCCACGAAGTCTCTGGAGTCAGGCGCAAATGCACGAATGTGCGATGCCGTGGCGAAGGGATTGGCAGTTGCGGGGCTTGTGAGCCACGGTGTGCGTTGCGACGAAGAACGCAAGGCAGTGTCAAGTGCCGCAGCCTTTCGCGTCGAGAAACTGCGTGTGCTGTTGAGATGGGCTGAATTCGCACGTTCTGGGATCCGTCTGCGACAGCTGCTGAGCTGCTGGAGGCTTGACTCGGGCTGGACAATGGCCCCCGCCGCTAGCGTGCGCTCTGCCCGCCTGCACCCCCTTGATCCTGCTAATATGTGCTAATTTTATGAAGGAAGAGCCCTGTGGTTGCAGCTGGGGCTGGCGGTCAATTACAGCGAAGCGAAGAAATGCAGAGCTGGGCAATCCAACCCATCACGCGCACATCGCCTTCAACTGGCCTCGAACAGCGTCAACAGTACAGGTTGTAGCCTGGAGATGCGTCTGGCGAGGTGTTTGTGGCGGTGCAGCGAGACCGGGCTGAGTCCTTGTTGTGATGCTGACATGATGTGAGGCCCCGTTAGTTGGTGCAAGATCGAGCGGAAGTTCGAAAGACCATGTGTGCACCGAAAGCTTGCGCAGAAAGCTTGACTTTTTCGGGCTGCCGTCATGACGTACGGCGCGCGGCGGCTCGTAATTGCATGCAACATCATCCACGCGCCTGCAGCTGTGAAGTTGGCGAGGGCGACACCAGAATTCATCATGTATGCATACTGTATACTGATGCGCACGGTTCATATGCATGCACACCCCACACATGCACACCATCTTCCGTGACAGATGTTTGCGCTATCTCGGCTTCGGCCTGTGTTCATACCCAGTTAACGATGCACAGACCTTGACATCACCGCATGCAACTCAGACGCACACATGCTCATGCCACTCGTACTTCCATCGACTCATGCTGGGCGGACTGGCGGCGAGCAGGAGATGCGTCATGTTTCACAGCCGTGTATGGGAGCATCGTGGATGGATAGGGACATCTGTGGGTAGGGAGTTGTAGGAGAATTCGCGCTTGAAAAGCGGGCACATGCATGGCTGCCCGTGCGGACCGTCACACCGCCCGCGCAAGCTTTCATGCAGGGTCTAGTCGGCTGTGAAACCGCAGCTGCCTCGTCGGGCCCAATTCCGTCTGTTGCACCCGACACCTGCGAAATGCTTACGCTACACAAGATGCGCACATACAGCAGAGGCGACGAGCATGGGATCGTGTTCGTCAGGCATATGATATAGCCAGTTCCAGCCATTAATATTATACAAGCGCAGCTTGCTGGCAGTGAATTTCGGCCGTTCGGCAGCACACCACGCGTACGGCGGGTGCCACACTGTACCTCTGAGTTCGGAGATAGATACTGGAGCTGGTCCGACGGAGCTCAGCTGAGTCATGCTCAGCCCGCATACGAACTGGTGTGCTCGCGATCGTGTGCTCCTTTTTGCGCACCCGTCTGCCATGATCTGCACCTGCAGGTGGATCGCCTGTGGCACGGGTCAAGGTACGTCACCGGGGTGCCGAGTGCTGACTGCGACTGGAAATCGCAGTCGGACCTGTGCACATATGCTACAGCTTGTGCACAGAGACATGCATATGTGGCAGTGGCTCTGTTGTTACTCCTCTGTTATCTGTAGGCAACTCGATCCATCGATGTCTCCGCACGCAATTACATGTACTGTACATACGCAAGCAGCCGCGCGGCTTTTGTACATCACTTGCAGCATCACAGACAGGCAGTTCATGTTTGCCCACTGCCCACTATATACCACTGGATTGCCACAGAAGCTGGGTCCTCTGAGATCTGAGGCTGGCCAGCGCTCCCAGCCGCCCCTGTCCGTTTCAGCACCGATCCAGCCTGAGGACCACCCGCCATGCCATGCACACCAGCATCCCCAAACGCCAAAGCCCACGCACACGCACACACAATGTCCCTCCCCCCAATGCGTATGCACCCACGTGCACAATCATCCGCGGCACCACCACCACACCATCACGACGGCGCGCGCGGACCGAGCGGCAAGACGCCAACATATGTATATATAGACCCAAACCCGGCGCGGGCCGGGGGCTCCCCCCCCCCCCCCCCCCCCCCCCCCCCCCCCCTGGCCCCCAACCGAGACCCAACACTACAAGGATGGTAGGCAGGTGATGCTGTACATTATCAGTGACCCATTGCCGGCTGAACAGTAGGCAAACAGTGTCCAGATGTGTATGAACTGTATGGCGATCGATGCAGGAGTGGCCGAGTGCTGTACAGCTAACGTGCTGTTTGACAGGGATGTGAACGGTGGTGTTGCACGGTCGACGCGCTGCGACTGTGGACAATGTACACTTCTGTGCGACGAGTGCGCGAGCTGCCCATTCAATCCTGTGAAATGTTCACGAGTACCTGGATGATGTGCACGTGCAAGTACTTCGGCCTGCATCATGCAGTGCAAGTGGACCGGCAAGATGCGCTCGTCGTGTACATTCCTCGCGTGGCGTGTTCACGTCCTTAAAAATCGGCACATTACTGACACTCTTTCATGAATAATGTGCTCGTCAGGCGTAGGCTACGAGTGCTGTTATACCACAATGATGTACAGTTGGTGCACACGAAATGCGATAGCAGATACCCGGTCATGCGGTCCGTGTGTAGGCTGCAGCTGCTTAACATGATCTTCTATTGTACGGACAATAGTTAATGCCGATCATATCAGGCCACTCCAGATCTGGCACTAGTGTCCGTGCCGTCGCTCTGGCATCCGCTGAGGTACCCGGCTCTCCGGAACATGGCGCAGTCAACATAGGTATACATTATGTGCACTTACTAACGCTAAACATGCGGAGCAGCTATGCAAAGTGTTTGGCACGCTGCACAGGCAGCTGCACTGCGCGTGCCAACACGGCATCAGAGTTGTTGACCACGGCACGACGAAACAGCAGCGACACCGACAACTAACCAGACAAATTGCTGCTGAATACAGACTGTTGTGCTTGATGCTGTTCTTGAGCAGGGCTGAGCATGCGGATGTGTACACTGTGGACAAGACGGAACGTACAGCTGCAGATACAATGTCTGCATATGCACGATATCGTGCATCCCCAGTCACAGTGCAGCAAAGTATTGTATTTGTCAGCTGCTACCAGTGCAGCACATATGCGCATTGTGCCTTCACAGGACAACCGACGGCGTGTGGCCGTACGTAGCAGATCGACGCTGCACGATCACAAGCATTCGACATTATGCTATGCCTACCGCAAGAGGACTAGCTGTAGATGAGAGAAATGCAATCGACATAACAGTGCCTTGAGCGAATTTCTCATGCCTGCCGACGTTCACCTGACACTTGTCGTCAGCGTTGACCGTCAAATCAATTACTATCGTTGATTAAAACACTGGCTCCATCTTTGATCTTTCCTTTGATGTATACTATGCGCAATAGTGACGAGCACAACCAGCAGGTCACACTTCCGCGATCAAACCAGTATTGGCGTAACAAAACCACAATGGAGCGCAGTGAGCGCCTCGTTCAGCAAACAGTAATATGCAGGTAGCAATGTAACACGATTTTCACCTTCGTTGAGTATCATGCTTCTGTTATCGAGTTGACATTTCAGACGACGCCGCGACTCTGCTGCGCACTTGTCGTGCTTGTGCAGAGTGATATGCAGCGAAAGCTGTAAGAGGCCTGATAGCATAGTACTCTACAACAATCAAAGACATATAGAGTTGTACATTGTCGTCGCGGATCAGGCGAAATGATTCTGGTTTCTGCAAACGTGAACGTCCTACCGCGCCATTTGTAACACGCTGACAGCATCACCTCAAGTACATCGTGTTCGCGGATCTTGGAATCGAACAACTGATAGATGCAGTATATTTGAAGAACGTGTTGATATCGCAATCTGTCCTAGCGTACAGCAACGGCTCTACGAATTGAGCTGCCAACAGCAGGCTACTGATAGCAGGCAACCCGAAACGAGCGAACTAAAACTGAAAACTGAAAAAGGAGCACATCAGCTGAAATGTGCTGTTCGTGTACATTTGCTAGCAGCTTGCGCGGTCGTGGCGTGGGTCAAACATGTGCTCGACAAGTACACCAGCCACGGAACTGCACACTTCGGTGGAGCGTCGGAGCGCGTTCGTGGAATGTACATCATCAGAAGCTGCCGAGTGCTGGACGTGTACATGACGAGCACACGCAGCCTATCAGCTGATGTGCTGTTCGTAGGAGCATGAAAGCGCGTTTGCGGCATCTGCATTCCACACGTTGAGATGCGCTGCAGGTGCGCACCGCGACACCACGTGGGCAACACATCCCATGTACACGTTTCGAACGCAGTTCACCCAGTCACGGAATGTGTCTAAAGAGTCCGTGAAATGTGCGCGAATGTGCCGGCGAGCAAAACGAGTGTCGCTAATGTACACGCTGGCGTGCCTACCATCCTTGTAGTGCAATTCTCGACGCCCGCGCGCAACCGCGCATGCAGGGCTGGCCCCGGCAACGCGCAACACGTCCACGACCCTGCCGCTCACCATGACCACGCCACCGCGAATGCATGCCGCGTCATGTGCCAGAGGCCTTCTGGCAGGTTGTCCCGGCGAGGCAGCCGCACCGTCGCCGTCCGGCGCGTGCACATATGTACATATGCAGTCTAACCTGTAGCCGCCGACCGACGGCAGACATGCATGCTCCCAGGCGGTTTGGTACGTATGACCTTATGGACGGTCATATGTCTAGAGATCTAGACCTATGGGCATGGCCTAGCCCCTTGTCCACAGGGCCGCTGCTGCACATGTAGCCCAGCATATAGCCTACGTCATATGGAAGAGCATACGATACACAGAAGGACCACCTGCTCCCTCCTGCTAGCAGTCTAGGTGGATCTAGACTGCTATCTCTAGAGATAGCAGTCTAGGAAGCTAGCTAGATTACATGGATCTAGCAGACTTCCAGATCCATGGAATCAATATTATCATATGCTTACCCTCTATCCTGCATGAAGCTCACTCCTCGGAGTGAGTGCATGTGGGAGGTGCTGTGCATGGTGGTCCTGTTAGTAAGGGTTCATGCATAACGATTGTGATGCCTGCCACTTTAATGCAGTGTTCTGTTCTAGAGCAGAACTGGTGCTCTGCCCTGCAACAGCCAAGCTCGTTCATGACTGCACAAACAATCGAGGTTCAGTGTTGATACTTACTCCTAGTGCGGCTTGCCAGTGGGGAACTCGGACAGTATTGTTTTGTGTTTTGAATATCAATGGTGCTGATCAGAGTGGCAGACCCTAGGTGCTGATCAGAGTGGCAGCTGCCTAGGCTTGGACTCTGGACATGTTGCAGCTCACTGAGCTGGAGCTGCAGTTCCCCACCATGGAGCTGCATGCAGCTCCATGGTGGGGAACTGCAATTTTTTTGATTTCCAATGCATTGGAAGTCAAATATATAGCAGTCGACTGATCAAATATATAGCTGAATGTATACCTGTGGCAATATGAGCTCTGTTAGCTGCTATGATCACTAGTCATACAGTACAGACTCCTGTCAATTGCCAGTCAAAGATCTTACAGAATAACTATGCCGTGTCACACGGTGTCTCACCTGTGGCAATATGAGCTCTGTTAGCTGCTATGATCACTAGTCATACAATACAGACTCCTGCACCACGTAGTACGCTCAGCACACTGTTCTCTGCTGTAGTCAGTAGACAGACACACACAAACAGCAAAGCATTCTCACCTGTCAATTGCCAGTCAAAGATGACCTGGAATTGACAGCTACGTCCTATATTCTGTGCACTGGACAGCCGACCTAGGTCTGCCCGCAGACTCACAGCCAAATGCATGTGATCTGCTGCACTCGCGTTATCACAGCTACGACACGCTTGCACCAGGGGAGCTCTGCTTCCCACAATACCGCAGCTGGCCACTTATGCCCATGCAATAGCTCTAGCGGCCGATCCCTCTAGCTTGCTACATTAGTGTCACGCTTTGTGTCCGAAATGTCTTCAATCCCTATACTTGATTGCTCTTCTGTAACACATCATGTGATCACATGATGCACCCGCAGCTGCTAGCTATATATATAGCGGCCACATCACTGGATTGTCACATTGCGCCATATGTGTGTGTGGATCACAGAGGTGAACCTATAGTACCTGCCTCTCCGGCATTGTCCTTGTCACACGGTAACACAGGAATGCATGCAGATCACACAATGTCCTGACTCTGTCGCCCGCAGATCGACGGCAGATCGAAGGCGCTGCAAGTGCGTGGCGGCTTTGCGTGCCTGAGTGCAGGCAACAAGGACATCCATGTGTGAGGGTGCACCCTCAACAACAATGCCGCATGATCTTGAGGGAATCACAGAATTCTGTAGCACAATGGCACATCACATGACCCCTACCCGGAGAACTTCCGATGCAAGCGCGCGGCCGTATCTGTACGTACATATGTACATATGTATGTAGTGATCGTCGGATGCATTCGTACATCCACGACGAAACCCACCAGTCGATTCGGAGTGGACATCTTCACACCGAAGCCGGAAACCGCTTTCACATGCGCGCTCCTCGCCTGCCCGCTCTTGCGTTGAGCTGACTGAACTCGCGATCGTATCTCGTGCAGATTGCGCATTAATACATGCATTGCATGCGTACGCACAATGGCACTCGTCGTAGGAGATATATATACTGGCAAGCACATCGGCCCTAGGCCTTGCGTACGTGCATATAACATCAACCAAGGGGCCAGCAATGACAATTGGACGAACCAAGAGGAAACACACCCACTCAGTGTGAACATGGTCACGCCTGTGACGCTGGGCGAGTATGAGCAATTGCTAAGCTGAAACGACACCGCATTAGTGATGGTGAAACAGTACTAGTACTGCTGGACGGTGGGCTGGCTTTCACGCTCTGCTGCCTGTGGGCTGCCTTACGTACCACCTTATGTACATGTGTATACAAGGATCGAGTCGGGGTGGCAGCACCGCAGGAACCGCCCAGGAGCATCGCACTGCAAGTCGCGCGAACCACCAAGGCCATCATGATCACCCAACGCACACTGATTCCAAGACACCACAGCCACTCGTACGCAACACAAGCCCCCAGCAATTACACGGCGCTCGTGCACCTCACGCGTGTATACACCAACCCGTCAGGCGATCTCGAAGCGCAACCTGGCAGCCAGCTCAAGTGGCACTGTCAGGTGACTCAATCTGGGTGTCTTGCCACCTACCTGACTCAGGTCACTCCCCTTGCAATTGCTTGGCGTGTGTGTACCCCAGGCACATCGTTGGCGTATCGATATCCATCTCGCTCGAGAAGCTCCGCCATCATCTGCATATGCATATACCTCACGGGATGGCCTACACGCATGTTCGAACATATATGATCATCAGTACATCAGGTGCCCGGGTTGCTGACGATTGGCTGCTCGAGCTCGGAGCGTGCACGTGTGGTCAGCTGCAGCGCACGTGTGCACGTTTCTCGGACGCACCTCAAATCAATGGTCGGCAGCAGCTAGCAGTTGTGTACAACATCGAAGTTTTGAAAATACTCGTGCGGATGACGCATGATGAGGCTGCCTGGTGGGCGTGTTTTCTGCATCATACACCGCACTGCCGTCCACCCACGTCGTGCTGCTGATGTCGACACAAAAGACCTGCATGCACGGGTTGTTGTCTGTCAAACCTGCTGAGTTGTCAAGCATCATCAAGCTGCCTCACAGTCTGAAACGACAGTAGTCATCTGGACAACAGATCAGACTGTTAACTGATGATCAATTGACTGGCAGATCTGGCCTCAAGGACATTCACTCACTTGCCAGTGGTTCTGATGCGCAGCACCGTCTATGAAGGCCGGACAAGACCTGGGTCCCTCTGAAAGGCCAGACCCGTGTCACGAAAAAACAGGACCACAGCTGCCTGGGCCACAGCTGCCTAGGCCTGCACATTTACTACGTGTTGTTAGCCCTGATCATGAGCTGGCGTCAAAGTCAGAGCTGTGCTGCAGCCAAAGCATGGCGGGCCGACCAGCGTGTTGGGGGGTGGGGTCCTGTGGGCACGAGGGTGCAACCTCGCAAGCCCAGGTGTGGTGATCTGGCCTGAACTACGGAGAGGCCTCCATAGGATGTGCAGGGAGGGTTCTGTATTGCAAGGCCACAGGCAGCGCGCGAGGGGGCTGTCTTCCACATGTAATGCTCCATGGGTTGCTTAAGCAATTAAGCAAGAATTCCCTGCCAGTGTTTGATGTTGCAACATGCATGGAGGTTCCGCAGGTTCGGATTGGCTATGATCACTTGGGTGACCCCCTGACCACTGAGATCTTGTGCCTGGGGCGCGCTCGAGTGCAATCCCTCCAGAAAATTCTGCAAAACCTGTCAACTCTCATTTGGGTCCCCCTCTGATGCCATCAGTGATGGAATGGGGCGGGGTCGAGTGCCACTCCACTAGCTTACCAAGAAACGTGTTCTTTCAACATATGTGGTCCCGTTAATTCGGATTTGTCAATGTCCAATAGGATACGGCTCAGTAAATGCAGATTTACTTTACTTACATATGGCCCTATGTACAGGCCCAGGCCACGATATTCAGGCATTGTCAGTACAGACAGGCAGCACCTGACACAGCCACAGGCCTGGCAGTGCACAGCAACCTGCGTCTAATCTACATGAGGCCGCTGCCGGCGGCTGCTGCTCACAGGCGACATGCATTTTGCAAATTCACCTCACTCAAGGCCGCGCGGCTCAGTGTCACAAGGCTGAAGGCGGCGAGGCGGCGGCCAGCGCCACGCCGCCGGCAGGAGCGCCCGGATGCGTGACAGAGATGTGGTGGTTTTGGGGTGGTATGTATGCAGTTGAGGTGCGTCCTTGGTGCTGTGCCATGGGCGCTGCTGCGGCGGGGTGGTCTCTGGTGGAGGGGTGGTCTCTGGTGGATGGTGCGTGTCAAGTGCCCGTGTAAAGCAAAGTAAATCTGAATGTACTGAGCCGTATCCTACTGGACATCGACAACTCCGAGTTAACGGGGACCATTAACGGGACCACACATGCCGATATGCCGATATCATACCATATCATGATGCCGGGGCCACATGTGTGGGTGATGTGTCTGCACCTGCGCCATTTCCCCTGAGCCCGGGGCGGCGACCGGGGTGACCGGGGTGAGTATGGTGAGACGCCCAATCAAGCTTTTCATATGCCGCATGCGCGGCTTGCTGTCCGGCCGCCTCTCTGACTTTGTCGTTGTAACACTGCGGCCTTGTCTGCCATGTCTGCCACACATGTGCACCATGCATGCCAGGTGTTACAAGGATAAAGGTGGCAAGGCCGCGGCGGGCAGCACCGCGAAAGCCTGGCCACACACCTGGCATGGTGTGTGTTAACAATTGCGTGGGTGTCTGGGAGTGCACTTGATGTGCTTGCTTCTTTCGCGGTGCTGCCCGCCGCGGGCCCTCCGCGCTGCACATGTGGTTGCCTCAGCTACAATATTGTATTGCATTAATGCGCAAGTGCGCTTAAGCTGAACTTAAGCTGAAGTTTCATAGCCTGCAGTGCATCCAGTGCTTGCCACTGCTGCAGTGGTGAAGCCGATGGAATCTTGAGCGAATTCAACTGGTAGGGGAAGGAGAAGCATCCTTTTCTTCTGCACAGCCTCAAGTTGACTGGCAGCCGTTACTGATGCTCCCTCCTCTAGGCAGCATGTCAGCTATTGTACCTACACAAGCTATACAAACTATACATAGCTATTCAATCCTTTGCTGTCAATACCGGCAGGGCGATGGTGCCATGGCCTAGTGCCATGACTGAGTGAGTGGATTTGCGAGTCCTAGCAACGGCTTGCCCGGCCTCTGTGCTTTGTAACTCTACATACTTTATGTACACAGGTGTACAAGCTATGCAAGATGGTGCAGCTTATAGTTCTGCAGACAGTATTTATACCTTTCTTTTGTAATTACATTAAAATTTTGTTGGTAGCTTGGGACATGTGCCTGAGATCGGGTGTTGTTTGTGATTACTCGTGGGACCTTGCTGACAGCAGACGTGCCAGCAAGTACAAGACCTATACTGAATTAATGACTATAGTCCCATTACCATTACATGCAGACTTACACATTGATTGCCGTCTGTGGTTGTGATTTGAAAAGTGTGCAGCTGTGCTTGCTGCCATGTATGTCTTCTGGATCGCAGCTGAACCTCCTGACAAGATGGCAGTGGAGTGGCAATGCGAGGCAAGAACAGGAGCTGGCAGGACCATGCACAGGTACAAATTAAGGCTGCATGTTTGGTATTGATCGGTGAGCCTGTGCTGGTGCTGGTGTGATGTGATCTTGGAAAGCTGCATCCGCAAACTTGCTGAGGCATAGTCTGTACTGAGTGTGTAATTTATGGTTAAACACGGTGTACTGATGTATGAGGAGGATTGCAGCAGTGGCAAGGAGGAGTCAGTGGTACCTGTGCAGTCACAGGTGCTGCAAGGGTGAAGACAATGTGACCAGCACAGCCACATCAGCCCTTACAACTGAAAATTCATCCAGGCAGCAGCGGGCAGCTGAGGCAGCAAGTGCAAAATGCAATATGGCTATGTCATTCAGCAAACATGCAATGGCAGGATTTGCTTAGGTTGGTGGCACACCCTGCCATGAACGTGTGAAGTGGTTTGACAATGAATTCCCAGAATCGGTAGCATGCCTGGCCTCTGTCCCTCGGATGAACGTACAATGTAGTACGTACACTGGGCCCTCCTTTCAACATACAATGGCCCCCAGTGGCGCGCCTCTCTTCTAAATCTAGACTCTAGGCTCAGCTTATCTTACAAGGATGGATGCCCTTTTACGGATACAGCCGAGTACGTCCAGACTTACTTTTCATGACACCTTGTGAGGATTATACCGTTCTAAGTCAAGACAAAGAGGCAGGTAGCATTGCAGGCACTGCAAAGGGACACCGCGCAAGCAAGCCTCACCGCAGCCACTCAAAACCACGTGGGGGGTAACCCCCCAGAACCACCCCCCAGCGGGCGACCAGCTGGGCAACGCCGCGCCTCGTACACGCACTGGATCTCGCATGCCTGCCCCTACGAGCACAGCCACCAATTGCTTGTAACACATGTTCACACCCACGCGCAGCATGCGCAAGTGCTTCCCGCTCATCATGAACACGCCTCAACACCTGGTCCTGGCCATTTGCAGTTTTGTCAGCACACATTGTCAGATTCCAGCAGGCGAGACGGCTTGGAAGTGGACCCGCACAGAGGCAACAAGTGCAGCACCAAGAAGCGCCTACACCCGGCAGTAAACTGCCATGCACAGCATGCCTGCTGAAAAGCGATTGATCTGCCGAGCGGGAGCTATAGTTCGGGAACGGGCAAGGTGTGGCAATTTAGATTTACTTTACTTTACATGCAGACGCAAGCCAGTGGTCAGCCATACTAACTGGCAGAGCTCACAATGTGTGGACATGCACACGCTCACACTGCTCATCAGACTTGGCCAGGGCAAGGGCCAGCCCGACCGCTGCAGCTCGCATGGGCTCTTGCTCACATGATGTGAGTCACAATCGAGGCGAGTCAGCCTTGAGCTGCACCACCTGATATGATTCGCTGACGTGTTGTTGGCAATGTGTTGTTGTTTGACTGGTTGTCCTGCCATTTTGCTTCCCACAAACAGTGTCTTGAATGTTAATCCTCAGTCGCCAGCATTTCACCAACAAAGGCAGGACGGCTCCAGACGGAATTGACCAGGGACATTGGTCAGATCACTGGATTGCCAGGTAATTCCAGGAAGTGGTAACAGCAGTGCTACTCACCACGACTCATGTAGTCTTATCTATATTGATTCGCCTTGGCCCTGTCAGCACGGAAAATTTTACCGTTGCAACAGCAGGTGTATGCAGGCAACAGGTGAATGGCTGCAAAAGTAGACCAGCGAGAGGCAAATCCAGCAGAAAGATGTGGCCACACAGTGACGCCCCAGTGGCTACGGTGGCCCAGCCAACAACAAACATCACTTGAGGCCATGTTGACGATTCTCAGCCGCTTGATCCTCAACTAATTGCACGATGCGAATGCCAGCATATGGCCGCCTCTGCCCCCTAGATGCCATTGACTTCTCCCTGGTGTTTGTCTCTCCACTCACAGCACAACAGGATTCTCGCCGGCCCTACTGACTTAAAAGTGATCAAAAGCGGGCACAGCGTGTACAGCCGTGGCTCGCGCTGCACCCATGCATGCGGGTAGGCACGGGTGAGCCCGAACGGCACTGACATGCATGCTGCCACAGGCCGTAGCACGGACCGTGCAGCGCCCGCATTGCGTCGCACAGCTGAAGGCGCGCCGCAGCCAGCACGCCGCAACCCACGCCGCATGCTTCCGGTTGTATGATCTCAGCGGCATACGGCACTCTTCGCTGCCCCTTCGGGAGGACCGTCGGGTCTGCCGCAAACCCCTCCCTCCCCCCTGTGGCATGCATGTGGATGCGAAAAACTCCGCCTCAGGCTGCGCCATTCGCCCGTGCCGGCAATGCCATAACACATTTCACCATCACTCGCCATCGGCTGACTCCTGCGCCGGCTGCTCAGCCATGGTGGCACCGCAGGCGGCCGCGGCAAAGGCGAGCATGTCCGCGACCTCCTGGATGACCTTGTCTGTCGGCTTGCCGGCGCCGTGGCCGGCCTTGGTGTCGATGCGCGCCACCAGCGGATTCGTCTGGCGGCCGCCGCCCTGCTTCACGAGGCGGTGCTGCAGCTCCGCGGTGAGCTTGAACGTGTGCAGCGGCGACACCCTGCACGGCGCGACGCCAGATCACACGCAAGCTGCGGCACGCGCACGCCTCCCCACATCGCCAACTGTGAAAGGAACCTGCGTGGCTGTCTTTCAGTGCAAGGGTCACCCCCGCAGCAGCGGGGCGCACCTGGGCATGCTGGCAAGCACACAAGGCCCAACGATACCCAAGCCACACGTTTCAATCCCTGATCATGAGGCAGGTGAAACAAGGGGGTGTAGGTGAATGCGTGCCGGAGGACGGGGCCGCAGGCGCTCACAAGACGCCACAGCAAGAGGCCGAACCCCTTCAGCCCGGCCAAAACCCAAGAAAAAAAAAGCAAAACCGGCACCAGAACTAGAAGAGCCTAGCGGAAAGTGAACTGAGCGGAGGGGAGGAGAGGCGCGCACCGGTCGTCGTGGGAGGCGGTGAGCAGCAGCATCGCAGGGTACTGCCCCTCCGCCTCCGGCATGCTGACGTTGTGGAGGGGGCTGTAGCCGCGCAGGTACTCCGCGGCCTCCGCCTCGTCCGGGTCGCCAAAGTCGGTGCACCACGCGTGTCCGATCGTGAACTTGTGGAAGCGGAGCATGTCCATTACGCCGACCTGCACAGCATGCGCGCTGTGTGCTGTGCGTACGAGCGGCCGCCGCAGCGCGGGGCGATGTTGTACATGTCGCCTGGCCAACAAAGTAGCTGAAAACCAGGTGGAGTAGCCCGCCCAGCTCCCTGTTTGTGTCGTCGAGGATAACTACAACTACGTATCATCTGGGGGTGTTAAATCGGATTCAAGACTGCAGCCGGGCGGTACCCGGCGTGCAGCTCAACAGAGAGCACAGACCGAGGGAGGTGTGGGGGCCGGGCCACATTGTCGGCGGGCATGTGGAAACCAGACAGGAACACCAGAGACATCCGGATGAAATGCCGCTGCGATTTGATCACGATGCAGGGGACTGAATAAGAAGTGGCGCAGGTGCGCACCTGTGCGAGCACGGCGGCGTAGAGGTCAGGGCGCTGGTTGGCGCAGGCCGCGACGAGGAGGCCGCCGTTGGAGCCGCCCTGGATGGTGAGCGCGGCCGGGGAGGTGTAGCCCTCGGCGATGAGGTGCTCTGCGCACGCCTGGAAGTCGTCAAAGACGTTCTGCTTGCGTAGCAGGGAGCCATCGTCGCGCCACTGGCGGCCGTACTCGCCGCCGCCGCGCAGGTTGGCGACCGCGAAGCAGCCGTCGAACGCCGAGAGCCACGCGAGCCTGCAGTGAGATCCCGCTGAGGCGCCGTGAGGGCACGGCGATGCGGAGTGAACCAAAGGAACAGCTGGAAGATGGGCTGGGGTGCTAGCTGTATGGAGGGGGGTGTGCGGCGGCGCCTCAAGCATCAGGCGTGCTGTCGAACGGCCGCTGCGAGGCACTCGGACGGCCGCTGCAAGGCACTCGCGCCAGACAACCCTCACACCGAGGGATTTGAGACGATGCAGCCCAGAACAGCGTCGTAGACAAGACATGCTGCGTCATATGGGGTCGTTTGTCAGCGCATAATACGCATGATGCCCATGAATTGGCAAGCCCGGCCACATTTCACAGCTGACGGTCATGCCCGGCTGCCTCCTGCCACACATGACTCAGAGACGGAGCGTGCATGACACACGGGGTGTGGCGACACGAGGCCGGGCGTGGCTACAGGTGCACACCTGGAGGCGCTGAAGGAGGGCTGCAAGGAGATGTTGAAGCCGCCGTAGCCGTACAGCAGCGCCGGCGACTTGGGCCCGAGGGCAGCGCCCTTGCGGTGCACGATGAACATTGGCACACGGGTGCCGTCCTTGCTCGTCGCGAAGGCCTGCTTTGCGACGTACGCGTCGGGGTCATGCGGCACGCTGAGTTTCGTGCGCTGGAAGACCTCCGGAACGACCTCCGGCACCTCCCCACCGTCGCCACTACCTGCATAAAGAGCAAGCTTTCTGAAACAACACCTAAACACACCAGAGAACATAATAAATCATTGCCCCACATTCTATGTTCTCTAAGTGCGAGATTCTATGTTTGAGAGTCAAAAACCAAGACCTGATAGGGCGGCTCCAGATCTGTAACAGGACGGGTCGCCGCAGCAGCAAGCTGACGTTCTTCTTGTTTGGTGTGAGATCCCTGGCCAGGTATCTCCTCAGCACGGCAGCAGCTGATACGGCAAGCGACTGGACGAGCATGCACACTCGCACAAGCCTGGTTTCCGAGGGTTGCTCGACGCTGTGGCCGCACGGCGATGTGAAGCACCGTGGCTGCAGCGTTAAGGAGTGTGTCTGCGTCGCCTACGTTTCGCGCATGGTCAGCGGCACAGCATCATGCCCTGCTTACACCAGCACAATCCACTGTGATCTCCCGGGATTAATCTTTCAGGCTTCACTGCAACAAGAAGGTTATGCTTGTTTTGAGCAAGTGCCTGCCGCATGGCGTGTGCGCGCCCCCGGCACGAGGGGCGCAATGAGGGTGTTCTGCAGTCTCATCATACAATCATCACAGATCAGGGATACGGTGGGAGGCCTCCTCCTGTTCTCTGGTCCCTGGTGATTTCAGAGAGATTGAAAAAATCGTTTTTCGTTGCCGGTTCTGGGACGCACCGTTCGAGGGGCCCTCGGCGGCCGGGGCGACGCCCGCCGCGTCCGCGCGGAAGATGACCGTCGGCTCGACGAAGCCGACGAGCGAGAACCAGAACTCAGTGGAGGCGCGCAGCGGCTCGGTCGAGATGCCGGACATCGTGCCCAGCGTCGGCAGTGGCACGGTGGCCAGCAGGCCGCCGTCGGAGATGCGGCGCACCTCAGCCACGTCCACGACGTCGCGCATCCACTGCACGACCATCAGGTCGCCCTTCAGCGCCGTCGCGCCCTGCAGCAGTGCCCACATGCACATCACACCAAATTTATACAGCAACTGAAGAGGGGACGAGACACAGTATCTCCCATTTTCACAGTCTCGTTCCCACAACTCGCCCTCCGGCCGAGCAGGGACGGCTCTGCTGTGCTGCGCACAGGGTTACGGTGAAGGGTGCCCAACGTACGCTTCATGCACGCACCACATGCTGGCGTGAATTGTATGACGCATACAGCTTGGCCTCTGCCTCACTCAGCCCCTGCCCAGCGTGAGCACCGCCGCTCACAGCCCCACTCACAGGCGCACCTCGAGGATGTCCTTCGCGTGCTGCGCCACGACCTCCCGGAACTTCCCAGACGACAGCGCGTCCGTCGGTGCAGCCTCCGCGTCGATCGCAACGATCCGGTTGCGCGGGGCGCGTGCGTTCGTCACCAGCGTCAGGCGGGCCCCATCCACCGCCGCCACCGACCACTGCGACGAGAACGAGCTCACCAGCCGCTTGAACGGCAGCCGCTGCTTCCCCCCGGCATCCCCAGCGGTGCCGCTGGCGCTCGTGTCCGCCGCCGCGTAGTCTCCAAACTTGATCGCCCCGACTTCGTTCCGCGGCAGCGCGTCGAGGTCGAGAATGAACGCGAGGTTCGCCGGGGCGCAGCCGTCCGAGACGGTGAGCCAGAGCCAGCGGCCGTCGGCGGTCGCGGAGGCGCCGAAGAGCCACGTCGGGTGCGCGGGCTCGAAGAAGAGGCACGCGTCCTCCTCCTGCTCGGTGCCGAGGCGGTGGTAGAAGACCTTCTGGTTGACGGCGCTGTCCGTCTCGGTGCCGAGGTCGTCCTTGGAGGGCGGTTCGTACCTGCACATCGCAGGACAGTGCGAGTCGGTGCATGCAGAGAGGTACTGCGGCCCGGGGGGGGGGGGGGGGGGGGGGGGGGGGACACTGTCCAACATGTGGTGCTGCCTCCCGAGACGTGCATGGCAGGCACCAGGCTGTATACTTATGTGGATGCAGAGATGCAGCGCCTTGTGCTGCTGCGGGATAGGTGAGAGAGCAACAAAGCGGTGGAGATGGGAGATGCGGGCGGGCGGGCGGGGGCTGTGACGGTCGCCGCCGCGGGGAGGTGTGGACCAGCGCGTGCCGTGCATGCCGCGCAGGCACCAGGGGACACTGTGGAAACCTTGACTTCTACCAGTTTACCCTGGAAATCACGCATGCCGCGGCAGACATGGTGTGCGAGGCGCTGTGGTGTGACTCGGAGGGGTAGCGGGGCGCAAAGGGGCAGGGGCACAGGTAGAGGGGGCTCTTCGGGGAGGGGGGGGGGGGGGGGGCGGGCGCGGAGGGGCACCGGGGGGATGCTAGGGGATAGGGGCGGGCGTACAGGCGTATACAGGACTGTAGAAGGTCAGCGGCGGGTGCAGTGGGGCAGGGGGGGGTGGGGGGGGGAGGCGCACGCGCAGTACAGGAAGCCGAGGCCGTCCGCAGTCCAGGAGAGGCCCGAGTGCTTGACGTACTGCACAAAGTCGGGGAGCTCCGTGGTGGAGCCGTCGTCGGCGATCTGCAGCACCTTCACCTTGCGCCAGTCGGAGCCGCTCTCCGACAGCATCACCGCCGCGCAGCGCCCTGCAGCAGACAGGCGCGAGGCATGGGTGGGGCGGCCTGTGCTTGCCATAGATGATCCTGATGCATCGGCAGGTCGAGGCCTTGCCGCAGTCGCTGAAATCTCACTGGACTGGTCGTTGCCATAGGTCCAGTGGACCACGCCGAGAACGTGCATGTCGACGGCGTGTGCAGAAGGACGGACAGGCCGGGAACTGTGATGTAATGTCAGCAGCTATCTGTGGCAGAAATGTGCCGTGCCGTGCCGTGAGGAGTGGTGGAGTATAGGCACCGCTACAGTCAGCAGGCTGGGGGTTGCGGGTCCGCACTGCCCAGTTTTGGGACGTCGGGCCCGATCACGCCGAACGATTGCACTGATTTAGGTACCACTTTAGAATGGCAGCCCTGAAGATGGGGGAAGGTGAACCAACACTGCTGTTGTCACAGCGCATGTCACAGCGCATGTCACAGCGCATGTCACAGCGCGTGTCTGTGCGCCCAGGCCTGATGCAAAACCTAGACCAGCGGGATCGGATGTGTGTGCAAGCGAGCACAGATGTCAACACTTGATGCTGCATGGAGCGATGGCCGTGCGGGTGCAACAGGCCGCAGACCTGCTGTTCGAGGTGACAGGGCTGTGGGCAGGTGTGTGACAGATGGGATGGCGCACCATTGTTGGTGAACTTGATCGCGCTGAGGGCGATGGTGCCGTCCTCCGAGAGCAGGTTGGGGTCATAGAAGACTTCGCCTTCCTCACCGGGGGCATCGCATGTGTAGAGCGTGTCCTGGTTCTGCAGGCCTGAGTTGCGGAAGTAGTACCAGCGCTCTACATGACCTCATTCGTTACATGGTGGACCTGACAGATCAAAATTCTGCAGGGGGTTCTTTCTGCAATCGTTACTGGATGCTGCAGTACCTCGTCCTGAACAAGACTCCTGCTGCAGCATGCTATCAGCCGAAATCACCCATCGGCGTCTGTGGATTAGCTGCAATGTGTAAGACTAGAGACGCGATTCGCACCACCACGTTTGAATGGGATGTGGTTCCGGGGGTAGTCCATCAGCTTTGTGATCAGCTGTTCCAGCTCGGGCCTGCCCGGGCATTTCTCCAGCACACTGCCAGAAAGCTTATTCTGGGCCTCAATGACTGCACCGCACAGGCGTCGCTTCGGCCTGTGCACTGGCTGATTAAAGGGCATGTTGCATGCACTGCAAATTGCCCACATAGCGTTCTTGCATGACGATGGGGCTTGTGGGATACGCACATGCCTTGGTTTCTTCGCCATCTGGTTCCTCCAGCCATCGGTATGGATCCTCGACCTTGGTTCCGTGTAGATCATCCACAACATCACCTCGCTGCACGTCGGGGTAGCTCTCTGGAGCCACAGACAGGCCCCCCGCTCTGGCTCCTACAAACCCACACCGCAGACTCGAACGATAGGTTGCTGCAATTCTGAAGCGTTGGTGGCAGTTGGTCAGCCAGAGCAGGTGCGGGTGAGGCAACAATTCGACTTCAATGGACCACACTCCAATCGGGGCACCCACCGACAGCGCATCGCTTGGGAGGCGCCACGGGCCGACAGGAACTAGAGAGCTGGAATTTTACGTATGGAGATCGTGTTGACAGCCTGACCACCCTGGTGTATAGCGCCACGGACGCGATGACCGCAGTAGCTCCGACTGCAGACCATGCGAGTGTCCTCGACGACATTGTCATTCTCCTGGGGGAGGCAAGTGTGCCGCTGTATTATCAACTAGCGAGTGTGACAGTAAATATGACACTGAGTACACGAGGCTGAAATCGATGTGTCCTGTCACCTCTCAGATTGTAACACTATGTGGTCACTTCTTTCACCAGCCAAGTCTGCACATGGTCATTGACTGGTCCCGAAAACATCAACCAGATCATGGATTCCCGACGAGGGCAACAGCTGGTGATATACCAGCCGCACATCTGCCCGCTCATGCTGCGATACAGCGCTCTACGTCCCAACAACTTCGATTGGCAGACCATAGTGGCTACAAGGAGCATCGGTCTCCGCGCTGGAAGCTCGGACGTTAGCATGTTCGGGGTCAGGTGTCTCACGTACGATTTCAGGCATGCAGCAGCAAAGATTTCACGCATGTGCAAATTCGCACATGCAAGCAGGCTGGCTTGCATGTGCGTCGGCAATGGTGCCGACTTGTTTTTTTGTGTACCGCACGCGACACTGCCCGATGTTGAAGCAGATTTGAATTGCAGCAACACAGTAAAAAATGTGCAGATTTGTGACAGTGATGCCAAGCTGCTGGCATTTTCTGATGTCCTGAGCCGCAAGTAAGCGGCTGGAGATGGCTTTTGTGTCGGTGGGTTTCCCTGTCAATTCCTAACTTTTTTAACCTCGGGCGCATGAGGCATATCGCATCGCACTGCTTCAGAGTACATGTACACACACATGTACTGAGCAACATCCAAACGACCGATACCATTGATGGTATCGTGAGAAACTTGGGCCTTGCTACAGCATCACATGCTGCAGTACATGGCAGCACAGAAATGGAGTTACACTCACAGCACATGGCAAGATGCCTAGATCATGGACTAGGCACATAATGGCATAGAAAAAGCACACATCAAGAAATCAACAGCCGGATCTGCTACGAAACAAATCGTTGACAAATCTCTTATGATCCCCACAGCCAAGCTTGAGGCCATGGAGGCGACTGCACAGGCAGAGCAGTCTCTACACGAGCACGACCTACCCACAACAGCGCAGTCCAGAGCTTGCTGGACAATTTCTAGTCGGACGAGCTGCAGTCACACCTGATTGTCAGGTGTGCAGCCCTGAAAATATCCCTCACCACGTACACCACAAGCGAAAAGCAACCTGAAACTTGAAACGTGGGTGTGCCGAGGCAACATGGAGATGGCACACGAGGCTGCCTATACTTTCTTCTGATGCCCTAGTTCATCTCTTCCTGAATTCTCTTTCAGCCCGCCTTGTCTTCATATTCTTCGTCACCCTCATTGATTACCAGCCTGTGTGCCCAGACTGATAGAGAAAACCAAGTTATTCTTCTCGACGCCCGATTCCCTCCTACTGACCGCAATCTTCTTACCCTCATTACCCTCGTTCCCTTCGTTGCCCTCGTCACCTTCATCACCCTCATTCCCTTCGTCGCCATTGATAGCCATGTTACGCCCAGGAGTCATGTTCTTGCCAGCTCTTTTCTTCTTGCCGCCCTTCTTGCCCTCATTGCCCTCGTTCCCGTCATCACCCTCGTTCCCCTCATTGCCCTCGTTCCCTTCATTCCCCTCGTCCCCCTCATTGCCCTCGTTCCCTTCATTGCCCTCGTTCCCTTCGTCCCCCTCATTGCCATCGTTATTACTACGCTGTGGCGGCGTCTTCTTGAGTGGCCCCCCCTTCACATGATCACCCTTGGGATCCTCCAGCTTGGGAGGCATCATGATCTCAGGCACCACCTCGTCGTACTCATACGACACGCCGTCATTCACGTAATCGTCTGACAGCTCAAACTCCAATGCCGCCCCGTTCTCGTAATCGACCTCCATCGCTCCCTCGTTCCCCTCATCCCCTTCATCCCCCTCGTTGCCCTCATCGCCGTCGTCGTATGGGCCGCCATACCCGGTGTCCTGCGCATCTGGCGGCGGCAGCGGCAGCGGCGGCGGGGCGGTTGGGGCGGGCTGGCGAGGAGGCTCTCCGGGAGCCATGGGGCCTTGGGCCGGGGGCGGCCCCTGTGGGGGCGGCCCCTGTGGGGGCTGGCGGAACGGGCGCCTGCAGCGGAAGACGCGGCCGTTCTTCCGGCAGTGCCTGATGGTTGCACGCGAGCTGCGGAACTTGCAGCGGTTGCACACCGGCATGCACCTGCACTCTGGGAGTGGTGGAGCGGTGCTCTGGACAAGCGTGATGACCGCTGGACAGCCATGCATGCATCCAGAGGGGACTGTGGACGTGAGCGACGGGGAGCTGCAATGCTTTCTTGGGACTGCAGCTCGCAGTGGAGATGGAGAGAAGCAGAAGTTGGGTGCGTCCTACGAGTCCTGCCGACGCGACACTGTCGGGGTGGCGCAGCTGGAGGCCGTGCATGGCGGAACCAGGATCGAGCACATTGACATGCATAGAAAAAGAACTGATGTGGTGTGTGTGTCAGAAAAGCTATCTTTGTGCAGGGCGGACGCGCAGTCCTCATTAAGGTCAGGTCAGGACAGCCAACATCTCATACCTGCTGCGCACAGAGGTAGAACCGAGAGATGTTGAAGGGAAGTGCTAGTACCGGGAAACAGTAGAGAGAATGGTTACAGATCTCAGTGTGCACATGCTTATATGCACACTGAACACTCAATACTCAAGGTTACGGCGGGAAACCCTCGCACGATCTCTCTCACTACATCGAGACGATCCTAGCTGGCGGCTTACCCCTACACTGGATCCGCGGATCGTTCGTGCATGGGTGCACCTGTCACCACACTGCTGCCCGCAGGCTCATGCATTGTGACACTCCCCCATAAACCCTGCTATGTCTCCACTAGCTGGAGTTTATTACGAACTTCTAACAAAGCAGGTCCGGGCAGCACTTTGGTAAACACATCCGCTAACTGATCAACAGTGCCCACCCATGCTACCTTAAGTTCATCCATCTGGACATATTCCCGCACTCGCAAGTGCCGCACACGAATGTGCTTGGATCTGTCAGTGGACACAGCATTCACTGCCAAGATATTGGCACTTTTATTATCACCCCACAGAGTTGGCTTATACGGGACGAGTTTCAGGTCGAGAAGCAACTGCTTCACCCACATCAGCTCGTTGGCTGTTGCACTCATCGCAATGAGCTCAGCCTCTGTTGTATCCCCAGCCACTATACTCTGCTTCTTCGAACGCCAGAGAACACAGTTCCCATACACCCGAATAACCATACCAGACACGCTTTTCAGATCAGCAGAGTTCGCAAAATCTGCATCTGAATAAGCCTCTAACAAACACCCGTGTCCCTCAGAGCCTACAAATTTTATTCCTAAGTTCTTTGTGGACTGCAGGTATCTCAGAACATGTTGCACAGCCAACCAATGTTCCTTCAGACTATTGGACATGTGCCGGGCCAGGGCATGTGCCACATAGCTGAGGTCAGGTCGTGTCACTCCTGCAATGTACTGGATGCTTCCTACAGCACTCATGAACCTGGAATGCTCAGCAGCACTGGCTTTCTCCAGGTCCGGGTGCTCTTTCACACTCCTCAGTTGTTGCCGCGGCACTAACGGAGTGGGAGACTTTCGACAATCAGACATACTGTACTTTTCAAGCAGGCTATGGATTTTGTTTCGCTGTGTCATGGTGATTGTCTTGGCCTTACGATCACGCATGATCTCAGTGCCAAGTGCCCAGGCTAGTTCACCCAGGTCTCTGCCTTCAAATTTTGTGAGAATTATGTCGACAAGTTCTTGCAGCCCCGCAGTGCCGCTGAATATGAACAAGTCGTCGACCCACAGGAAAATAAAACAAAGACCAGATGTTCTAACATACAGTCCGGGATCACTTTGTGCGCACACAAATCCCATCTCTGCTAAGACCTTTACTAAAGCTTTATGCCACTCGCGAGCAGCTTGCTTCAGGCCATACAGGGTTTTATGCAATCTCCATACACGTGCTGTCCCGTCAGTGAAGTACGGGGGCTGTTCAACGAACACTTCCTCCTCCAGCTCACCATTCAGAAAAGCACACTGTATATCTATGTGTCTAATTTCTAAATCTGCCTGAGCAGCAACTGACAGCAACACACGAAGTGTCGCATAGCTCCCAACAGGTGACCAAGTCTCAAAAAAGTCTACACCCTCTACCTGAGAAAAACCCCGCGCTACGTAGCGTGCCTTGTAGCGCTGAATTTCCCCCGCAGGCCCACGCTTGATCTTGAGCACCCACTTGCCCGAGATAGCCCGTTTGCCCGCAGGCAGATAGCACAACCCGAAGGTTCCGTGCTCACCCAGTGCATCTACCTCCTCCTGCATGGCACGCAGCCATGCATCCCTGTCCGGACCCGCAAGTCCTTCCTTCATAGAAGGCATATCAGGGTCGGAGGAGGCCTTCTGCTTCCTGGCGGCAGCTGCTCGGCGCGACCCACGACGCTGAACACTCTGCTGCTCACCAGACTCCACATGCTGAGGCTTCAGGCCTGCACAGGACACTCCACAGTCAGCCGCGGCTGATGTGTCCTGATCGCAAGCTGTAACATCAATAGCAGCTACAACTGTTTCACTACTAGCAATGTCAGAGCCCGCAGGCTCATGCATTTGTACAGCTGCTACATCCGCAGCCAATGGAACAAGGCGTTTGCGTACAAGAGGATTGATTTTAATGCGAGGCAAGGCGGCTGGAATGGCCCTCACCTCGTCAGGCAAATCAACCCCAACTGCGGCTGAGGGGTCCGGATCCTCTCCCCCTAATTCGGATCCGGTCTCCACCTCATCTGGCTCATCCTCCCAGAAGGGCCTCGGCGCCTCAGCTCCTCGCAAGGGCTGAGCAACTGCCCCCGCGCCAGATGCTGAGGCCGCTGCCGAATTACTCCCAGAACGGACCCGCTGAGCCTCCAGATTCTGATGAGCCGCAGCTCTTTCATCATCTGAGACGGTGTAGTCCATGCGCTGTTCGTCATCGTCATCATAGATGCCGGGACCGTCGTCATCCTCATCCATGTCCTCGTCAGACGCACTGACAGACATTTGGACGGGGAACGCAGCTTCTACACCAGGGTCGTGCAACACAGCATTGCGCGTGACAACATACCGCGCAGTGCGAGAGGGCGTGGCGACAGGATGATACACTTCGCCGTGAACACGAGGGGGAGCAGGGACGGCAGGGTGAGCAGCAGCTCTGGACATTGCACGCGTGCGATGCAAAGCTGCTCTGGCTATTTCCGGTGTTGCCCTAGCAGGGTCACGCCGGATAATCTCCGCAGAGGAGCCAGCTCCAAACCGTGGAGAATACACAGCCTCACTAGGCTCAGGGTTATCCTGCCGGAAAGTCATTTCCATGACAGGAACCCTACCATGACCAGGGGGGGTGTGAAGCTGGTCACGCAGACGGCGCAACACTCCCCCGTCA
Organism: Ulva prolifera; assembly: GCA_023078555.1. NCBI lineage: Eukaryota > Viridiplantae > Chlorophyta > Ulvophyceae > Ulvales > Ulvaceae > Ulva > Ulva prolifera. The sequence continues at coordinate 5,957,621 of CM041196.1, forward strand.
TAGGTGTGCTCTGCCGCGAATGGAGGCACATCAGCGTCAGTAACACGCTCACCCTCATCGTCCCCCTCGAAAGCAACCGTGTAGGAGTTCGCAAACTCCTCAGGTTCCCTCTTGTCCACAACGGCGGACGCATCGTACTTGCGTACGTGCCGGATCATCTGATCCGCAGTGCACATCACCTGACGCACAACAAAAACCCTACCCCCAGGAACGTCCTGGGCGTACACACGCTGCATGCTGGGGCCTAACCCAGCCCCGACCCAGTATGCAGGCACACCCCGCGGGGACAACTTCCGCAGCTTGTCATCCCTAGGGTATGCATACACTTCAACCCCCCATGGACGCTGCTGCCGCAGCAGATCTTGGAACACCTCAACGGAGGTGTCACGGAAAAAGGCCATATAAGGAATGATATCCTTATCACAAGACCGCACTAAAAACTCATCTAATTCTGTCGTCGCAAGTAACTTGTACTTGCGTTTCTCCTCATCCCTCAACTTATCGCGCTCGGCCTTTTTCATGCGCTTACCCTTCCCCAGGCTCCGTTCAGCTTCGTCAACGTCCGCAGACGCATTGACAGCATGCTGAGCTTTCAGGCCCTTGAGGATGCTCGCCAGTTTGTCATGGTACAATGCCGACGATGGCGTGAGATTGTGACCATGGACAACGCTGGCGAGGCATTCTATCCACAGGAACAGAGGCAGGCCGCTCGCGAGCAGCACAGCACGGAGTGACTCAAAGGCCACTCCGATCCTCCTCTCGATCATGCCATTACAGCGATGAGCGGCTGTGGGGGTCAAGCGGTGAGTGATGCCACGACGCTGGAGGTAGAGCTTTAAGGCCGCGACCATAAACTCTCCCCCTTTGTCGGTGTGTAGGATGCGCACACCCGGTTCACCTGGCTTCACCACATTCACCCGAATGCGTTCGATAATATAAGAGATCATGGCCGCAGCCTCACTCTTTTTGCGCAGACCTACCACGAAAGTATAACGGGTAAAGGCACACATCACAAACAAAACATATTTCACACCACCAATTCCTACTGGAGAGACAGGACCAGCTAAGTCGGCGTGCAGTTGCTCACCAGGCCACTTGGCCTGACCCATGAGCTCACGATCATTGGCAGAGAAGTTACCCGCAGGCACCTTGCCAATTCTGCAGCCGTGACACCGATTCCCCAATGGCTCGGAATCGACATCCAAATTCAAATGACCATAAAATTCACTGTTAGATTGCATACGTTTCAGAACCCAATTAGACTGATGAAAAGACAAGTGTGCTAGAAAAGCAGGTTCCAGCAAGTATGCATCATGTGGGACCTCAGCTCCCCCAGCATTGGGTCGCTTCAGGTCAACGGCCGCAACCGCCACATGATGCCACTGCTGTTGATCCTCAATAACTGAGGTCGGACTGCTCTGGTTAGACCAGACTACCCCACTATTGACAGGCGCACCGACCAGAATGGGTTTCGTATCTACCGCCATTTTAAAAGCAAAAACAGGATGACCGTCTAGGTCTAATTCCTGATACTTGACGTCATCTTCCACGCCGGTAGCCATATCGCCCAGACCAGGGACATACAACACATTCCTACGCGTGTCTAGGAACATCTGCTCTGATCTAAGACCCATCGTGCTGAGCAGGTTGTACGGACATTCAGGGGCATAGTAAACACCAGGGATTTCCACATCTAGTGGATGCGTATTCCCATGCTTGTCCACATAAGCACCTAGGTTCACCTGGATGGTTCCCCTACCCATGATAGAAAGCTGCCCTGGTCCCGCGAGATTGGCAACTTTCTGACACGGGCCGTACTCAGTGAACATTTCCCGATTGCCTACTATATGCATGTCCGACCCACTATCAACAATGATGTTCCACGGCATGGACGCGTCCGGCTGTGGGTACTTGGCAGGCATTTCAATAGTGCAAACATCTCTGGCCGCAGCCTGTTTGCGTTGGGGGCAGTTCGCACGCAAATGTCCCTTCTTCTTGCAGAAGAAACAGGTCCTGGTCTCCTCGCGAGGAGCCTGGCCAGCTGCGAGAGCAGCGACCACAGGGCCGTCACCACGGTGCTGCTTGCGCCAGCCATGGCCTGGTTTGCCCGCGGGCGTACCAGACCTAGCCTGCAGCGACCGCTGTTGTTTGAGCAAATCAGCATGCTCAGTCAAACGGGCTATTATAACATGAGGGGAGGAGTGTTGAACTTCGCCGCGCACAGCGTTGAACTCCTCCCCCACCTCTAACAGTTTCAATCGAAGCCATCGCTGGCCCACATCGGCACCTAGTGCCTCCAGTTGAGTGTAAACACTCATCACCTCACCACAATATGTCGCGACATCTTTATTGTGTTGTGACAAAGAATTAAACCGACTCCACAGTCTGTGGATCTCGGCTTCAGTGCTAGGTCTGTACTTGGCAGTCAAGTAAGACCATGCTTCACACAAATGTGACATGCGATAGACAGTCGTCCTATCCGCGTCAGGCAAAGACATTAGGACCTGTGTCCTCGCCCTAGCGTGAACACGCTGTTCGTCCGCAGACGGTGCGTGCTGCAACAAATGGTCTAACTCGAACTGACCTAACCACAAAAAGACTTTCTGTTCGTACGCAACGAAACTTTCAGTCTTGTAATTCCAATCAGGCAATTTCCCTTTAGTCAAATCAGGTTCGCTACGCCCCCGAGATGCGCGCAGCGCCTCGGTTAACGTCTCGAGTGATATGAGTGACTCAGTGTGACCAGGATCGTTCACAACATGAGAGGAAAAAGGCACCTGCTGACTGCTCTGCCCAGTGTGGGAAGAGGGTCGTGGCCGGACAATTCGGCCGCCCCGGAGCAACATACCCGCAGGCTGTTCTCCGTCAGGGAGCTGCTGGTCAGCATCCCTGTCGACGAGAGGCTGCTGGTCAGCATCGTCACGCCTCTCCTCGCGAGGAGAGTTGGCGTTGGAGTTGGCGTTCGAAAGAGACATCCTGCATCAGGACAGATGGTTGTTTGTCGCGCGCAGCAACTAACCAGTGGGATTGCTCGCGAGCAAACAGGTTGAGAGAACAAGCGAACGCGTTCGCTTTTCTCAGCGCTGATCATTAAAACAAGCTTCTCGAATTGTGTCTAACAACAATATGCTACGAGAAAGCTAAATGATGCCTGCGCTTGTGACCGCAGTCTGAGCGCCGGCAGAACAGTGGAATGCCCGCCGTGTCTGCGCGCAGACATTGGCCGACGGCTTTCCTGAACAAGACCATAAACGGACATAAACGCTAACATCACCGATACCATGACAAAAAAGCTATCTTTGTGCAGGGCGGACGCGCAGTCCTCATTAAGGTCAGGTCAGGACAGCCAACATCTCATACCTGCTGCGCACAGAGGTAGAACCGAGAGATGTTGAAGGGAAGTGCTAGTACCGGGAAACAGTAGAGAGAATGGTTACAGATCTCAGTGTGCACATGCTTATATGCACACTGAACACTCAATACTCAAGGTTACGGCGGGAAACCCTCGCACGATCTCTCTCACTACATCGAGACGATCCTAGCTGGCGGCTTACCCCTACACTGGATCCGCGGATCGTTCGTGCATGGGTGCACCTGTCACCACACTGCTGCCCGCAGGCTCATGCATTGTGACAGTGTGAGATGCGGTGCAGATGCGAAGACAAACGCGGAGGGGAGCCAGCAGCGAGCACGGAAACGCTACAGGATGTATTGAACGATTCATAGGTACACGACCCACAGCATGCTATCGTGAGATTGGGGGGGGGGGGGGGGGGGGGGGGAAGCCTGACGTGCATGTGTGGCGGCAGGTCTGCTCAAGTGGAGCTGGATAGCAAGGGCATGCGCCCATGCATGACCTTTGAGGAGGACAGCTCCTCAGGTTGGGGAAGGCGCACGTTCTGTAGTGGCAACCGTGCAGCAGAGCCCTGCCGTGGGCAGGAACGCTCATCCGGTCATCAAGAACCACTGCATCTGGGATAGTTAGCGGTGTCGATCCTGGGAGACGAAGTGGCTCGATGTCGGAAGCAGGGAGTGCTTTGCTCCCCACCGCAGAAACACTTGCACTGGGCAGCAACAGAGCCAGTGCATACAGCACTTTGGCGATGCCAAACGGAGCTGGCGACTGCATGCTATCTATCTATGTCTGCTGAAGCCAGACACTGTACACCGATGCCTGTTTCATGGGACCTGCATATCACAGTCAGCAGTTGTACTTGGACCACAGTCAGCCCTTGCCAGGTGGTGCTAGCGGCAGCGTCAACATCCGACATCGGATTGACCAGCAAACAATCATTCAAAAAGTCTAGAGCTTCATGGTTATTGCTTTTGAGCAGCTTGATGCAACGGGGGCATCCGATCGGGGTGTTTGTTTGCATGGTTGCTGTGAACTGGACATGGCATGCTGTGGATCAAGGATGCACGCATCGATTCACGTCATATTTTTTTCAGCAGTTGCATCTTGCCACCTACGATTTTTTGGAAGCTCTGACTGCACGATCGAAGCGAAGAAAATATAAGCGGTTCTGTACACCAAGGTGTTCCTTGCCTTGCTGTCGAACTGCACCTCCATCACATCGTCTCAAGCCAATTAGATTCTGGGAATTGGGTGTCAGATCGTCCAGAGCCCACAAGCGGCGCGGCACAAGCGAGCGGCGCCAGATCCTTGGCCATGACAGTGACCGCGCGGGCGGCCTCGCGCTTCACCTCCACGAGCGGCAAAGCAGCCATGCCCTTGAGGCAGGTCCCATGAGGAAATTATCATTCTGAACGTTAATTGCAGTGGCTCACAAACACATCAACAGCGTTGCGTCATGGTAGGAGAGACAAGCGTGATCGTCTAGGCAGCCGGCTTACACGACACAACGGCAACGGTTCTGACGCGATAGCCCTGCAGCGCGCTGGAACCAAAGGAGTCGCGTTCACTCGATGATCATCATGATTCAAGTTCGTGTACTCTCGGAATTTTGCATGGATTTCTCCGAGAGCGAGAGCCGCGCCGCCTGATACCCTTGCACAAACACAGTGGGAACAACGTCCACGTGTCGCTGAATACGCACCCACGCAAACACCCTCCACCCTCGTCAATGCTTAGCTTGCATCTACTGCTTCACTATTGGAGGCATTACCCCGTTGTACTGGCGTTCTGCGCGGGAAATGTGCCGGGATGCCCGCGACGTTGCAAAGCAGAACGGCCTGACCGCTTGCTGATTCAGGCCCTCACAGTTCGCGGCACAGGCAGCTAAGAGATGATGGTTGAACAAGTAACTGGGCTTCAAGGCTTTAGAGGCACTGCATTTATGAACATGCAGCTGGCCCTGTGGCGCCGTGTATCTCGAGATACGTACGCGATGTTTCGAGTCCCGGCCAGGGCACTTCAAATTGCCGCCAGCACTGGCGCCAATTCCATCTGAATTCGCCGGCAACTCTTCACCAGCTGTCACGAACGTTCGTGCGACCTACGTGTTCATTGCACGCGCATTCAATGTGACGATCGCCGCTGGGAACCACGGCAATATTCGATTAATCGAACAGCGAAATTTCTGCCCGTGCGACTCGCACCCCTGCAGGGCCCTGCAAGCCCGCCCCGAACTCACAGAGCGACGCGCTTGGTACAGCTTGCGTCGCGTCACGTAGACATCCGATGAGGCCCTTTGGTAAGGCCGTAACATTTCATGGTGGACTCTACAGCATTCACCAGTGAACTTATATTAAGCTTTAAAGAATTCTAGAATTCTTTAAAGCTTCTTTAAAGCTTAGATCTGCCTCAGGAACTTCGAAGTACACATGCAGCATCACATACATGCATGTGCATCACGTGATCACGTACGTGGCCGTCTACTAGTACTTTCATGCAGCTCGCCGGCGGTGCTTGCTGAGGCCTTGCAAAGGTCGTTATAACGCGATACTGCTATTGTTTAGTGGTCAGCGGTGTTCACCGCAATGCGCAATGTGGTCTGCACAGTGTCTGAGCGCTTTCCGGCTCAGACAGACCACTGTACATTTACTAATAGTATAGGAGATCTCAGTTCAAGATCTTCCATGGCTACAGCTTGTTTTATACTCATGCCATGTATATAATACACAATCTATTGGACACGCCAGAACGAAATGGGGTCAGAGCCGCTGAAGGAATCAACCGCAGAGCGACAAAACAACCCATCCCCAAGAGTGAACAACACTTGTATTTATTCTTCATAGCGCTCCAGTCGCGCAGAGCAGCTGCCTACATGTGACAGTACATGACCCCACAAGTCACAACGGCTAGCTAGCCGGAAGGCGTCCTATATAGGACGCCTTCCACTGGTGGCACAGCAATCGCGATATCGATAACATTAAAGATAACGTCCCACCAGTGAATGCGGCAGCCCGAGCATGCATGCATGCACCCCCGGGCCCAGAGCTGGGTCAACAAGAGATTTCTCACTCCAGAGCGTCACTGTGATGGGAATGATGTGCCTGGAGCTCATGCATGCCGTCCGCCATGTGCTCCAGGCCTTTGTATCACTGATGGGTTGAGGACGGTATCAAAGCTACCCGGCAGCGGGGCCCCTCCTTTTCTGGAGGTCGACCACGATCGTGGGTTTGATTCTGCGTGCGCTTTGGGGCCTCGAAGCGGCCGTGCGCGACCACCTCGCTCAGCACGGGAGGAGGCCGTGTGAGTTGCGCACGGGCGTCTGACGGGCGTCTGGGTTTCCAGGTGGTTTACCCCCTCAGCATATGTAGTCCCATCAATTCGGAGTTGTTCGTGTCCTCTTCAGGATACTGCTAGCAGTAACTTCAGGTTTACTTTAATTTTACAGCGAGGAGGTGGCGTCAGATGGCTGCTGCGCAGCTCCAGTGGATCCAGACAAGAGACCGGCGCCGTGCGGTGCCTGCAGGACGGCATCATCATGGCCATCACTAGCAGGATTGAACACTCCTTAGGGGGGGGCTTAAAGAGCCACTACACGGTCCTTATCGCCTCTTTAGCAACGTGTGTATGACCCTATAGGGAGGGGCTGGTGATCCCGTGGGGGCCGCATAGGGATGGATTGGGGACTCTGTAAGGGCACGGATGACACATCCTTAGCATATGATGCTCCAGGGAGTCATGCGTGAGTCCCTACGAACTCCGCAATGCGTCCTCTCCCTCGGTGAGCGGCTGAGGAGCTCCTGGGGGGCTGGTGTGATAACTGGGGAGCTCCTAGTGAGCTCTTGAGTGATCTGGAAAAGACTTAAGGAGGGTTGGCAAGTGAGTCGGAGAGGGCTGGTCGGGGCCCCTGCAGCACCTGTGCGAAGGTTTGGGACAACGATTGGAAGTGATTGCGCTTTCACAGTTCACAAGACGGTGTAGCCGTTGCTTTGTGCGTGGCTATGGTCATCAAAATCGATTCCGTACCACTCCGCGATCAAGGCAATAACATGGCCAGCCTTGACTTGTTCACAGTTGATCAAGCCGGACTCTGCTTGAATGAACACATACAACATCCCAAAATGGTCATGTGTGCTGCAGCTCAAAGTGTTACACGTGCACCTCCCACACAATGTTCAACCACGCAGGCATGAATTCATTCACACACACTCCCCAATACATCAACTCAGCTACCAGTTTGGGCGCATAACAGTGGGTTGTTGGTCACGTCATTGAACAACGTTGCTAGCTTCATCGGGTCAGAAGACTCCTTGTATGTACATGCAATCAGTGCGTGCAAGTCAATCTCTGCCTCTTTGCAATGCAGCTTCACATCGCCTTGGCAATCGTCTGCATCTTCTTGATTGTCCACTACTTCTTTCAACTTCTTGTTCAGAGCTGCCATGCGTTTCTTGAAGTCTGCAATTGATACCTGCACCCCAAATGCAGTCAGGCCGGTAGTGTAAGCGGTGTGTCATATCCTATGACGTTCACAGATTTAGTCAGTTAAATAGCTGGCAGCATGTACACTCACTTGCTGCGATCCTTCTGCAATCAGGACATTGCTGTTGGATCCGGTGGCGTTCTCATCAATGCCGCTGTTCTCTTGTGGCTACATGTGCTCCTGCATGCATGTCCATGGTGTCGCATCCACTACAGCACAGTAGGACACTGCCACGGGTGGTGATACATAACATGAATGATCATATATGCAGCACAGTCCGGTGAACATGCCTTCGATGTTGTGCAGTGCGTCAATGGTGGTGGCTGTCCACACAACTGACCGTTGAGCACACTTGATCCACTCGGCTCAAGCTGCATGCAGTATGGCTGTCAGTCAATATATACACCTACACATGTGTTACAAGGACAAAGCAAGCAAGGCAGGTAGCACCGCGAGAGCAACAACCAGAGGAACTCACACCACGCAACGAGCCACACGCAGCACACACCAACACACCCACGCAACGGCAACACCCGCGCCAACCACAGCCACACAGCCACACAAACACACACAACAGCACACATCCCCAGACACACACAAGCCTCCCACCCCATACCCACAACAACACCCCCACGCCCACCCCCACCCACAGCCTACCCAAATCCCCCCGGCCGCGCCGCAACGGCGGGCCCCACGCAGACGCTGGGCAAGACATGTCGCTGCAGCGGCGAAGCACGGCACGCCAGAGCCGCAACCACCACAGAGCGGACGAGGCCGCGAGCGCACGCAGCGACGACCGCCAATCAGCCCGGGCGGGCGGGCACACAGGAGCTACGGCAGTTCCGCGCACCAGGGGTGCGCGTATCAGGTGCGCGAAACACTTCGAAGAATCAATTCGTCTCAAAAAGGCGTTAAATTGAGCGCTTTTGCGTGTAATCACTAGCTGGAAGTGTTTAAACCGTACTGCAATTGATTCAGCAGCAACTGGTAAGATTTCGTGCTTCCACAGACGTTACTGGGCGCAAGGCCACTGAGTCGATGTCACACGTACCGGCGACAGCAGACGCCTGTACTCAACGAGTGTGGCACGCAAGTAATCACTACACCATAAGGTTGCGTCAGGGCGTGATCATTGCAACTTCTGGTGTTCTGGCTGTCCTGTGCTCGCGTGCATCTGCAACAGCGCGTATCGCACTGCACTGGCGTCAAGGCACCATGCCGAGCCTAATGCGGTAATTCGGGGCGAAATATTTTGACATTGGATCAATGTTGCTCCTAACACCACGGACTGTGCAGCGCGGTGCTAATATTCTTGCGCAGCGACTCGTGTGAATGGTTCGCTCGGGAACCAACCGGGTGGAGTACGCTGTATGCAAGGATTATCAGAGCGTGAATGCATGGCACAATTCTTCTCGCATCTAAATTCGACTGTAGCTGAAAGAATCCCGAGCAGTGCGCTTGCACATACCAGCCGGCTTGATGGTTGTTCTGGACGTGGAGGTGGCCGTGCATCGTGTCGGGATGGCGATGCACAGCCCGTGGCGCTCACGGCTGCCTATATCTGCCTCTCACAAGTATGCTGATAGTTTCGATACAATTGACTGCGCATCATGTTGGCAGATTTTGTTTTCCGCCAGCTGTCTCGACCTTGGTCTCCGGAGCAGCTGCATCACCTTGAGCAGCGGCTCTGCTCGCATCGGGCTTTGTTCTTGCCGAAACACAGACCAATATCGTTCTACTTTGGATTGTATGCCATCTGTCGGCTGGTACGCCTCGTGGGATCGTCGCCTACTCACTCGTGCATACAGCAAATTGCACACACGCTACCCCCGACCTCGACGAGATCATTGAGTCCTGAATAACGATGTATGGGCACTGTACGAATGCTCCAGAAGCCGAAATAACCTTGGAGCGCTGCGTCGAAGCAGGCGGTATGATATGCGCACTCTGGTCCGCGCACCTACAGAATTTGCGCTCGCCCCTCAAGATGGCACACCTTGCTGGGTGCGCGACGATGGTGCGCAACAAAGTCGTACGTGCGCGCCCATGGTGCGCCAGATAGCAGGTCATGCTCCAATCATACCATTTGAAAGATAAATCTATACATGCAATTATGAATTCACTCCTGGAGTACTGTACAGTGTTACAACGAGCATTGATGGTCACCCCATCCTGCATATGGCCACAGGTCACCATCCTCGACCATGCTATCAGCACTCAACATGCCATCGTTCAGAAGTGAAGACGAATAAGCAAAGTAAGGCAGACTCTATGCTCCATCAGGTTCGCCTGTGCTTGGTGTTGCCGGTTGGCCATGTGTCTGCATAGCAACAGCCTTGTCAATATGCATGCTGCAGCGGTGTACGCCCAAGTCAACTTGACACAAATCATTGATGATATATATGCCAGAGAGAGAGAGAGAGAGAGTTCATGATCAAGAAGTCAGCTCAGCAGCTTAGCACATAAGCAGCATGGGGCTAGCATCGTACCAACTGAAAGTAAAAAAGGCCATCATAGCCTATCTGTCAAAATTGTAGCTCTCAACACAGCAAATTTGAATGCTATGAACCTGCATGCTCGACAAGGTGAGAGGTTATGGGCTGATAGCCAGTCGAGTAAGTGCGGCAACCACTACTAGCATCACATCTGTTGAGTCACATACGCAGCCAAGTAACTGGGCTTACCAGGCAGGCATAATATTGGTTGTGACCATTGTGGCCATGGCTGAGAAGCATCCAAGGATCACGTTCTGTCTGTGTCTGCAGCCTGCAAATGTGAAGTCTGTTGATAAACTTGAGAATCGAGATGCTAGTCATGTTGTCGGATGGGATGCCTCTTCTTGCAACTGGACTGGTCTGCACTGCAACACCGTCCGTGACAGCAACGCTTTGACAGATCAATAGCGGGCATACCAGTGTCAGGATCAATCTTCGCGTACCAAATGATTCCCACGGATCATTTGCAATATTTATGGCTGATGGCTCCGCATCTGAAGCTGCACGAGTACATCTCTGCACTAGCAGGCCCCGAACTAATGCAGTGTAAAAGCCTTGAACTGCGCGGCAACATTGCAATAAATCCATTGCCAAAAGTCACGAGAGTGTACGTTGCGACCGCATAGAGCTTTGCATGACAGCAGATCGCATCCCACAAGTAGCTCAGTGCGACGTCAATAAGACTATCCACTACAAGAATGCACACTGACGCCTGAACATAGCGTCTACTTCGGCAAAGGCAACGGGAATGTTGAAACAAGCAAGTATGGTATCTGCTTCCACGACCCCGCCCTCGAAGCATGCCTGTCAACAACGCGTGGAACAGTGACCAGCGCGCTTGAATATATTACCGAGAGAAGGCATACCTTCCATTGCAGATTTTTTCTTGTTTGACTGATCGCGTGCAAGAGCGCGTCATGCAGAATGTCGTTTTTGCATAGTGCCGGAGAGTTGCAGCAATCGCAACAATACGCAAACGCTGATGAGCATGAATGATCGCGACCGCAAACGTGGAGAAACAAATGAAATATGCGTGTTCGAAAGTAGATTTGCTTGCGCCAAGCGATGGCTGGCTGCACACATTAATGAAGTCTCGCGCAGGCTCTGCTAGTTCCTATGCGAAACAAGGGCGTTGACATGTCGCTATGATGAGCCCATGCTTTACGCCGAGAGTTTTATGCCAACTCTGCACTGGGCTCTACGACTTGTGCTGTGCGTGAAAGTGCTGTCAAGAGTGGCAACAAGGGGCTTTTGGACCACAGATGCCACACACGTGAAGAGTTTGAGGGCACCTAGCAAATCGTGCACCGCGTACACAATTTACAACCGGCAGGACAATACATGGCGGTGTGGGGCTGTACATGACAAAGCCGAGACTGTCTTCGCCAGCGGCAGTGTTGATTGGGCCGTGGCAAAGGCTCCACGTGCATGTCGCCTAGCCGAGAGGATTAAAGCACGCTGCAGACGCAAGACGATCCCACAATCAGCTCGTATATAATCGGGAGACCGGAAGTCGGAATGCACGTTGTTGCATGAAGGCGTTTCTGCCGACGCACTCTCATGAACCTGGTTCACCACGCGACCAACAGTAAAACAAAGGATAAAATCACAGGTATATGCTGACGTCGAAAGAGGAAATCAACGACGTCTAGCACGGCACCTGGACTTGTTGCGGGGAGATTGACCTGAGTGCACGCTAATATAATCACCGCATGTATGACGATGCGGACCATAACTACGCAAACGTGATTAAATGACCATTCTTCTGCCACTGCGATTGCACAGTATCGCAAAGGGCGCCATGCAACATCAGCACGTAGGTTTGCGTGTAGCTGGCGCACCTCACCCGGGTGGAGCACCTACGGAGCACCTGCACTGGTGCGCAGCTTCCCAAGCAGGGTGGCGCGGATGACCCCAGTAACGACAAAACTTACACCTATATGCTTCACATACGTCATACATTCAAGGTGGATTCGATTGTGCATTTAGGAGCAGCCTATACGAGGCACTGACGGCACTTGCTCACCCACGATACGCGCACCTAACAGCAACGCGCACCCTCGAAGTGCGCGGCATATGCACAAGGACTCTGAAAACAAGGCAGAGAGCCCGCCAAATCGATGTCGCGTCATATATTACGACCCATATGCGATCAGGAAGCATAACAAAGCCTTGTATCACGATTTTGTCATGTTTCCTGCAATCGGCGCGTCCGCGCACCCAGTCTCCGCGCACCCATCTTGTTGGCGCACCTGGGTGCGCCAACTCCACCGTAGCTACTGTGCAGCGCCGCTCAGGCCTACACACGTGCATAGATAGCAGCCATGGTCACTGTTGCGAGGGGACTGAGGCTGATGTGATTGGGATCAACAGGTCAAGTACACGGAGATAATGATTAGAGTCACCGAGTCGAAAACCGACATCAACCTGTGGCGTTTGCCTTATATAATATATTAAACGGACGTGCTCAGGTAACAGTACCAGGCAGTGCAACGCTGGCTGGCATAGCAGACACAAAGCAGCGCAGAGCTGCAGGGCTCGAGATAACGAGGTATCTTGGCAGCAGCTGCAGCGAATGGCATCAAGGGCTGGCCTATGTCCAGCACTTGCATGGGATGAAATCACAGGCACAGGTTGTGACGTATATGCAATTGCACATGGGGGCCGATGGGGGGGGGGGGGGGGGGGGGGGGGCTGTTTGTCAAAACGGGGGAAGGATCTGAGGAACATATATGTTCCTCAGATCATTCCCCCGTTTTGTCGAACAGCGATACAGGACAGCAGACGGCTTCGTGGACGACTAGATGAGTTTGTGTTGCAGTATTGACAGGCTGGGCTCCGATAGCATCCGGCAAATCGCATAATGTGCGTGCTAGTGGCTTCCTGTCTCAGCGCGGACATGCACGGCAAGGCGTGGGTCCTGTGTCCGTCGCCAGCTGCGACGGCAATTCGAGAATAATTTTTCATTGGGAGGGTCTATGGCCAGTCTTTCTTGTGATCGTGGTCGCGCTTGTAGCACGGTCCCTGTTGGGTGAACGGCATGGATTCGGAGACGGTCGCCTTTGTGAACTCCGGGCTCGTCGTCAGCCGATCACAGAAGAATATAGTGCGATCACCTGTGTGTATGCTTGCTATTCTGAGTCCTCGTGTTCAGGCAGCGCTCGTTGCTGGCTCCTGTTGTGTAGACTGCCTCCAGTCGCGACCGATGTCGGTTACCGCATAGCGAGTTGTGCCCGTGTTTTTGCAATTATTTATACTCCATGCTGCGTATGTGCGATCCTGCTGTCTCATCTACGTCTTTCGGCGTCACGCTGCGGAGAACGTGGGTACCCTTTCTCCTCTAGCTGGTAGACTCCTCAAATGGCCTGCATGTATGGACCCAGCTGTATTCTGGTCTGGTGGACGATTGTTGCAACGTGGCCATGGCTGTTCAATGATCGCAATCCATATTGACTCAACTATATTTTCTCGGCACCGGCACAATTGCCAACTCGTGCAGAAGTCAAACGGGGGAGGACCAGCCCGTACCTGTTACCCTACTTCCGGGAAACCTTCCTGAATGTCGAGATGCATTGCCTCTGACTGCGAGCTTTGCGCTTAGGTTGCCCTGTTGTCGTAGCTGCTTCAGGTACAACAACTTCGCTCGAGAGGTCGGAAGCCAGTGTCCCAGTGACCTGCAATGGTCTTGCTGCGTGATATCGCTGTGTACATGTACACCGACTGCCACTGATACAGTCAGTCATCGTTCAGGAACACACGAGGCCTACCTGTAAATCTGTGGTTGCCTGTGCAGCTCCCGAGGTGCTAGCGCCAGGCGCCTCTGCCTCAGTCACTGTAAGACCCTGCTCCGCAGTGGAAGGTTCACTGCTTGGGTTGGGATCTTTTGCAACAGAGGCGGTTTGGTTACGGGTGGCCACTTGTTTGGCAAGTGGTCGGGGAGCAGTCGCCCTCCTGCGAAGGCGTTCGCTTCGAGCGTTGGCTGGAGCCACATCAGGCTTCCTGTTCTCATCCCCTTCTGCCTCTCCATCTGACAGGAATTCGTCGTCTGAAGGCACCACGTCATCGTTATCTGCATCTGACTGCTTTGCCTGACTCTTCACAGGTACAACTGAGTTCATGGACGCCACAAAGTCTGTGAAGTTCGTCGGTGGGTGGACGCCGTGTCTCTTGAACACATCCTCCTGCAAAGATCGAGTTGGTACCGAAAACTAGATGGAATGGGTGGATCACATTGAGCTTGACTGTGGCAGGGAGCTGGCCGTACCAGGAATGGAAGAACCCGGTTCAACATGAAGACTCCAGCAACAAGCATGTAGCCTCTACGAGGGCCTTTGACTGCAGCATCCGCATGCCGTGTTGGTTCTGGGACATCTGATTCCGCCTCTGGGCTGTCGTCGGATTCAGTGCCCTCGTCAACTTGTGTTTCTTCGTTGGTTTGCTCAAAATCTGGGACGGGTGCCTTCCAGACCAGCAGTTTGTGGTACCGCTGGAAGAATTGCATACCTGCGGCGGACTGCTCTCCAGATGCATTGGATAGCTTCACCATGGTGAGCGATTCAAAGGAAGACAGTAGTTGCTTGTCATCCTGTTTCGTGGGTGGGTACGGCTGCCTGTCACAATGGATCACAGCAAATGGGGATTCGTCGGAATTGTCTCCCAGGGGGCCCCACAATGATGGCCACGACAACATCTCATCAATCTTGGCTATGTCAATAGATGGACGGGGTATGCCCTTAGCCTCGATGCCTGCTCCCGAGAGGCTCGTGTCTGCCATCAGCGTCCATGACCACTGCACCATCAACGCCCGTAGCCCCTGAAGACCAGCGCCCGTGTGGGAACAAATGGAACATACATTTTCAGTCTGACGCTTGCACACCTGCGACGGGTTTGTAGGACACACCGGACCAGTCTTCTCGGAGGCAGCCAGTCCGTTCATCTCATTTCGAAGAAGATTCCTCCAGTTCTTGGCGTTTGTGGCCTTCTGGTTGATGACATTGAATGCTTTCTCGAGTTGTGGGAATAAACAGGTGATCTGTCACTTGTTGTATTGGCCTTTGCTCAATACATACACAGCACCTGTGCATTCTCTGTTCAGACAAGATTACATGTGCTAAGTTGTCTCACCTGTGGGAATAAACAGGTGATCTGTCACTTGTTGTATTGGCCTTTGCTCAATACATACACAGCACCTGCAACATCTGTTCTATGAACTATATGCTACCCACAGTTCTCACAATGACACTCAGCACACGAACACAACATGCAGTCCAAACTACCGTAGCTGGATGTGCATACCTGTGCATTCTCTGTTCAGACAAGATGTCTGCTACAGAGTGCACGGCTGCATATATACCATTTCCACGCACACACCATGGTGCACAGAGCACAACACTCTGGCTCTGTGGAGCTCAGATCTACCAAATCATCCACACCATCACATCATACTATACCATAGGATGTGTGGTGCTCTCACACGACTGCGTACGCGTCGTGTCACGCATCATGTCAGGCATCTGCCTGCATGCGTGTGTGTTGACTCGTTTTCCTGAGTCTTCACTGTCCGTCTCACGTGTGCATGCAACACTAATAGAGGACAATCGGTCAATGAGGCAGCCATTGCTGCACCTCACATTTGACTTCAATATTAGCATGACTCATTCTCACAGCCCAGAGAAGTCTGTGCTGCCACACTCCCCCTGAATGGTCATGCTATAGGCTGCAGTAGGATCCACATTCCCATGTGCCCCTTCTTCTCTTCTGCTTGTTCTTCTCAGTCACCCGTGCTGACATGTCATGACAGCATTTATAGACTCGTAACGCCCATGCACCCTTGTCAGACATTGGCCCAAGCAATTGCATCGCATTTTTGCTTCTCTCCCCCCGCGGCGCACCCTTGTGCTCTCAGCATTGCGTCGCTGCTGCACCCGTGGCCGTGTAGGATGCCGTCTTGACATCCATGCTGGACTGTACCAAGGTACCACGCTCGGGCACCCCTGCTCATTCTTGGTGCTTGTGCTCACGACTGTCTGTCCTTCTATAGACACCTCGCATCGCTACACCCACCAGAGTGGAGCATCTCGTCCATGCAAGCTACTGCTTCATGAATTCAGGCAATATTCACTCGCACGTCGGTCATACTCTGTCCGATTCGCTGCTCATTGCTCGACAAAACAGTAAAAGAAATGATCAGAATGACTGCACACTCCCCCTGTTTGTCTCAATGTAGCACCCTTTCACAAACAAGCTCCCTTAGCAACACATGCTGTGGCTTTCTGCACTGCAAATCTGGTGCAGTACATTCTATGTATGTGCTTCATGCATGCTACATGACAGAGAACCCTTCAAACTCAAACTCGTGTCCGCAATGATGGCAGAAACGATGTCCCTCGCCGTTTGCAATCATGACACGGCCATCACGTTTATCATCGCCATGACTGTCATCATCGGAATCATGCATATGCCTTTCACGGGCTGACCGCTCTCGAGCGCTCTCCAGCAGTCGTGTCGCTGATTTCAGCTCAGTCACGACCTGGTTGAACCCCGTCTCGACGTGTGGTGTCAGCAACAACACGAGGGATCCCTTCTCCGACGATTCTCGAAGACCCCGCACGAGTGCGTTGGCGGCAAGTTCATCAGCCGCTTCGAAATTCGTATCTTTAAGCTTCTCGAGTACCTCCAGCACTCGTTCAGCAAACCGCGTGTATGACTCCGCCGTCGTCTGCCTCATCGCATTCAATTGGTTGACGAGCAGCGGTTGCCTGAGCTGAAGCTCTGCTTCAAACTCAGCTCTTACCCTTTGCCACGCTTGCACCGAATTCGGAGCGCGTTTGATGATCCGCATCAAACCGCGATCGTCGACCGTCAGCAGCATTCGGCTCTTGACGTTGACATCCTCCCGGACTTCCGCCGGCTCCTCAGCGTCAGGCTCATCCGTGAGCCAGCGCTCGCAATTCATCGTTACCATCGAGGCTTCGAATTGCGCCGCCCACATGCGGTAGTCGCCATCTCTCTTCAGCTTTCTAACAGCGTTCAGAGCGTTGTTCCGGTACTCCATAGCGCAGTACTCGCGATAGGCCCATAACCTGTGGGAATAAACAGGTGATCTGTCACTTGTTGTATTGGCCTTTGCTCAATACATACACAGCACCTGTGCATTCTCTGTTCAGACAAGATTACATGTGCTAAGTTGTCTCACCTGTGGGAATAAACAGGTGATCTGTCACTTGTTGTATTGGCCTTTGCTCAATACATACACAGCACCTGCAACATCTGTTCTATGAACTATATGCTACCCACAGTTCTCACAATGACACTCAGCACACGAACACAACATGCAGTCCAAACTACCGTAGCTGGATGTGCATACCTGTGCATTCTCTGTTCAGACAAGATGTCTGCTACAGAGTGCACGGCTGCATATATACCATTTCCACGCACACACCATGGTGCACAGAGCACAACACTCTGGCTCTGTGGAGCTCAGATCTACCAAATCATCCACACCATCACATCATACTATACCATAGGATGTGTGGTGCTCTCACACGACTGCGTACGCGTCGTGTCACGCATCATGTCAGGCATCTGCCTGCATGCGTGTGTGTTGACTCGTTTTCCTGAGTCTTCACTGTCCGTCTCACGTGTGCATGCAACACTAATAGAGGACAATCGGTCAATGAGGCAGCCATTGCTGCACCTCACATTTGACTTCAATATTAGCATGACTCATTCTCACAGCCCAGAGAAGTCTGTGCTGCCACACTCCCCCTGAATGGTCATGCTATAGGCTGCAGTAGGATCCACATTCCCATGTGCCCCTTCTTCTCTTCTGCTTGTTCTTCTCAGTCACCCGTGCTGACATGTCATGACAGCATTTATAGACTCGTAACGCCCATGCACCCTTGTCAGACATTGGCCCAAGCAATTGCATCGCATTTTTGCTTCTCTCCCCCCGCGGCGCACCCTTGTGCTCTCAGCATTGCGTCGCTGCTGCACCCGTGGCCGTGTAGGATGCCGTCTTGACATCCATGCTGGACTGTACCAAGGTACCACGCTCGGGCACCCCTGCTCATTCTTGGTGCTTGTGCTCACGACTGTCTGTCCTTCTATAGACACCTCGCATCGCTACACCCACCAGAGTGGAGCATCTCGTCCATGCAAGCTACTGCTTCATGAATTCAGGCAATATTCACTCGCACGTCGGTCATACTCTGTCCGATTCGCTGCTCATTGCTCGACAAAACAGTAAAAGAAATGATCAGAATGACTGCACACTCCCCCTGTTTGTCTCAATGTAGCACCCTTTCACAAACAAGCTCCCTTAGCAACACATGCTGTGGCTTTCTGCACTGCAAATCTGGTGCAGTACATTCTATGTATGTGCTTCATGCATGCTACATGACAGAGAACCCTTCAAACTCAAACTCGTGTCCGCAATGATGGCAGAAACGATGTCCCTCGCCGTTTGCAATCATGACACGGCCATCACGTTTATCATCGCCATGACTGTCATCATCGGAATCATGCATATGCCTTTCACGGGCTGACCGCTCTCGAGCGCTCTCCAGCAGTCGTGTCGCTGATTTCAGCTCAGTCACGACCTGGTTGAACCCCGTCTCGACGTGTGGTGTCAGCAACAACACGAGGGATCCCTTCTCCGACGATTCTCGAAGACCCCGCACGAGTGCGTTGGCGGCAAGTTCATCAGCCGCTTCGAAATTCGTATCTTTAAGCTTCTCGAGTACCTCCAGCACTCGTTCAGCAAACCGCGTGTATGACTCCGCCGTCGTCTGCCTCATCGCATTCAATTGGTTGACGAGCAGCGGTTGCCTGAGCTGAAGCTCTGCTTCAAACTCAGCTCTTACCCTTTGCCACGCTTGCACCGAATTCGGAGCGCGTTTGATGATCCGCATCAAACCGCGATCGTCGACCGTCAGCAGCATTCGGCTCTTGACGTTGACATCCTCCCGGACTTCCGCCGGCTCCTCAGCGTCAGGCTCATCCGTGAGCCAGCGCTCGCAATTCATCGTTACCATCGAGGCTTCGAATTGCGCCGCCCACATGCGGTAGTCGCCATCTCTCTTCAGCTTTCTAACAGCGTTCAGAGCGTTGTTCCGGTACTCCATAGCGCAGTACTCGCGATAGGCCCATAACCTGTGGGAATAAACAGGTGATCTGTCACTTGTTGTATTGGCCTTTGCTCAATACATACACAGCACCTGTGCATTCTCTGTTCAGACAAGATTACATGTGCTAAGTTGTCTCACCTGTGGGAATAAACAGGTGATCTGTCACTTGTTGTATTGGCCTTTGCTCAATACATACACAGCACCTGCAACATCTGTTCTATGAACTATATGCTACCCACAGTTCTCACAATGACACTCAGCACACGAACACAACATGCAGTCCAAACTACCGTAGCTGGATGTGCATACCTGTGCATTCTCTGTTCAGACAAGATGTCTGCTACAGAGTGCACGGCTGCATATATACCATTTCCACGCACACACCATGGTGCACAGAGCACAACACTCTGGCTCTGTGGAGCTCAGATCTACCAAATCATCCACACCATCACATCATACTATACCATAGGATGTGTGGTGCTCTCACACGACTGCGTACGCGTCGTGTCACGCATCATGTCAGGCATCTGCCTGCATGCGTGTGTGTTGACTCGTTTTCCTGAGTCTTCACTGTCCGTCTCACGTGTGCATGCAACACTAATAGAGGACAATCGGTCAATGAGGCAGCCATTGCTGCACCTCACATTTGACTTCAATATTAGCATGACTCATTCTCACAGCCCAGAGAAGTCTGTGCTGCCACACGAGTCCATCACTGAGTTCCATGATCTCATCGCGTGGGAGACTCCAAGGGTCGGTATCAAGCAACTCTTCCAGCCTCCCACTGTTTCCTCGGTCATGAGAAGGCACAGACCCAACCGCAGGCTTCTTCGGGAGAGGCACAGAGCGGGAACATCCCACGGGCGTCACTATATCTGGCGGAGGGAAGAGTTCTTGTTCTTTTCTTAAGAAATTGCCACTCGGCGACAAGCTTGCTTGTGATCCCTTGACGTGCGATGCCGCGCCAAGTGATCAGAAGACTGAGACCACTTGTCGCATTTATTACAAAAATACCAACCATGTGGTAATGCTATGAAGGAATCAGCTGATTTATGGCGCCCAAGCGCGAAGCCCCTGCAGGGGCTTCGCGCTTGGGCGCCATAAACCCAGTCCCATCCTCGAAAGCGGCACCGTAGGAATATACGTCTACAGATTACACGATATCAGCAGCGTTGCAAAGGAAGTTTGAAGATCCTTACCGCAAATTGTTCAGACATGCCACCCGCATACAAGTGTCGGTCCCATGACAGCACATGTGGCGAAGGCCCACATCAATCCCGACGAGCTGAGTGGAGCGTCGCCTGCAAAGATCACGGTCCTGGCAAGTGGCGAAGTGTATTGTAATTAGCTACTCTGGTATCTGCTGCAGTCGACCGTGTGACATTTGACACTGGAGTAGGCTAGCACCACGACCCAGACTGTTTAAATGCTTGCATCCAGCACAGCAGCACGGTACCAGTTGCGGCCATAGTCCATTTAACTCCACATCCAATAGTTTAAAACCCGGTCGTAAACTACAGAATCCAACTTCAAAAATGAGTTTAGGTAGCAGGTCCTATCAAAGCGCCTAACCACTAGGGCTGTAAATTTAACTTTACCCCCATTTTAACGGAGTTTAAAATGCTATTTTACTTTACAGTTTTAACGTTAAAACGATTTCGAGGCTTTAAAGGGGTCATTTTACTTTTATTTTACTTTAACGCATTTTAACTTTAAGGGTCCTTTAAAACCAAAGTTGAAGCCAAAAAGGGCTGCATTCTGATGGCTTTGACCGACCTCACAGGACAAACATCACTAACAAAGCACGGTGGTCATGATATAACTCACAGCACACCTGTTGCTGGCTCCTAGTACTTAAATCCGTGTCGCTATGCGCTTGCTCATGCTGTGGGAGTCAGTTCCCGTAGCCCGTGTGCACCTGTCACTGATTTGGCAGTGAGCAACTTCCAGACATGGCACAAGACAAACGTCCTGCTGAACCTCTGCAAGAGACTGAAAGTTCCAATGAGGCAAATCTGGCTGATTCGGCAGATGTAGGTGGCTCCAATCTGCGCAGAAAGCCAGTTGCGACTGATGTTGTGTCTCATGGTGTTGTTGAAAAGTTTGCCGAGCTCGAGAGAGGCTGCCATTGAAATCATGTCTGCGAAGCCCTGCTGTGCAACTGTGGAGAGGCTGTGGAATATATTTCTAGACAACTTGACCTCCAAGAGAAGGTCAATGAAAAGCAGTACGCTGGCAACGCCATAGTACACCAAAATCAACCTCCGTCACCTAGGCGATAATGATGCAGCTGTTGACGAAATTCGATGTTTTGAACATCTGCTTAGTTTTGTTGATGAAGTGTATGAGGAAGACTCTTCTGGATCTGGTGTGCCAGAATTCTGTTCGAACGAGGGTGCAGTAGCATGTGGCCTGCAGTCTGACAGCCTAGGAGCATCTCCATCGTCGTCAAGTTGCTCAGGAGACGCAGACAATTGATAGGCGGTGCAATAGGTGTATCTAGGTGGCTGTGGACGTGTTTGTGCCGTGTTTGTGCCGTGCCATTGGCCGAAACTGCCTCCTCGACATGTTTAACAGTTTTACTGGTAAAGCAGGAAAACACTAGTTTAAAACACGTTTAAAGTAAAGATTTTTTGACCTATTTTACTTTTATTTTACTTTAGCTTTGTCAATTAACGTTAAACCCTGCCCCCAGATGTTAAATTTACAGCCCTACTAACCACACACACGGGGAACTTGGACAATCCGAGACGACGGAACAGTCAGTCGAGGTAAGGCCTTTTAGCTATACGCCGCGATGACCGGTAGCACCTATCTGATACATCGAGGCTGCGCTAGGCTCAGCATCACAACACCCGGCATACGCGCACCTGTACCAGCGGCTCACCCAAGACGGTGCGCCACAACACGACCATAAAGTGCACGAGGGCCTCGAAAGAGCACGACAAATCACCAAAGACCAACCTTTATGAAATGCTTCACATCTTCATGCCAGTTCAGCTCGATCCATGGTCCATTACACACTGTCTGGCAATGGCTCACGCAGGGAATGCTCACCCACTCAGGCGGCTCACCTTCCGGGGTGAGCAACCAGCATACACCATTGTACCAAACACACCACAACACACGCAAATTCCACTTTCATCGAGTCACCAATACACAATATGACCCGTTGCACACCAAGAAGCCAATTAAAGCCCGAAACGAGCCATTGTGGCGAATCTAGCCAGTTGCTCACCCGCCCTTGACTCACCCACGGATCTGGCTCACCCAGGTGAGGCAATATGGCTGTAGTCACTGTGACGTGGCCGTCTACTAGTACTTTCATGCAGCTCGCCGGCGGTGCTTGCTGAGGCCTTGCAAAGGTCGTTATAACGCGATACTGCTATTGTTTAGTGGTCAGCGGTGTTCACCGCAATGCGCAATGTGGTCCGCACAGTGTCTGAGCGCTTTCCGGCTCAGACAGACCACTGTACATTTACTAATAGTATAGGAGATCTCAGTTCAAGATCTTCCATGGCTACAGCTTGTTTTATACTCATGCCATGTATATAATACACAATCTATTGGACACGCCAGAACGAAATGGGGTCAGAGCCGCTGAAGGAATCAACCGCAGAGCGACAAAACAACCCATCCCCAAGAGTGAACAACACTTGTATTTATTCTTCATAGCGCTCCAGTCGCGCAGAGCAGCTGCCTACATGTGACAGTACATGACCCCACAAGTCACAACGGCTAGCTAGCCGGAAGGCGTCCTATATAGGACGCCTTCCACTGGTGGCACAGCAATCGCGATATCGATAACATTAAAGATAACGTCCCACCAGTGAATGCGGCAGCCCGAGCATGCATGCATGCACCCCCGGGCCCAGAGCTGGGTCAACAAGAGATTTCTCACTCCAGAGCGTCACTGTGATGGGAATGATGTGCCTGGAGCTCATGCATGCCGTCCGCCATGTGCTCCAGGCCTTTGTATCACTGATGGGTTGAGGACGGTATCAAAGCTACCCGGCAGCGGGGCCCCTCCTTTTCTGGAGGTCGACCACGATCGTGGGTTTGATTCTGCGTGCGCTTTGGGGCCTCGAAGCGGCCGTGCGCGACCACCTCGCTCAGCACGGGAGGAGGCCGTGTGAGTTGCGCACGGGCGTCTGACGGGCGTCTGGGTTTCCAGGTGGTTTACCCCCTCAGCATATGTAGTCCCATCAATTCGGAGTTGTTCGTGTCCTCTTCAGGATACTGCTAGCAGTAACTTCAGGTTTACTTTAATTTTACAGCGAGGAGGTGGCGTCAGATGGCTGCTGCGCAGCTCCAGTGGATCCAGACAAGAGACCGGCGCCGTGCGGTGCCTGCAGGACGGCATCATCATGGCCATGTTGCAATTGTTAACGCTCGAGAGTTGAGAAAAAACGTTAGCTCTACCCGGAATGAACGATTTTTCAACAAGTAGTACGAGGTCGGCGATTAGATATAGTAATCCTACATACCTGAGGCCTCCAGCGGCCCCGGGCGCGTCTGAGGCCAGCGTGGCTGCTCATGCATGCGGACTCATGCATGCAGACGCCTTACAGCCGCAACTGCAGGGTGATGCGATGCCCCGGTCGAGCTGGCGCTTCAAGCACCAGCCACGCCGGGGCCTGCAGGAGCAGCTACGTGGGTGTCTTTGGGGGATTCCGGAGCCAGCTGGCCGCCATGCATACGAGAACAGCTCAGCGCGGCCATGGACTTGCAACTCATGCGTTGCCCGCAACCACATCCTACATGGAGGATGTGGTTGCGGGCAACACATGAGTTGCTGCTGTGCAAACCGGATCCTTCGAAGGCTGCAGCATCAGGCTGTAGTATATGCATACATCATGATGTACGGGGGATGGCATATACCTACAGGGTAAAGTACATTCTCGATTGCCTCTGTCACGGTGCAACAGCGAATACATTCGGAGCCAGCAGATCGATCGATCAGGGTCGTGCTGCGTGCTGTGTGCTGTGCGCTGCGTGCTGTGTGCCCGTGCGGTCGATTCGGCAATCCTACAGTACACGCACGTGCCATGAGCTGTGCTTCTTATTCATTGTTTTACATCACCGGAAGACCGCGGGATCTTCTGACCTGGTAACCCCACGGGGCCTCCGAGTCGACTGCTCAGGTGCGGCCCCGGGGATCGATCGGCCGCTGTATTTCGGTTCTCTCAAGACAATTGTCTGCAGTTTTTGTGCGATGTGCGTCCGGACTCTCACCTAGTGTGTTCATCTGCGGTGTCCAGTCCACGAAGGCATCGTCCATGAATGCATTGCGATCCTCTACGTAAAGCCAGCTGGTGTTTGTGTGTAGCATGCCCGTGGGCATGGCAGGTGTCCACTGGCACCCTCATGCATGCAACGCGTTTCCGAGCTCGCCAAGCCCGCAGGCACAGGCTGCCCCTCCTACACAAATCCAATTAACAAAAGTACACACATGCCACAGTCCATCTCCATGCATCAAAGGAGACAGTCGTAGCGCAGGCGGAGCTGCAGGATCACTCCAGGACTCGTGAGCAACGTTAACGCCGTAGTGGCTCGACGCATCCACCCGCAGATCTCACACTCGCTCACGGCCACGTGTTGAGAAGCCCCCCCAAGGACCCAGCTGCTGTGTCCCCTCTGCAAGTCCTTTTCCAGCTCTTCCAGGTGATTGACGACCGCATTGATATTCTTGGATCAGAGAAGATGGCCGCTATATCATATGATATAGATATCTAGGACAAATTCCGTCAAGGCTCTAATGCAGGCACCCTCAGCCAGCACAGCGCAGTGGAATCGCGTGTGTTTGAAGCTTTATAACGGACTCCATGAAAGTTATGGGTGCAACTTGCACCCATAACACTGTGTGTTTGAAAACGATCACTGATGGTTGCTCCTGTGCAGCACGCTATATATATTGTTGGCGTTGCCACAATCGCTCCGTACAAGTGCAGCATGAAGTGCGTGCATGGATCCGTGCTCCGTGCTGCGCCTACATGCCCGAGCACGGTCGCTGTGAAGGGCTGCATCCCGTTGTCAATGTGAATCATATGCTGTGCATGCTGAGCTGACCTGCAGCTGGCACGTGCCAACAGCTGCAGGCAGCCGCAGAGAAACTGCCGACCAGCTGCTGACCTGCTGCCAGGCCACTGCTGACGTGCTGATATGTTACTAGGATAAAGGCGGCGAGGCGGGCAGCACCGCGGAACCAGCAAGCAGCGCAGGAACACGATCTGGTGCGCTAGGTTCTTGCTGCTACCCTGCTGCTGTGCTGCTGTCGTGCCACTGCTGACTCAGGCGCTGCTGCTGGCTCAGGTCGGAACTGCCGCTGACCTGCTGCCAAGCGGATGCCAGCCACCGCTACACTGCACTGCGGCCTGCTTGCTGCTCATGTGTGCTTGCTGCAGCCTGCTTGCTGCTCATGTGTGCTTGCTGCGGCCTGCTTGCTGCTTGCTGCTGGCCTGCTGCACTGCCCGCCTGCCGACCGACAGAGTGGATGTCGCTTGCACCTGTTCAGATCCGGCCAACATCTGCGACGAGTCCACATCGGACACTGCCCACAGCGGAAATAAACAAAAAAAACAAACGACATTTCCAGTAGTACCTCAGGTAGCACACATGCATGGCTTCACTTCAGCACAGGTGGGGCTCCAGCCTGAGCGGCAGCTCCCAAAGTCACAGTGCATAGGTGGCAGTAAAGCCACAAGCTCGAGTGAGCGCATGTGGGGCATGCATGCCATGGCCCAACCAATCATGCATGCAGCATGGTCCATGACGCTACAGTGTGGATAGTTAAGCAGCATGAAGTCAGGACCCCGGATCATGCATGCAGCCTTTGAAGTGCACAAGTGTGGATAGACCAACAGCCTCCACAGCACGCTTGCCAGGTGTCCACGACATAGTTTTTGTTGATGGT
The DNA here is from genome assembly GCA_023078555.1 of Ulva prolifera. Lineage (NCBI taxonomy): Eukaryota > Viridiplantae > Chlorophyta > Ulvophyceae > Ulvales > Ulvaceae > Ulva > Ulva prolifera. The sequence goes on from CM041196.1 coordinate 5,983,992, forward strand.
GCGTCGACGTCTGGGTGAAAGCCTTGGGGTGGATGACCAGACGTCTGTGACATTGTGCATCCAACATTCATCCAACACATATCCAATGCACTCTGGGGGGGGGGGGGGGGGGCAGGAAGCGAGCCGGTGTCAGGGTGTGGTGCGGGCATGGCAGGGATTGCCCGGCATCAGTACCACACGCAGTGTTGCACAGCTTGCGCTCACAGGCTGCACTGGCTGCGAACAAATCAAAAGAAACAGGCTGCCCCTCGCAGCCTCACCGGCACAGGCTGCGGCAGCCTTGAAACATCAACGGGTTTGGTATTTACATCACACAGTCCATCCCCGTGCATGTATTGGGAGCTGCAGGCTCCCAGGCGGAGCTGTCGACTCTCCCGAGCACAGCATATGCAATGGCCCTGCTAACTGTTTCCCGCAGCTCTCACACTCACTCGCAGCCATTGGTTGAAAGGAAAACTCAGACACCATCTGATGTGTGCAAATACTTGATAGACACTTACGGCCTGAACGAGCCAGGCAGGGCAGCAAAGACCTTCCTGGAGAAAACAAATCTGAAGCCATTTCGGATATATTCCGGAAAGGCTCCAACGCAAATCAGATTCGAAAAGTGCGGACGCTCCCTTGTCCTTCACACCCTGTTTTGAGTGCACACTCAGCATGTGCAGCTCTACCTGTGTCTACACTGTAGACTCTACAGGCCGTCACACAGTGCCATCCACGCCTCCTCGTCGGCCTTCTTTCCCAGGGACTCCAATGCCTGTTCAGGCACATAATGGCAAGGAAACATGCAAACACCACGAGCTCAACAGCCAGAGTTGATGTAAGACAACCCCTCAGGTCTCTGATGGCCCGTCAGGGATCAGGCCGTGGCGTTTCCTCCACAACCAGGGCAGTCTCTATGTGGGCACACTTTGCCCATAACAGTGCAGCCCAGTGCTCACAGGACCGGTTATGGTTGGACGAGCGGACCTTCAGGCTTCATTGGCAGGCATAACAGTGCAGCCCCTAAGACACTTCCCCAGGTGCGCCGCCCGTGCACCTCCCGCAGCAGCAACCTGCAGCTTCACGATGGTGTCTCAAGACGGCGAGACGGCACATGAAGATGGCTATGAGGTCGTTTGGTGGCCCTCTCCTTTCTGCCTGACTTCCCCATTCCCTGATTCCCTTCATCGCCCCCGTTCACTCCCATTACCAGCCTTTGTGCCCAGACTTCTTCTTGCCACCCCATTTCCTCCTGCTGACCGCTTTCTTCTTGCCACCCTTCTTACCCTCATTGCCCTCGTTCCCTTCGTTGCCCTCGTTGCCTTCATTGCCCTCATTCCCTTCGTTGCCATTGTTGCGCCCAGATTTCAACTTCTTGCCAGCGCTTTTCTTCTTGCCGCCCTTCCTGCCCTTCTTACCCTCGTTCCCTTCATTGCCCTCATTGCCCTCGTTCCCTTCATTGCCCTCGTTCCCTTCATTGCCCTCGTTGCCCTCGTTACCCTCATTCCCCTCGTTCCCTTCATTGCCCTCATTGCCCTCATTGCCCTCATTCCCTTCGTTGCCCTCGTTCCCCTCATTGCCATCGTTCTTCTTATTACGCTTTGGCGGCGTCTTCTTGGGAGGCCCCCCCTTCACAGGATCGCCCTTGGGATGCTCCAGCTTCGAAGGCATCACGATTTCAGGCACCACCTCGTCATACTCATACGACACGCCGTCATTCACGTAGTCGTCTGAAACCTCATACTCCTCAGACACCCTGTTCTCGTAATCGACCTCCATCGCCCCCTCGTTACCCTCATCCCCTTCGTCCCCCTCGTTGCCCTCGTCGCCGTCGTCGTCCGGGCCGCCATTCCCGGTGTCCTGCGGGTCTGCCGGCGGCGTCGGCGCCGGGGGCGCGGCAGGTGGGGGGGCCTCGCGCGGGGGGTCCCCGGGAGCCACCGGGTCTGGGGGCGCCGCCGTTGGGGGCGGCGGGGCCGGCCGCGGGCGGCGTGGGCGCCTGCAGCGGAAGACGCGGCCGTTCTTCCGGCAGTGGCCGATGGTCGCGATCGAGCTGCGGAACTTGCAGCGGTTGCACACCGGCATGCACCTGCACGCCGGCAGCGGTGGAGTGGTGCTCCGCACAGGCGCGTTGACCGCTGGACAGCCATGCATGCGTCTGGCCGGGGCAAAACTGTGGGGTGTCAGCGACGGGGAGCTGCGATGCTCAGCTGAGGTAGCGTTCCACATGTACACGGGGGAGATGCAGGAGAACTAGTTGTACCGAAACAACACCGAGGCGCTAACAAAGCGGGCGCCCATGCATGCCAATGCCAAGATGGAGCGCGTAGGCACAGAATGTACATGGTCTAGGGTGCTGTGTGAGATGTGCTTCAGGTGCAGGAAGTACGGAGCTGCAGCAGACGGGACTCAGCAGCAGGCACCGGACCAGTGCCAGCCAGCTTGGATGGACCGGCCCATCAGCTGATCACGATCCACATCATTGCTCTCGTGAGCTGAGGGAGCTGAAGTCAGATGTACATGTGTGTTGACAGGCCTCCCCACTTGGAGCATGACAGCGAGCGCATGCGTCCAGGCATGACATTCAGGACAGCTCCTCTGGTGGGGAAGGGCGCACGTTCGGTAGTGGCAGCCGTGCAGCAGAGCCCGGCCGTGGGCAGGGACGCTCAGCTGGTCATCAAGAACCAATGCATCTGAAACAATCAGCGATATCGACTCCGGGAGGTGAAGTGCCCCAATTTCGGAAGCAGGGACTGCTTCGCCCACCGCGGCAGAAACGCTTGCGGTAGGAAGCAAGAGAGCCAGTGCATGTAGCACTTTGGCGATGCCAAACGGAGCAGGCGTTTGCATGCTACCGATCTGTATCTGCTGAAGCCAGGCACTGGATGTCGATGCCTGTGCGATGGGGTCTGCACATCACAGTCAGCAGTTGTAGTTGGAACACAGTCAGCCCTTGGCAGCTGGTGCTAGCGACAGCGTCAATATCCGACATGTGATGGACCAGCAAACAAACATGCGCAAGGTCTCAAAAATCATGGTTGTTGCTTTGAGCGACTTGATGCAGCGGGGGGCATATGTTGTTGTTCGCATGGTTACTGCAAGTTGATCAAGGATGCGACGCATCCACTGACTACTTAGTTCTTCAGCAATTGGATGTAATTTTGCGGCCTACGCTTTTGCAAAAGCTCTTACTGCACGGTCGAAGCGAAGAGCATTCGGGCGGTTTTATACACCAAGGTGTTTGTTGGTTTGCTGTCGAATTGCACCTCGTTCACATCATCTCAAGCGACTTCAATTCTACCGACTCACAGTTTATCGTCCACAGCCCACAAGCGGCGCGGCACAAGTCAGCGGTGCCAGAGCCTTGGCCATGACAGTGACCGCGCGGGCGGCCTCTCGACGAGCGGCAAAGCAGCCATACCCTTAAGCAGAGCCCCATGTGGAATAGGCAACATGTACCTTCAATACAGGCTCACAAACACATCAACAGCGTTGCGACTTGTGAAGAGAGACAAGCGTGATCGTCAAGGCAGCTGGCTTACATAACACAATGTCAACGGATCTGACACGATAGCCCCGCAGCGCGCTGAAACGAAAGTAGCCGCATCCACTCTATGATGATGATGCCTCATGTTCGTGCAATCCCAGAATGCTGCGTGGACTTCTCCGACGTCGAGGAGCCGCTTCACCCAAAGGTGGACCAGTGTCCTTGCACACACCAAGTTGGACCAGCGTCCACCCGTTGCTAAATACGCACCTGCGCGAACAACCCTTCGCCCTCGTCAACGCTTGACTTCCGTCTTCTGCTTTTCAAATGGAGGCACGGCCCGTCGTGCTGGTGTCCTTCGCGGACAACGTGCCGAGATGGCCGGGACGTTGCAGAGCAGAACGGCCTGGACGCTTGCTGATTCAGGCCCTCACAGGTCGCTGCAACGGCAGGTAAGTGATTGTCGAAGAATACATTGGAGTTCAAAGCTTTAGAGGCACTACATGTGTGAACATGCAGCTGGCGCCTTGCACGTATACGTACTCGGTGTTTCGAGTCCCGACCAGGGCACGTCAAATTGTCGCCAGCACTGGGGCCAATTCCATCTGAATTGACCGAAAACTCCTCACCAGCTGTCACGAAGGTTCGTGCGACGTATGTGTTCATTGCACGCGCATGCAATGGGACGCCGCTGGGAACCACGGCACTCGCACAGCGAAGCTGCTGCTCATGCGACTCGCACCCCTGCAAGCCCGCGCCGACCCGACACAGTGACGCGCCTGTTGTGCGGCACCCGAAAGCCCGCTGCATCTAGTACCGGTGTTGATTGCTTGGCTCACGTAGACATCCGAATGAGGCCCTTTGGCAAGACCGAGACATGCGCATGGTGTTCTGCAATTAGTTTTGTCACAGCATTAGCCAGTGAACTTCTGCCTGGGCAGCTCAGATAGTACACTGCATCATGCATCACGTGGCCTTCTACTGACATGTAGCTCGGTACTTGCTGACGCCATGCAGTGTTACAGGACAAGGCTAGCAAGGCATGTAGCACCGCGGGCAACAACCAGGGGAGCCGCACACCCACGCAACCAGCAACACGCAGAACATACCAACCTTTCAGCACTAGTGTATGTGTTACTGCTGCTGGACAGTACACGTGGTCTGTCTGAGCCAGAAAGCACTGCAGGTTCTCAGAGATACAGTGCTTAGTTGTAGGAGATACACAGGAGCTATCAGTTCCGGAGCTACCAAGGCTATGCATGCATGCATGCGCCAGGGATCCGAGTTCCATGTGGATCCATGCTCACCACAACAGCAAATCACACAGAGAACCCTGCTCCCCCAGTGTATGAACTGCACTGCAGCAGGAGACTGAGAAGCAGGCTGCCTATATCAGGCAACGGCTGGGAGCCACCTCAGCAGGCCTTTGGTGATCAGCTCTTATTCGCCACGTACGTTTATTACTGGGCTGCTGGGCCCGGTGCAAGGTTGCCCTTGACTGCAACGCGGATCGCTTCATATGAAGCGATCCGATATCAACGTTGTGCTGTGTGCTGTGTGCCTGGACGTGCCCCGATGCGGCCAAATCGGCAGTGCCATTGCCTGTACTTTTCGATGTACATCACCAGATGACCATGTGCTTTCCTGACCTGGGCACCCCGCCCCCGCTGTAATTCAATTCTTGTGGTCCCTGTGCGACGTGCATCCAATGTGCATCCAATATATTATGTATACTCACTCGGTATGCTCACCTGCTGCGTGCAGGCCATGAACACGCTGTGGGGGCTTGGCAACCCGGTCTGCCGCTGGGAAACTGGTGTTTACACACACAAATTTGTGTGTAGCATGGGCATGGCAGATGTCTCTTGGTACCTCACACAGCGTTGCATAGCGTGCTAAGCCCACAGCCTCAGGCCGCCCCTGCTACACCAACACAGTACATACATGCCACAGTCCAGACCTCCATGCATGCATTTGTAGCGCGTGCGGAGCTGCAGGCTCACTCGAGGGTTCGTGAGCATTGCCGATGCCATCGTGGGCCCCCCACAGAGTCAGCGCAGCTCTCGCACTCGCTCGTGGCCATCTGTTGAACTTCCTATGGTGTGCTGATGTCTGACGTGGGAACTTGCGCCAGCGTTCGCTTGTGGCCTGTGTGGTCATACGTATATACGGCATGTGGTCGATGCATCTAAGGAACACAATGGGTAGGGCGTATGTCCGATCGCCACCCCAAGGATCCCGCTGATGCGTCCATTCGAATGATCAGGAAGTCCTCATCCTGCTCCGTCAGGCCACTCACGACTGCATTGATCTTCCTGGATCAGAGAAGATGGCCGCCATCTCGGACGACTTCGGAATTAAGCTGCTCAATTGAGAATTAAGCTATAAAGCTTAAAAACCCAGGCTCCAATACCATATACATATGCAAACCCAGACCCGGACAGTGCGGATGCTCTGTTGTCGCTCATACCCCACTTTGATGTCACTCTCAGCATGTGCAGCTAGACCTGTGTCTACACTGTAGACTCTACAGGCCGTCACAGTGTGCCAACCAGGCCTTCTCACTGGACTTCATCTCCGGGGAATCCAATGCCTGTTCATGCTTCTGGCCGAGGACCCACAGGTGGCCGTACGGGTCTTGCAGTGTGACACACTTGTCGCCCCAGAACATGTCGCCGGGTCCATCGCTGCGTGGACACATCATGGATGCCACCTGCTTGAAGCCCTGCATGAACATGTCAGTCACTGCGCAAGATCGTGTCCACATGTTGAGACCTATTGGTCTGGTCTTGGGTAACAGACCTCGATGGCAGTAAGTAGAAACGGTGATGGGTCAAGATTGCCGCAGCACGAGGGCTGTATAGGCACAAACAGAGCAGGGGTACACTCACACGCAGGGATGCGACGTGCCAGTGCAGGAATGGAAGGCGCCCCAACCAGACTACTGTAAAGCGTGCCTGGTCCCAGCAAGCGCTCGGTATAAATACCGGGGTGTGTGCGCCCAGGTCAATCCCCCTGTCAAAGCTGGCCTCGCCGAATCGTGCCGCATAACTGCCACACTGATCCCAGATCCCGCATAAGCGCGGGAGATCTTAAATTGTGGCTCACAGAGCCTAAGATGAGTGTAAGCAATGCAGCGCACGTAATTCGTGGGCAGCTCTGGGTGGCTGTACAGATATTATCGTGCATGCCAACCCTGGAGCCCGCCGGGCGGACCCTGTGTAACGGCGGTAATGCACACAGTAAGACGTAATATGTGCAGTAACGATTCGGCTAGCCGCATAAAGCCATAATAAGCCTATGACGGGACACCTTGTGCCGGGAGAAGGCTGTACACAGTGCTGATGCAATGTGCACGTAAGGCTGGTGGACGCGTGCAGTCACACGTGGCGAGTGCAGGCACGTAAGCCTACTGAGCGTACGTGTGATCATACTGTGTACAACTCGATCGGTACTTCAAAAGCTATGCGTGTGCGACCGTCCACATGGCTGGACAAGCCGCTGCGCATATAAGAAAAGGTGTTAATTGTGCCAGCATGCGCTAGTGTGAGAGATATCTCACAACACCTCCCCCCTTAACAGAGGAGCGAAGCTCCGGAAGCGAAGCACGCAAATGGTGGCAGAATACCGCATCACAAGCGCAGCGACGCTATGAACACGGCAGTGCCACTGGCGCGAAGCACACAACGCAAGGTATAAGCACAGTAAGGGCCCACGAGGTGGGGGCGAGACCGGGGCTTTGTAACAAGAGCCGGTGCCGCGTCTGCCCAGCAAACGGGTTACATAAGGTCCGAGAAGGACATCACCAGATCATCCAGATAATGGCCCAACACACGGCCGTGTGAGTGGGTGACCAGCTCAATAAATTCATGCAAGCTACGCTCACGGGCGCGGGCGGCAGCGACAGCAGACCGCTCAGCCCGCACAATAGCGACAAGCTTGGCCCTAAATTCATCCCCGCTAACGCCGGAGGTGGGGGTCTTGGACACATCATTCATAAACTTCTGAACGTTAACCAGCAACCGCTTAATCTTGGAGCTGGTCAAGGCAGAGCCCTCCGACGCGGAAGGTAAGGATGCCACTGCATAGCAGCCGTAAGTCAGAGAAGGTGGCAAATCCCACAAAGGTTGCACGTGCGCAGCAGTGTGAACGGCATGACGTAATGTGCGGCAACACCGGCTCACATTCACAAGAATATAATCCCATAAGTGCCTATCAAGGATGTAACTGGTGCATTCAGGTAGTGTAACACGCTCTATGGCGACTAGGTGCTACCATGCCGAGGTTCCAACCCGGTGAATGACCGTGCCCAGCATGACGAGTGCTGCAGGGATGGCATAAGTGGTTCCGATGTGATCGTGCACATGGACCTAAGACCGAGAAGTATCGGCGGAGCGGGCAGGATGTCACAATGCATGAGCCTGCGGGCAGCAGTGTGGTGACAGGTGCACCCATGCACGGACGATCCGCGGATCCAGTGCAGGGGTAAGCCGCCAGCAGGATTGTCTTGACGTAGCGAGAGAGATCCCGCGAGGGTTTCCCGCCGTAACCTTGAGTGTTGTGTGTGTTCAGTGTGCATATATGGATGTGCACACTGAGATCTGTAACCATTCTCCTTACTGTCTTACGGTATTAGCACTTCCCTTAAAGCATCTCTCGGTTCTACCTCTGTGCGCAGCAGGTACGAGATGCTGGCTGTCCTGACCTGACTTGAACAAGGACTGCGCGTCCTGACCTGCACAAACAACAGCGTTTTCTGACATGGTATCGATGATGTTGGCGTTTAATGTCTGTTTATGGTCTTGTCATGGAAGCCGTCGGCCAATGTCTGTGCGCAGACACGGCGGGCATTCCACTGTTCTGCCGGCGCTCAAATTGCGGTCAAAAGCGCAGGCATCATTTAGCTCTCTCGTAGTATATTGTTGTTAGACACAATTCGAGAAGCTTGTTCCAATGATCAGCGCTGAGAATAGCGAACGCGTTCGCTTGTTTTTTTCTCAATCTGTCGGCTTGCGAGCCAACCCATCGGTTAGTTGCTGCGCGCGACGAACAACCGTCTGTCCTACTGCAGGATGTCTCTCTCCAACGCTAACTCCAACGCCAACTCTCCTCGCGAGGAGAGGCGTGACGATGCTGACCAGCAGCCTCTCATCGCCAGGGACGCTGACCAGCAGCTCCCTGACGGAGAACAGCCCGCGGGCATGTTACTCCGTGGCGGACGAATTGTCCGGCCACGACCATCTTCCAATACTGGGCAGAGCCAGCAGGTGCCTCATTCCTCTCATGTTGTGAACGAATCTGGTCACACTGAGTCCCTCATATCACTCGCGACGTTGACTGAGGCGCTGCGCGCATCTCGAGGACGTAGCGAACCTGATCTGACAAAAGGAAAGTTGCCTGAGTGGAATTATAAGACTGAAAGCTTCGTTGCGTACGAGCAGAAAGTTTTTTTGTGGTTAGGCCAGTTTGAGTTAGACCATTTGTTGCAGCACGCACCGTCTGCGGACGAACAGCGTGTTCATGCTAGGGCGAGGACACAGGTCCTAATGTCTTTGCCTGACGCGGATAGGACGACTGTCTATCGCATGTCACACCTGTGTGAAGCATGGTCTTACTTGACTGCCAAGTACAGACCTAGCACCGAAGCCGAAATCCACAGGTTGTGGAGTCGGTTCAATTCATTATCACAGCACAACAAAGACGTTGCGACGTCTTGTGGTGAAGTGATGAGTGTTTACACTCAACTGGAGGCACTAGGTGCCGATGTGGGCCAGCGATGGCTTAGACTGAAACTTTTAGAAGTGGGGGAGGAGTTCAACGCTGTGCGCGGCGAAGTACTACACTCTTCCCCCCATGTAATTATATCACGTTTAACTGAGCATGCCGATTTGCTCAAACAACAGCGGCAGCTGCAGGCAAGGTCTGGGGCGCCCGCGGGCAAACCAGGCTGGCGCAAGCAGGCCCGTGGTGATGGTCCTGTGGTCGCCGCTATCGCGGCTGGCCAGGCTCCTCGCGAGGAGACCAGGACCTGCTTCTTCTGCAAGAAGAAGGGACATCTTCGTGCGAACTGCCCCCAACGCAAACAGGCTGCGGCCAAAGATGTTTGCACTGTTGAAATGCCTGAAAAATATCCCCAGCCAGACGCGTCTCTGCCGTGGAACATCATTGTAGATAGTGGGTCGGACATGCATATAGTAGGCAATCGTGAAATGTTTACTGAGTACGGCCCGTGCCAGAAAGTTGCCAATCTCGCGGGACCAGGGCAGCTTTCTATCATGGGTAGGGGAACCATTCTGGTGAACCTGGGTACTTATGTAGATAAGTGTGGGAATACGTATCCGTTAGATGTGGAAATCCCTGGTGTTTATTACGCGCCTGAATGTCCGTACAACCTGCTCAGTACTATGGGCCTTAGGCACGAGCAGATGTTCCTAGACACGCGTAGAAACGTGTTGTATGTTCCTGGGCTGGGCGATATGGCCACTGACGTAGAGGACGACGTCAAGTATCAGGAACTTGATGTCGATGGTCACCCTGTCTTTGCTTTCAAAATGGCAGTAGACACGAAACCTATTCTTGTCGGTGCGCCGGTCAATAGGGGGGTAGTCTGGTCTAACCAGAGCAGCCCAACCTCAGTTATTGAGGACCAACAGCAGTGGCATCATGTGGCGGTCGCGGCCGTTGACCTGAAGCGACCCAATGCTGGGGGAGCTGAGGTCCCACATGATGCGTACTTGCTGGAGCCTGCATTTCTCGCACACTTGTCTTTTCACCAGTCCACGTGGGTCCTCAAGCGTATGCAGTCCAACGCTGAGTTCTATGGTGATTTAAATTTGAAAGTTGATTCCGAGCCATTAGGGAATCGTTGTCATGGCTGCAGAATTGGCAAAGTGCCTGCGGGCAAATTTTCTGCCAATGATCGTGAGCTCATGGGCCAGGCCAAGTTTCCTGGTGAGCAACTGCATGCCGATTTAGCTGGTCCCGTGTCTCCTGTAGGAATTGGTGGTGTGAAGTATGTTTTGTTTGTGATGTGTGCCTTTACTCGTTATACTTTCGTGGTCGGTCTGCGCAAAAAGAGTGAGGCTGCGGCCATGATCTCTTACATTATCGAACGCATTCGGGTGAATGTGGTGAAGCCAGGTGAACCGGGTGTGCGCATCCTACACACCGACAAAGGGGGAGAGTTCATGGTCGAGGCCTTAAAACTCTACCTCCAGCGTCGTGGCATCATCCACCGCTTGACCCCCACAGCTGCTCATCGCTGTAATGGCATGATTGAGCGGAGGATCGGAGTTGCCTTTGAGTCACTCCGTGCTGCGCTGCTCGCGAGCGGCCTACCTCTGTTCCTGTGGATAGAATGCCTCGCCAGTGTTGTCCATGGTCACAATCTCACGCCGTCCTCGGCACTGTACCATGACAAGTTGGCAAGTATCCTCAAATCTCAGAAAGGCCAGCATGCTGTCAACGCGTCTGCGGATGTTGACGAAGCTGAGCGGAGTTTGGGGAAGGGTAAGCGCATGAAAAAGGCCGAACGCGAAAAGTTGAAGGAGGAGGAAAAACGCAAGTACAAGTTGCTTGCAACGACAGAGTTAGATGAGTTTTTAGTTCGTTCTTGTGATAAGGATATCATTCCTTATATGTCCTTTTTCAGAGACACCTCCGTTGAGGTGTTCCAAGATCTGCTGCGGCAGCAGCGTCCGTGGGGGGTTGAGGTGTATGCATACCCTAGGGATGACAAGCTGCGGAAGTTGTCCCAAAGGGGGGTTCTTGCGTACTGGGTCGGGGCTGGGCTGGGCCCCAGCATGCAGCGTGTGTACGCCCAGGATGTTCCTGGGGGTAGGGTTTTTTGTTGTGCGCCAGAATGTGTGCACTGCGGATCAGATGATCCGCCACGTACGCAAGTACGATGCGTCCGCCGTTGTGGACAAAAGAGAGCCTGAGGAGTTCGCGAACTCCTATACGGTTGTCTTCGAGGGTGACGATGAGGGTGAGCGTGTTACTGACGCTGATGTGCCTCCATTCGCGGCAGAGCACACCTATGACGGGGGAGTGTTGCGCCGTCTGCGTGACCAGCTTCACACCCCCCCTGGTCATGGTAGGGTTCCTGTCATGGAAATGACTTTCCGGCAGGATAACCCTGAGCCTAGTGAGGCTGTGTATTCTCCACGATTCGGAGCTGGCTCCTCTGCGGAGATTATCCGGCGTGACCCTGCTCGGGCCACACCGGAGATAGCCAGAACAGCTTTGCATCGCACGCGTGCGATGTCCAGAGCTGTTGCCCACCCCGACGTCCCTGTCCCCTCTCGTGTGCGTGGTGAAGTGCATCATCCGGTCGCCACACCCTCACGTACTGCGCAATATGTTGTCACGCGCAACGCTGCATTGCACGACCCTGGTGTAGAAGCTGCGTTCCCTGTTCAAGTGTCTGTCAGTGCGTCTGACGATGACATGGATGAGGACGATGGTCCTGGCATCTACGACGATGACGATGAACATCGCATGGACTACACCGTCTCAGATGATGAAAGGGCCGCGGCCCATCAGCATCTGGAGGCTCAGCGGGTCCGTTCAGCGGGTAATTCGGCAGCGGCCTCAGCATCTGGCGCGGGGGCAGTTGCTCAGCCCTTGCGAGGAGCTGAGGCGCCGAGGCCCTTCTGGGAGGATGAGCCAGATGAGGTGGAGACCGGGTCCGAATTAGGGGGAGAGGACCCGGACCCCTCAGCCGCAGTTGGGGTTGATTTGCCTGACGAGGTGAGGGCCATTCCAGCCGCCTTGCCTCGCATAAAAATTAATCCTCTTGTACGCAGACGCCTTGTTCCATTGGCTGCGGATGTAGCAGCTGTACAAATGCATGAGCCTGCGGGCTCTGACGTTGCTAGTAGTGAGACAGTTGTAGCTGCTATTGATGTTTCAACTTGCGATCAGGACACATCAGCCGCGGCTGACTGTGGAGTGTCCTGTGCAGGCCTGAAGCCTCAGCATGTGGAGTCTGGTGAGCAGCGGAGTGTTCAGCGTCGTGGGTCGCGCCGAGCAGCTGCCGCCAGGAAGCAGAAGGCCTCCTCCGACCCTGATATGCCTTCTATGAAGGAAGGACTTGCGGGTCCGGACAGGGAAGCATGGCTGCGTGCCATGCAGGAGGAGGTAGATGCACTGGGTGAGCACGGAACCTTCGGGTTGTGCTATCTGCCTGCGGGCAAACGGGCTATCTCGGGCAAATGGGTGCTCAAGATCAAGCGTGGGCCTGCGGGGGAGATTCAGCGCTACAAGGCACGCTATGTAGCGCGGGGTTTTTCTCAGGTAGAGGGTGTAGATTTTTTTGAGACTTGGTCACCTGTTGGGAGCTATGCGACACTTCGTGTGTTGCTGTCAGTTGCTGCTCAGGCAGATTTAGAAATTAGACACATAGATATACAGTGTGCTTTTCTGAATGGTGAGCTGGAGGAGGAAGTGTTCGTTGAACAGCCCCCGTACTTCACTGACGGGACAGCACGTGTATGGAGATTGCATAAAACCCTGTATGGCCTGAAGCAAGCTGCTCGCGAGTGGCATAAAGCTTTAGTAAAGGTCTTAGCAGAGATGGGATTTGTGTGCGCACAAAGTGATCCCGGACTGTATGTTAGAACATCTGGTCTTTGTTTTATTTTCCTGTGGGTCGACGACTTGTTCATATTCAGCGGCACTGCGGGGCTGCAAGAACTTGTCGACATAATTCTCACAAAATTTGAAGGCAGAGACCTGGGTGAACTAGCCTGGGCACTTGGCACTGAGATCATGCGTGATCGCAAGGCCAAGACAATCACCATGACACAGCGAAACAAAATCCATAGCCTGCTTGAAAAGTATAGTATGTCTGATTGTCGAAAGTCTCCCACTCCGTTAGTGCCGCGGCAACAACTGAGGAGTGTGAAAGAGCACCCGGACCTGGAGAAAGCCAGTGCTGCTGAGCATTCCAGGTTCATGAGTGCTGTAGGAAGCATCCAGTACATTGCAGGAGTGACACGACCTGACCTCAGCTACGTGGCACATGCCCTGGCCCGGCACATGTCCAGTAGTCTGAAGGAACATTGGTTGGCTGTGCAACACGTTCTGAGATACCTGCAGTCCACAAAGAATTTAGGAATACAATTTATAGGCTCTGTGGGACATGGGTGCCTGTTAGAGGCTTTTTCTGATGCAGATTTTGCGAACTCTGCTGATTTGAAGAGTGTGTCTGGCATGGTTCTTCGAGTGTATGGGAACTGTGTTCTCTGGCGCTCGAAGAAACAGAGTATAGTGGCTGGGGATACAACAGAGGCTGAGCTCATTGCGATGAGTGCAACAGCCAACGAGTTGATGTGGGTGAAGCAGTTGCTTCTCGACCTGAAGCTCGTCCCATATAAGCCAACTCTGTGGGGTGATAATAAAAGTGCCAATATCTTGGCAGTGAACGCTGTGTCCTCTGACAGATCCAAGCACATTCGTGTGCGGCACTTGCGAGTGCGGGAATATGTCCAGATGGATGAACTTAAGGTAGCATGGGTCGGCACTGTTGATCAGTTAGCGGATGTGTTTACTAAAGTGCTGCCCGGACCTGCTTTGTTAGAAGTTCGTAATAAACTCCAGCTAGTGGAGACCTAGCAAGGTTTATGGGGGAGTGTCACAATGCATGAGCCTGCGGGCAGCAGTGTGGTGACAGGTGCACCCATGCACGGACGATCCGCGGATCCAGTGCAGGGGTAAGCCGCCAGCAGGATTGTCTTGACGTAGCGAGAGAGATCCCGCGAGGGTTTCCCGCCGTAACCTTGAGTGTTGTGTGTGTTCAGTGTGCATATATGGATGTGCACACTGAGATCTGTAACCATTCTCCTTACTGTCTTACGGTATTAGCACTTCCCTTAAAGCATCTCTCGGTTCTACCTCTGTGCGCAGCAGGTACGAGATGCTGGCTGTCCTGACCTGACTTGAACAAGGACTGCGCGTCCTGACCTGCACAAACAACAGCGTTTTCTGACACAGGATACGGTCAAGAATATCCTGCGTCGGACCCAACTCCTCATGACCGGTAACGCCCAGGTAAGTGCTATATGGATCCAGGCGTCCCCTTCAACAAATAGCAGGGCACAACAATGGCCTAGCACAGGCTCGCAGCACAACATGAGCAGAATTGCTGGCTGGAAACTGCTGCAGCAAGTGTCGGCTTGGATTTACGCAAGCGCGCTGATTTGCGGCGCGTCCTCGGCACTAAGCGCGGTGGCCTCGACATTGTGGCCGGTGCAGTGTCCACGCCACGTGTACTATGCGCACGCTGTAAGAGGTGTGCCAGCCGTGCGCGTGCACCGCGCGGGAATTGTGCAATCATCACCTCGCGTTGTTTCGCGGACGCATTTTGAAATAGGTAATCCGCGACCTTGTCTAAACAATTATCCAACTCACCCACAGGCAACCAGAGGTCGTGTTGAGAAGAGTATCCTTTCCACCGGACAAGATAATGCGGACCTTTAAGGGGCCCCGTGTCATGTGATTGTGCCATCGGCGTGTGCGTGCGCCTATAATCTAAGACGGCCTCGACTTCGAAGACATTGTCAGCGTCCGTATCTGGGCCCGTCGCAGGGCAGGTGCTACACTCATGAAAATGAGCATCAACATAAGGTTTAAGGCACGAGAAATGGAATACATCATGAATCCTTAGTTCTCGCAATGTAGCAGGTAGTTGCAGCCGCGCAGCCCTTGTCCCAATCAAGGCCAAGATGCGACAAGGGCCAGCCCACCTGGCAGTGAATTTACGTCTAAGCGCCGGGTGATGCAACGCAAGCTTGGACAATGACAGCAGCACATCTTTGCCTACTTGGAAGTGCTGCGAGTGCTCATTGTGAACTGTGGAAGACCACATGCTTTGTTTGGCCTCTGAGAGTGCTTGCTTGGCCAAATGATAATACATTCTGTGCAAAATAGATGTATGCACACGGCGTGTTTGTGGCAAGCCAAATGCTAACGCGGTAGGTGACAGTGGCGGTGTAATGCGGTTGAGTTGGAAGGGGCTGCAGCCGGTGCTTTCGCTCTTTGAACTGTTAATGCTGAATTCAACATGCGGCAGGAACGAGTCCCAATCGTCGTGTGCGGGGCCGACAAAGTGTCTGAGCGCCTCCTCAATGACTCTGTTGAGCCGCTCCACTTGGCCGTTGGCTCTAGGGTGATATGAAAACGTCAAACGGAGTTGAATGCCCATGTGCTCGCAGACAGATTTGAAAAACTTGTTATTCCACTGCACGCCCCTATCGCTGCATATGCCCAAAGGCAGACCATAGTGTGGATAGATGTGTTGGAAAAACAACTTAGCAAAACCCGGACCATCGAGTGTGCTCAGCGTAGGTATAAGCCGGACCATCTTGGAGAACTGGTCCACAAAAACAACGATACAGTCATACCCAGAGGCAGTGCGCGGTAAGTGAGTGATCATATCCAAGCTCACCACCCGCCAGCACGCTGTGGGGACAGGTAGCGGGGATAAAGTGCTATCAGAACAGCCCGGAGATTTCATTATCTGACATGAATGACATTGTGAAATGAATGATTTAATGTCCGTGCTAATGTCAGGCCAATAGAATATGTCCATAATGAGTGCTTGTGTGCGATGAACTCCCATGAACTCCCATGCATGTGTGCATGCCACGGGTGTACATGATGCCACAACAAAATCTGTTTTCGCAGTCCATCATGGTCCGGAATCACTAGCTTGTGGCCCCATAAATATGCTTGGAGATGTTTGTCGAACCTATACTTGTGTGGAGGTGCACGGAATGCGGGGTCATGAGCATATCCCTGACGCAAGCGTTCCCAGAATGAGTCTATTGCAACATCAAGAGTAAGGTGTTGGTTGTGCTGCGAATTCAGGTCCGCACCGATCTCCTGGAACGTCTGGGGGTCCAGATCAATGCCCTCGAGGTCAATCACCTCTGAGGGCAGCTCGGAGCTCACGCTGCTTGGGGTCGGGCTGCTCGCCAAGTTCACGACCTTCGGCCGCGGGCTGAGGGAAGCTGAGGTGTTGGGCTGCTGACGAGACGGTGCTGCCCGGCGACTGGAGGACGGCTTGACCGGCCGAGAGGACGCTGCCGCCTGGAGAGGGGGCAGCGGCTGAGGGGGACCCCTGATGGTGGCCGTGGGGGTGGCAGTTGCCTGCCGTAACATGTCCCGGATTACCGGGTAAGCGGGGTTGCTTGGGTTGAGCAGCCCCAGCGCCCGGCGCAGGTCCTGACGATCCTGTGTCCTGGGGGAAAATAAAGTCGTGGCGGCCGGTCTGTCGGCAGTATGCCATGCCGATGGGGAACCCCGGGGGGAGTCCATAATGACCGTGCCACGTGAGGGTGGCTGTGATAATGCCAGCGGTGGAAAACCCTCCGACAAGGCCGGCGCCTGGCCAGGCGACCTGCGTACTAGAAGGCTGGTCAGTGCCAACGCTCTGTAAGGTTCATGCGGCCGTTCAGCGGCCAAAGTATGACCATCATGCAGCACAACTTCCGTTGTAGGCAAGTGTGTGGCACGACTAACAGCATCAGCCACAACATTCTTGTCACCCGGAATATAAGTTATTTTCCAGTCAATGCGTGATAATGACTCGAGCCAGCGGGCATGTTTGCCCGACAGCTTTTTCTGAGTCTGTAAAAACCGAAGGGGGTTGTGGTCTGAATGAATAAAAACCGTATGGTTATTTTCCAAATAACATCGCCACTGCCTGTATGCAAATACAATTGCCCCCAGCTCTTTTTCAAGAGTATAATAATTTTCCTCGGCTCTATTCATCTTGCGGCCTATCCAAGCAACAGGACAAAGTGTGTCCTCATGTTGCTGGGTAAGTACAGCTCCGTAAGCATAGTCCGATGCGTCCGTGTAAATGTGAAATGGTTTGTTAAGGTCCGGGTGCCGCATAACTGTAGCATTGACCAGTGCATTTTTTATGTTCACAAATGCTGCATCACATTGCTTCGTCCAGGGGATGCTTTCCTTGGAGCTAATGCGCTGGAGCAAGGGTGCAGCTAGGGTTGGAAATTTTGGAACAAATCTCCTAAAGTATCCGGCTAAGCCCAGGAACGACCGAATATTGTTGGTGGACTTTTGCAAGTCTGCTACCGGCCAATCTTGCAGCACTTGAACTTTGTATGGATCAGGTTGGACCGTGTCGGCAGTGACAACATGCCCTAAGTATTTAATTTCTTGCAAGGCAAATTGACACTTGTCTATATTGCAGTAAAACTTGTGTTCAGCCAATCTGGTTAACACAAGGTCAAGGTGTTTGGCGTGTTCTTCCTCAGAACGTGCTAATACGACAATGTCATCAAGGTAGGCCAAACAGATTTTTCCTATGAGCCCCTTTAGAACAACGTGCATTGCTTGCTGAAACACTGAAGGGGCATTTGACAGACCAAAAGGCATGACTTTCCATTCATACAAACCGTCGGGTGTTCGAAAAGCAGTCTTAGGTCCCGCCTTTGACGACAACCGGATTTGATGGTAACCCGAATGCAAATCAAGTGCTGAGAAAAATTTATGTCCTTGTAATTGGTCTAACAGCGTGTCAATGCGTGGTAACGGGTAGGTATTTTTAACAGTGTGTTCATTCAGATACCTGTAATCAATGCAAAGGCGAAACTTGCCCCCAGGCTTGGGTGCAAATAGAACACAACTCGCCCATGGAGATACAGAGGGCTGCACCCAGCCCATGGTAAGCAAGTGATTGAGCTGCTTTTCTAACTCCAGAGTCTCGCGGGGTGTGAGTCTATACTGGCGTGCGGCCCTCGGGCGGGTGCCCGGCAACAAATCAATATCCATTTCAAAACCGGACGCAGACGTGTTCGGCGGGGGAGGGCCTAAAGTGCCGCCAACGCCTTTATGTTTGTCAACAACCGACTTAATGCAGGCAGGAATGTTCGATGTGTCTTGCGGGACATGAGCGGGAGCAACCTGCTCTGACAAATAGCCTTTCTTCTTTGTGCCAGCACAACAGATCGGGGATGTCGCGACTGTGGGCCTAATATGAGCCACATATAAGGGTTGCTGGCCATGTTTGGCCTTGCTAGTTAATGCTTTCAGCTCACGCTGCGAACACATAAAATCATCTTGTGTGCTAGACTCACTTGTGAATTTCGAATGACCAGCATGGATAATATGGAAGTAGGGTTTGTCTTTCTTACGACGCCCGCTCCGCAGCGGGGGTACATATACGACAATGCGCGGGTGTTTGAATGTGATGGACATGTCGACTGCAGATATGACATCCAAAGCGAACAAGGCCTCGTTCGGCTGATATGATCCGGTGGCCGCGGGTAGCGAGTCCACCACAGTAAATTTCACACTAATAACACGGCGCCCAACTCGCGTATTTAGAACAACCTTGCCCAAGCATGATGCCTCAGATCCGGAGATTCCGACCGTGACACTCTGCGAAGCAGTGTATGCAATGCTATGGCGATCCAAGAATCCGCGCGTTACCATGCTATGATTTGCTGCCGTGTCGACCAGTGCTTGGGCAAAGTGGCCATGAATGCGAGCCGGCATTGTGCACACCAAATCTACAAAGGCTGCTGGTTGGACAGATACCGCCGCCTTCTTCGATGGTAATATTGATAATCGCTGGTTGCTCACCATTGTGCACACATGGTATTTCTGGTGCCCGGGGACGGGAGCGCCGGATATGAATTGCAATAAGTTGCGTGCCTCATCCACCCGTGTCTGCGTGTGTTGTCTTAGGAACGGTATAAAGGTGGAAGACTCAAAGATACGAGCGGGCACTACCACCGTGATTTTGTGCTGATGCATATCAATGGTGTGTATGTGCCGAATGGCCACTTGCGCTTCGGCAGTGCAAGGCAGTGTAACCACAATGTTTTCATTGAGTTTGTGCAGGTCAAATAACGATGCCGAGCCTGACATGAAGGACGAATCAAAACAAGTTGCATGTGGTGGAGATAAATGAGGTGCCAGTACATGTGGCGCTGCCGCCCATTGTGGGCACGCAATGGGAGGCTTGCCTTCGTCTCAGCGGACATGTTGCTGTGGCTGATCATTGCGTGTCCGCTTGGGGTGATTGCCAGTCCCTTTGCGGATGGGGTCATACCGGTCCCTCTTGCCATCTCGACGCCGGGCTGGGGGGCTGGTGTACTGCGGGGGCATCAGAGTAAGAGCCCGCTGCTTGTTGAATTCCTCCACGAAGAATGCCTCGCGGGCGTCCCGTGGCACGGCTGATAAGAAGGCGGCGCAATGGCTGAGCTGGTGTAACCCCGCCTGCGGGTTCTGCCTCGCAGATGGGCAGAGGTAGCATTGCTTAAAGGGGTACAGGTAGTACATGCGCAACATCATGGTGGCACAATAAACAAATGTGGCCTGCACGCCCGGCGGTAAGGGGGTGGTCGCCCTCGCCAAGGCACCATGAACAGAAGTGGGGCCACCCTGTAATTCTAGGCTCAGTGCCTTGCGCAAATCCTGTGGTGCCGCCGCATTTCTGCAGAAGTCCTCGACCCACGGCCTAACGACCGCCTCTTCTGTGGAGTTGGCCACCTCCTTAAGCCCCGGGAAGTGTGCCGCTCTAGCCGCCTTTGGCTGGCCCCCACGGCCTGGCTGCACACCAGTGTCGCGATGAAGAGGAGGGCCGGGTAATACAGCAGCCGCCGCCTGTAACTTGGTGTCGCCGGGGGTATGTGGCTGCGGTTTGCGCTTTGAGTGCAACATGGCATAATCAATGTTATAATCCGGTGTGTCACCAGCAAAGCGCTTAACTGTGTTTGCTGACTCACGCACTTGTTGTAGCTGCGTGACGGACCATGTGATAAAGTGAACAGCAGTCGCGTCCGCGCTCTGTGCACAACCGCCCATCGCAGGTTTAAGCTCTACATTAAATTTCTCCAACAGAGTAGACAATGGCATAAACATGCGCAGAGTACCAGCCAACGCCGATGTGCACACAGGCTGCATGAGGTGCTGGAGCTTCGTGAACAATATGCATGCAAAATCCAGGAGGCTTTGCTTGCCTTGCATGTGTGCATAATCCAGGAAAATTAATCTGTAATAAGTTTTAATATGATGAATAAGCTCATTGAAATCGACAGACTCAGCGGCATCATAACGTTGCCATGCCAATTCAATGTTATGCCTAAATTGGCCACTTGTAAAGTAAAAATCACGTATGACCTCAAGCCACTGTCTAAGCGTGCACGACGGATTCAGAGCGGCCTCTTGCGCTGCCGAGAAATGCTGGTCAGTGCGTGAAAATGTGGTCGTGATGTGTTGAATAACCTGGCGCTCAGAAAGCTGTCGACAATTCGAACGCGCATGCAAAACGTCACTCTGAAACTTGTGCCACCGCAGCTCTGACAAAGGGTCACCGCGTAGAGCGGCGGCTGTGGGCATTTTAATGGCTGAAAACGTATACTGTGCGCTACGAAACCAATTGTGAGACTGATCGTCTGCAAAATTTGGGTTGCATTCTGGCAGAGATGATGTAATGGGTAAGACGGTCTGCACCTGCGCTGCGACGCTGGCCGAGCAATCTCGGTACTGAAGCGCCTCAGCCTTGGTAATCTCGGATACGTGCGCCGTGGGAAACAGCTCGGACACGTTCTTAACACAATACTTTGCACTTGTAAACGCGTGCCAGACTGCGTGAGTAATGTCATGAATGATAGGCTCGGCCGCCTTGGCCAAGCTAACAATGGCTGCTCCGTGGCTGGTCACGGCAGACGAGGTTCGGAGCTTCAAGGTCCTCTCCTTTGCGCCCAGCAACCCTAAGTGGTCATTCTTGACGGGACAAGACAGAAACGCCAGCGCAAAGCTCTTGTAATCAGAAGCAAACGCATAGGCCATATCCAGCAACGGCTGGGCAAACTTCGGGCCTAGCCAGACCATAAGGGTCATAGCGGCCGGGCTGAGCAGATCACGCACCGGGCCAGCGCAAGGGCCCCACTCCGTGCCGCATGTAAACGCCGTAGCCGGCTTCAATGCACGCTTGAGCACCTCAACCGACTGCTTACGCTCAAGTGGCTGGAATGGAACTTCATCAGCAGACAGGGCAGACTCGACGAACAGTTGACGCGCGTCTCTACTCACAGTCTGGAACGCAGATTTGTCAAACTCGGCCGCGCTCGCCACTAACAACGACTGTAACCACGACAACATACTGAACAGCCGCCTGATATAATCCAAATCCGACTGGGGAAACGCAGACAGCCCCGGATTCTGGGATTGGTCAAGCGAATAATTGCACTCAGACGGAGAGACCAGCGAGTCGCGAGCTGTTTCCCACGTAATCGCGGTGTCGCCCATTGTGACGTCGTCGCCAGCCATCTGCAGCGCCTCGGTCGAGTTAATCAGGCCAGGGAACTTAGCAGAATCGATACCTGTTGAGACCTATTGGTCTGGTCTTGGGTAACAGACCTCGATGGCAGTAAGTAGAAACGGTGATGGGTCAAGATTGCCGCAGCACGAGGGCTGTATAGGCACAAACAGAGCAGGGGTACACTCACACGCAGGGATGCGACGTGCCAGTGCAGGAATGGAAGGCGCCCCAACCAGACTACTGTAAAGCGTGCCTGGTCCCAGCAAGCGCTCGGTATAAATACCGGGGTGTGTGCGCCCAGGTCAATCCCCCTGTCAAAGCTGGCCTCGCCGAATCGTGCCGCATAACTGCCACACTGATCCCAGATCCCGCATAAGCGCGGGAGATCTTAAATTGTGGCTCACAGAGCCTAAGATGAGTGTAAGCAATGCAGCGCACGTAATTCGTGGGCAGCTCTGGGTGGTTGTACAGATATTATCGTGCATGCCAACCCTGGAGCCCGCCGGGCGGACCCTGTGTAACGGCGGTAATGCACACAGTAAGACGTAATATGTGCAGTAACGATTCGGCTAGCCGCATAAAGCCATAATAAGCCTATGACGGGACACATTGTGCCGGGAGAAGGCTGTACACAGTGCTGATGCAATGTGCACGTAAGGCTGGTGGACGCGTGCAGTCACACGTGGCGAGTGCAGGCACGTAAGCCTACTGAGCGTACGTGTGATCATACTGTGTACAACTCGATCGGTACTTCAAAAGCTATGCGTGTGCGACCGTCCACATGGCTGGACAAGCCGCTGCGCATATAAGAAAAGGTGTTAATTGTGCCAGCATGCGCTAGTGTGAGAGATATCTCACAACACCACAGCTGTCTTCAGACATGTGTTTCGCCAATGCACATGTAAGCACAGGTGAATTCGAGAGAGTATCAGCAGAGAAGTCGAGGCATGTGGACCTGGAGCCTTGTAATTGCCAGAACGCACCTTTTCCAGGGCCTTGGTGCGGGTTGGTTGGATGTCGTCCATCGTCAGGAAGTGCATCCCAGGGCGCTGGGCGCAGGAGTTCTTGATCGCCAGGGCATCGTCCCAAGCCATGATTATCACTTTGTCCTCAAACATCAGATTAGCGTGTATGACATAGCGTTCATCAGGTGTTTTGTACACATGCATTGCTGTGGTGCCAAAAACCTCCTGCAAGCAAGGGGGAAGATATCGTACAGCACAGGCATGGTCCCTTTGTGTCCTCAAAGATCGACGTAGCCTCTGATGTTAGATTTCTCGCTTCTGCAACTGACGATCGTATCGAAATGTTCTTGATCAGGACTGTGCACACGCAACAAGCGGTCTGCAGTTAGCACCCAGAAGCCTGAACTGATAGAAGCACATGCAAGTTCGAACTTAAACACATACATCGCCTTGATGGGCTGATATACGACCGACGTGGAGCAACAGCCAAGCATAGGCACGCGGTCCTCTGGTGCCAGATGCGGATAGGTGGACGAGAATTCAGCCTTGAACACAGAGCGTCCATAGCTTCAACCAGGAATATGTATAGTGAATGGCATAGATCTACTACGACTGTACGACGTCGTCGCGGCCTTTGTGATTCGTCAATAAAGGCCGAATCCCGGGTATGGATTCTCCGGAGTCCAGTCCGGAGTCCGGACTGGTCCAGCTATCAATGTCGCACACACGGCAGCCAAGATGTCACCCCGCTCCTGCTGAAAAGCCACAAACCCTCATACGAAAAATACGGGCACATCTATGGCGTTTCCTCGGAGGCGCGTGCGGGCTCTGCTTGGTATGTTGATCAAGATGTGTTACAAAAGAGTGAACGGGAGAAAACAAACACTGAAACCGAATCTCATCCGAATCAACAGCAACATGCACTCACACACACACGAACACTACAACCGCACTCACAACTCAGTCCGGCAGGATCGCGGTATGTTGATCATGGTTCGAACGCAGCACGCGCATACACGACATGATTCCGGTGGACGCACATATGACGTGTACAAGCCCGAAAGGGCACAACCGACAGATATCATTGCTCAGGAACGTTCCTTATACAGGCTCAACGCCTCGGCGCATCTGCCAGTGAACTGAAGGCAGCTGATTGCCTTGGCGTTGATCCCAGCGCTCTGGTTCTCCTCCATAGTGGAATCGCGTGTGTTTGAAGCTTTATGATGGGGCTCCATGAATGTTATGGAAATAAAGCGATCTTTAGTGATTGCTCCAGCGAAGCACGCTGTATATACTGTTGGCGATGCCTCAGTCGCTGCGTACCAGTGCAGCATCGAGCTCGGCATGAAGTGCGTGCATGGAGGCAGCAGCAGCGCTGACCCGCTGCTGACCTTCTGCTATGCCACCGCTGTGCCGCTGCTGACGTGCTGCTGCTGACTCAGGTCGGACGTGCTGCCGACCTGCTGCTGGCCACCGCTGCTGCACTGCGGCCTGCTTGCTGCTGGCCTACAGAGTGGATATCGCTTGCACCTGTTGAGATCCGTTCAATCATGTTTTAAAACATGCGGCAAGTCCACATCGGGCACCGGCCATAGCGGAAAGAAATAAAACAAACAAACAGCATCGCCACTTCAGGTAGCACAGGCGCTTGGTGACCACTTTGGCACAGGTGGCGCCCCAGCCTGAGCGGCAGCGCATTGGCTCCCATAGTCACAGCATACAGGCACCAGTAAGCCACGCGCTCGAGTGAGAGCGTGTGGGTCATGAATGCCGTGGCCCATTTGGCGGAGCCGCATGGTCCACGGTGCTGCAGATCCACGGTGCTGCATGCAACAGAGCACGGCAGTATGCAGCATGAAGTCAGGGCCCCGAACGGTACATGCATACGCAGCCTTCGACGGGCGCCAGTGTGTTTACACTAACACCCTCTGCAACACACTTGCCAGATATCCACCAAGCTGCCACAGCAAAATTCCCGATAGTGGTGTCGTGCCGTCTGGGTGAAAGGCTAGGGAAGATGTTCGGTGGCAGTTTCGGTGACGTTGCGCATCCAACACACATTCAGCGTGCTCAGTGTGCTCAGCTGCCCAGTCCATTCTCTCATTGTAGCGGGTTACAGGAAGCCGGCAGGTGTTAGGGTGCAGCGTGGGCATGGCAGGGGTGCTTCGGCATCAATACCCCATGCAGCATTGCACAGCTTACGCTCACAGGCACAGGCTGCGCCTACCACCAAGAGATTCAGTACTTACATCCCAGAGTCCATGCATGTATTGTCAAAGCGGAGCTGCAGGATGGCTCAGGGACTCCCGAGAACAGCCTGTGCAGTAGTGGCTCCACAAACTGACCTATAGCTCTCACACTCACTCGCAGCCATCTGTTGAAATGCAAACCCATGCACCAGATGATGTGTGCAACTGCTTGATAGAAAATAAATATCCACGGGCGGCCTGGACGAGCCATTCAAGACAGCACCGACCTTCCTGGCGAAAAGAAATTTGGCGCCACTCCAGATATGTTCCGGAAAAAAAGGTTCCAATGCAAAACAAATTCGAGGAGCACGGACGCTCCCTTGCCCCTCACACCCTGTGTTGAGTACACACTCAACATGTGCAGCTCGACCGTTGTATATACTGTAGACTCTACAGGCCATCAAATAGTGTCATCCAGGCCTCCTCACTGGCCTTCATCCTGAGAAAACCGATCGCCTGTTTAGGCACACAACGGTAAGAAAGAAAAAACACCACCAGCTCAACAGCCAAATGTGCTATGAACCCACCCGTCGATAGGTCTCTGACGTACCCACAGCCCAGGAGTAGGCCTAACAACAACTCCACACACAGGGCAGTCTCTGTATGAGCACAGTTTGCCCACAACAGTGCATCCCAGTACATGCTGGAAAAGTTGTAATCGGACGACCTTCAGGCCTCATTGGCAGGCATAAGAGTGCAGCCCCTAAGCCGTTTTCCCAGGTGCACCACCCGTACAGCCCATGCAGCAGCAACCTGATGGTGTGCGGAGACAGCGAGACGGTACACGAACATCGCTATGAAAAACCCCTCGTGTTGCCCTCTCCCCCTCCTTCCTGTCTCGCCCATTCTGCCAGCATGACCTTCAATGCCATCGCTCCCATACCTTCAATGACCAGCCTTTGCGCCCAAACTTCTTCTTCTTAACAACCAATTTCTTCTTGCTAACCCCTTTCCTCCTGCCACCCTTCTTACCCTCGGTGCCCTCATTCCCTTCATTACCCTCATTGCCCTCATTGCCCTCGTTGCCCTCGTTTCCCTCATTGCCCTCATTACCCTCATTGCCATTCTTGACCTTGTTCCGCCCAGACTTCTTCTTCTTGCTAACCCGTTTCTTCTTGCCGCCTTTCCTGCCCTTCTTTCCCTCGTTTCCTTCATTACCTTCATCACCCTCATTCCCTTCATTGCCCTCATTACCCTCGTTGCCTTCATTACCCTCATTCCCCTCATTCCCTTCGTTGCCATTACTCCTCTTGCTGCGCCCAGACCTCCTCTTCCTGCGAAGCCTCCTCTTACCACGCGTCCTGCCCTCATCGCCTTCATTTCCTTCATTACCCTCATTCCCCTCATTGCCATCGTTCTTCTTATTCCGCTTGGGCTTCGGCGGCGTCTTCCTGGGCCGCCCCGCCTTCACAGGCCTACCCCTCGGAGGCTTCAGCTTCGGAGGCAACACAATCTCAGGCACCACCTCATCAAACTCATACGACACGTCGTCCTCCACATTGTAGTCTGCAACCACATACTCCTCTGAAGCCTCATTCTCGTAATCGATCTCCGTCGCTCCCTCATTACCCTCATCGCCCTCATCTCCCTCATTGCCCTCGTCGCCGTCGTCGTCCGGCCCACCATCCCCAGTGTCCTGCGGATCCGGCGGCGGCAGTGGCGGCGCCGGTGGGCGGGGGGGATCCCCGGGAGCCACGGCGTCGGGGACGTCTGGGGCGGGGGCGGCGTCCTGGGCCTCGCGGCGCGGGCGCCTGCAGCGGAAGACGCGGCGGCGCTTCCGGCAGTGGCCGATGGTCGCGATCGAGCTGCGGAACTTGCAGCGGTTACACACCGGCATGCACCTGCACTCTGGGAGTGGTGGAGGGGTGCTCCGCGCAGGTGCGTTGAGCGTGACACTCGCTGGCCATGCGTGCATCTGCTCGAGGTGGACTGCAGGGCATCCGCGATGGGGAGGCTTGACTTTCCTTGGGGACACAGCGCGTGGTGGAGACGGAGAAGCGAAGCTAGTCTATCCGTCATATGATAAATGTCATATGAGTCCTGCTGACGCAAAACTGTGGGGGTGACACCGCGGGCGGCCATGCGTGGCGCGGGCGGCCATGCGTGCCATGATCGTGCGGCACAGGTCGTACATGGCCTGACATGCTCTGTGAGACGTGACATATGCGCAAGACCAGTGGAGCTGCGGAAGGTTAGCAGCAGCAAGGGCGGCAAGGATGCCAGCATGCATGCACGGGCCCCCAAGTTGATCGAGCCAATCCACGGCATGATCCCTCTCATGAGCTGAGGGAATTGAAAGTGTGATCCAGGGATGCCCAACAGAGGCCTGCTTAAGCGAAGCAGGACAGCAAGGGCATGTGCCTTGGACGACATGGAGCAGAAAAGCACTCGATGAAGACAGCTGTTGAGGTTGGGGAGGGCGCACCGTCTGTAGTGGCAGCCATGCAGCAGAGACCTGCCGTGGGTAGGAACGCTGATCTGGTCATCCAGAACCACTGCACCTGAAACAATCAGCGGCGTCGACCATGGGAGATGACTTGCCCCGATGTTGGAAGAAGGGAGTGCTCCTCGCGCCGCTGCACAAACAGTTGCACTAGGGAGCAAGAGAGCCAGTGCATACAGCACTTTGGCGATGCCAAACGGAGCTGGCGTCTGCATGCTGCCCATCAATAACTGCTGAAGCCAGGCTCTGGATGACGATGTCTGAGCAGTGGGATCTGCACATCACAATTGTCATTGCACCACAGTGAGCTGTTGCCCGCTGGGACTCCTGACAGCGTCAACATTCGACATTTGATGGATCAAATACAAATCTCACGACAGGGATTGAACTCTCGCTTGTTGCTGCAACTCGACAAGATGCCTGGCATGAGATGGTGGCGTTTGTATGGCTATTGCAAACTGAAGGATGCATCGCATTCATTCAAGCATTCAAGACATGTTACTTCAGCTATCGAATACATCTCGCGACCTACGCTTTCTACACGCTCGCACTGCACGAGGAAAAATTCGGGCGGTTCTGTAAAGCAGGGTGTCTGTCGACTTGCCGTTGCACTCAAGAAAGTTGTCTCAAGCGGATTTCACTTCTGTGACGTTGGCCACTGAAACGTTGATAGCCCACCAGCGACGTCGCACCACCACGCGGTGACGGAGCCTTGTGGCCTTTTGGAGCCTTGGCCACGTCGGTAGCCGCTCGCGATCCACCACAACGAGGGGCAAATACCCTCAAGCAGCGACACTACATGATATATCTACTTTACAGTTAGATGGCGATAGGATATGTGTAACAAAGACAACAACAACGTTGCGATATGTTGCGTGATATACGCGCGCGTCGAGGCAGCTACTTGCATCTCTCGTGCCCAAATGGTCAACGGAGCTGAAGCGATAGCGCGGAATCGACCTGAACCGCTTGCACTCTGTTGTGAATTCGAAGTAAAGTCATGCACTTCTAGATTTGTGCCTCGACTTCACCGAAGACGAGGAGCCGCTTCACTCGATGCCGTATTGAAGGACTTAATCTGTTACACAATACGCACCTGGGCAAACGCCCCTACTCCACCCTCGTCAGCAACTTCCTTACCTCTACTGTCTTTAGAAAAGCGGCACGGCCTGTCGTGCTGGTATTTTTTGCGGACAATGTATCGGGATACTGCAAAGCAGCGCCGGTCTCGAAGCAGGTCGGCTTGCACGCTCGCTATGTCAGGCCCTCAATGGTTGCAGCGCAGGCAAACAAGTAATTTCTGTTGCAGAATCACAGAGCTTGGATGCTGCAGAGGTACGTCAAATATGAAAACGCAGCTTTCGCCATGGTTCCGTGTACATGCGCCAGAGAACTGGCACCAAATCCAGCATGGAACGGCTGGCATGTCTTCACTAGACGTCACGAAGACTCGTGTGACGTATGTATTCATTGCACGCGCATGCAATGGGGCGCCCGCCGCTGGGAACCACGGCACTCGCACAGCGAACCTGCTGCTCATGCGCACCTCTGCAAGCCCGCGCGGACCCACAGATTCACGCATTGCGTTGTAGCATGTGGTGGTGCTCTGCCATACAACCGCTCGAGCTCTTGTGATTTGATCACAGAGGGACGCGCTTGGTGTGGGGTAGCCTCAAGGCCGCCGCTTCTAGTGTCGCTGTTGACTGCTCGGCTCGTGTAGACAGGCTTTGTAGACATCTGAGGAGGTCCTGCAGCAAGGCTGGAACGTGTCGTACTGGTCTTTGAACGTCATTATCACAATAAATTCTGCAGCCAGCAGATAGTGCACCAGTCAGTGCATGAAAGAATGCGTATGGTAGGAGGCTGGCATGTCGTTGAGCGACGACGCTCGATCGAGACGCGCCCCGGGAATGACGTGATCCAGGGCATGTCAACAATTGCGTAATCGCTGCTTGTGTGAGCAGCCAAAGCGCTTGCCGAAGCCCAAATGCGCCACGGACGATCAAAATTCAACATGCCTGAATGTGCACCCCCGGCTTCAGATTCGCGAAGCAAGCACTGACCAGCGACGATATTAGCCAGTGTATGGTTTCAGGCCGATCGAGTGCAGGATTTGGAATCCTTGGGGTCGAAAATGTTGCGCCAGGCCATACAGGCGCGGCGGTGCCACGCCAAGCATGCGCACAGGCCTGGGTAACGGCCAACGCACAATGGAATTGCAAATCACAAATGATTGCATGCGCGGTGCTCTCAGCTGCTGTCGCGAAGGCCACACAGTGCGCAGCATCAATACCACGTCTCTTGAACATGGTTCAATGACTCGACATTGATGTGAGCGTTCATGTAGGCGACAGCGCAGAACGGTAGTGCAATGTCTTTTGCTTGTGTTCGAGGGTCGACGGCGACGACGGTGCTGTTGCGCATGACTGCGGTCGCGTTTCCGTGGCGAGGGCACCTTACGCATTGTAACAAACTCCGACAGGCGGAGCATCATGCATCGCGCGTCCGTACAGTGACATGCTCGGCGCTTGCTGAGGCCGTGTAATGCACGCCATCGATGCTGGCCCTACCAACAAACAGGAGTGCTGATTGTGCTCCAACATGGCTTCCTGTGGCGAAGCACTGCGGTCCGGACAGACGACTATGTACATGCATGATCGATTACGTCCAGTGTTCTACGGCTATGCATGGAATTCACGCATTGGTCAGGGATTCCATGTGCAGCCATGCTCAACACAACAGCGATCACACAGAGAACTCTGCTTGCTTACTTTGTCCTTGTAACACACAGAGAACTCTGCTTATCCTTTGTATGAACTGCACTGCAGCAGGAGAGTTGGATCAGGCAGTGGCTGGGATCCCTCCGGAGCTAAGGTCAACCAACTCTCATGTGCCCCTTGATGGACTCCATGCAAGCTAGGCCTTGTGCGTGCTTCTCATTCTATCTCCAACTCCAAGCTCCGTCAGAGAATCAGAAGATTGATTGATACGGGTGTGCTGTGTACCCGCTCGTCCCCTCATGCTCGTGGATTGGCATTGGTGTGGCAATGTGCATTGGCTGCACTGTCGGTCTTTTCTGAGTGAATTGTGTTGCCGCTGTGGCATGTGGTACAACTGCTGCCACGCCAGACCCACCTTGTGGTCTGGCATGCATCACACCTGACGCTCCCGCCGATGCTGCTTTCCTGTTGTTGTTTGGGTGTGGTACCTGCGGTTCTTCGACGAAAGGACCCATCTCACCTGATTCCACCTCCACTGCCCCCATGTCCCGCACCAGGTTTCAAATCCTTGATTGTAGAGCAGCACAACAGGTGTGTTCAAGTTGCCAGCAGTGCTTCCGGTAGCACCGTCGCCGTGGGGCAGTATACACAAGCTTACACAAAGACAGCCTGTAGGTGGTAGCAAAGCCACACGCTGGAGTGAGAACATGCGCACACCTTGACCGACGGTCTACACCAAATTGCAAGACAAGAATGCAGAGAGCTGATCTGTGGTGTTTGTATGAACACAGTGAAAAGGCACTCTGGTGGCAGTTTGCATCTGAAAGACATTCAGAACACTCATCTGTGGTGCCCAGTACATCAGGTCATTGTGGTGGATTACACGAGGCCAGTGGGTGTTTGTGTGTAGCGCGGCCACAGCAGGCTACTGCATGCCACGCAGCAGCGTTGCGGAGCTGGCGAAGCCGACAGGCTCGGGCTGACTGTCACACCAACACAGTATATACATGCCTCGGTCCATCTCTATGCCTTTGTGACCCGGGCGGAGCCGCAGGCTAACTCAAGAACTCTGAAAACAGCGCCTGCCATGGTGGCCCGGACCAGCAGCATCCACATCCGCTCGCGGCCATTTGTTGAAAGCGACCTGGGCACTAGCTGATGTGTACAACAACTCACTTGATACTTGATCGGAAATGCATGTTTACGAATGGCCTAGACGAACCATTCACGAAAGCAATAATAATTCTTGGAGGAGGAAACCGTAATCCTGTCTTGGACGGGATCCAGAACCGCTCCCAAAACAAATAGACTCAGAAAGTATGGACGCTCCCTTGTCCCTCAGACCCCGTTCTGAGTGCACACTCAGCATGTGCAGCTCGACTTGTGTCGTGTTTACTCTACAGGCCGTCATAGAGTGCCATCCAGGCCTTCTCACTCGCCTTCATCTCGGGGGAATCCATCGCCTGACCGTGCTTCTGGCCGAGCACCCACAGGTGGCCGTACGGGTCTTGCAGTGTGACACACTTGTCGCCCCAGAACATGTCGTCGGGCCCATCGGTGCGTGGGCACATCATGGAGGCCACCTGCTTGAAGCCCTGCATGAATGTGCCTCTGCACGACCATGAACCACAGGAGCTCAGGCCCTTACATGGCAGAGCACCACAAAGCAGACTGACAGGCATTGCACCCAGAAGCACTAAAATGAATCAAGCACTCAGCAAGCACAACAAAATCTGCAGGCAGACCGCCTAAGCCAAGATGGTACCGACAGCTGTGTGCACACTTGATCACCGAAGCACGGGCGCATTCGATCCAAGATCATCAGAGAACTTGGCATCCAATATCGGGGAGGAATTTCGAGGTTAATAATTGCCGTACTCACCTTTTCCAGGGCCTTGGTGTGGGTCGGTTGGATGTCGTCCATGGTCAGGTAGTGCATCCCAGGGCGCTGGGCGCAGGAGTTCTTGATCGCCAGGGCATCGTCCCAAGCCATGATCATCACCATGTCCTTGAACATAAAAGAGGCGTGTATGACGTAGCGTTCATCAGGTGTTTTGTACACATGCCTTGCTGTCGTGCCAAAAACCTCCTGCAAGCACCGGCACATACCTGACAGCACAGGCTCACTTCATTTGCCCTGACAGATCCACGCTGCCTCTAAAACCAGCTGTCTGGGTTTTGAAACTGATGATCGAATCAAAGTGTTTTTGTTCAATGTGTGCACACGCGAGCACTGATCAGCAGTGAGCACCACATGCCGAGAAATTGCTGGGAAATTGATATAACAAGACTACAAACACACATGCTACCTTTTGAGGCTAATGTGCGTTCACAGCCAAACATAAGAGGCACGATGCTGCTACGTGGAGGGGAACGCAGGCGTGAACGCAGAGCGTCCAAAGGTTCAACTGGACAAATGAATAGTGACAGCAAGCACTAGGATAGCTGTGACTTCTCGAGATCGTCGCGGCCTTTGCGCCTTGGCAACAACGGTCGAATCTCGGACATGGATTCTCCTGACCCATGAGCTATCAATGTTGCACACATGGTAATCAAGACGTCACCCCGCATCTGCGTCGCACATCGTTGAGATGAATACGAGGAACGATCATGGCATTTGATCACATGGGCGGGCCGACATTGCTGAGCATAATCAGCATGATTCAAACGCAACAAGCGCATGCACGACAAGGTTCAGGTGGACGCCAGATGACATGTACTGAAAAGCACCACTACTAGATATTACGACTCAGGAGAGTACCTCATACAGGCTCAACGCCTCGGCGCATTTGCCAGTGAACTGAAGGCAGCTGATGGTGTTGCCGTTGATCCCGACGCTCTGGTTCTCCGCCATGGTGGAATTGCTTGTCTTTGAGGATTTATGAAGGGGCTCCATGCATTTGAATAGAAGTGAATCGATCGGTGTTGATATCTGCCGCGAAGCACGCTATATATACTGTTAACGCTGGCATGGACCCGTGCTAAGTGCATTGACCCGTGCTGAGTGCTGCGCCAGCATGCCCGAGCACGGTCTGCTTCACTGGCACCGATAACTCGAGGTTGCTCACATCAGCCCATCATGCATAACTTTAGATCTAGGTCCGTGCTGGGCCGGGCAGGCAGCACAGCTGTTGCAGCTGGCACACGCGATTGCAAGCACACAGGCACAGCGCTGTGCACAGCAGCAGCTGCACTACCATAGGCCAGACCTCATGAGGTATACCCATGGCCTGATTTTGCTCATGCATCCCATGAGCAAGCACCTCTAGTGTGGATGACTGCACCCCAGCATGCTGTAGGTGGCGCTGTCCATGCAAAGCACATGCTGTGCATGCTGAGGTGACCTGGCACATGCCCTGCATGCAACAGGCAGCCGCAGAGGTAGATGAGCTTGAACTACTCACAACCAAACAGCACAGAGAGATTTGCAGCAGTAAGGTAATTCTACACAGTGGTTCTGTCAAGGAATGCAAATGCTGAAGAGTCTACTCCACGCTTTGTGACACCTACAGTGCAGCAAACGCCACCTTAAGGGCTGACCGAGCAGCACAGCATAGCAGCTCTGGGCAACCCCACTGCTTTGTCAGGTGTATGGTCCTGGTGTCAAGCTCAACGTGATGGTCAACGATGTCTGCATCCGCGAGTTAGCACTGCGCGATGCGCATCCCACATGGCTTCTGTTCAACTCGAGTCTGAATGGTAGGCTTATCAAGCCACTGGTGGCTCCCTTGACATGGACCTGAAGGAGACAGGGTTTTTTTAGACAGTTTGTTTTGTTTTTTTGGTTTGTAATCGTGGCCATGCAGCATGCCCTTGAGCCTTTCAGCCACAGCTGGCGACTGAAACATGAGACCAGATGTTGATCACATGTGTCAACTATGTCTTGAACGGAAATGCTCAGGCTTGCTGACCGCCGGAGTGCGGTGGACCCACACCATGACGCGTGCGCAGGTCTCTGCGAGGTCTGTGGCGTGGCGCTCACACATGATCGACCTGTGTCAACGGTGCATTTGCTGTAGTGCCGGCGGTGCTACCTGTTGCGTCAAAAGAGTGCTCGGTTTATGTATATTCTTTCAACTTTTTTAAAACGCATGATTGCATCTACCCGTCCGCGGGTGTCTCGCGATCTAACATCACAGCCAGCACAGACTTAAAGCAGCGCACACCATCACACCTAAACTCACTAGCATTCTCACCTATTCAATGACTCACACACGCTGAGAACTCCCTTCCGTGTCCGAGACGTCTCCCCCTCAACCCACGCAAAGCCTCCCGAAGCGATCCACACCCAAGCACACGCATCATGTTCTATCAGCATGCCCCACAAATCAAGACGCTGAACAAAGAACCCTGAAAGAACGAACAGCGACGGGGGGGGGCACCACCCCGACGCAGCTCCTGCAGCCGGCTCCGGCCACGCGCAACACCGGCAGAAGTCTGCAACTGCAAGGCTACCCAAACTGGTCTGGGAGCGTGAGGCAGACACGCGGCTGCCTCTCCTTGGAGCCGCCGCCGCTGCTCGCGCCGCCGGGCGCGGCGTCGGACGCCGGCGCGAGGCCCTGTTCGAGGAACCCGAGGGCGCGCTCGGTGTGCAGGGGGTCGCCCTCCTTGAGCGCGCGGTGCAGCCGCTGCTGCGCCTCGAGCACGGCGTCGCGGTCCGTGTGGCGCGTGCTGCGCGCGAGCTGCTCCATCGTCTTGAGCAGCTCGCGGCGGTGCGCCGGCGGCCGCGAGACGTGCGCCGTGCTGCGCAGGATCTGCTCGACCGCGCAGCTCGTGTGGTAGCATGCGCCCGACGGGAACGCCTGGATCTTGGGGATCGCGCCGCCTGTAGCCACGACTGCGTCAGCACATGCATGAGCGGCGTGGTGTGTGTGGCAGGCTTGCTTGCCTGACAAGCATGCGGAGGACCGGCTGCGTCTTGCTGCTGCGGCATGCCCACACATGAGTCACCGAACAGCAGGCTCCGCGAGTGTG
Organism: Ulva prolifera; assembly: GCA_023078555.1. Classification (NCBI taxonomy): domain Eukaryota; kingdom Viridiplantae; phylum Chlorophyta; class Ulvophyceae; order Ulvales; family Ulvaceae; genus Ulva; species Ulva prolifera. The sequence continues at coordinate 6,019,110 of CM041196.1, forward strand.
GCAAGAGTGTTTGTGCACGCGGCAGGTCAGGGTCCCCAACCACCTGCATGCAGCAGAGCTCCAGTGGCCTGCGCACCGCCCTCACCCTCGGGCGAATGACCGAGAGAGGGTTAGATATGCATTGATTGCGCCGAACAGAGCCATTGCAACAGACAGGCGGCATGCATCGCCGCTGCAGGGGACCGAGGTGCGCTCCGGGTCACACCCTGGCGAGCTGCGGCACGTGATGGTGCATACGATTGTGAGGCCTACAGACCTGAAAAAGCCATCGAGTTGCGCCAACGACATGAGCAGTTGTCATGGCATGGCAGAACACGCAGGTAGATAGCGGGCTGTCTTTAAGGCGCTGAGCAGGCGTACATGGTGCCAAAAAGACAACAAATAGGGTGGCAGGTGGGCAACCAAAGAGACTGTGTGCAGCACAAAATATCTACACAGCCGACACAAGCCACAGCCATTACCCCCCGCAGAACAATCAATCGCGAGACAAATACAAGCAGGTGCTACACAGCTCAGACAAGGCAGTATAGCAAGGGAGGGGGCTGGGGACACACCGGTGGGGATGCTGCAGACGGGGGCGGCGCGCAGGGGGGCGCCGCAGGCGAAGCACTTGGAGCTCCAGGAGAGGCTGCCGCAGCGCTTGCGGTTGTGCAGCAGCTGCGCCTCCAGCGCGCCGCTCACCTGCACCGCCCGCCGCGCCTTCTCCCCAGCACCTTGCACCTGCACTGCCACGGGCGTTGGTCTTGTTGGGGGCACCCCATGCGTCGCCACGCGGTTCTCGTACCGGCATGGAGTACTCTGCCGTGTGGGCAGATTCTGTGGAAAGCTGGCCTGGGATGCATGAGCGTATGCACACCACGAGCGGTTCGCAGCTGTGCTTCTCCCATTGCATAAATACAACCACCTTAACCCCTAACCCCTAACCACGTGTGAGGCACTCACAACCTGGTACAAAGGAGCTGTCGGATTCATCTGAAAGGGTCCAAGCTCCGCTGCGTGACTGCACCAGACGCGATGTCACAGCACACATGCACCGCTGTAAGCACCGGTGTGCACCGAGCCCTGCTCGTGCTGCACAGCACGCACAGCACGCACAGCACGCGCAGCGCGCACCTTGAAAGACGTCGTCTCCATGTGCTTCACCAGCAGGCTCTTGTAGGTGCGCAGCGTCTGCTGCTCCGGTAGCAGGCCCAGCACGTCCTCCACCGCCAGCAGCTCCCGCTGCACGGTGTCCGATATGCATGCGTCCAATGCATCGACGCTCCCGACCACCTCCGCCTCCGGCGGCTCCGCGGCGTCCGTGCCGTTAGCTGGCGGCCCCGCCGCCCCGCCGCCCTGTGCCTCCGCGGCGGCATGCGGCCCTTTCAAGGCGGCTCCTGATGCGCCCTCGGCGGCCGCGGGGGCACCGCCATTGGTGCTGCGGCGGCTGCGCTGCTGCTGCGACTCCATGACGCGGCGCAGCACCGAGAGCCACAGGCGGCGCTGCATGTGCGGGTCCTGTGCCTGCATCCACGGCGCGGAGGGTCACAACCTGCCTCACGATTCCTTGGACGACCAGGTGGAACATGTATTTGTATGCGGAGCCGACCCACCGCAACGTCAGCATGGCGGTGACGTATGCGAGTCTGTGTTGTGCGCGTGTGAGGAAGGCAGGGGAGGCAGACAGCAAGGCGAGGGTCTGCTCCACATGAATGCAGTGGACAATATATCAGCTGTAGACTAGACTGTAGACGAAGCTGGTCATGCTGACTTGCTTTCTTTGCGCGCCTGCGCAGGCAAGGTTGGGTGCGGCAGCAGACACATGCGGCCCGCGGATATCACAGTAAACATGCGATCGTGTTTGATGGTGGGCAGCCAGGAGGGCTTCTCCGAGTTCACACCAAACAGGTCAGAGGCCCGATCACTTCCGGCTGGATGTATGGCGTGTGTCCAGCACCCTTGTGAACACCATTATGCACTAACGATCATGTCTGCACGCACGGCCGGTCTCCGGCCGCAGAAGGAACAGATAACCACAAACATTGCATTGGTGGGGCTCACCTCCTCCACAACCGAGAGGCCCTCCGCGTACGTCTCCGCGAGCTCAATCGCCGCTTCAAACGCATTGAGCTCCACCAGAATCCGCCGCGCCGCCGCGAGCTTGCCATGGGTCTTCGCGAGCCGCACCGCGCGGAACGCGTCAAACACAAACGGGTGCGCGGCGGCCGGGGGGGCCGGCGCCGTCGGTGCGGCGATGGCGGAGATCGCGGAGGCCTCTGGCAGGGGCGGGCCATCAGGGGAGCTGTGGCCGCCGCCGCTGCCGCCGCCGTCGCTGCTGCGCGGGATGCTGCGGGCATCGGAGATGGGCTGGAGGTCGCTGACGGGAAGCTCCATCGCAGGCCGCGGCGTCGCGAGCTGCGCGTCGTGGTCCGTCCGGGACTCTGCAGAGTCGAGGTACCTGTAGCCATTCGGCACATGCATGACCTGTGACGCACACGCAGCTGTGCGGGCGCAAAGGTGGCCACTTCCGTGGGAGCCGGGGCGGCGGAGGGCCCGGCCTCAGGCTGGGTGCTGGAGAGCAGGGGGCGTGTGGCGACGGCACTGCACGCAGCTGCATTGCACCGGAGTGGCATGTGGTGGTGATTGACACGGCTACTGAAAATCGACCACGCAGAAAACTTGCAGGCGGGTGTGGGGTCGCTGGCACATTGACAGTGTGGAAGCATGGCGCGCCATGCCATCGGATATGCACCATAGCACATAAGCTTTGGCAATCGCATGGTGACACCACCCGGATCAAACGGACTCAATCCAACGGACCCCTACAAACACGTCAGAATGCCTGTACCCTACAGCTCAGGGCGGGTCTCCCTGGACCGCCGCCCCCGGTTCTGTGACGGCATGCCGTGCTGTGGCAAATACGGAGGGTCACGCCGGTGGCGTGTGCGGCATACCGGTGCAGTTCGTGCTCCTCAGGGTGCAGCACGAGCAGCACGACGTAGAGGTCGTGTAGGGTTCGGTCGCGCCAGCCGCAGTAGATCGCGCGGCTCTGCAGGTAGCGCAGCAGCGCGGTGCGCGTGGCCACAGGCACGTCGGGCTTCGCGAGGCCGCCCGCGGTGTGCGCGACCATGAGCGGCGTCACGCACCCGAGGCCCGGCGAGCGCTCGAGGGCCTCGCACGTCGCGAGCGGGTCGGCCGCCGTGAGCTGCGCGAGCGACGGCGCGAGGAGCTCGCGCCGCAGCTTCGGCAGCACCGCGAGGGCGCCGGCGACATCCCCTGCAGCACGCGCGGCACACGTCATGGCATGTGATGCTGGCTGTGGCTGGAGCGTGTCGTGTTGGTGGTCCTGTTCCTGTGTTGCGCGCATGTTTCCTGCAGTCCCCTAGTCGCCGACGTATTGCGGTTCCGGCTACGCAACACGTCGGCGTGGCTGGCACACCCATGCGGGTATACTACCAGGCGGCCCCATGACTTGCTATGCATGCGCTTTTATTTCCTACCAGGTGACACAAACACAAACTATGCCTGCAGCGACATGACCCTTCCGCAACCCCTTCCTCTCACCCTGGCCATCCCTTGCCACGGCCGAAAGGGTGATCGCATGCATGCTCCTGTGCCTGCCCCTTCTTCCTGCACAACAAGCACACTCCGCCTTGCATGGCAGTTGCTGCCCCGCTCAACGCGCGCGTTCCACTGCGAGTGGCAGCAGCGCACCCGGCAGCGACAGGGAGAAGACGAGCGGCCACACCCTGTAGGTGCGCGCCGCGGCCTTCAGGTCTGCGCGGCGGCCGCCGGCGCGCAGGATCTGCTCGACGGCCTGCCATGGCAGCAGCCGCTGGTGCCGCTCGATGAAGGCCACCACCTCCTCCTCCGGGGCGGCCTCCGGCAGCCCCGCCGGCGCCTGCGGCGGCTGGCCGGGCCGCGGCGACACGGCCTCGCTGACACAGCGCACCAGCAGGATCTCGAGCAGCCAGAGCGCGAGGGACGTGGCTGCGGCGTCCGGGGGCTTGTCGTCATACTGCCGCAGCTTCGCCGTGAGGTACACCTCTAATGCATGGGCCTACATGCATGGCACCGCCGTCATGATTCATGACTGACGCGTCAGTGCAGCTGGTACGCACTTCCACATCCACACGCCTCTTAGGGTTGTGGCCAGAATGTGGTAGACGTGAGGTGTGGGGTGGGCAGGCAGAGTCTGGAGGCCTGCACCTTGGCCTCTGAGACAGCGAGGGTGTCGTAGGGGACGCTCTGAAACCACAGGGCGAGCTGCTGGAAGCTCGGGAGGTCGCCTGCAGCCGCGATGGCCGCGGTGATGTGGCCGAGGGAGCGCGCCGCGCGCACGTAGTCACCTGCAGCCACGCCAGCCAGTCACTGCTCCGCTCGCAGTGGTAGTCGTATGAGCTGCCACACGCACCCCGCCCACGCCTGTCTCGAGAGGCTCATCAACATATTGTTGATAAGGGGGCTCACTGGTGGCGGTCAGGCCTGCGGTGGGGGCGTTCAGTTTTTTTAGCACCTGCGGTGGGCGTTAGGGAGGGGGGGGGGGGGGGGAATTGCATCCGCGCTGCTGCCCTTACAAACCCCTGACTCCGGGATACATCTACTACCCTGCCATTACACCACCCTAGGCCTCAGCAGCCGACCAAGGGCCCGGCCAGATGAGTCGTGTTCGCCGTCATTCACACATCATTTGCAGACTATTCCCACTGCGGGCCGTAGCACCTCTGCCACGCGACGGCAACACCTCAAGTCAGCGCCACCGTCATGCATGCCATGCGCCATACATACACATGGCAACACCGCATCCCTGTGCGCAGGCCTGTGCCGCGCGGAGAGACCTAACGCATGCAAGCTGCAAATGTGTGTCGCTGAACGACCACCCGATGCAACAAATCGCAAACGAGCTGGTAAGAGATGAGGTGGGGCCGCACCAGCATCTCGGGCCGCCTCGGCGCTGGCGAGCCGCACCGCCGCCTTGCTCACCCGCACCTCCTGCAGCCGCTCCCACGTCTCGTCCACCAGCGCGCCGCCGCCGAGGTCGAGCCCCCGCAGCCCGGCCAGGTCGCCGCCGCTGCTCTCGCGCGACCCCGCCGCCTCCAGCAGCTCCGCCTGCGTAAACTGCAGGTCGAGCTCCGCCTCCTCCAGCAGCCGCAGCGCCGCCGCGGAGTCACCGACGGCCACAAAATCGCGCCAGATGTCGTGGGGGCTGTCCGCGGACAGCACGGCCGCGATGCCGCTGCGGCCGACGGCGTACGCCTCCGCGACGCCGGCGCTCGCGGCGAGCGGCGTTCGGGTGGAAGGCGTGGCGGCGGGGGAGGCGGCTAAGGGGTCCTGGATCAGGAACAGCGGCTCGCCGATGCCCTCCGGACACGGCAGCACCCGGACCTGCATGATGTGGCCCCGTGAGGGACACCATGAGACGGCCAGCATCGCATGCTGTGTGGACCTCCATGTCACCCGCAGGCGCCATCGGACACGAATCACAAACGACGGACAACATCACGGATCCACCAGCGTGTGAGCGCTGAACATGTGCTCAGGAATGACGCATGGGTGCGCGACGCAGGGCCCCCCACCCCCCGCCCCCCGGCAGCGGCGCACCACGTCGCCGGTGATGTGGCTCACAAGGGCAATGCATGACACCCACCGCCCCGCGCCGATCACCCCGGCGGCCATCACCGCGACATGCCACCGCCCCATCGCCGCGCTGATGCACCGCAGCGGCTCCACCGCATCCCCATCTGTGGGCCCCTGGTAGCCCCCCAGCTGCAGGCCCCCCTCTGCTGCCTCCCGCACTGCCTTGAGGATCGCGGACGCCTCCACGCGCCGCTGCCGGACGTCGGCAGGCGGTGGCGCCGCCGCGGGCGGCGGCGCTTCGGTTGAGCCGCCGTGCATCCCGGCAAGTGTCAGGGGTACGGGCGCCGGGGGCGGGGTGAGGGGGACGCTGAGGAGGGATAGGGTTTGGGAGGTGAGCCAGGCGACGCGGGCGCCGTCGGCTGCGAGCGGCACGCCGGCCGGCGCGATTGACAAGCATGATGGTGCAGCTGAGTCCCCTGCACCAGGTCACCGGCGTCCAAGATGTATCATGGCTGGGGAACGCCTTCACAGCAAATCGGGGAGATGACCCGGTGCCGTTCGCAGGTACGCGGATGTGTGCGGGACCAGTCACTCAAGATCAATCAACGAGGCGAATGCCGTGTTTCAAGGTTCGATTCTCAGGCCCTAAAGGTCCCCTCCCAATACAAAAACAACTGCAGGTGCCCAGGGTTGCACACCTGCCTCCGCTTCCGCCACAACCCTGCCGCTGGCGGCAGCGTCCTCCGCCCGCAGAACCTTCCCGAAGGTTCCATAGCCTGCGTACCACACCAGCGCCCCCCGCGTCGCCAGCATGACGCTCCGCACGCCATCCTCCCCGCCCTCAACACTGCTGGATTTGCCGCTGAGCAGGCTCTCAGAGGCATCGCCGCCCTCCCCCCCCTCCAGCACCTGCAGGCTACAGATCGGGTCCCCACCCAGCTCCCGCCCTAGCTCGACCGCGAGTTTCGCAGCCGCGCTGATCTGCAGAGTCGTGACGCCGCGGCGGTCTTTGAGCGCGACGCGGCGCAGCGTGATGATGTGGCATGCGCCGTCGGCGCAGCCGACCGCGATCTCCCGCGCGCCGAGCCAGGCTGCCGACACGGGCGTGGCACCGCGGAGCTGCGGCAGGCGGCCGGCGCTGATGGCGGTGCCGTCGCAGGAGGTGAGGAGGGCGTCGTAGGTGGGGCCGCTGGGGCTGTGGCGGGGGCCGGGGGAGGGTGCGGGTTGGTATGTGAGGCTGAGGAAGGCCTGGTTCGAGTTGTGTGGGGAGATGGCGAGCACAGATGCCTGGCATGTGGTGTCTTCTCGGCCTCGCATGGCGATGTTCTTGGTACAACCTGCATAGACCTCATGTAGAGTTGGTTTGCGTCCTTCTGTACACAGCTTGTGTTTGGTACAGTGCAGGCGGTTTTGCGAGAGTCAGGTGAACCTGGCCAGATGCGAGGAACAAATGATCGTGGGCAGCGGTATCCACACGATGCAAAGTAGCGTTAGATAATATGACAGGGGATGCGCACGGAATGTCTCTTGGACTGTAAGGTCTCCGGTGTCGGTCAGGACATACGTCCAGCCGGACATAATGGCCACATTGATCACCTGCTGTGGCTTCGAGGCCCTACAGCACAATTAGCCAAGTAGTGTGAGCGTATACTTGTATCTGACGGCAATTGACATGTTTGAGTGTTGTGGTATGTACACTGATTGACGCATGACGAAAGCGACAAGGTCCAGATGTGCGTGTGTCCATCGTCGCACACACAAGATGACCACACGAGGCGCAGAGGTCACATATGTTGATGAATGCGAGCTTTGGCGAGGTTGTATAGCGCGATCGCTGGTGAACTTCAAACGGGCGCCAGTGCAGATCGGTGCACGGGAAGCGTACTGGCCGTGCAGCCCCACGAACTGCTCCACGGGGCCCAGCAGGAAGTTATTCATCTTCGACGACATCATCGCTTTGCAGTTTTCTCCTCGAACGCCATGACTGTGCGGGCCGCGTCTTCAGCTCAGGCGCTTCAGTCAGAAGGACCACAGCTTCAAACGACTCCCTTCCTTATCAGATAATTGCAGCTTGGCTCAGCATGCATCCTCATGTTGCATGATGCGCTTGTTGCGTCAACTGTTGCGTCGTCGGAGACCAATCAGTAGAGACACAGCGGCAAGGGGGGCACCTGCCCAAGGAAGACTTCGAGATACGTTCAGATAACATCAATTCACGAACTCTGAGCATAAATTGTCAAAGAAAAATGGAGCTTTGTTTCGCGTAGGCAATCTCGCGTGTATATTACAATATCTCGCGACAAGAAGCACATAATCATCGAGGTGACTGCGGGCCAACGACAGCGGTGCTGCGTGTCCTCCCAGATTTTCGGGTCTGCCTCCGACATACGTCTCTTTTCGCCACGTCCGCTATCAAATCAATTTTTTGCCACGTTTGGGCCATGAAGGCCTGTGGCGCACTTGGAGGTCAAATCCATGGCTCTTGTAGCCACTAAACAGCACCCTCATGGGCCCCACAGCCCTGCGCTGTGGTCACACATATCCCCCAAAAATGGAGACGTCCATTTGATAAAGTTTTCATGTTAGCATCCTCAGTTGTGCCACCAAATGTGATCTCTCACTAACAACACAAGATCAGCAAGCATCAGAGCATGCAGCATGCACCGCCCATGCATGTTTGCGGTTCATGCAACAGCAAGCTTCGGGTGGCTTCAGCCACAGCTGCGGTACCCCTACTTCACGGACGCGATTAGGCCGGACACCTGTTCCGATGGAGTGCCAGACTGCATCACACCAACATACGCAGCGGACGCAGATCCCCCTACGCCACCGGCAACATCGCATGTGACGCCCACCCAGACCCGGCCCCCAAACCACAGTAGAGCTTGAGGTCACCACCGCAGCAGCGGCAGAGGCCGGATCAATGCACAGCATACACAGCGCGCGCAGGCTCCGCGCACACCCGCCCGGGGCCTCCTACCCCACAAGCGCGGCCGCCACCGCGGCCACCACAGCCACCGGCCCGAGCGTCATCGCCGCCGCGCCGCTCGCGGGCTGCGCGACCACCTCCGCGTCAGTGGTGCCGCTGGGGGCCGCTTGCTGCGGGGCCGCGGGGCCGGCCGCGCCGCCGGCGCTCATCACGCCGCCGCCGGGCGCGTTGCCGCTGGGGCAGGTGACGAACTCGGTCGGCTCCTCCTCGGCGGCAAGGCACTCGGCGGCGACGCCGGGGCCCGCGACGGCGGTGATCATCGTGTTGCGCAGCGACGCGATGCTCATCTGGAGCTGGGGGAAGCGCTTCACGATACATTCCTCCTGAACCGCACGCCACACACGATTTCCCCTGCGCTAGAGTATCAACGCAGAAGCCGTCGTGCCGCGGAGCAATGCCACAAGGACATGGGAGTGTCTGCAGTATTCCGTGTTTCTGTATGTGTGCCCGGGGCGCGTTGAAGTGTCTTCACTACATCACATTTTGGTTACCCGTGTGACGGGTGAGGCCTGGTCCTGCGGTGTACTCGATCGCGTCCAAGCCGTAGCCTCATGCATTCTCGCCAGCCGTGTACGCGGCATGGGTGCAGCAGCCGCCAACCGGGTCGCGCCCCTCGACGTGGTACAAACCACACCCCTCACCACATGCATGCATGCACCGCATGCATCCTAACCATCACGTGATGTGCGGGATCACGCCCGGCCACCACGCACCACAGCATCGAAGCTTGTTGTAATGTCACAGGGGGGTGGGTGCGCACCCGCGTCTTGATCTCGCCGCAGCCCTCATGCATCTCGCGCAGGCCGTCGAGGATGAGCTGCTGGCAGTGCTTGCTGCCGCCGGCGGGCCCGGCGCCGACGCCAAACATGGACGAGGCGATGAAGCCCTCGGTGGTGCGGATGTTGGGGTCAAGGTGCACGAGCTCGTTCTCGTTGAGGCAGGCACCGTTGCGCACGTTGCTGCGGATGACCGCGAGCCGCTCCTGGTCCTTCTGCCGCACGAGCGACCGCCTGCGCACGCGCTCCAGCGCGTGATGCTGTTTGTTTCGTGCCGCTTGCAATGCCGCGTGCGGGCTGTGGCATGGTGTGCCGCCATGCGATGGCCCAAGCTGTCTTGAGCTCGTGGTTACAGTTGCATATAGTGGCGTCCGGTGTAGCCTCCCACAACACGCATTGTCACGCGGGGGGGTTGAGTGCACGCCCACCGGCACAGAGATAGGGCCACACAGAGATAGGGCCACACAGGGTGGGTCCGCGAGGGCGCAAGCATGCGGCCGTGCTCACACCTCAACCTCTGTTTCCACACTCACGCACATGTGCCGACAGTGGTCATTCCGAGGACAATCGTTTGCTGTGTGTGTCTACGCGCATCCACTCTTCTGTAAAAGCTCAACGTCAATACGCCCACAGGGGCCGATTCCCAGGACACACACAGGCGGGGGGGCGGCGGGGGCGCACTTGAGCTGGTTCTCAAGGATGCGTGCGTTGTCGCGGCACATCACGGCCGCGCTGCTGGGGTCCGATAGCGCGTAGTCGCTCTCGCTGATCTCGGACTCGATCCTGAGGCCGCTGAACTCGAAGTAGGTGAGGTAGTTTGCGGAGAGCACGCCCGTGGCGCAGTTCTGCTTGAGGTAGCGCTTTGCCTCCTCCGCGCCGCCGATGAACTTGAAGGTGCTGGACAGCGCGAGGTCGTCTTCGAGCGTCGGGACGTACGCAAACGGCCACGCGTCTTTGTCTGCACGCGCGGGGGGCGGCGTGACGCCGGCGGGGCACACGCTGGGTATTGCAGATGTTTTGGTCTCTGTGGACATTGCACTGAGCGGGGGGGGACACGTCTCAGATATCCCCAGGATATCGAAGTTGTCCCTGTTCCTATGCATATGGCTTTGCAGTCGCTCATGTACATGGCACTGAAACCATGAACGCAAATAGTATATTGGTCTGAAATGTGCATGGGGGCTTGAGGTGCAGCCACAGAGCCACAGCTAGGCAGCGGGCCGTGATGCATCCGTCTGTGGTACAGCCTGCATGAGGGAGGGGCAGCACAACACCCGGCCGTGGTGTGTCGCCGCAGCTGCCGGTGTGACCATGCATGGACGCGACGGGGACAGGCGGCGGCTGCCGGTGTGACCATGCATGGACGCGCAGGGACAGGCAGCGGCTGCCGGTGTGACCATGCATGGACGCGCAGGGACAGGCGGCGGCTGCTGCCACAGTGTCAGACGCGACCGGGCACCAGCGGCGGGACGCACCGGCGGCGGTGTTGTAGGGGGGCCCGATGTTGGCGTACTCGTCGCGGATGTCGTTCAGGAGGTCCGCGGCGCAGTCGACGTCGGACTCCGAGGGGCACGGCTGCATGCATGCACTCGAGTGACCACATCATCCTGGTGGGGCATGGTACGGGAAACAATTGACAGTCGCGTGGCGCGATATTCATACGCCTCAATAAATATGAGTGGTAGTCATGCATCACACCCTGGCGCCACCAGGCCTGCCAGAGTCACGGGTGAAGGGGTGGGGCCACCGCGCCGTCCACGGGAACAAGCGGACGCGCGTGATCATGGTGACATGCATGACATGCATGACTGCGAGGCCCACAGCCTCGGCTGCGGAGTGATGAGAGGGGTAGCTGCGCCGGGGCCAGCTGTTGGGCGTAGCGCTTGCCTGTGGATGTCGGCCAGGCACTTGTGGCGGTCGTGCGACGTTGCGGCAGCCTCTCCGGCAATGCGTGGAAGTGCCGCCCTGCAGAGGCTTGCAGCTGCCACTGTGGCAGACAGCTCTGCATGGCCGACCCCTGCAGCCACCTACACCGTCCGTCTCAGCGCGCCGGAGTCTTTCCCCTTTGGCCACCTCGAACGGCCCCCCTCGATAGCCATATCCATTCGGACGTTGATAATTCCGATATCCCGGGCCCGAGCGTCACGAGGACCTCAACACAGAGACGGACCGCAGCACAGCGGCGGCGGGGACAGGGGGCGCACGATGTTGGCGACGAGGGTGATGCCGGCCTCGTACAGCACGGACTCGTCCTCTGGCGAGATGCCGAGTGTGGAGGGGCCGCTGTCGCAGGTGCCGATGAGCGCGGCGAGCAGCGCGCAGCCGTTCGCGTCGATCATGTCCTGGTTGCGCGCGATGAGGCCGCCGAGCCGCGTCTGCTGGCCGGGCACGGCCGCGGCGTCGTCGTTGAAGTCCTGGAAGACGTTGAACACGCACTGCGCCTCGCACGCCGCCTCGGTCGCGTTCGCGCAGTCCGACAGCCACGTGCATGCCTGCAACACGCGCACGCCATCCCTCTGCTCGGCCCGAATCCAACAGCTTTCATAACTTCGAAGGGTGTCAACAACCACGGGCGTTGGAGGGGGGGCAGGTTTGGGGTTGTGCAAGCGCGCATGCCGGGGGGGGCACTGTCTCGTGCTGTGCAGTATACGAAAAGCCACATGCGGGGGGGGGGGGGAGTTGACACAGGTTCTGCAAGACCACAAGCGAGCGCAGCGAGTATGTTTGTGGCATGTCGGGGTGTCAGCAGTCACAGCAGGTTCGCGAGGAGGGGGGGGGGGGGCGTCGGGGGGGAGGCCGTCGCACCGAGGTAACGAGATTATCCGGGTCTTGCACATCGTAATCGTAGTCCCGAGCACACGAATTGTCCCACTGTTCATACTCTGTAAGGTCGTCCCACCAGAAGACGTCCGAGGCGGTGGTCCAGAGCTCCCCGTCGCCTGGGCAGCCGTTGCTGAAGCAGCCGCTGGCGTTGCAGTCCCACAGCTCTGCATCATCCGGGAGGGAGCCTGCAGACAGGCCGAGGCCCGCAGCGACGTCTGCAGCCACCAGGGGGCTGCGCAGGAGTGCACAGAGGAGCAGGCCGTGGATGCAGGTGCGCCTGTGGGTCCGTGGCTGCATGGCTGCGGCTGGGCCGGCGCGGTGCATGGCTTGCTGTTGGGTGGTGACAGGGGCCACGCGAGGCTGTGGCCGAGGTCAAGTGGCGAACGGGGCTGGGCCTTCAGAGGCTGCAAACTGTAGACACGAAAGTCAGTGGGGTGCGCTGGGTGAGCGTGTAGCTGGGGGGTATCTGGGGTATGCGTGGCGAAGAAGCTGAAAATGCAGTTGACAGCCTTGGCGCCTGTCAAGCAGCACAGTCACAGAAAATGTGCCGCTCACAGCGGTAACAGCGATACAATCGCTCGAATGTAGTACTTTCTTGGCTCTGCCTCAAAGCCTGATATGTCGATGGTCTTGTGTCGAGCGCGACGTGACAGAACAGTCCCACGTTTGCCAGAACTCAGATACAAGCCCACACGAACCGAAATGCACAGCCAAGTCTGCTCAAACACGCCTGCTCAGACATCCAATATTCAAAGCTAGATCGCTTGCTCTGTGGCTAAGACGTCTTCTGCGCAACTGGCAGGTCATGATGTGGCTCTACGAATCAGCAACTGCAGAATGAACGCGTTGAGCTGTGTGCAGTATTTCGAGATGACAAATTCGGTATACTATTGCTTTATCTTCAGGCAACTGAAAGGGCAGCGACGTCAGGGGCATGCACCAAATTCTGGCTGAAAGGGCTGCACGCGTGGACCGCTCTGGCGCCCATCGCCCGTCCGCCAGCGGGCGCTAGTGTCACATTCTGCTGTCAGCTGTACCACATAGACAGTACTTAAAGCTGCTGGCAGGTAGCACGCCCTGATCAGCGAATTGGTTGGGAAGTGCATGTCGCACCTGTGGAGCTCACAAAGTCCTGCTATGCGCACGCGCGTCTTCAAGCCCTCAAATCTAGTTGTAACGAGTCAAGCGTACGCCACGTGGGCCACCTGGGATGCTGGCGGCTCTGCTATTCGCAAGACTCTGTGTCTGGGCTGTTGGGTGCTTGCCAAGGCGCGCAGATCCGGAAGAGCTTTCAATCAGTTCCAGGTCTCCCACAGGTGTAGCGTGCATGTTCTGATGTATCAATTGGTGCACAAAGGGACATGTACTCCCGTCTGTGCTGGAGTCGCGGGCAAGGCGCAGATGGCGAAGTTAAGAAGTTCGACGAGTCTATCTTGTGCGGCATGGCTTGCGCGCTGGACGCCAGACGCGTCCCGGACGTTCATGATGTTGACTTCGGGAAGCGCCGCGCGCGTAACGCCAACTGAAAGTTACAGCCTTGTCACTTCGGAGAACATGCGTCGGTACCTACCGTGTCCTGGATCATTCAGAAAGCGCTGTCCGGGAGCGGAAGCTATGTGAACAATGCATATACGCAGGTTTCAAAACCACATCCAGCGTAACCAGTGTCAAACTTGCACTGTTACCCCTGTCGCCACCATCGCGAACTCCGTCCGTCATCTGGAATCCGCGGGCATCGCTGGGCCGGATCTCGCCCCTTTCGTCTCTATTCCACCTGCTGATGAAGCTTGTAAGATTTCTTCAGATGTATCCTACTTCAGAGACGTGATCAGGGTCAGATATGCGCTCGTCGGTGCGGTACCACGAAGCAATCACTATCCGACCAACCAGACCATTCGACAGCGGACAGTGAAGCGGGAGTTCACACGATGAGTCAGTTACACCCACGTCGGCGAGTCAGATCATTAAGAGAGGCTGGCGCAGGGCTTTGACTTGCAAGCCGCTCAAGCAGCTAAACCATGGTGCTCAGCAGGCCTGGGCGACGTCCCCACGGTCTGTATCTCGCCGATATACATCGCCCGTAGGCGAACGTCGCGGTACGCCTTCTCCAACTTCAACTGTTGCACACCCATGGTTGCAGGTTCACTGATGCACCCATGTTTGTGCAGGACTGCACTGCTTCGGCTGTTGCTGACTCACATTCTATGTTTTATTTGCAGGCGCAGGCCCAGGCCTGGGTATACGTAGCCTACTGAGAGGGCGCCCTATAGCACGCGGCCTATAGCGCCTATAGCGCCTATAGCGCCCTATCGCACGCGGCTCTGGAACAGACTCCTGCGCCGGCCCTCAGGTGGGTGGTGTGCACACATGGGAATGCGCAAGCTGCCGTGCTGTTGTAGGCTTCACCATGAAATGCTCGTGTGGCCCACAACAGTACGGCGGCAAAATCGGGTCGTGAACAGCTCAGCTAGTGCTGGGGCCTGCTAGCCTCCGCATGCATGATATGCATGTGCACGTCCACGGCAGCTGCACTGATGGCATGGCAACGCCGTCCGTCGTCCTTTTTTTTTGGGTACAACAACGAGGGCGTTGAAAGGAGGATGGTCGCGCGCTCGTACAACACTGTTGCCTGCGCTTTGGCCAATTTATCTGGTCATCTGCATGTGCACGCCAGCTCTGCGGGATTCTGCTCGCGGAGGCGGTGGCCAGCCGGCTCCTGCCGGCGCCACCTGGCCATGGCATACACCAGGCACAGCCCTACCATCACCCCCACGCAAGAGATACCTTATATATATATGTAGGGTATATATACACCTGAAAGCAAATCGTCAGAGGTACGACTCCAGACCACACTCAACAGGCACCCCCAACGCCTAGGCGCACTGACCACCCTGCTGGATATTCAGCCTGATTGTTGCCCCATGAACGACCGATTGATCGAGTCGCAGCAGGTCACGGGGTGAGGCAGACCCAGGGAAGCTCTGCAATGGGGTGGTGAGGAGGGCCGCGGAGGAGTGGCGTTGGGGGAATGCAGGCAGGGCCACCTGGATGGCCACTGCGGCCTGAAATGTATGGGTCTGTTGCAAGGATGAGGCCGGGCAGCACCGGCGAGATTTGACGGTTAACCTGCTGTATGAGTGTGGCATGCGTGGGTTTGGCATGAACGCCAGTGCCGTCTGTACCTGGAAAGGGCCTGTTACCTGGGTGCTGCGTATGTTGGACTGGCTGCTGTGGCTGGCCTGAGTCCATGAACAAATGGGGCTCATCACAGAGTGATCACTGATTGTCCCTGCAGACATGCAGCTGGCACCTATTGAACAGCAAGCCTCTGCATCTGGCTGTCCAGGATGCCATCAGGAGAGCCGATGCCATCTTGCTGAGCTTCGCAGGAACATACATTTTCACAGCATCATGATCTGATGGGTTCAGGTTTACAGGTTCCGGTCTGTCAAACTCGAGCTCCATGGCACGATACCGCATAATCAATTGCACGCCTGCCATACAGGAGCCCCAGAACTACGTGAGAAGAGTCTCGTAGTGCTGTAGGCCGCTTTGTGAAGTCAATCATGCGGTGTAGGAGGATTAGCACATGTATCAGCACTGGGGAGACCTCGCTCGCGGGGCGCTGCTGACGATGACATGCAGCTCCATGCACATCTCTGGTCAGGCACCTGGCGGTGTCAAGTACAGACGGAACCAAATACTCGCTTGTGCATATGTGCAAAGCCGAATGCTAATTGTGGACACATCAACCTGGCTGCCATGCTGCAGTGCTTGCGCATGAAACGCAGTGACGCTGTGGCTACGCGCGCTCAAGCGCTAGCGTCCACCTCAGACCCGAACTCCTCCCTTCATCAAACCAGTGAACCTGCCTTGCCACGGATGCCACGTCCGGTTAGGCAGACCTGGGATTGCAGTGTACTTCTTGCCGCGAAATCGCCAGCTCGCAAGCACGAGTTCATGCATTTCGTGCACGAGTTTCACATCAAGAGTCTGTCTCAGGCGTCAAGACAGTCCAGTCGAGCTGAGACACTCCTGCACTTGGTACCTGATGCGTTGGAAGGACTTACTGGATTCATACAGTTCTGTACACCGTACATGATCAGTCAAGGCAAGCTCAAAGTACTCGTTGCTGTACTCCATATACTTATGTGATCCATGGGGAGTAGTTGCCCGATTCTCGGAACACGTGTCGCTGGTCAACTTCAAGCAACATGCTTCTCTGTACGGCTCCTCTGTACTGGATGCTCACCGACCTACCCAGCACTGCAGTGCGCAGACCCCAGTGCTGGACGCTGCCGTCACTCTCAGTCCTTGCTGTCACACTGATTCCCTGCCTTGAATTCATTCAGCAGATCATAACAGGTGACTTTTCCTGCGACTTCTTGTGCGTAGCTACATAAACTTTCTCTATCACCACATGGCCACACAATGCCAAAGCCTGACTGGCAATCTGACCTCCCGATCCTGTGTCACGTTGCGCTGTGGTTGCTAGCTAGTTGAGTGGCCATCATGTCAATCTGATCTCTGTACAGCTCCTTCATGTCCTGCACAGGCACTCACTCGTTGGAGCCTCCTGAGACCAATTGATCTGATGCACGTGTCCCTCGCGCAAGCACGCATTGCTGTTTGGACCATTGAGCCCCCCATGCCCTGTGGCATTCACCTGCATCGCCGCCCATGTGTCTTGGAATCGATCATAGATCAAGGTCAACCCCGACGCCTGACAAGCTGAGAAGATGGAATCAAGGTGGCTGACTTGTGATGCTGCCGATGCGTTCAAGCAGTGACAGAATCCCCGTTGTAACACAAAGCTTTCGGCTCAGTATGATCATGCCACTGTGAAAGGCACACACTGTGTGCATCTTCGGGTCCAAGGCTGTGAAACATTGCCAGCCCCCCCGAGACACCCGTTTCACACTCACCTGAAGCCCGTGAAACAGCGAAGGAGCATGGTGAAGCAAGGGTGAGGCCCAGGAAACAGGTGCGCTTTTTCCTTCGATGTTCCCTCCATATCTGTTAGTGGTATCGAAGAAACGTTCCGTTTGCAGGTTGGCATGGCCTCTGAATGCAATTGTGTCCGCAACACCACCAACCGATGTGGGGGGGGCACCAAAGACAAGCACACACGGCCGTGAGCACAGGCCGCACAGCCGGGAGCTATCCGGGGCGCACCGCGATGTCCGTCAGGAGCTCCTCGATGCGCTCCTCGCGCTCCCCCAGCAGCTCGATTGCGGCGTCGTGCTGCCGCTGCGCGTCCTGCAGCGCCGCCGCCGTTGCCTCGGCGGCCTGCGCCACGGCCCGCGCCGCCTCCGCGTCCCGGGCGAGCTGGTACATCGAGTCCTCTAGCCTGCAGCTCAGGCCCCCGCTGTTGCATGATGCATGTCCGCAGGATCGTACGCGTCTGATGGTCTCCCATCGCTTTTTTTGGTGTCATCATACACCAGCCCCGAACGATGATATACGAAAACTCATATTCTGCTTGGGCAATTCCAGAGATGTTGGGGGACTGACGGCTCCGGGTCGTGGGACAAACTATTGCATGAGGCACATGCACATGCGCATCGATTGCTGGCCATGTTCAATGAGGGCGTTGGGCTGTCTTCGGATGACCCATGCCGCCATGTGTGCAAAATCATTGCAGAGTCGGGCCGAGCAATGCTACGCTGGCACGTCCAACGATATTAACGTACGTGGGTCCGATGATATAAATGAATATGTGCCGGGAAGCAAACACCGAAAACAGCAGAAGCCAAGCGTGGCATTGGCTACACATTGCGTCACAGGCATTACCTCCAGCCACTCTCACAAATGCAGAGGCTCAACACACTGAGGCCTTGTGTTGACCGCAGCATGCAGTAGCCATGGGCGCAGCCGGGCCAGTGGCGAAAACATCTAAACACAGCGAGGAAGAGGACTCCCAGAAGAGGTGGCGGTGGCGCACCTCCGCCGCTCCTGCTCGGAGCGCGAGAGCTGCTTCAGCAGCACCTCAGCCGGCTGCTCGGCCAGGTCCCCTGTGAGAGCGGTATCCGAGTCAGGTGAGGGCTGCTGTGGGGCGGGAGCGGCCGCCGGCGGCGGCGATGGCTCGGCGGTTGCGTCAGGCTGCGGTCCGGAGAAGCGGTGGCGGCTGCCGGAGGCGCTGCTGGTCGGCCGCGGCGGCGTCAAGGCGACTGCGGCATCGCTCGCGGCTTGCTGCCGCTTGGCTCTCTCGAGCAAGTGTTTCACTGCAGGCACATACATGCGTGGCGGGGTGCAACACGCATTGCGGGTGCGTCTAGGTGTGCGGTTGTCATGGTGACAGGTCAGGTGGAAGCAGTCCATTGCCCAGGCCAAAGCTATTGGCACAGCGGCATCTTTGGAAATCTGAGACCACATGCGCAATTACGAGGTGCAGACGTGAAAAACACAAGGTCGGTCTGCAGACGACCCGCCCTTTTGTGCTTGCTGTGTCAGCGAGGACATAGCAGTGGCCGGTTCCAAGGGTGTCTACCAAATTGTACGCGCACACACCTTGAACGCGGTGCTTGCACAGGACGTGGGGCACCACAGCAAAATGTTGCGATAAGAACAACTATGCAGATAGGTGCGTGGGGCTGTGTGGACACAAATCCAACAGAGCGCAGTCAGGCGCTGCGCACCCTCATTCAACTCCAGCTGCAGGTGTTCCCGTTCCGCAGAAAGCTGATCGACCGCAGCTGCAGCCGCCAACCCGCTCCGCCGAGCCTCCTCCGCCTCGGCCTTGGCCACCTGCGCCGCGCTGTCCGCACGCGCCGCCGCCGCCCGCTCGGCGTCACGCTCCCGCAGCGCAGCTGCCTCCGCCTGCTCGGCAGCGGCCGCGCGCATCGTCACCGCAGCCACCTCAGCGGCGGCGGCGGCAGCCGCCGCCTCGTGCCGCTGCGCCGTCGCCTCCGCCGCCCGCAGCTCCGCCGAGCGGCCCTCGAGCTCCCCGCGCAGCACGTCTGCTTGCCGTAGCAGGGGCTGCGTCGCCGCGATCACCGCGGCCTCTGCTGCCTCATATCGCGACTCCGCAGCACGCAGAGCACGCGCCGCGGCATCGACCTCTCCCCGCATCCGCCGCTCCTCCAGATCCCGCTCCCTCGCCGCGTCTTGCAGCTGCCGCTGCAGCTGCGCGACCTGGTCGCCCAGCTGGTCGCGCTGTGCACGCACCTTCGCGCCACCTTCCTCCTCCGCCATGCGTGCCTGATCCTCCGCCTTGCGCACGCGCTCGCTCGCAGCCGCCTGAGCTTGCCGCACAGCCGCCGCGGCTTGCGCCTTAGCGCTTTCCGCTGCTTGGCGCACTGCAGCTTGCGCCGCGTCTGCGTCGGACCGGGCCGCCGCCTGGTCGATCTGGGCCTGTTTGGCCCGCTCTGAGGCTTTTGTGGCCTCTGCCCGTGCCGCCAGCACCTCCTCATCCTTGGCGGCTAGCTTCCTCTGCAGGTCCTCCACTTTTGAGGTCAGTGACGCCACGCTCCGCTGAAGCGCTGTTACCTCCTTCTCCAGCTGCACGTGCAGCGGGCCTGTCACTGGCTGCAATGTATAGCATACATGCCTACGTCCACTGCGGTGTACACCGTGTAGCAGAGCCACGAGCATGCAAAAGCAGCCAAATATCGACGCATTCACATGTGCAGGGGCACTGGCGGGCCCGTTGCATCAGCGTACCCAGCGTACCCCCCTGTGAGGGCCACTGTATCAGCGTGCCCCCCCCCTCCACCCGTGTGCGTATTCAACAGTGCTGAAGTGCAGCCTGTGCGCCACGTCCGGTAGCCGTACCTGCCAGGGGCCAGTGAATGCAGTCATACGGCTGCGCCACCATGCATACACTTCTACATACAGACGCACCTCCCGGATGGAGGCGTCGCGCTCGTGCAGGGTGCTCTGCGGCACGGCGGCCGCGGCCTCTCGGCGTGCGGCATCGCGCTCCTTCATCAGCGCAAACACGCGCCGCTCCGCCTTGCCGAGCCGCTCCTCAAACTCGTGCTGCAGCTCCTCCATATCCTCCTCGCTCACCTTGGCCTCTCGCAACACCAGCCGCTCGTTTCGCCGCTGCACGCACGTGGGGGCAGCCGTCAAACATCGATCATTGAATGCCAACCAGTGAGTGGCGGTCATCAGAGTGGCAGTCAAGACGTTGCAAATGTCGACTGCTCCTGCTGGGCTTGTGGCGCCAGCTAAGAGGCAAGCTCACACGCCACACAGGATACTGTGAGTGCGTCTTCGCGCCCAGCATTTGGTCACTGGTCCATGTATGGGGGTGTGCGCTGCAATTGCAGAAATCCCTAAATATTCAACTTGCTTATCCGAATCCAGCCGAAAATTCTCGATTTATCGGGCCCGATATGAAAAATCTCGACATCGGGGGATCGGGCCCGGCCCAACCCTGGTGTGCAGATACGTCGGCAGCTCATGGCGGGTGCTGTGGGGTCTCGTGTGACTTCAGAGGTGGAAGGGCCTACATGCCGCTCGTCACATGCACGCAGTTTGTCAGGACAGTCAGCGCTCACAGTCAGCAATATGTGTGCAACAGAAACACACAGCAGCTGAGCTCGCAGGTAGACTCCTACTGCACCGCAGCATTGCTGTCAGAGCACAGCCCTGTGCTGGCATGAAATGTTCTGCATGCGCAGGCACCTGCAAGGAATGCGGACCGATGACTCTGATCACCGTGCGGCTACAGCATCATCTGTGCGGTGTAGGTGCCACGAAAGACGTCACGTCCGCGCACTGCGCAAGCTCGGCGTCAAACTGGGCGCGCTACACCGAGCAGAACACTAGCAGGATCACATGGAAGCCACTGCCACGCAGCAGAAACACCACACTCACTGCCAGTCTCCGACAAACGCCGCCGCATGATGCCTTGCCTGGCACCGCGCCGACGCTCGGCCTGTGAGAAAGCACACCTGAAGCGCCCCCATGGCGGCCTGCATCTCTGCCAGCTGCTGCGCCTGCGACGCAAGCTGCTCCTCCCGCGCCGCAACCACCTCCCGCAGCGCTGCTGCCTCGTCTCTTCGGGCTCGAGAGGACTCATGCGCAGGGCGTCGCGGCCCCGCCTCATACTCCCCTGTTGCGCCCTCTGTGCCCACTCTGGCCACCACATCCGCAAAGGCCACCTCCCCGACCGGCGCCGCCTCCCCGCGGCCACTCCCTGGCATGTTCCCGACCCCGAGCGCGCTCGGACTGTGGCCCTCGGCAGCGTGCCGCGGCAGCGCCCCCACGGACGCATCCACATCCTCCGCCGCAGTGACACTGTCCGCTGTAGCCCGCTTCTGCGGGCTTGTCGAGCTGTCCCCGGCCGCAGAGCTCCCCCACAGCCACCCTCCCAGCTGTGACGACAGGGCGTCTGTGAACTGATGTACCACCTCGCCGGCCTGTGGGCTCAGCAAAGCATCCACTCCGCCGACCCCTGTGCCGTCGACGTCCACCGCTTCCGACGCTTCCTGGCTGGGAGCAGCTCCTGCAGCGGCCTCGACTCCCGCCCCATACCCACCCGCGTCCCCCGCCCCGCGACTCGGTGTCGCGTGGCCGCCGTCCCCTGGTGACACCGGGTCGTCGCCGACTGCGCTGCCGGCTGACCCCGCCCCACTGGTGGCCGCCTGTAATGGCAACGTGCCTTCCTCCACTGAAGTCTCACAATGTGGCTCGTGCGAATTCTGTGCTCGAGGCTCGCCTGCGGCCTCCGCGGTGTGGTCTGCGCTGTCAGACACAGTGCAGCACACCTGCACTAGGGCCCCTGTCGCGTTGACACTCGTGGCGGCAGACACGGCTACACGGACCGCAGGTTCAGCTGCGGGCGCATCGGTGCTGGCTGCTGCAGCAGTGCTGCCTGCTACAGCACCCATGGGCTCAGTGATGCTGTTTGCTGCACCGGTGCTGACGGCTGCACCGGCGCCAGCTTCTGAACCCGCCACGGGCTCAGCAACAGGAGCCTTGGGCCTGAAGCGCGCATGGAGTGCAGCAGCATCTGGATCGAGCGCCAGCCGTCCATCCTCGCGTTCTGTGGCACCCTCAGCCATTGCCTGTGGCTGGCCCCCTGCTTGCTGCTGCGGTGCTGTGGTGCTGATGCGGGATACGACAGCTGACTCTGCAGGAGGCTGCGGTGCGTCGGTGGTCTGCTCACTGGTGGCGTGCTGTGCTAGGCTGGTGTGAGGTTCAATCTCGGAGAGTGCATCACTGGCACAGTGTCTGGGGCTGTCTGCAGCCGAGCTGATGGCTGCGATCCGGGTGTGTGCGCGTGGGCTGTCTGAACCTGAGATAACGTTTGGATAAGCTGCCTTGTGCAGCACTGAGCTGCCCTCCTTGCCTATGCACTCTTGACCCAAGTCGGACGCACTGACCGGTGAAGCGGGCCGGTGCAGCGGCGTCACGTCATTGGCAGGCTCACCTGTGCGAGGGACAGCGGCTTGCTGCTCCGCGTGATGCCCATCATTGACGCCAGCTGCGTCTGTAGATACTACAGGCGCAGGGCAACTGCCTGTGCTGGACGTATCATCAGGCATGGGATCGGCTGTCGATGCCTGGAATACGCCAGCACGGTCACTGGGTTGTGCAGAAAACAGCTCGGCACTTTCGCCCGCATCCTCAAGGGAAGGTCTACTCAACATCGGAGCTGCTGCAGCAGGCTGCAAAGGAGACGCTGGCGCTTGCAAGGATGGATGGGCAAGCGGAGCACATGTTTTATCACCAAGAGTAATAGGCTCCGCACGCACTGCTGGTGCACCGCCCTCATCCCCCATCGTGTCCTCATCTGCAGATTCCTCATACCCAGTGCCCCAAGCTGACCAAATTGCGTTGGTGCCTGGATTCGGAGGGTGCTGCTGGACACTTGCTTGCTCTGGTGCCGGTAAATCGTCATTACCGACATCATCCTCATCTAAAGCTCCTGCTGGTGCATCATCTGTATGTGTGCATGTGAGTATCAGATGCAAAGTGCGGTTTTGCGTAATGGAGCGCCAGTGGTGCAGCACTCGCGCGACAGCGAGAGCGCTTTCAATCGTTCCTCGCAGAGACCCAAGACACACGGACACCACAACAGCAGAAGATACATACTGGGAGTAGTTGCGAACGAGTGATCAGCGGTAACCTTTTGCGACTTGCATGCAACGCTAGCGCTGGACGATCGCACCTGCCAGCATTGCATCCTGCCCGTCATCGCCTGCCTTTGCAGCAGGATTTCCGGTGGTCTCAGGATCATTTTTCCAGTCCCAGGCCACACCTAGCCCTGTGTCAACATCAAGGTCATCTGAGCCGGCTTCACTGTCCTGCGCAAGCAATTGCTGACCAAGATCATAAGCCTGCATGGCCTGCTTCGACAGCTCGGCCAACATATTGAACTGCATTGCTGTCACAAGTAGTCGGTTAAAAGCTGAACTAGGCTAAAAACGTGTAATTATTTGCACGCATGTGCACTGTTCGGAGCAGGCCCGGTCAGAAGACGGCTCCTGGCCAGACTTATTATTGAATCATTGCACGGCTTCATATTCGCAACTCGTTTACAGGCATGTCGGGGAGGTGCAGCCCCAGCGCGCTGCCAGCGTCAGAAGTCAGAACAACGCGCTAGGCCCTCAGCCTGGCTCGTCGTTCAAACCGAGGGTCCTCACCTGTAGACATCCTTGTTTACGCACTGGCAGCACGTCAGTGACTTCAAATGCCATCAAGGGATAAAGCATACAGGATTTTCTATCTCTTAGGTATCACGTCGTTGAAGCACAACTCGTGTACTGCTGTGGGGGGAGTACTGCTGCGATGCTTCCGGCAAGTTGGAGACCATGGCCAGCTTGTTCTGGGAAACAAGCGCAAGGCTTTTCAGCCAGCTGAAGTTGATAGGTGATGGTGATATTGACGTAGGATCATTCCATGCCAATGTTGAGACCTTATCGCTCAATTACACAGGACGCAACGACGACACTGCCAGGCCCGGTGGCCTGTGCGCGTTCTCGCATCGTCTGGCTGCTACAGTGGCATCAATTGCCTATGGAATATCTCGGGGATCGGTATGATTCTGCATGGGGGAGTTTGCCGCTTTCACCATCTTGCCTCTGAATTCCCCATTCTTTGGCGATCCGTGCACGGCCATGATGGCATTTCACGGACAGCTCAAACGCGCAACTCGTTGCATCAGGAACATGCTATAGATTTGATGTTCAGGTCGAAGTGTGGGAGCTATCTTGCGCCGGCCTGGCAGAACAGTGCGGCAGTGTCCATGATGCTGGCAATCTGGCAGAGAAATTGGTGGTGTTGCTTTCGGAGGAACCTATCGACACCCATACAGCGATGAGAGTGCATCAGGTTGGGGTGAATCTATCAGATCTGCTGCTAGCAGCATGTGTGCTGCTGGCAGGGCTGTTGCCGCATGGCCTGCTGAATGACCCATATCTTCCGTTCCGGCTCTGGCTTCAGTATGCTGTGCACATGGACGACCTCTCTCGCACAGATGAACCAACAAGCTCGCTTTCAGTAACCGGCATGGACCAGGTCATGCAGAGCATGATGGTGCACACCCCAAGCTCTGTGCAATGGCTTCAGGTGTGTGGGTTTTCACATCCTCCCCCGCACTGCCAGCTCCAATCCACCCCCCGCACTCCCACCCGCTACCGCATGCCCAACAGTTGTGTCACTCACTGCGATGTAGGTGCATATGGTTCGAGCAGCGACCTCGGCGATATCAGAGGGATTCCCACAGACGTCACTTGAGCTCGACAGACACCTGGATGAACAGCCAGCAGGACCATCTCATCGTGCACACGACACAAATGGGGTACATCGTGATGCTACCTATGACGCTGAAGCCCATGGAAACGAGCAGCAAGCATTTGCGTTCGCCCCGCCTGACGATGCGAGCATTGCCAGCGATACCTCTGAAGCTGACCAGACCCTCCGGTATATGATCACACTGCTACACTCATGGCTGTTCCTTGCAGAGGTCGTCCCATGCCTGGAGTTCCATGCAGCATCACCCTCGAAGCAGCTGGGCTACATGCATGATCTCATCAGCAGAGTCGAGCAGCGGAATCGTATGCCTGCCCAAGGCGTCAGTGCAGGTGTGTCCCCTCCACTGGGCCTCCAGTGCACAAGCTCCTACCACAGGCTACCTACGCCATAATCTATTTCTTACATCTGCAAGTCGCTGGCGGTTGATGCAGGTGCATCACCGCCGCCACAGACGGCGCCTGTGCTGTTGATGGGGCGGCAGCAGGCAGCATGGGAGAAGGCCCTCCAGAGGCTGTGGGATACTATGCTGGAGGTAGACTATGGTACGGGTGCCTGCTCTTGGCATCGCGACAGTCAATGTGCAGCCATGTGTTGTGACTCCTCGAGCCCTTCCCACCGTAGCGGCCTTGTTCCCGCCACTACGGTCATGTCACTGTGATCCGCATTTCCCCCATTCATTGCGAACTTCCCCCATCGTGAGTTCATGCGGTGCAGTGAACGATAGCGTCTGGTCTTGTCAGTGAATGCACATCAAGCTGCACACTGTAGCGCCTAGCTACGTGTTGCCGCTCCGCCCGGGGCGCACACGTGTGGAGTATGCATGAAGTGCCTGCACTGTTGCCAACACAGCCTGGCGGGTCTCCCTCACACGATCTTTCGTCAGCACAGGATGCTGCGAAGAGCGCTCGCCCCTGCTTGCCCAGTCTACAATAGCCCTGTTGGAGCAGACCCACAGTGCCGCAGGCCCCCAGAACCACGTTCTCAATGGCTGCCTGGAGTTCATGGCGACGTCGCTGCAAGCGGCATGCAAGGCGCAGTGTGCCGCGGCAAAGGCTGAGCCCACCATTGGCCAGCCCGCTGCGACCCGCAGCCCCGCCGCCCACCAGACCCGAGCCCCGGCGCCGCTCCCGGGCGCACGCCTTGCACACAGCATGCTGCAGCGCACCGCAATGTTTGTCCGGCTGACGTGCGACTCGGTCATGTCGCCGGCAATGCACGCGTGTGTCCCGCTGTTCCGCCTCTGCGACTGCCCGGTGATCATGTACCGCCCGGCCCAGCCTCCACCATGCGAGCCTGCAAGCCCCGCGCGGCCGCCGCGGTCGCACCGTGGGGCGCGGCGGGGCGGCGGCCGGCGGAAGGGGTCCCGTGCGGCGGCCGCGTCGCCGCTCCGTCCGGTGCCGGCCCCTGCGGCCGTGGCGGTAACCGTGGAGGCATCCCCGGTGCTTGCAGCGGCGATCGACATGTTCATGAAGGCCGCGGAGGAGTGCACTGGCAGTGCGAAGGATGCGACCGCCCGAGGTGGGCCTCTCGACTCCATCACCTGCAGCCTCCGATCTTGTGTCCATCCATCCTTGTCAAGCATGCTCAATTGTCTGGCAGCGGTGTTAGAGGCTCAGCGGAGTTCGTGGGTGTGTTCAGGGCGTGGTGGCCGCATGTCTTCCGGACCCCTGTAGCCACTGTTTGCCGGGTGCAGGAGTCGTGCGTTACATATCGAGCGCGCTGCGAGCGCACCGCCTCGTCGCCGCGATCATCACTCACGCCGCACAACTCCCCCTGCCGGCAGATAGCGCGCTGCAGGAGCGCTTCGTGTCTGCCTGCGCCGCCATGATCCGCATGCATGTGGACACCCCCCTGCCGCAGCTGCCCACGTCGGCGCCGGTGCACTGCCTGCAGCTGTCCCCCGCGCACCGCGGCCACGGCCATGCTCGCATGCATGCCGGGCTGCTGCCGCAGGATGCACGTGCTCGTGACGCATGCGCCACTGCGATCCGCACGGCCCTCCGCCACCACTCAGCGGCGTTGCTCGCGGCGGCACTGACAGCTGCGCACGCCCCGCCAACACCCGGGTCGCCACGCGTCGCTGCCGGTGGTCGTGCCAACGCCGACGGCTCGGGTCCTGTTGCAACAGCGCCAGTCGGTGCCGCTGCCACGCAGCCGCCGTCCACAGTCACACATGATGCCCCCCCTCTGGCACCCACCCCGCAGCCTCCAGCCCGGAGGGCACCGGCCCCGATCTTTCGCCGAGTTCTCACCAGCGTGACGCCGGCAGGCAGCAGCACGCCAGCCTGGGAGGCCCCAGCCCTGCCGGACTCCCCGCGGACTGCCGGGGCAAAGGCGGCCGCGGCTGTGGCAGCTGCGGCCGCCGGGTACGGCTGTGAGCCGCGTGAGGGGCAGCACAGCACGCTGCCAATCGCCGGCTCTCCCCGGCGCGCTATCACTGGGGCACGGAGTGCCGGTGCCGGTGAGGGCAGCGCGCGTAGCACGCGGCCGGCAGCTGCCACGGTGCCGTGCGTGACCATCGTCGGTGTGGTTGCGCTGTGCCTCATGGTGGAGGTGAAGCACCTACACGAGATCTGTGTGAAGTCTGCGGCCGGGGGCCCGGGGGCGGCTCCTCCTTCCAGAGCTCCCCTGGCAGCCATTCAAAGTTCGCCAATGGCGCAGACGCCCGCGCGGACGCCGGCGCAGGGCCTGCCGCAGCCGCTCCTGCAGACTCCGGCCCTGATGCAGCGGCCCTCTACGGACGCCCCTCGCAGCACTGGCATGGCACTGCTCCTCACCAATCCGCACAGCAGGACCGCTGCGCGCGGCACGCCGCGGCGCAGCACGCACAGCAGGCCCGACGAAGTGGTTGTGGTGCGGGTGCCGGCCGCCGGCGCGCCGGCGGCCACTCCCGCAGCGTGCGCAGGCTCCGTACCGCTGTTCCGTGCCACATCGGAGAGCGCGCTCAGCGCAGCGACGGCGGTGTTTGCGCGCGTGCATGCGTCATGGGGCGTTGATTCGAGCATGCTGACGCCGCTGTCGGTCGTGTCCCTTACAAGGAGCGCAGAGTTCCTCCCGGCAGACCAGGGGCCGGTGCTGGCCGTGTTTGACCAGTGGCTGACGCACATGCCTCGCACGGCCTCTGCCGAGCGGCCGATGGAAGGCCTTGTGCCCGGTGCCGCTGAGTCGCCGGACTCGGCTGATGAGGCGCCACAGGTGGTCATGCACTGTGTGCCGGCTGCCGCACTCACTGCCGCCGTCAGCGTGCTCACCAAGTTCCCTGTGGCCACGGCAACGCAGGGTTTCTCCGAGGTGCGGCGCTCGATGCGGCGGCTGTCCGGCCTTGCAGGCAAGCAGCTACTGGACGCCCGCGCAGCCAATGCACACAGCACAGACGACATGAGCACCCTTGCGCCCGCAAGCGCCTGCGTGCTGGGCTGCGCGTGCGTGGCGTTTGAGCTCCTCGGCTCCGCTGCGGCACTTCCGCCACTGCGCCAGTCCATGCTTCCCGTTGGCGCCCTGCTGTGCATGCTGCGCGCTGTGCCGACGGCGCTGGTGCAGCGCTTTGATGCCGCACGCTCCCTGGAGATTGCGTCCTGTGCTCGCGATGTGGGGCAGCAGGCAGGCGTTGCCGGTGACCACGCGGCCGCGCTATTGGCAGAGCTGCCGTCGGCGCGTGCCGCAAAGGCGGCGGTCGGCACTATCTTGGGCCTTGTGTGCCGGCTCCCTGCGCCGCAGCACGGCCACAGCACGCACAGCGCACGACCCACAGCCGTGCTGGGACTCCACGCCGTGGGCCTCTGCGTGTCGATCGTCGTCGCGATCGCATCCCTCAAGGCCACCGCTGCAGGCAAGAGAGCGTCAGCAGCGGACCTGGAGTCTGCGGTCGATGCTGTCGACTGCCTCACAGAAACGCTGGAGGCTCTCCAGGCGGTGGAAGATCGCCGGGTTGGCTTCAGTGGCCAGGGGATTGCACCGCCTGCTGTGCTGGGTGCTGCCCGTGCTGCGGCCCCTGATGGTCTGCAAGCGGAGCAGGAGGGGGCTAGGGCGCTGCAGGCGTGGCTGCTGGCGATGGCTCCAGCTGCACTCGAGTGCCTGCAGGTCCAGCTGCGGCTCGCGGATGCTGCTGGGAAGCTGCTGGGACAGCGCGCGACGACGAGACTTGCAGACTTCCTGTGCACAGAGAAGGTGGGCTCCGGTACTGTTGTATGCATGAGCGGCTCCGCTGACTCGTCCGCGTGCATTCCATGTGTAAACCTCCGTATGCGCAGCGGTGGTAGTGTGCATTGGTGATGGACGCGGATACGCTTGTGGCTACCGTGGATGCAGCCTGTGGCCTCAGCCCGGCCATCGCCAGCTTCCCAGCTTGCTGCATCATTAGTGATGATTCATGTCTCGTGTAAATCCGCACACCACTGATGCATCGTGTAGGTTTGAGCGTGCACAGCAGCTGTGCTACCGCTGTGCATTGAGGGAGTTTGGGCTGCTACACACTCTTAGCTTTTTGCGGGTTCACGTCGCCCTGTTATCCAGTGGCAGTGCGCGCAGTGCTGTGCGTTGGTGCGTTGGGCTGGATTTGGTTGTTGTGGTTCTGCGATGCTCGCTGTTTTTGCGGCGGTGCCCGCCTCGCCGCCATTGTCCTTGTTACGCAGGGCCGTGCCGTCATGCTGCGCGCTGTGCAGGACCGGGTCAGGGTGCACAGCGTCGTGCACCACGCGCTGGAGACTCACATCTCATTGGGGTCACATGCGACGGCCCGCGCCGCCGCCGTGCGCTCACCGATCGCCGGCACAGCGCTCATCGCCTGTGGCCACGCGCTCGCCGCCGCCGGCGTCACCAACCCGACCGGCTCCCGGCTCCGCTCGTGGCTGGCGATGGCCGACAGTATCGGCGGCACACGCCTGGCACACCTGTGGCCACTCCCGTCCCCCATGCAGCCTGCAGCAGCCGACCACCCCCGCAAGCGCAAGCTGCAGCCGGAGGCTCTCGACGGGAGAGCCCATGATTCCGCAGCGGACGGCCGTGCTTGCAAGGTGGCGCGTGCGTTCAGCCACCCTACGCGAGTGCAGCCTCCACCACTCGCAGCGCTTCACACGGTGGTTACGCATGCACGTGAGCCGCAAGCGGCTCGGCGGCCACAGGGGTGCGGCGACACGCAGACCCCCGCTGCCGCATCGGACGGGGGAGCGGCGGCCGGTACGGCTGCACCATGCGGTGACCGGCCAGAGCGGCGGAGCCTCGCGGACGTCGGGACAGATGCATGGATTCATGCATGCCGCGTCATTGTGGCAGCGGCAGCGGTAGACGATTGTTGTGGGCGGTCCGAACAAGCCGGCACACAGGCCGGCGACGCCGCGGGGAGGGGGCAGGAGGGCAGCGGAGGCCCGTGGGCGGCGGCGGTCGCAGAAGCGGAGCATGCACAGCGGCGGCGCACTCACGCTGCGCCGCTGCTGCGCATCGCGGCAGCGCTGAGCGCGATCGACATGCAGCTGCATGAGAGCCCGACCGCGGGCGACGACGCGGACACGGCCGGTGAGGCCGGCACGGCACCGGACGCCGTGTGTGGCCGGATGGGCCCTTTACACCCCTGCGTCACTGCGGCACGTCTTGCACAGTGTGTGGCGTCAGACACGCTGGCGGCTGGGCGTAGTGGCGACGCTGCGGACGCGGCATGTGATGAGGTGGTGGAGACGCCACGGGCCGGGGGACGCTCGCGGCGCGGCGCCGCTAGGGTGCACCCTGCATGCACGCCGTCCGCGCAGCTTGCAGTTGTATTGGCCCCTGTAGCCACAGACCCGTTGGCGCTGTGCGCACTGACCTCGCTGCACCTCTTGGCGCTGACGCGGCGGACCGCCGGGATCGGGGCGTCACTGACGAGCGAAGAGTTCCCCGCGTGGGCGTGGGACGCGTGCCACGCGGCGCTGGAGCGCACGCTGCCAGACATCGCGAGCCTGCGGCCACTGGTGCGCAGGCCGGAGTCCCTGTGGCGGAGCTCATGCGCACTGGCACTGCTGACGCAGCTGCTGCAGCACTGCGCCGGCGCGGCGGCGGACGTCGCATCGGCGGGCCATGATGCCGCGACTGAGGCCGAGCTCGCCGCCGCGGCGGGAGATCGGGGCTTTCGCGGGGACGGGGGCGAGTGCTGCCGTGCTGTGCTGGCCGTCGCATGCATGGCGGCAACCCGTGCGACGTTGGCACTGTGTGCTTGCCGGGGAGAGCTTGGCTCGGAGAGGGGGGGGGCTCACGTTGCACAGCAGGGGCAGGTGAGATGCACTTCAGCCCTGATCACTGCGTTGTTCTGTGCTGACAGGCGTGCAGCCAGTTTCCTCGCAAAGCTGGCTCTGCTCGGGAAAGGTCCCTCGCCGTGCTGCTGAGGTGCAGCTTCCAGGTACAGCTGTCCCGATGGGGAATATCGGGGGTGGGCCTGATTGAGCTCCTGTATCAGACTCTCAGCACTGTTGGTACATCAGCGTCGGCTGTGCAGAAAGCAGACGCGCCGCCACCAAGCCACCCGCACGGCCTGTGGGCCCCGCCGCCGCTCGGCGGGCCGGCAGCGCCCGAACTGCAGGCGGCCACGGCGCCCCCGCCCCACCCACCTGCCGACTGCGCACACGCCCAGCCTACGGCGCCACACACAGACGCAGCCGCCGCCTCCACGTTGCCCGCAGATGAGAGGCACACCGGCCTGGTGCAGCTCGTCACTGAGGCTGAGGCGCACCTGGGCCGCATGCTGACCACCCTCGCGGTGCGCCCCCCCTTGCCTATCAGCACAGCAGCATACTGCCGAGATGCGCCGGAATGTTTTTTTTTTTTTTGTTCTGGAGTCCTCGCGCGTGATCTGTGGAAATCTGCATCATCTCCCGTTGTGGTGCTGGTGACCATCCTGCTTGGCTAGTGTTCGGGTGACGTACATGTCAGTGATGACGGGCCGGGCAGAGCTTGCGTCCTGCATTTGTCTTGATCCCACGCATATAATACATCGGCTGCGTTGCTTTGTCGTGTGCATCGGTGCTCTGCCGTACATTGGCCCCCAGGCTCTTTTGCATCTTGTGCTTGCGCACTGTACTGTGAGAACACCGTCGGAGAAGAAGAGCGGCAGGTAGCTCCGCGAGCCCTGCACAGTAACAAACATCGCGCTGCGATCGCATCTACACACGCCCCCAATCGCGAATCAACTCTCTCTTACCCCAGACCCACTGGCAAAGCGTGTGTCGTGCAGCATGCAGCAGTGGCAGCCATGCTGGACGTGCAGCTGCTGCTCGTCCCAGAGGAGGAGCGCCCACCGCCACGGCCGGTCACCCGCCGCGCTGCAACCACCACCCCCGCCTGGCCAGTGCAGTCGCTGCCTCCTGCGCTACAGGCACCATGCGTCGCCGCTGTGCGCTTCGCGGCGTGCTTTGATTCGCTTGCGGCCGTCGCGCAGAAGGTGTTGGCCGTGCCCGAGGCAGCGGCCACCGCGGCCACAGTAGGCGGCGCCTGTGGCAACACGCCCACCCCACAGCCGGGCTCCGCGGCCCCGTTTGCGACCCGCATCATCGCTCTCGACGGGCCCCTGTCGCCGATCGTGTGCATGGTGAACAGCCCGGCTGTGGCGGCTGCACCTCGCATCGGGGGCCCCAGCAGCCACAGCCCGATGATGACGCCTCCGACTTTCGCCGCCGCCGCTGCTTCGCCCGCCTTGAGTCCGGGGGACGCGGGCGACATCACGATTTCGCTGGAGTGTGGCACCACACGCATGGCGATCCATGCGGCCGCACGCATGATTGAGTGCTCCCAGCACAGCCTGATGCAGGTGGTGGCGGCCTCGCCACGGGCTGTGCACGCACTCCGGGCCGGCGCATCCAGTGTCGTGGACGGGGCCGACGGCACAGAGTGGAAGTGTGTCGCCGACAGCGCGATGCACGCAGCGGTGGTGCTGGACGTTTTTGAGACTTGCCAGGATGCGTTTCTAGAGTTCCTCGGGGTGCGTCGCCTGTGGCCATGTGTCTTGTCCCCACATGCCCGACCCCGACATCAGCCCTTTCCGAAGCTGATCTTTGGCCTTTGTTGAAATACTCTCTACCAATGTATGGTCCAGTCTCATCTTAAGCGAGTCATTTCATCGGGGTTTCTCCATGTACGCCCGCCCGGCAACCTCACCCGTGCACCTGCTGTGCCGCTAAATCCAATACAGGTGGGCGCGGCAAGATGGCGTGTTCAGGCATGCTGTACATGCAAAAAGCCAACTACCATTTCAGTGCGTGCGTGCAGGATCCCAACGATGCCCTCCAGCTGTCGGGCGACGAGGGCAGCGAGCCAGACGGCACGCTCGCCGCGCCGGTGCCATCGGGCGACACCGCCGCGGTGGCAGGCGCGCTGGCCATGCTCGCGTCCTCGGAGCCCGCAGAGGCGGCGCCGGCGGAGGACGTCAGCTGGATGGCGAAGCGGCGACACACGGTCGAGAACGACCCCGAGCACCGGCAGTTCCTGCTGGACGTGCTGCAGATGGCGGGCGGCGGCGGCGCGCCGCCGGCCGCCGTGGCCGCGTCACCGCATGCCGGCGAACTCGTGCAGCTCGCACAGGTGCGCTCCACATTCGCGGTGCGAGCGCTCCGTGTGTGGCACGTGTGGTGTAGCGGCAGCGCGAGCTGGCGCGCCGCAGTGTGCGTGCTTACGTGCTTGCACCGGAGTCCGCAGCAGCGTGTGGATCAGACGCCTCGTGCTGTCGCAACCACCAAGATTCTCAATCTCAAAGTAGAGGTATGGCTGTGTCCCGATGCAATCCTAGACGTGTCCAGAATGAAGGAAGACTGTGGCACTCTAGACTGATGAATGTAGCAGTTAATGTATGACAGTAGATATTGACCATTATGTACGCTGTGGTGCGGTGCAGGAGGTACAGGAGGCATGGCGCAACCCGGATGAGGGGGGCGACAGCGAGAGCATCGGTGACACTGACAGCAGCGGCGACAGCGGCGGCGCTGATAGCGTTGGCGGCGCAAGCGGCGGCAGCGAGAGCGGTGACGGCGAAAGCGGCGACGTCCGCACGGACGCGCGCGGGAGCTGTGGCATCAGTGGTGGGGACGATATCGGCGCGATCGCCGTTGCGGAGGGGCCGCCGCAGCCCGGGCTGCAGCCGAGGCCGCCCCGGCATGCGGCCGTGACGCCGTCGTGCAGCGTGGCGGCGAGCGCGGCCGGGCGTGCGCCGCTGCCGCGGCGGCGGGGCCGCGGTGCGGCAGCGAGCGCGGGCACGGGTGCGGGGCCGTCAGGGGCGACCGCCGGGGCGTCGTCGCTCGCGGCGCAGGCGCTGCAGCGTGCCCGCGGTCGGCCGGCGATGTCGAACAACGCGTTTCTGAGCGCGGCGATGGCCCTCGGACAGGGCTCGGTCGACGACGTCCGGGAGCTCGAGGACTTTGTGGTGGCTGATCCGGAGCGGGACTATCACTCGCTGCTGGTGCAGCGATACATTGCAGAAACGGAGAGTGAGAGCGAGTGAGCCTCTTGCTGATTGTTGCGCATGCGCTGTCTCAGCTGTACACAGGGCGCTCCTGGGCCACAGCTCGTTTCAGCTTGTGGCTTGCTGATTTCTTGGCCAAGGAGTCTGGTAGCTGTAGGAGGTTTGGCCGCTGTGGGGTAACTGCTGCGTAGCCGTTTTGTGACGTGGCCGATGAAGTCGTCTTTCGTTCTGATTCATGCGGTTTGATGCGATTGTGCTGGGAGGGTGCTAGGTCGTGAGTGTACCGGATGGTGCTAGAAAGTGGAGTGCGTGTAGGTGTTGTCACGAACGTCGGGTGTCGTGGCCAAATGGGTTCTCAAACGTGGCACACTGGAGTGCTGGCTGACTATGTGCCTGCTGATTAACAGCCGGCCTTATGTCGCCTGCACAGGGGAATAGGTCGCGCCTGCTGCAAAGTTGTAGCAACATCTTTCTGTGTCGCAGAAATTTGCTCTTACTTGGATTAGCTCTTTGCTGCGACGCAAAAACAGATGATCTATTGTGTGATAGGTGAAAATCAAGCATTGGGCAAACTGTATTGCCACTACAATGCACAGGTGAGAATTCAGGCTGTCGTGAAGCAGAGTTTTCGGTGTAATTTGAGACTGCTCTCCAACAACAAGCTTGAACACATTCGCAGCAGCATGCCTTGCACCCATTCACCACTCCATATCTCTGACTGTAGGGGCTATGTGTGGGCGTGGTCTGTGTAGGTGTCACAAAGTGAAAGGCGCGTGCCATAGCAGCCTTGTAGTGCAGCACATAGATGTAGGAATGCAGGTTAGTCACTAGCAGTAAGAGATAAGTTCTAAGGCATCTACATCCATGTCACAACAAAGGCGACAATGGGTCTTTGACACAACACTCAGACCCTTTTGTCAAGGACATCTTGTGCCATACGGGTGTGCATCTCCTGAAGGTGCTCTGATGCGAGATGCTGAAGCAGGACAACCTCAAAATCGAGTACGAACGCTGTGTTCCATCATGGGCTAATGCCCCGGAAGGAAGCTACGAGATGTAACGTCTCATGTCTCACAACACAAGCAGGACCTCTGCGACCATTGAGCTGTGATGGCATGCTTTGGCACGATGCTGTTCGCTGGCTGAACCACCCGGCCCGGGATACTACGTACTGTTGCCATACTAATGCTTGCAGCTCGGACAATTGCACATTCCAAGGCATATCTGGAAAAGTAGCTTTGAATCGGAACACATTTCAAGATAAGCTGCCTGTATGGTGGCTTGTCAGTCACGCTGGTGCAAGCAAATAGGCCAGCTGCATGTGGCAGGCAGGCCCTGTCTGGAGGATTGATTGTGTGTGCTCTCACGGCAGCACAGCATGGAACTCCTGCCATACAAGATGAATACTTTGGTGCCGAATTACAGCGAATGTCTTGCATGTTAAGGCACCCAGTCAACACCACGGCTGATGTTATGCTGCTGTGCCAATGCACGAGCACGACGTTGTATCCTGCGAGTAGAACATCGTCTGCGGCTGGCAGCATCAGAGCAAGGTAGAGATATGCGAATTCCTAGGCTGTTGCAGAGGGCCGGTAGGTTCCACCGCCGTTGTCGGGCCCAGTTGGAGTGGTGAATGGAGTGGTGAATGGGTGCAAGGCATGCTGCTGCGAACGTGTTCAAGCTTGTTGATGGAGAGCAGGCTCAAATTACACAGATTACACAGTTCCCAGGGCTGCTGTTTACAAGGCTGCTGTTTACAAGGTGTTCCCAGGGCTGCTGTTTCCCAGGGCAAACCATCAAGAGAAACAACCGGACGCATTTGCTA
This sequence comes from Ulva prolifera, assembly GCA_023078555.1. Lineage (NCBI taxonomy): Eukaryota > Viridiplantae > Chlorophyta > Ulvophyceae > Ulvales > Ulvaceae > Ulva > Ulva prolifera. Next base: position 6,055,202 of record CM041196.1, read on the forward strand.
GCTTTAGACAGCATGTCAGGTAGCACCACATACACAGAACGAGAAACACGCACTCACATGCTGTATCGCTGAATATGGTCGTCACACTCGTCTCATTTCAAGCTTGGCAGCAAGGCAGCACGATGGAGCGAATCCGGCCGAAGCGCGGCGGGTTTTGTTGGCATGCATGCAAGCCAGATCAGCCCGTCAGCGACGAGCCTGTCCGAGTACCGCGATCACTCGCCGGGAGGGCAGTTTTGCACAGTGGCACATTGCATTGTGGTCTGAATATCATCACGGCAGCGTAGCTGTGTGCTGGTCTGCACTGACTGGCTGTGTTTAGACCAGGTCAAGTGCAGCTTCCTGGGCTGCGATTCACATACGTCGTATGCCACCAAGTAGCTTTACATATTGTTTTTAATGTGTGGCCGGTGTGAGAATAGGATGTATATATGTCCGTTAGTTCCTTACGCGCTATAAATGTGTCTACAGCGAGACTAACGCGCACATCGCCGAAGCACCATGGAGCGTCTCAAGGCAGCACGCTTCGTCAACAACTTCAGCAGGGCCCTTCCGGAGCCTGAGGTGAAATCTGCTATCGCTCCAATTGTGGAATCGCAACTGCCAACAAATGCCAACATCGGGAACCTCGGCACCAGCAATGCGGTACTGGGCGACTCCGATGGGCCATACTTGCACATTACGATGACAAGCCTCGGCAACGCCGCCCTGTTGGACGCACTTTCGGTGGTGAGTGTTCAGTTCCATGTGCAGCGGTGGTGGCACTCTCAGGTAGCCTTGCCTGGGAACTCAAGCATGGCTGCGCAAGTTCATCGCTCATATCCTGTATCACGCTCAAATCGCATGAATTTCTTCTCGCAATGGGTACCGGGTGTCACCCGGGTACTGCATGCAGGGCGTGCACCGGCTAGCAGAGCTGAGGCATGTGGTGCTTACAACACCTTCAAAGAGAGAGACAACCATCGATCGCCTGCCGCTCAAGGTGTCTATGAATGAAGATGAAGATTGGCAGTCCCTTGTGGAAGCCGCCAACAATCCCACACAGTGGTACCGCCAACCGTTTGTGATGGTGGTGCTGGTGCGCTACCTTCATGCTTGCAGCACCAACTCGCAGCTCTGATGCACGATGTGCCACTTCGATACACCCCTACTGTATCATACTGAACTGATTGATGCCGTATCTGCCACGTGGCTGTTGCGTGCCAGTTGTGGGGCGGCTATGCCGTTCTCTGCGTACACTAGACAGTCCTGAAACATCACCTGCGCAAAGCAGGACAGGTGCAACTCGCCTTGCTATGAGATTACATGAACTTTGTACATCTCTGGCACATGGTTTCTGGCACGTGAGAATGATTTGCATGAATGTACTGAAGCTGAGACATGTACTAGCCCTGCAGCTACAAACAAGCACTCCACGTCGACGAGATTCATCGATGAAGTCATCGACGGATGGAGCGCTGTTCAGCTGTGTCCGCTGGGATGTCCTGTGCCCACAGATCACCCTTTTTGCCGGTGATCTGTTGCCTACCAGCTCATCGCAGACCCAAGTCCTTTGCTGGCTCCTCGGAGCATGCGCTGGTTGTACAAGTGAAAACAGGCTACACGTTGAGCCACGCCATAGCCACATGCAGTTCCCCCTTGCTCACCGTAGCCTGCTTCACAGCAGAATTGCCCAGCTGAGTGTCCAGTGCATGCGGTATGAGCCCATGCGGGTCAGTGAAGAGTGAAGGTGTTGAGAGTCATAGCATGCTCCTGGTCCAACGCGCTCGACTGATGGCCATGCTCGCGATTCAGCGCTTCTGACTGATGCTTGATGTCCCGATCCATGTCTTCTCAAGCACTCCTCTCCCTCTCAGCAGCTTTTGCTGAGGTGAGTCATGCCAAAGCAACCCAATGAGCATGCCGATGCATGCGCCCATGCATGAGCGTGTCCCCCACCACCCCCACATCAGGCGCAACTCCAGGTCAACAGCCACAGCCTTTCGTCGGGCACCTAAAGTGGCTGGATCTGCGGAGCGTAGACCTGCAAATCCGGCCGCAACAGCCGACCTCAGGCCGACCAGTTCGCCTTGCGCTTCCTACCCGAATCACAGAAAACGGAGCGTTTGCTTTCCAGATCGCATATGCGATCTGGGAAACAGTGCATTATTGCATGAGCACGTTTATCTCGCAGCACTACCAATGCCCCCCTCAGCTGCTGGCAGCGCATGCCGTTGCCAGAGCACCCATCCCTGCACCCGGCAGCGCCTCAACCTGTCCAGCTTCAGCGGTCCGCGGTGGTGCAGATCTGCGCCGAGACGATCGAGGACTACAAGACGAAGCACCGCAAGCGGCTGCTCATCCTGCGCGACAAGCTCGCCGCGCTGCCGGCGGGCGTCGCGACGCGCATGACGATCGCGTGCGTGCGCTCCGCCACGACGCAGTCGCCCGACACCTTCCGCAAGGTGCACGCCAAGGTGCAGGACGACTTCCACCGCACGGACCGCGTGCTGCGGCTTGACGCCGGCATCGAGCACATGCAGTCGGCGCGCGGCAGCCGCGACTGGGACACGCTCAAGCAGATGCTCGTGCTGCGGTTCTCCGAGGCGTTTGAGCAGCGCATGGAGGCGTTCGGGGAGGAGGTACGGCCCCCGGGCAACCCTCTGCTACACAGTCATGAACAACCGCCTGTGATCAGATTCCCTTCTGGTGGTCGCGGACTCAACAGGCAGTGTCCCCGGCTGTCTGGCCTTGCATGCGCATTGTATGCATTGAAACCGGCGGTGCTGAATCAGTGGAGACTGCTTGGCACATGCATGCCCCGTTTGTGTCCCTGACAACCTGGAGTCGTATGCGTGCGTCCACTTTGACCATGGCCAGTCAGTCGGGGCTGCGTGGTACATACTCCCCCCCGGCGCCAATCTGCGGCGCAGACCCCGTCCCCATGCATGCAGCTGCGCAGCCTGCGCACCGGCCTCGACGGCAGCACGGCGCACCTCGCGCACAACCTGCTGGTGAAGGACGCGCTGGCCACGATGCTCGCGCGTGCGCGCCTCTACGGCGACGCCGGCCTCGAGCTGACGTTCATGGACATCAGCTACGAGCACCACGCGGCGCGCCACCCGGAGATGCACGTGTTTGCGGTCAACCTCGAGGCCGACCTCAACCCGAGCCTCGCGGCGATGCGGCAGGAGTTCCTGCGCCGCATGCTGGTGCAGGACGGCCGCATGAACACGTTTGTGATGCGGCAGTACCTCTTCGGCGCACGCGTGCGCTCCCCCGCCCAACACAGTTGCCATGTGCGCGGAGAGCCTGTGGCCTGTCCGCGCACGAGTCACGCCTCGGCTGGACCGTGTTTTTTCTATTTGGATTTCGGGGGCGTGAGGGCACCTGCAGGGGGGTGCGGCACAGGACCGTGCCTGTGTGCCGTTGCTCACGCCATCTACACATTGCCTGGTGTAGCAGCTGAGCGCCAGCCTTCATGGCATGGTCATGGGTGGACCACCTGGAGCTCTCCTCTTGAAACCTTGCAGAGCATCTGCAGGACAGGTGGCCGCGATGTGTGCGCACCGCGTCAAGCTTGTGATGGCTGACAGGGGAGCTGTGCGGTGCAGTTGAAGCTGATGCTGGCGACTGTGCGTGAGTCTGGCCTGTCAGGGGACACCCTCTCCTGCGCACAGCAGGCCCTCATCTTCCTCAGCACCGCCCGCGCCAAGCTGCACGCGCTGCAGCGTGACGGCGGCGTGCCCTACCTCTTCCCAGAGTGCTGGATCTGCCTCGCCGCGCTCGGCATCGCCACCACGCTCAGCGACACGCTGTGCGCAGCGGCGGCGGTCGCCGCCGCCGCGAGCGAAGCCGCGAGCGAAGCTGCCGCCTCCGGCGCCGGCGCCGGCGAAGCCGCCGCGGCCGCCGCCGCGGCGATGGACCTCGCAGCCGCGCTCGCGGAGGACGGCCCGATGCCGGTCCGCGGCGGCGGCGGCAGCCGCGCCGCGGACGGCGCGGCGCCGTCGGCGGCGGTGCTGCAGGAGGTGATGCCGTTCGCAGTGACTGTGCCGAAGCTGCTGGCGGCGTTCAGGGACAGCGAGGCGGTCGGGCGGTCGGCGTCGGCGGTGGTCAGCGGCGCGCAGGACGTCGCGCCGCAGCCGAGCGCAGCAGAGCAGCGCATGATCGTCAAGAAGATGCAGCTCACGCTGGCGCAGGTCCTCGCAAGCGCCTACATGGTGCGGCACTCCTGCAGCTCTGCCCTCTTGCATACACCAGTGCTGCGCTGATGTGGCAGTGCCTCCGCATCCCTGCACCAGCCGCGTCAACTGTCTTCCCTGCATCTGCCAGCTGCAGGTCGTCTGCTATCGCCACCTGTCGCCACAAAACCATCCATTGCATGAGCAGCCACAGTAGCTGCCATCACACGCCTTGCCACAGCTCGCGTGAGCAAGGCGTGCGTGTTGACGCTGCTGCCCGAGCCGAGACCGTCTCCGACGCATGCTCACCGCGCATGCACGCACCGGCGCCGCGCTGCTGCAGGCGGCTGTGGAGGTCAGCCAGAGCCTCGCGCTGGCGTGCCCCCTGCACCCGGACGTCGACGACGTGTCGCCGCTGTGCTCATGGCTCGTCGGCGCGAAGGGGGAATCCCCATCGCCGGAGGTGTCGCCGCTGGCTCAGGAGAGCGCCGTGGAGAAGCAGCCCCTCAGCCTGTCTGTGCAGCTCTTCACCACCAGCCTGCAGGGCCAGCTCAGGTGCGGCGCCGCCTCCCACCTTCTGACCAACCTCCCGCCATCCCCGGACGGTGCTTTGATCCTCGAGCGGGTGGGCACGTCTTCGATGGTGGTGCGACATTTCCCACTGGCTCCAAGGTGCAGGGGGCGGTGTGCATGTGGCTGAGGCGTGCCGCCGGCGGCGGTGCATCTGATGTCATACGTGTGCCTTTCTCTCAGATTGGCAGCAAGCAGGCCGCACAGACCATGGTCATTGGACAGACGTTGTCGCCAGTGAGCCAGTGGGGTGATCTGTGGCCACTGTCCACTCGACAGCGTGGGCTGGCGTCACTCTCTGGGCGCTGGTAACCTGCATGGGGTCGTTACTAGCACATATCATAACAACATTTCCATCCTGGAAGGTCCAGGAGATCAAGTAACATAGGTCATCCATTCTTCATTCAGCCATCCCTCCATTCGTTACGCTCTGGTCAATCGTTCAATCCAGTTGATGGTACGACCACTGCCAGACACCTCAGCCATGTCGCCGTGGTGCAGGGAGTCGGAGATCATCATGCCGTACGACCTCATGCATGTCGCCGGCAGCGGCAGCGTGCCCTCGTGGCTCGGCCAGAGCACGCTGGCGCCGTTCGTTGCGGACGCGCTGCAGCTCGAGCGCCTCCTGCGCGCCCTCGCCTCGACGGCCGCGTGGCACTTCAGCCACGCCGGCGCCCCCCGCCACGCCACCTGCTTCGCTTCCCTCGCCGCCTCCTATTTCTTCCGCATGGTGCGCCTGTACTCTACAATTGCACATAAGTTTATGCGTGCTGTACACAGCGTAATGCCCGCGAATGCGGTAGTGTGATCTGGCCTGTGCGATGCTCGTTTCGTTTCGCCATGTAGTGCCGGATGATTTTAGTCGACACAGATAGTATTGCAGTCGGATCGATCCACATCATGCCGCAATTGTATCACTTCGGCGACGTTCCTCCGGGCCATCTCTTGCTGATTGCATGGCGATGGAGTTGTGTGTGGCGGTGCAGGACGAACCGGAGCCCGCGGCAAAGCTGTGGCTGGCGGCGGTCGGCCCGATGCTGCAGCAGGGCTGGCGCCGCGCCGCCGTCAAGGTCCTCGACCGCCTGCTGGCCGCCGGGTGCCTGCTGCGCTCCGACGTCACCGCCGCCGCCGCCGTGCAGCTGCTCAGCACCCGCCCCGCGACCCTCGCGGCCGCGTTCCCGGGCGACGACACGCTCCCGCGACTCATGCATGCGTGCGCGCTGCGCGCGCTGCAGCACTTCTGCCCGGCCTCGGAGATCGCGCTGCAGGAGGTACTGTTTGTGGACATCAGCAAGAGCCAGGCGAGCCGGTTCTATGAGGAGGTGGAGGGGGGGCAGGAGGGCGGCCGGGGGGAGGTGGGTGGGGCGCAGGCGCTGTTGCGGCCGGCGGCGCGCCGCGACGGCAACGACCACTCGGCGCAGCTGGTGGGGCTTGCGGACCATTGCATCATGCGTGTCTGTGTCACTTCGCGGCTACCCGTGCCGGTCAAGGTACGCCGGCCGATCCCGCTTGACCGACAACAGCCGTGCCATATGCATGAGTGATGTCAACGTCATCGTGCTCTGCGCTGATTATACACGTACATACTATGGTGATGTTGTGGAGCAGGCGGGTGTCTGAGGGGGCTGGGCGTAGGCGATCCCGGCATTCATACGGCTTGGGTGTGGGTTTCGCTTGCGGTCTCCTGAGGTGTTGCAGATGATCCTCCGAGGCGTCCACTGGCATCTGTAGCCGGACGCGCCCAATCCTGAATAGGGCTGGGGTGCTCTGATGTGTGTGTACGTGCAGGTGGCGGGGCTGACGCTGCAGCTACAGCACGCGATACACGCCGCACGGAGGGTGCCAGAGCCCGACGCCCAAGCCGCAGCCCTCGCAAAGGGAGCAGGCAGCAGCCTCGGGGGCGCACCGTCCTCCGCGGCGGCCCAGACCTCCTCCCCGAGTGGCGCCGCAGCACCCGCAGCACACGTCGCGGCCACCCCGGACACGCACGCCAATGCCGCACCTTCCACCGCCGACGACCGCTCGTCCAGCATGCCCTCGCGCAGCAGCAACCTGCGCCGCCGCGGCGGCACGCGTTTTGCGAGCACACCGCGCGGGGGGGCCAGCGGCAACGGCGGTGGCAGCACCGCCAGCGGTCTGCCGCGCCTCCACACAGATCAGTATGCCGCGTCGCTGCTCTCGGACGCACATGTGCCGGGGGCGCTTCTGTCCGGGGATGGAGAGGCACCCGGCGCCATGTCCCCGGCCTGGCATGCAGGGTACGTGCTAGATTGCCCGCTGGAGGCGGACGACGACGGGGCGGTGAGCATACGACCCGGGGACAACCACCTTCTGTTCTCCGCCTGCCCTCTTCATGAGGGTCTGCACCTGCTAGATTGTGCATACGGCACGCTGGAGTGTCCCGCGCAGCACTCCCTTTTGATAGAAGCGCGTTTCGGCAGCTCCGCGGCGGCCGGGGGTATCGTGGAGGACGAGCCCCTGGGCGCTGCACTGGTGGCGCGCGCTGACGAGGACAATCTCGCCGTGCACAGCGTGATTCCGGGGGGCATGCTGCTGGAGTCGCAGAGCCAGTGGCTCGGCGTGCGCCTCGCGCCGGCACGGGGGGAGGTCCGGGATGTGACCATGCGTGTCGCGCTGCGTGCTGTGGACCGCGCAGCGCCGCTGGAGTTTGCGCATGTCGCGCAGTCCGCGGAGGAGGCCGTGGCGGCGAGCACCGCAGCGGCCGGAAGCGGCGGCGGCGCGGCCGCCGGCGCGGCCGGCGTCGGCCCGGACGTCGCGCTGTGGCAGCGCCGCGGCAGTGGCAACGCGGAGGTGGTGCGGTGCGTGGACGGGGAGGTGGAGCTGGCGGGGCCGCTCGCAGCCGGCGGCACGCTGTGGCTACCGGTGCACTGCCGACAGCAGCACCAGCTCGTGCAGCTCGTGGACATCGGCGCGGGGGCGATGCTGACGGAGGACAAGGGGGAGCGTGCGCCTGTGGACACGCTGGATGCGCTCGCGGAGGTTGCGCTGAGCTACTGGAGCGGCTGCTGGCGGTCAAAGCACATCCGCCTGCAGTTGCCTGTGCAGGTGTGTCTACTGCTTCGCAGCATCACTGCTTGCAGTATCACTGCTTGGGCCCTGTCCTGTCGCTCGCGGTGGGTCCCTGGCGACGTGCCCCATACACGCCATGAGTGCACAGTGCCACCCTCCCAAGCAAGCCCTCTCCTGCCGATCGCCGACCTGCCCCAACACATCATCAATGCTACATCGCCGCTAGCGCGCTGCTACTTTGATACCGAATCTCAGATCCAGAATCTGGCTATGTCAGACCTGTATACACATGTGACATGTATCGCGCTCAAAGCTGGACAACTTTGTGGTGAACAGTTGAGAGATTTCCGACAACACCGACGGCCGCGCGCTGCTGCAGAAGACGTTCAGCACGACCGTCGCGGCACAGTCCATCGGCCCCTCGGAAGTCGCGGTGCAGGTCTCCCAGGCCTCCCTCTGCCACTGCGCCCTCTCCATCACTGCCCTGCAGCTGCACCTCCAGGGCGGCCTCGCCTGCAGCGGCCGCAAAATCGCTGGCATGGACCCCCCCTTCACCCTCCCCCCCCACTCCACGCAGAGCTTCCTCTTCTTTGTCGACCACGCCGCCTCCGCCGCGGCCCCCCGCGCCGCGCTGCAGTCCTGCGCGCTCCTCTCCGACTATGTCATCCCCCGCGCCGACCTGCAGCAGCTGGCGCTCGTCGCGCTCGACCCCGGCGGCCGCATTGTACCCGAGCCGGCACCGACGCCGCGCGGGGCGGCCCAAGCCGCCGCCGCGGGGACGCTGCCGGAGGTGCTTGTGGACATGGTGCTGCATGCCCCGCACGCCGTGGGCTCGCCGCTGGAGCAGAAGGCGGCGGCGCACGTGGCGGCGGCAGTGGCTGCGGGGGCGGAAGTGTCGCTGCGGGGCAGCCTAGAGGCCGGCACGGCGGTGGCTGCGGTGTGCACAAGTGCTCACAACTTCCGCCTGGAGCTGCCCTCCTTCTCATCCACCGGCCCTCCAGGAGGTGCGCGTCCTTCCCCACTACCCCATGCCATGCGGCTGCTCCTGCAGCGGCCCAGAACTGTCTGTGCTGGATGCTGCATTGTCTGGGGCCAATGTCAGGCGCGACCAGCGCTCATGCATGTACGCACTTGGTCGCTGCGACGCGCTTGCGCACTCGGGCTGGGCGTCGGCTGCCTGCGCCGCCGCCGCTCGTGATGTCCCAACAAGCTTGCGGTAGTGCACCCTTGAACATGCTTGATACGCAGCGAGCACATACCATCGTGTCGCTTCATCCCGCTGCACTGACGATCATGTTCCCCGATCCGACACGAGCTTGCACGTGCTGGCGCGCATGCGCGGGCCCGCGTTGCACGCGAGCGGCTCGCGTCAGGTGGCTGTGGCAGCCCGCAGCGTGCTGACCAGGTGCCTGACGTGTGTGCAGGGGACGACAGTGGGGCACTGGCCGCCGGGCCGATGCTGGAGCCGCCGGTCATCCACTTCATCGGGCCGCACCGCGGCAGTGCGGGACGGCCGGTGCTGCTGGTGTGGAAGGTCGGGTGGCCCTCCGATGGCGGCGCAGACGACGCCCTCGGTGTGCCCTGCGCCTCTGCCTCAGATCTGGCATGCGTGAAAACACTGAAAACACTGAACCAAGTCCCGCATGATTGTGCTGATGGGTCCCCAGATCCTAACGTCTGGGTGACTGGGGTGGTGTTTGGCATGCCGAGGTCTCTGTGCAAGGCGCGCCGCCCAGCCACGTTCTGTGCTTCAGCTTTGGACAGTGTTCGAGTTGCTGATGTCTGTGACATACATTCATGCGGGTATGCCTGTTGGCAGCGTCAAGTATGCATGTGTGGCACCGGTGGATTCATAAGCATGCAGCCAAGTCAAAGAAACTTCTGCAGCTGCTATGAGCTCAGGCCGAGTTCGGGCTTCCTAGATGTGGGGACGGCTCTGCCATGCTCACTCATGCGACCAATCCCGCATGTGTACCTTGATCTCCACAGCACGCGCAGCGGCTGCCGGACGGCATGCCACCACCCCATACTCACAGCTGCGCCTGAGCTCGGCCTTCCATGAGTCTGTGAGGGCTCTTCCATGCTCACGCATGCGACCCGCTCAGCCCGGGTACCTTCATCACCACGCCGGCCACTGGACAAGGTACACTTTGGGTATCACCTGATACATACGATGTGAGGGTGCTTCACATGTTTCTTCACACCGTTCGCCACAGCTGTGGCCTCATGGTTGCAGTTTGCTGTACGTGGTATGCCACTGTGGGGTCATGAACGCGCAGCACGCATGCAGGGCTGGAGGGCGAGGGGGGCCCACACACTCTGCAGTACGAGGTGCTCATGCCTGGAGGCTGGCAGCGAGGCCGCAAGCAGAAGGGCCTGATCAAGCTCGGCACTGCAACTTCCGCGTTTGCAACTGTTGCCGTGTCTGCTGTCCCGACCGCTGCCGGCCAGATCGCCTCGCCGACGCTGATTGTGCTGCCTCCAGGCCGGCAGCCGGTGCGGGGCGGCTCTGTGTGGATGCATGTGGAGGAGGCATTGTAGCGTGGGACGAATATGGTGTTGTGTTGTGCAGATCCCGCCCGGGCGGCATGGGAGATTTTTATGCGTCTCCGGCCTGAGTGCTGCCGGTTACAGCAGTAGCCACTGACCGCGATGGAATGCATATGCTTTTTGTGTCGATGCGTGCCCCTTTTACATCGCTTTTCGGAAGTACTTGGTCATGAAATGTGCATGTTTCCCGACAGTTTACATCTGCTGCGATGCCAAGCGATGTGTGCACACAAAAACGAATGCACGCTGAGGCGAAAGTGAACGTCATACACAGGGCGTTGACATAGCATGACGTGTGACAGGAAACCCAGTTGTTATTACACTGCAACAAAACCACCCTTCATGAAGCTACTCTGCTTTTGGATGGCCTTGTTGTCCTGTAAATTTGCCGACACCTCGTGTCGAATGCCCCAATCATCTTTGAAACTACTTGGTCGAAGAATAGGGATGCTGTCTGGGCATACAGCATGTTTTTAAAGCTAAAAGCAACTGAGAACGTGACCCAGCTGGTGGTCTTGCTGGGCCCGGGCTTGATCTCCCACCGTGTCACAAGATGATGGAACAATTTGCTATCCGCAGCTTCACTCTGCACTATCGATGGTTCTGTAGCGGTGACTACCGACGTGTAGCGTTCTTGGAACATCTGGAAGCCAACCACTAGATCTGCCTCATACTTGCCGGCCTCTAGCCTTCGTGTCACGGAGCTCTCTCGACACCAAGGAACAAATTCTTGATAGCTATCAACATCTGCTACGACTGAAAACAGCTCTGTCGGTGAAAAGGGCATAAGTCTTCGCTCCTTGTGGTACTGTGAGGGACCACCAGACGAGGTAGAGCTGCATGCGTGCCCAGAGGGGCTACGCCCCACCCCCACTACAGTACGATTCTCATGAATCGACACACACTGCTCTGCGTAGCCTACTTTTGCAGTCGCCAGAACCCTCGCACTGGAGGCGTGCACATCGCTGTGTAGTCCGTGTGCCGGAAGCAAAGAGCTGTGAGCTAGTGGCCCGTCTACAAGGAAGCGATCTGGTCCACATCTTGAAGCCTGTTGAATTGATTGAGCATAGGGCTGAAAGTTGCTGCGGGACAGAGCACACGCGCGGGCGAGTGCTGCTCGAGCGAGGGCCATTGCGGACTGCTTTCTATAGCTATCAACTTTACAGTATGTGACCGCGTTTAAATGCAGCCATGCACGACTTCTAAACTGCGAGACATGCAAGTGAGCTGCACTGCAAGACGCAACGAAAGGCTGAGTTCCGATGGCTTCATACGTTCCGAAAGCGGAATCCGAAAATTTTTTCAGGAAGATATAAAACCACCTGTGGACAGCAAATGCTTCTGTCAGACCAATGTGCTTTTCATGGGGTCGGCCTGGGGTCTGTTCTCACCAATTGGCGGTGTCAAGCCGGCTGAAGCGATCAAGCCACTCCTGGCCATTGCGGTGGTTTACTCTGCGGTCTACACCTCGTGAAACTGCGTATTCATCTGGTACACGATGTCAGCCACACTACGTTCATGAACATACCGTCAAACAGGCATCACCATCCTGCAGAATGGTGAAGGCTGACGCTGTTCTCGCACCTGCGCGGCGTCTGCGATTCGCATGTGTGGCTGAATTTGCCGCGGCAGTCTATGCCACAATCATCAGGTATTCAATTGTGACACATAGATCGACTGCTCCACTTTCCAAGACAATACCCGTACGTAAGGCTGCGTGTGCAGCGCAGCGGTCGTCCTCCTGCAGCTGCTGTTCAGGCGCTTGTATTCATCAGCCCGAGTTCGACTTCACTCAGCGCTAGGTGTCTCTGTACGGATAGTGCTTTTCACTCCCAACCAAGGATCATTCTGACTGATGCAGTCACCAGCCTCACCGTTCTGCTAATGTGGGCAGATTTGACCAGCCTGGCGCAGCTTCAGCAGGGCGTCAATTCGACCGCTCGAGACAGAGCTCTGTCGCTACGTCCGCGCAGCGGCCTGGCGCGTGCTTTGCGACCATCGCGATGCATCGACTAACACATGTCCTGTAGTACCTGACCTTTGAGCCTGTGGACGCTGCAACGCTGGGCAACCGGCTAAACGTCAATGACTAGTCCTCTCGAGATATCTCGAGATAGCCCGGTCTGGCAAATGGCTGTGTTTCTGCATGGAACACATTTACCATGGAGCTTCAGGCTGCTGATTTCGGTGGTGCATGCCCATGCGCACGCTGTGGTTCCTCTGGAGATATTGTGAGAGCTCTGGAGATGGGCCATGGCCAGAAACGAGAGTGTGGCGGAGTGCCGCGGCACGGCACTGCAGAGCGCCTTAAGATTGCAGCTGACACCCGTTGCCGACCGATGCACTGCCCGAACATGAAGGGAATGTATGGATTTGATGTCGGGGATGAAGGCCGCTGTTGGTACAGCAGATGTGACAGCCGGCGTCGCTGACGGGTCACCAGGCGGCCGCGATCCCCGTGCAACAAATGAAAAGTATGTCATCAATAGAATCGCAGCACTGTTGGGCACGTGCGAAGCGCTCATAGCGTGCTCTTGCACATATTTCGAGGCGATGCGGACGCCAAGGCGCTGATGTACGCGTCAGGGTGTGGCGCTGACCAACTCGAGGCTTGTCGTTATATGCATGATCGCCGTCACAACGCGGCTGTTGCTGCGGCTTGACTGTATTCATGATGTGCACACTCAGTGCCATGACGCTTGCCCGTGACCCATGCGTGCCAGCACGCGACTTCTAAGTGGCAGCAAGCACAAAGCAAAGCCCTGTCGCTACGGACTCACTCTGCTGAAAGCTCTTTATCGAATGGGTGTCGTCTGGGTTGATGGCGACTTTACCACGATGGTCCGCGCGCGGGCAGCTGTGATCCGACGCACATGCATGCGCATTGCTTGTGATCGACGAACTTTTGCATACTGTGGCTGGTGCGGTGAATTGGTAGGCTAAGCGGCATGCTGCTCTGCAGAATTGCGATATGTTGCTCCATCATGCCAACGTGTTCTCGCACCGTCCGCGGTGAAGTTTCCGGCAGTGCATGTTTCACGTCTCGAAGGCAGGTTCACGGCATGTGCTGGGACGAATTGCTTCATGGGCCGTCCGCATAGATGCGCATAAACTTGATTGTAAACTTGTGTGAACTCGTTTTGCTGGGCAGTTGACGCAAAAGGAGGCACGGCTGTCGCTCTGCGCAGCTCGCACATGGCGACGACGTCGCGGCGAAGGTACAATCATGTCTTCAGTAGATTTAGAATTCAGCTACCGATCCTAGCTGTCTGGCTTCTTCGGACTCTCCCCGCCCAATCAAGCGCCTTCCAGTGGCACGCTCGCTTGTCCCCATCTCGAGATGGCCACACCACCCGTGTCGCAGTGAGGAAGACGCTGCGCGCAGAAATGCTGCCGCATTTATCCATTCGGCGAGCTCTGCAGCAGCAGGTTGATGTGTCGCCAACTGTTGCCGAGAACCAGTCCGTGGAGCTTCTCCCTGGAAATGCAAACGCACTGCAGCCTCAGGTGTCGCCTCCACAGAATGATGCGGAGCGAATTTTGGCATTATCAGATGTCACTCGAAAAGTTACGAGCGCCGAGCAGCTTTCCCAGGCGATACTGGACGGAGCTGTGCATATCCTCATCACCTCGCACATGGATCTGCATATGTTACCGGCCACACGACCGCTGGTGGTTTCAGGGACGACCTCCATAAGGGTGTGTTCTGCTGCTTACGCATTTCTGTTGCGGGTGCAGCGAGACGCTCGAGCGTCGCATGCCCCAGCAACTGCTGCAACGGGCCACGCTCGCTGCCTTGACGTCCCATGCCAGACGACGTCACATGTTAAGTTGAACTTGAAGCCAGTTAAATGGGGTCCTGCGTCGTTTCCTTTGCGCCCGTTGCCACCATCGTTTGACGCCTTCGTTGCGGAGGTGTGTCACGCTCACGACCCCACTGCAGGGAAGCTGTCCCGGCGAGCCGTCTAGCACCCTCGAAGGCGCCGCTGCGCTCCCACAGCGTACCACACCGACCCAGTGTGTGCTTCGTGTCCCAGCGGGCCTTCTGTCAGCAGCGAGTGCTGAACGAGGCTCAGTCGAGACCCCCAGGCTCTGGTTAGACAACCTTTTTCTTACCACAGCCACTGGCCCCGAACCGCCGAGCTCAGCAAGCAACAGAACAGCCCTAAGGGTACAACAGCGGAGCTCTGATGCTGCTGATGGCGCAGTTCAACTCACAATCGGGAGCAGGAGCGAGGCCTGGTTGACCAACATTGTGCTTGAAGTTGGCCATGGTCATGGCCCAGCAGCTCGAGGCATTGATGTCCAATCAGCAGCTAGCCTCTACACACGAAGTGCGACCCTCCCTGCTCCCCAGACTCTGCACAACCCTCTGCCTCAGCTCTGGCCCAATGTTGTGCCCTCGAAGTGGGCCACTAGGCAAGAATCCGCAGAGATTTGAGATCTGGACCTTTGGCCAGTCGTCACTTCTGGTCACTTCTGAGGGAGACATGCAAGCATGTACGCTTAGCAATCATGTCTCTCATGGCTTCACGGCAAGTGCGGGTAGCAGATGTTTCTACTGGACCGCACAGAACCTGCTTGAACATGCTTACTAGCACAGGTCAGCAGCTGCATGCATGGCAGATGTACACGGCGCCACCTCAGCTGTCGTGGCCACCTGTGCACTGCTGCAGCTCCTGGAGCCACACCATTACCACAGCCACCCACATACACAGCAGGCCATCAATGCTCAGGGCACATATTCTCGTGTGTGAGCGCGCATGCAGCTGCTGAGTCAGCATCGGCGAGTCTTTGTGCCGGCCGCACAAACGCGAGGCAGGATCGCTCAAGCGGCGCAGGTGCGATGTGGTACGTCGTGCGCAGCTGACAACCACTGAGGGTGGAACGCCGAGGGCGTCTTTGTCATTCCGGCGTGTGGACGGCAACACTCGCCGCTTGTCTTGGCGGTGCAGCGGCTGCCCCCGTGGCCCCGGACGCTGTCATGCACACGCTCGGCCATTCACCCGCTTGTGCTATGCCATGCATGCGCTCCATGCATGCGCATAGCACTCTCAGTGCAGCTGGCCGTCGCGCCCGCGCCTGTGCACGGCCGTCTGTGTAGGGCCTGCATCGCTCCGCCTCGGTGTGAGGGCGTCGTGTTGCGTCCTTAGTCATCCCCACAGGAAGCGTGGAGGTGGGGGGCTCAGGGATGTATGGTGTTTCTACCGGTCAGTGTGTCTGCTGTGGCATGTCTCAGTTGTGCATGATCCTATGGATATGGCCGTGTGATCATACACACATGCCGTCGCTGTGCGTAATCATTTCGTATGCTACACACGCATCCCGGCGCAGCGTAGAGACTCACAGCGGGACACAGCAGCCAACACCCACCTGACGAGTGCACCCCTGTAGATATCACAATCGCCAGCGCCGCGGTCGGTGGCCCGCCGCTCATCGTGGCGATGCCGGGTGCCACCCTGCTGCTCAACCAGACGGCGCTAGTGAACGGCGGCGAGGGGGTTGCACTTCGCGTGCTTACCGCGCCGCCACCTCCAGCCGGGGTCAGGCGGCCGCTGGCTGCGGAGCCCAGCGACGCGTCGCGCGTGTGGCTGGAGGGGGTGAACTGGGACACCGCGGCCCCGGCGGCGCTGACAGTGGACGCGCGGGGCGGCGGCGATGTGCTGTTATTCAGCGATTCCGGGGATGAAGTCGTGGACACGGCGACCGGCGAAGCTGCCGCCGCGCAGCCGCTGCCGGAGGACGAGCTGGCGGCAGGGTTTGTGTCTGAGGCGTCGCCGTGGTTTCAGGGGGCCAAACAAGTGCGGCCCCGTGTCTCGCAGCGGTGATCGCCTTGGCGGGTCCTTCCATGCTCCGCATGACCGCGCCACGCGGGCCACAGCGTGCAATGGCCAAGGCATGCAATGGCCTGTGAGGCGCCTAACATATTCCAGAGCAGCACCCACAGTCACTTTGCGTCCCATATATCGGCCGTGTCCATGGCACAGGCGGATCTTCGTGCCGATAGCATCACCGATCCCGATTTGCGTGCGAGATCCCCTGTCTCCATCGATAGAAGCACCTGCATGCTCCAGCACACACGCAACACCTCCACTCGCGCATGGTGGGATCATGCTGCGTGCTGCAGGAGGCGCTGGACGCGACGGGCGTACCGTACTTCCTCGCATCAGGCGCGCAGGAGCGGCCCTCGGCGCCGGCGGTGCAGGCGGAGCCGGGCCGCGTGCGCGTCGTGCACACGCCGACGTCCTCTGCCATCGTCCTCGTGCCGTGCATCGTGGCCGCGGTCCTCTTTGCCGCCGTCGCCCTCGCGCTCGCGGTGCAGTACGCCCGCACGCACTCCTGCCGCCGCCGCTCTCTGCCGTCCACCATGGGCAAGTCGATGTCCGGCACGGTGCGTGCTGTGCGCTGTGACTGCTCGACTTCCGTGAGCGCGCGCCGAGCTGCGTGTGTGAGATTGTGGCTACAGGGGTATTCTCCGCAGGCGGTTACGGCGGGTGTGTGGTGCAGGACCGGTCAGTGCACTCGGGGGCGGCAGCAGGGCACAGCCGCAAGGGCAGCGGCGACGGCGGCCGCGGTGTGTCGGCGCACGTCAGCGCGGCCGGCAGCGACGATGGCGAGATCGCGGCCGGGCAGGGCCGGGGCGCCGCGCCCGCGGCCACGCCGCGGCCGCGCACGGCCTACTCCCTCGTGTCCGTGCCGGAACCACACTCCCTGCGGGCCGGCGGCGGCGAGGACCTCGAAGCCGCCCGCAGTGCCCCCCTCGCCCCCCCGGACGTCACCGAGGGCTCCTTCAACCAGGCCCTCCACGAATGCGCCTCAAGCCCGGGCAACAGCGGCCGCGGCAGCCTCTCGTTCTCCTACAGCCAGTTCCCGGACAGCCCGACCAGTGCCGTGAGCCACCTCAGTCACACCTCGTGGCCCGCCGGACCACGCACGTTGTGGGACGCGTCGCAGCCGCTGTCACACTCTCTCAGGCTCTTCACCCCAGCACACCTCTTAGGGGCGGCCTCGCCGGCCCCGATCGGCAGAGCAGCCGCCGCAGGGGACACCCATACGGGAGGCGCCCAGGCGGCTGTTGCGGTCGCGCCGCAGCCCACCGCGGGTGTGGCAGCAGTGGCCGCCGTACCGGGTGCGGGTGCGGCACCGGCAGACCACACCGCAGCGCAAGAGGGCCCCGCGGCGGCGGCGGGCGGAGCATACGGCGCGGCGCCGCGGAGCGGCGGCTCCACCGCCGTGCGAGAGGACATCAGCACGTTCAGCATCGGCCTGCCCGGGCCGCCCTCACGCCACGCTCCCGATGAACGCGACCAAGCTCTCACAGCACGTCCCTCCTCCGACCATTTCTCTTGCCCCCCCCCGTTCATTGTCCGTGCGCCTCATGTAGGCACAGCCTCCTTGACTGATGGCCAAGGTGCATCACCATCGACATGTAGTCCAGCACATCACGGCCAGCCCCCGCCACACGATAGATTCGTACTCTGTATGCATGGAGTTCATGCATGCAGGCCACACTCGACGCGATGCACAGCGCGGGCGACGCGCTCGGCGACCTCTTCGAGGTGATGTCAGCGGAGGATCGCCGGTACGGGCGGCACGGCGTCGTGCAGCCGGTGCGCCGCGCCGCCGACGGCGCCGCGATGGCCGCGAAGTTCTACCGCGAGCGCTCGGTGTTCGAGGCGGAGCTGCGCGCGCGCTCCATGCTGCCCCGCAGCGTCGTCCTCGCGACCAAGCTGGTGGACCACAGCACCATCGGCAGCGGCAGCGACAGCGACAACAGCGGCAGCGACAGCGACAACAGTGGCAGCGTCGCGGGCTGGAGCCCCCCAGCGGGGGGAGGCGGGGCGGGTCTGCCGCCGCACATCGTGATGGACCGGGGGACCCCCCTGGCCGACTGGGTCGCGGCGCGCGGCCCGGCGGCAGGGTTTGTGGAGCGTGTGCGGATTGTGGAGGAAGTCGCCGAGCGGCTCGCGACGATGCATGCGGCGGGATGGACACATGGCGCGCTCAAGCCGGGGAACGTGCTGTGGCGGGAGATAGGCGGCGAGTGGCTGCTGACAGACGTGTGCGACGCAGCGCTGATCGGTGCGAACCCCCCCCCCCCCCCCCCCCCCCCCCCCCCCCCCCCCCCCCAGTCCTTTAAACAACGCAACCCAATATGTAACCCAACAATGTCGTCCCCCGCGTTACCTCAAACAGATGTCCGTTGAACATTGTGTTGTGGCGCACTATCTCACCGCCATCAGCCGTGCATATCTTTCCTGGAGCAGCTTAGCGACGAGGGGCTCGGCACTTGATGGCCCCCGGATTCCGTGATTTGTTCCACATGCATGTGAACAGCTGCTTTATTGAACGCGATGTGTGCAGGCAAGAGGGGCGCGGTGTCATGCGTGCCGCCGCTTTCACCACCCGAGGCCGCCACCGCCGTGCGAGAGCAGCAGGAGGTGCCGGCCGCCGCCGCGACCGACCTCTGGGCCCTCGGGGTCATCGCGTGCCAGCTGCTCGCGCCCGCCACTGCCGTGCACGCCGCGATGCAGCCGGACAGCGCCGCCGCGTGGGACGCGGCGTGTGGCCGCGCGCCGTTCCCGTGGGAACCCGCCGCGCCGGAGCGGCCGGCGTGCGTCGCCGAGCTGCGCGGGGCCGCCGCGGCGGTGCTGGGCTGCGTGTCGCGGGAGCCCGGCGACCGGCCGACGGCGGCGCGCCTCGCCGCCGCGCTACGTGACGTGCTCACGGAGCACGAGCAGCCAGCCCCCAGCGTCTAAGCTGCTTCTGCACTGCATCCCGCCTTTCAGAGTATACGGACCCTCCGTGGTGTGGCTCCTGGTGCGGAATGAGGGAGCTGTAGGCTTCACTAGCGAGCCTGCAGAGAAACTAATCCGTGACCCTGGCGGCCGTGGTGGACGCGTGGTGGGTGTGCCGCGGAACGAGCGTGCTGTGGCTCCAGCACGTGGCGCCGGGACAGAGGTGGCAGATGCGCTGCCTGACCTCCACCGCATGCGAAGGAAGCACCTTGAAGACGTGCAGACGCACAGAACTGGTGATTGCTTATGGCCCAGGAGTGGATGGAGGAGCTGGCGCTGCGTGTGTGGCGCGGGCGTGGAGGCATCGTCGATGTTGCAGCGGTGTCGAGACGGGAGCTATGCGGCCTTGGTGATAGGGACAAGATGAGATGAAACTTGGGAGGGTGGCAGTTGCCGCCTCCTCTGCACGTTATTTCCTGTTGACTTGTGCTGACGGTGTGTGTGCGTGTATACAGTCGCGGCACACAACCGTGCTTGCTGTTTCAGTGGTGATGACGATGTGTGGCAAGTGCTACAGTTTGTGTGTACTTTGTGACGTGCCCTGCGGCGTGCAAACGATTTTGAGCACGCTGCATATGCTTGGTGAGCCTGCTCCATGTCGGCTGGATGATTTGCGAGACTGCTTGTTTTTGTTGGCAGATAGATGTGCACCAGCAGGTGCACAACCACCAGCACGTGAGCAAAGGTGAAGTATCTGTAAACAGTATTTCGGTGCACACAAGAGCCTGAGATGTGGTGCCACTTAGCACATTGAAGTTAATATATAATTCAGCCTCCGGTGTTCATGCCGCCTGATTGATGCATCAGTGGGAGGTGTGAACAGGCAAAGTGCGCCTATGCCGCGTGATCACGGCATCATGTGACTGTGGACACTGTCATGAGCGGTAAACGACTGCACAAGATCTCGGGCCGTGGTACGGCGGAGCACCCACTCAAATCAACCAACATGCAGCAACAAGCGGCAACCACGCGAGGAGCAACAAAGACAGACAAGCTATCATGAGCGATAAGGGCCTGTAAGGAGGGATGTGTGCTTTAACAGCCTGAGACTGGGACACGCATGACATGTTACAAGGGTACGAGGCCAGTGCTGCCAGGCATGCCACCGACACGGATCTCTTCACGAATCCATGGCTGCATCAGGGAAAGCTGCCATAGTGCCTGGACTGAAACGGACGGATCTAAACATTGAAGCATGTCCAGAACGACAGATTCCACTTGCACTGACTATGGACTTGTGCTAGTGTTCACAGCGGGCTTCGAGGGTAAAAATCATGAGGCCTGCTGCTGAGCTAGTGACACCGCTTTAGACTTCCTGAGCTATACACCGGACAATCTTGTCCCGCAGTTCAGTCTGCAAGGCGATGGTGCGGTCCAAGGTGGGCTTGACCTTGCTTGCTGTTTCAGAGTCAACATCTCCAGCTGACAGCAGGACATCGTCTAGCTGCTGGTACGACCGGATCAACATGTCCAGATTCTCGACAGTCTCCATTTTCAGCGGGTCAGTCTCGTCCATCAGTAGCGTCGTGTTCTTGACGATGATTCTGAATGTGCATGGATCTGCTAGGTTGAAGTTTTGGGTGACCAGAGATACCTTAGTGTCAAGGCTGTCAGAGCTGAAAGCCTCAAACGAATAGCAGTTACATGATGCTGTACGCACGGTCCTGATCGCTGACGCGTAGTCTGTGCTGCCGGCGTCCAGCAGTCGCTGGGCCTCCTGCATGCACAGCAGAGGACTGCAGTAGGCAGCACTTGCGGAAGCCAGCAGTGGCAATGGCCACATGTCACCCGAACATCGAGTCGCACCTGTAATCGCTTCAACGAAACGTCTAATGGCGCGGTCAGCTTTGCACTATTGGCTTGTTGCCTCGATTTCAAAAACTTGGCTGGTCCGTCCCAACCTGCAACGCTGTGGTACAGCTGAATAGATGCTAGTGCATCTCTGAAACATCAGTGGACAAATGCAGATCATAGGAATCTGGAGATTCTGTAAAATAAACGACAGGTGTCGTGTTTTTGGTCTCCGATGTGCAGTGCTACCGAAACGCACCAGCTTCAGCAGGACCTGCAGCGCTCAACGCCACCCCTGCGGCCAGAGCGGTGGTCAATATGAATTGTCGCTTGCTGAAAGCTGCATAGGTGCAGACGGAACGCTGCGATGCTGTACAGGAGCGCAGTGTCGGGGTTCCTGGCACGACAGGCCGCGACCAAGCCGTGCAGCAAACCATCCTATCTAATCAGGCCAGCCAAGTCTCAGCAGAGCTCGCGGTTTGATGAGCTTAACTTGCGTCCTGCTTGATGAGGTAAGATCTATATGTGTGTAGATGCGCTATTCCCCACAAGTAACAAAGAATCCGACGAATCTTCACAACTACAATTGTATAGCTTTCCGAAAGATCGAGCGACCCAGGACTGTTTCGAATACAGCGCCAACGACGGAGAGTATTCGTTGCGGCCGCTGGAAGTGTATGCGATCTTCCAGCCATCGAACAGAATCGGGTCTGATTGACATGCATACTGGCAGTCCTGGGGCCTAAGCAGCAGCATCATCCCAGGCATTACCACCCAAGAATGCTTTTCCTGTTCGTCTGTTGTCGAAGTGTTTGCTATGCAGTTCTGTGACACGCATATGTTTGCGTATGCAGATGGGCTCCACAGGCATGAGCAAGCGTCGAGGGGTGCTAGCACTGGCGCAGATTCGAGATCGCCGCTGAACCATGCTACAGGTGTGGGACGTGGTGAGCGCTATGATGTATGTTGCAGTGCTATGATGTATGTTGCAAAAAGCAGACAGGACATATACAAGCTTATCGATCGCCGAAAGCATCAGCGTTGGTGTCATAGCGCGGCCCCAGTGAGCCCTTCCACAATTTCGATCTGCATTTGCTCAATTCAAACATTGAAGTCAATAAAATTACGCAGCCGATTGCACGACGCAACCAGCTCAGATCTATGGAACACTGATATCAAAATGTCGGAAGGTGCCACGTGCAGGTACATGTCTAAGAATTGCCACGGCTGAGTGTACATGTCGGCCTCACGAGTCCCTGCATGTTTCAGTTCGACGATCGCTCGGGCATCCGGATGCGCGACGACAGCCTGTGTTGGAGAGCATGGACAGCAGCGGTTTCTCGCAAAATATATACATCTTTGCATGACGCCAATGCACTGGTCCTGCAGCACACCCTCGATCAACTCATGTGGTCCTGCGATGCAATGCCAGACTCTCTGGCACTGCACAGCACATTGTACACTCAATCGCACACACTGCATGGTACTACCTGAACGCAATATGCAGGCTGCTGCCACTGAGCAGCCATGGACTTTTGACTCAGATGCGTGCTCGTTACCTCGTGCAAGCGTGCTATACAGATCCTTGTCATCTCAGGTTGATTCAACTGGCCCGCAAAGTCCCATTTCGCCACTTTTCTCTGGCCACAGCGCCAGCCACACACTCGAGTGTGCGAGCGACGGCTTGATCTACTGGAGGGCGTGGCCCATGGCTGCTGTGCTTCTATAGTATTCTATGTTATAATGTCTGTGTCAGTGGATGGCTGGGACGTGGCTTGGTCATGCTATGTTCCTATGCAAGTCCTACAGGCCTACCTGCCGTTCCGATTGTGTCCTTGTCACACACGGAACCGCTGTATGCATGTTCTGCAGAGAGAAGTAGCGCACAGCCTCTGCTGACACCCCACGCCAATGGGGAATTAAAAACACAAAAACAAAGGTTGGGACCGAGCATGCCCCCCTATCTCAGATGCCTGCATATGCCTGGCACAGTATGCCTGAATGGCCTCGCCCAAATTCACACGAAATTGGTAAGCACTGGCTGCTGATCAACCACAAGACCGTCTCAGTTTGTATGCATGTTTGCGTTGTCGTATGCACTCTTACATAGCCAACACGTACAGAAACACCCAACACTGCACATCTGGTGTTCTTGTGCCCACCTGCAGCAAGACCCACCTGCAGCAAGACACCCGCAAGCATGAAAACAGGAGTAGTAAACAGGATCCTACAACAGCTGCTTGTGGAGCCCACGCCGATCGACCACCACTTGCCACCGGCTCGATCTACAGCCCCCTCTCGTACAACACCTCAACGCGCGGCACCAGCAGCTCATCAGCTCCTCAACGCCAGAGTCTCTGTGCTTGATTCATGGCGATGGCTAAGGCTCGCGGATCCGCACAGTCGCAAAGTTGCTACCTGCGTTGGTCTTGAAGATGCGGACGTCCTCGTCAGCAAACTTCACCCTGTGATAGCCCTTAAGGTCCAGAGGCACGCTCCCAACCTGCACACGCGGCCCAGCCTCACCTGCAGCTTGTGCTGGTTGGCAGAACCTCAGCTCAGGCGATCCAAGCGGTCGCTGCCCAGTCACACCTCATCCTTCAACTGGGCTATTCAACATCTGTGAGACAGCAGTGCTGGGTGATCATGCCCGATCACATTTGATGATTTTGAGTATTCAGGTTGGCTTTCGGAACAGCAGGCCCGCAAGTGCTGCGAGGCACACCGACGCTGCTGCAGCATGCCATGTCGATCAGTCTCGGATTCCACCAGCCCACAGCTACCGAATCGGCAACGCTGCGGAACCCAACGACGCTGTCGTCCGGCATCGCATCGCCGGGCCACCGCAATCTGCCTGACCGCTCGAGACTGTGGGTCTGCGCTGACATTTCTGTGGCACCCGACCCCCTCACCGAGGCTGCACAACGACACCAACACAGGGGCGGAGCCGAGGGACGACAGCACACCTGGAAGCCGGCGATCCGGAAGTCGTTGCGCAGTAGATTGAGGTCGATCTTGGTGT
Organism: Ulva prolifera; assembly: GCA_023078555.1. Classification (NCBI taxonomy): domain Eukaryota; kingdom Viridiplantae; phylum Chlorophyta; class Ulvophyceae; order Ulvales; family Ulvaceae; genus Ulva; species Ulva prolifera. The sequence continues at coordinate 6,079,123 of CM041196.1, forward strand.
CGCTGGAGATGGTGTAGTCCACGACGAGGTCGATCGAGAGGGCGCCGCCGAGGTGGCGGATGTTGGCCACGTAGTCCTTCTCCGTCGGGAAGGCCAGTGTACAGTCCCCCGTCAGCGGCCCGAGCTTGCCGCTCGCCGCCCCTGCACAGACACACCCGTATTCCTGCCGAGTCGAGTGGTGACGACCGCTTCAGGTGAGGATAGTAGTCTCGTGACGGCTAGCTCCTGCCCCGCGCATAGCTTGTGGACGTTGGGAAGAGATACATAGAATTTGATACAACTTGGGCGCGTGTGCTGCAGGCTCAATGGAGGTAAACTACAGAGCTTTGCGTGCGTTGAGACATGGAACAGCAGCACTGCGGAGCGTGCATGCATGCGTGACCTCCAAGCCGCCGGTGCAATGGGCTCCGCAATATGCGGGTGTTGTGGTACAAGTTCGTGCAATCCACACTGCAGCCTATTGCAACCCTCTGTGGCATAATGTGACTGGTGGAAGCGCAGTGCATTGCGACAAACTGTAGAATGTTGTATACATATGTGGAGCACCGACCACAGCATAAGCGGTCACTGGTAATACTACTACAACGTCCGCCAGGCCTCACCAGTCGTGTCCGTAAAGAGCACCCGCCACTTTGTCCCAGCCAGCTCCATCTTCGCCGGGTCGCTCCGCCCGAGGCCCTCAAACTTTCCCAGGTGCTCCACCACCGCCGCCACCTCCTCCGCTGAGAGGTCGTTGCCGTTGCGAGTCCCCGACATCTTCACCAGCTCCTCCTTCAGCTGCGCCAGGTCCGCCGCGCTCGTGGCGGTCCCCTGGCCGCCGGCGCTCGACTCAGAGGCGCACACCCGCAGCCTCAGAGCCCTGCTTCCCCCCCTGCGCTGCCAGTGGCGTTCACTTGATGACTGAGCGCTGTCGAGCGAAACGCGACAACCCTGGAGGGGTAGATATCAACTGACGAGGACGGGATGCATATGTATTCCTGCTTGAGTGTCGGCCCTCACTCGTCACAAGCACGAGCACGGCAGGCGCGGTGCGTTGTGCAGCTAGATGCCTGGACACAGATCACGTACGGCAGAGGACCCTCGATGTGCGTGCTCGCACTGCGGAGGACACATGCATATACATATGTGGCCAGGAGCGCGCCGCAGCCACATGTGTCCAGGAGCGCGCCGCAGCCACATGTGGCGGCTTGCGTATGCAGGTGCCGGCCTCGGGCCAAGCCACAACGATGTTGACACGCACACGCACATGCGTGGACGTGTGGACACCATGGAGCACGGTGGTGATTGGCCGTGGTGAGCACGTGGCATGAGGTGACGCCGCCACAGCATGCTGAGCTATGCCGGTCCCGGATTTTGGAGTTGCCAATGTACAAATGGATACGGATATGAGATCATGCATGCATACATACAGTCATGGGGCGGCCCGGGAGGACGGGGGTGCTACGGTGACGCGGGACTTGCAGAAACGCAATGCTTATCGTTTGTACGACCCTGATGCATATAGCTTTGTGCCGTTGTCACATGCGACGCATGGTCGCTTGTGACAGCCTGCTATGGATCACTTGAATCGGCTGGCGGCGGTCGCGTCTCGGTGTGGTGTTGTGAACCTTGGTTTGTTTGTGACGCATGCTCTAGAGCAGATCTGCGCTGGTTGAGTGTGGCGTTTTGCAAAGGGAATGTTGTTGTGCTCCGTGCCGGGCTTCAATCTTTGGATGGCATCACCGGCACGGCCGCGGCATGCGCTCATGCCCGGCCTTGTGCCATGAATGACTGAGTGGATTTGCGAGTGGATTCCGAGAAACGGCTCTATGCCCGGCCTCTGTCCTTTGTCACTACATACAGTCATGCTGAGCCGTGCGGCGTGGGGCTGTGCGCTGAGGGCTCATGATCAGCCTCGGCGTGTACATGTACACAGCGCAGGTGCAGACGGGGGCCGCGGCATCGACAGGAGGGACCGCTGAATGCGGGGGCTGCATGCAAGAGCTACAGCAGGGTGCGATGGAGCCACGGTGTTACCAGAGCATATATTACCCAGGTGAGCGCATGGTGGATGTTCCTAGATGTGCATGCATCAGAGCACCAGGGGGAGAGCAGGGCACCGGGCTGATGGTAGCTGCAGCCGCCTAGGTGTGAAAAGTGCGGTATTGATACGCGTATAGTACATGTGCCACCTGCGTCACTACGTTGGTACTTGTAAGCAACAGTTACGACGGCGAAGGCAGTGGAGCTCATGGCAGGAAGTCGGCACAACAGATCGTGCAGCTCCGCCAAGTTCCAGGCGTTGCAAAGAGGCCGCACGTTTGCCCAGTTTAAAGCGCTCTTTGTGATCAGAATGTCGGTGCCGGGCTGGTACATGGCCGGGTCAACATCGCGGGCCCCAGCACAACTGCAGAGATGCCAGTGGGCTGGCAGGGCATCATGAGAGAGTATCGAAGCGCAGGCTGAGTGACAGATCCTTCGACGATCAACACATCGGTAATGTAAGTAGTCAAATCATGTTTTAGTCAAATTTGACAGGCCTATCGTGGCTGTAGACCTGGGCAAGCACGCACCGAGGAGGGCGACGACGCTCAGCACCTCGCGGACAGCTCGGCACGCTTCTCCTGCAAAGCGCATCATCCAGTCGCACAGGCCGCTGCATTGTTTTAAAAGCTGCAGCCGACGTCCAGCGCTAGCGTCAAAGTATGCCAAGCGGTGGTATTGTTATGTGTGCACGTTCTAATTTTAAAGGCCACTCGCGGTGAGAACGGGAAGCAAGACGGGGCAGAGAAGTGAACATGATGATTGTAGATTGTTGAAAGTGGTGCCACCAGCCCAGAGCTATGGCACGGTGCGTTGCAATGCGTGTTGGTGGATTATGAAGAATTCGGCCCGCAGCTCCGATTCCACTATAGTAGCTAGCTAGCTACATCGCCTACATCGCTGCCCGATGTTGTACAGAAACGCAATGTACAGAGCGCATGTAGACCAGTTTCACCATGCTGCATAAAGTCGCTGCACCAAGGTCTCATGCCGCCAGTCTTCATCCGCATGTAAACGCTACTGTCCTGCTGTGGGCGCACCGTTCAGAGCTCGCTACGCGTTTCTTGCTTGCTCAGGCACGATCGTTCGTCTGCAACAAAACTTGTACGCGCATCAACGTAGCGTCACAAAATTGCCAAATCACCGATTGCCGAGTCGCCTGTGGGTGTGTGCCCTTGTGAGTGTGGAGGGAACGGTGAGCGTGGAAGCTGTGTTGTCGAGATCTTTGTCATGTTTGTAAGCGCCCGTGCTCTTTTCTGCAACACACGCATGCATATAAGTGCAAGCTATGGATCATACTCTCGCTTTGGCTGACACCTGTCCAGGGCGTGCTCAGCATGGCAATGAGCGTGCATGCAGTCCAGCCAAGCCCCATGACTGGGCTGCAACGCTGTGAGGACTCATTGCCGTGCTTGGGCGCTCCCACACTGCAGCTGATGAGACAGCTGATGTACTAAGTGAGGTAGAAAGTTCACTGGTTGATGAGATAACTAGTGTGCAGCTGCATGGCTGCAGAGATTTACATCTGAAGATTTTGCATGGATCAGGTGCAGCATCGATCCGGAATGTGTTGCGCCACCACCATGCACGCCCGAGGTGTGTTGAACATGATGCTTTCGCCATCGTGGATTCAAGAGGATTCAAGCTCAGCACCTACTGTTGTACGTCGCCCTGTGCAGGCATAGCTATAGCTATGTGTAAAGTACAGTAAATCTAAAGTTACTGAGCCGTATCCTATTGGACATTGACAACTCCGAGTTCACGGGACCACATGTGCCGAGGGGTAAATCACCTGGAAACCCCCCTCAGACGACCGTACGCAACTCACAGAGCCTCCTCCTGTGCTAAGCGAGGTGGTCACGTGCGGCCGTTTCGATTCCCCAAAGCGCACGCAGAATCGAACCCACGACCTCCTGAAACGGAGGGGGTAGCTTTTAATCCGTCCTCAACCCATTGGACCCATGTGCCGAGGTACAGGCCTGTAGCCTTGGTGACGAGCAGGATGTCCTGACTCGCTTCAGCAGCGGTCCATGCTCCTTTGAAATTAGGGATCGCACTGCCTGCGGTGGCGGCCCGCCCGGTGTCGTCAAGGCCGGCGTCAGCACCCCGTCCAGCATATGCATATGTGAGCAACCACCCCAGGGGCTGAGATCATCACATGATGTCAGTGTGCGCCCACAGCGGCCTGAACAGCTGTTGACAGCGTCATCTTGCTTCCCCCCATCCCCCATCGCAGGCTGATTGCGACTGGCGCGCCGACAGCTGTCTGATAACTAGTTATCAGCTGATAGCTAGCCGACCCTGCAGAGCGCCCCCGCTCGCTGCGCGACGCCAGTGCCCATGCATGTAGGAATGCTGCCGGGCGATGTGCGCTGTGCGCGGTGAATGTGTCCACCACTTCACGATGGGATGTACTTTACCGACGCCTGCATAGAATGCTGCGATGTGCCACATCCTCGTGCTTCCGCAGCGCTCTGAACGGGACTCGGGTCTTGGGACTGTAAAATCCGCCACATGGCCATGGAGCGGATGCCGCATGGGGCGGATGCATTCCGCCATGGGGTGACTGATCATCTCACATGTGACGTGTTGAATACGCGACTGGATCTAGCTGTAGTGTCTGCATGTGTCTGCATTGTGTTGTTAGATGCAGCACTGCGGGGGCACACAGTTGCAAGGTCAGTGGCAGCGCTAGGTCGCCTCGCGATAGTTGCAGTACTACCATCCAGCAATTACACCCAAATTTTCGGCATTTGTACTAGCTATGTGATTGGGCCGGACGACTCGGTTTTGGTCAGTGGGGGCAGACTCTAGAGCTGCAGAGCGTCACAAGACTTGTGTGCGGTGATGTACCCGTGAAAGTCGTGAGTGCACAGGGCACATGTAGATCTACAGCTGGGTGATCTGGGCCCTCATCAGTGACGTGGGGCCTGCAGCCCTCTAGGTGATGAGCAAACAGCGTTCGTATGACGTCAAGTGCGGAGTGCTTAGTGACAAGTGCTGCCAGCGAGGCACAACTTCACCTGCCGTCTGCATGTCTCCGCATTTAAAGGGCAAATTTTGGGTCTTCCCCACTTACACTGACGGCACGAGGGCGCAAGGACGCCTCGAGATAACGAGGCCAGGAGTCAGCCCAACGCCGAGTCCTGAACATGACATAACAGACAAGTACAGGTAGGGAAGAGACAAACAAGCACAGCATCGTTTCGTTGCTGATCCTGCATGAAGTCTACAGGTCCAGATTAATAAGAATCGCAGCAAGATTTGGTAGAAGTATGGCACCAAGAGGATACAGGCTACAGCACCGGCCAACTTGAAGATGGAGCAGTACATTTGACACATACTGAATTCACGCGTTTAATTTCGACGAGTGGAAGTTGCGTGGCGAGGGCGCGGATACCGATGGTTGTTGCAGCAGTCAGTCCGTCTCGCAGCGGAAGCACGGAAGCGACCAGGAATGTCACCGACAGAACAGATTTCAAAGCGTTGCTAGAGAGATGATGAATTTGGGCAGGATAGGAAACGGACTCTGGGCAGGACGGTGCCGACATGAGCCTGACGCAGCACCAGGATCAAGACGATGGTGCTACAGACTCCAGCTCAGGAATTCCAAGTGAATGTGTTACGGCCCTCAAATGGAATAGCTGTCAATCGAATCACTGAAGCCCAGTACATGCCACATGGTCAAATTGCCGGGAGTTTTATATCTGGAGGCGGGCTATAGCTAAGAGGAGGCTCCGATCTATGCAACTGCGCCTGAGTTTATGGGCTGTGAGACACATTAAAAGCAGACAATCTGTGCGGCGTGGCGCCGGTCGCCACAACATGGCTGCTGCTGGAATCTGCCCGAGATACACATCACTCCCGACCTCGTCTTAGGCACAGGAAATGTATCGCTGAAGCAAGCAGTGCGAATCATGATCAGTCGCCCCTCAGATCTATTGCTCCTGCTGGTGTCAGGACCACATAGACAGGCTTTGCGTGCATACAGACATTCGATGAGCTACTAACTGCTATGTCAGTAGCAGGGATGACACCTAACGAAGACTCTCACTGCAAGCTGATTATGTACTGTGACATATCGCGAGCATCAAATTCGGTCTAGAGACTCAGCATTAGACCAGAGCAAGACATGAGCTGATTGCAAACAGAATTACAATACATCAATACGCCACCATAACGAGGACCTGCTGCGGCAGCGAGCTGAGACCTGCCCAGGTGCAGAAGAGCGTGGACCTGCTGCGGCAGCGAGCTGCGCCTGCCAAGATCCAGATGAGCGAGGACCTGCCGCAGCAGCGAGCCGAGCCTGCCAAGGTGAAGAAGAGCGAGGACCTGCTGCGGCAGTGAGCTGAGCCTGCCAAGGTGCAGAAGAGCGAGGACCTGCTGCGGCAGCGAGCTGAATCTGCCCAGGTGCAGAAGAGCGAGGACCTGCTGCGGCAGCGAGCTGAGTCTACCCAGGTGCAGAAGAGCGAGGACCTGCTGCGGCAGCGAGCTGAGCCTGCCAAGGTGAAGAAGAGCGAGGACCTGCTGCGGCAGTGAGCTGAGCCTGCCAAGGTGCAGAAGAGCGAGGACCTGCTGCGGCAGCGAGCTGAGTCTGCCCAGGTGCAGAAGAGCGAGGACCTGCTGCGGCAGCGAGCTGAGACCTGCCCAGGTGCAGAAGAGTGAGGACCTGCTGCGGCAGTGAGCTGAGCCTGCCAAGGTGCAGAAGAGCGAGGACCTGCTGCGGCAGCGAGCTGAGTCTGCCCAGGTGCAGAAGGGCGAGGACCTGCTGCGGCAGCGAGCTGAGACCTGCCCAGGTGCAGAAGAGCGTGGACCTGCTGCAGCAGCGAGCTGAGCCTGCCAAGGTGCAGAAGAACGAGGACCTGCTGCGGCAGCGAGCTGAGTCTGCCCAGGTGCAGAAGAGCGAGGACCTGCTGCGGCAGCGAGCTGAGATCTACGAGGCTATTCAGCAACTAAAAGGCGCTGCAGCGTTGCCACAGGCAAATATGGAAGCCACAGGAAAAAGGGAAGCTCCATGAGGGCAATACTATACATGTATATAGTCTACAGAGCAGGACACGCGATGACGGTCCACATTTGTTAACATGCTATGTACAGCCAGCACAGAATCAATCGACTTGTGGAGCAGAACAGCAAAATCAACTTGCCAATGAGCAGAGCAGTATGTCAGGTGCCAAGCTGACGTGGCCTGAACATTGGTCTGCCATGGGCAGGAAGGACTAGCACACGCCGCAGGAATGGGAAAAAGCCAGCCGCGGGCAAAGGAGCACCGTCCTACCGAGGGCAGAGATACAACAATGAATCGCCATCTGGGCCGAGAGGTACAACACAAACGCGAACACAGAAATGAGCTGAGAGATAAAGCGATCACCTGCCACGGGCGAGGAGCCAAGAGAAACAGATAGAACATTGAACAGCGATGGGCACAGAGCCATTACGCGAGGCTTACAACAATGAATTGCCATGGGCACAGAGCCACGATCAGGTCGAATAGAGAAACGAATTTAGAACCTGCCATGGGTGCACCATGAGCAGAGCAGAGAGATACCAACGACAGGCCATGGGCACAGAGCCACACGCAGCGAGATCCAACAATGACCTGCCTTGAGCAAGGAAACAGAACAATGACATCATGATGCCACGGACGCAGACCATGAGGAGAGAGACACGACAATGACCGGCCATGGGTTGAAGCCATTGGCAGCAGGATACAGCAATGACCGGCCATGGGCACAGAACCTTGAAAAAAAAAAAAAAAATGAGAGATACAATATGACATGTGATATGCACGTACGGAGTAAGGAGTAGAGACTCAGAGTGTTCACATAGCACGGGGGAGGGAGAGAGATACAGCGTACCAGATGACATGCCACGGTCAAGGAAACAACGCAGTGAACTGACTTGCCAAACGCAGAGAATCGGCTGCAGCAGTGAACCAAAGCTGCGACGAGCAGTGACCATTCTACAGCATTTAATCGACCTGCCAGGCGCGGTGGACTGACCTGCCCAGGTGCAGAGGATCTGCTGCGGCAGGGTGCTCAGTGCTGCCAGCGGCAGAAGAGCGAGGACCTGTTGTGGCGGTCAGCCGAGGGCTGATTAGTTTCGACGATGGAGGGCTATAAATTCGCTGACAAGCAACAGAAGCAGTACGGAGAGGACATCATGTGGGGAATGCTGTACGGCTAATTGAGCAGAACACCAATTGAAGGACAGCTACTGAAAAAAAAAAAAAAAACCGCGCAGCCAGCACGGACTCAACTGACTTGGAACTGAGCAGCTCAGACAAATTTCATCAGGACTCACAATCAACAGACTAGGACCCCGCAATCAGTCAACGCACACCTGCTGCGGCTACCACCGAGTTTGACAGCACACCATTGGCAAAGAAATCAATATTGCCTATGACCAGCCGGTGGGCAGAGAGAATACCGCAATGACCTGACACGGGCCCAGGATCACGAGCAGAGAGAGAGAGAAAGAGAGAGAGAGAGAGAGAGAGAGAGAGAGAGAGAGAGAGAGAGAGAGAGAGAGAGAGAGAGAGAGAGAGAGAGAGAGAGAGAGAGAGAGAGAGAGAGAGAGAGAGAGAGAGAGAGAGAGAGAGAGAGAGAGAGAGAGAGAGAGAGAGAGAGAGAGAGAGAGAGAGAGAGAGAGAGAGAGAGAGAGAGAGAGAGAGAGAGGAGGGGAACATCATGTGGGCAATGCTCTACGGCCATGAAGCAAGACACCATTGACAGACAGCCGACTACACCCTCCGAGGCAAGACAGATGTTTCCTGCCAGTGCATAGAGTCCGAAATCACCAAGAACTTGACCTGCCATGTGCGGACAGCTGCAGATTCATGGCAGGCTGCAGCATCCGCTGCAGGTGGAGACAGCGACAGCAAGCCATGGGCAAAGAGCCTCTGAGAGCGCTGGCCGGACACTAGGCAGAGAGAATCCAGCAAGGACCTGACATGGGCACAGAACCCTGAGCAGAGGATGAATTTATGACTTGCCTCGGGCACACAGCCATGAGCAGGTAGATACAATCATGACCTGTCATGGGCACAGAGCCATAAGCAGAGATCTCCAGAAGCAGCAATCACCTTGTGATGCCCTGGTCAGAGAGATAGGCTGACAATTTGACGTTGCCACAGAGGGTGCACCCTACGTAGGCAGAGAGTCACAACAATGACCTGCCATGGCCCAGTATCCCGGGGCACATTGCCACGAACGGAGGAACAGATTCGCGATCGCCCGTCAACTTCAAGTTGAACGCAGAGAGATACAGAATTTACCAGTCAGGGCACACACTCATGATCACGAGCAGAGTGGGAGGCTCATGCCGTGCCATGGGCACAGAGTGATTAGCTAATAATGTCCAGCCGTGGACAACACGTACATGGACTACAGGTCCTGAGAGACAAGAGCAGAAAGATACATAGACCTGCCATGGCCACCGAGCCACAATAAGGAAATGAACCACGCATCTGTTGCGGGCTTAGAGCAATGAGCAGACACGTACAATGAACACCTGTCGCCACAGTGTTGTGTTATACAGCGCCATGGACAGCAAGATGTATCTTCAAGAAAGTTTCTGGCGGTTCAAGTTGTGTTGTTACCGCATATGCGGCTGAAGATCATATATACAGAGAGGCGCAAATTTCATGGTGAGTCTGCTCACACGGTATCAGGAGCACCCGTCAGAAGAAGGTAGCCAACTGGCCTGGGAAGATGCGATTATCAACGATTGCTACAGTGCTGCAATATTAATGTGGCCCATATCGGCCAGACCTGGCAACCACACAAGTGGCCAGTGGAACACCGGCTTACAGAGTCTGCTCATCACATGAGACTGGTGGTATAATGATGTACGCCTATCGCAGGTGACGCCCACGGTCAGCATAGCGTTCAAATGTAGCAGAACTGGCCATGCCAGTCCGCCTCATGGTGACAGCAGCCGGCTCCGCAGCAGCTTGGGCAGTTTGCACATGCCCTCTCCGGAAACTGTGCATAGTCTCCCCGCCGTCAACACCAAACCGCACGAGATTAGCCCTCACCCGGTTGCCGGCCGCCTGCGAAGACAGCCGCGGGGAACCAGGCCGCTGGGACCGAAACACAGCCCCAACAGGCGGACTGCTGGACCGGGCACGCCGCCACTGATATAGGAGGCGGAGGCGCCGGATAGCACAGAGATCTGAGTTCTCATGTATCGCAATCTCCTGGGTCTGGGGTCGCCGAAATTGCTCTGTCTTGCTGCGGCAGGGTACCATGAGAAGGCAACCAATCGGCACCTCTGAATGAGGAAACTCCCCTGCCCAGGCGTCACTGACCGAGACAACCGTACGGTCTGCGCACTGCAAATAAAGATCCTCCCAGTCCACATACAAGGCATCCTGACCCCTACGGCCACTGTTCCACAGATACAGGATATAGGTAGCATCCCTCAGGAGCACTGACACCCTGGTAGCCACACCAGCTGCCGCTGCGGCGCGCAGTTCAACGTCCATGCGACCAATTAGAGCAGTCACAGTCTGGGGGGTGAAAGGCACAGCACTGCGTGGACGCACCCCAACAACAGCCTGCTGCCGCTGGTAAGCACGCACAGCACCGCGCACCAGCTCAGATCGCACTGGATTCCCGTACCCCTCGTCACACCAGTCCCGGCTGCGTCCCCGGAAGTCGAAGCACCGACCCAGCGAACTAACCCAGCCTTGGAGGGTAGAAGTGGCCACACCCGAACAGGAGCGGCCGGTGAGGTTTGGGAGAAGATGCTCATGGAGGAACAAGCACACATGGTCCGGGCGGCAAGTGGCCCAGCCCTGGTCCACTGTGGCAAACATCAGCTGCAGGAAAGGCTCAAACATATCGTTGGCCTTGGAATAGTTGGACTCCGTTCTGGGATGACGACAAAAGGAGCGCTCATCAGCGATCAGTCGCTCACGCTCGGCGCGCAGCCGGGCCTCACGAGTGTTCGGAGACAAACACAGGCCGTCTGCAGAGGGGCGACCGGGCCCAAATCGAAGAGCACTGAGATGCCGCTGAGCATCAACCTGAACAGAACAAGTGAGAACTCAGTGTGAGTCAGACAGGAGTCAGACAGAGGTATGCTGCAAGCAGCGATTGGAAATGGATCTATAGGGCGGGAGGGGCCGGAAGAAGCTTCCACCGGGGGCCACCGTCTCATGCAAAACTAATCAGCGGCTACCATCAGCTGAACGATACAGTGTAAAATCAGTCTCTTCCCCACTTACACTGACGGCACGAGGGCGCAAGGACGCCTCGAGATAACGAGGCCAGGAGTCAGCCCAACGCCGAGTCCTGAACATGACATAACAGACAAGTACAGGTAGGGAAGAGACAAACAAGCACAGCATCGTTTCGTTGCTGATCCTGCATGAAGTCTACAGGTCCAGATTAATAAGAATCGCACCCACCCACCACCCGATAGCAGAGGAACGGAAACCGCCGGTGCACAGCTCGAAGAAGGGAGGAATGCAGGAACACCCCTGCACACAGAGGAGAAATCAAGAGAGAACCGAGACTCGAGACTGAGAGATGCAACAAACACGAGCAGAGCCCAGAGCTAGAGAGAGACAGACACACGCTGTTGGTAGCCCGCTATACACTCCCCAGCTGTGAAGGCAGACAGCTGGCAACAGACAGCCCGACATGCAAATGCACATGTAGCCACACATAGCCATCAGTCATGTCGTGGCGGCGCGGCGCCCACCCGGGGGCCGGAAGAAGCTTCCACCGGGGGCCACCGTCTCATGCAAAACTAATCAGCGGCTACCATCAGCTGAACGATACAGTGTAAAATCAGTCTCTTCAGTGTCACAAATGGCAGTAACTTGTCGCAATCATCCTCGCAGCGGCTGTGTGGTGGCCACGCGACAGGTTACAGCGGCTAGACCTAACAGCGCTGCTCGCTGCCGTGGCTGAATGCTGGGCATTCGATCGGGTATGCTTGAAGGCGTACGCGGGATATCGGATGTATACATTGTTGAATTTGGCCCTGTACTGCAAGACACCTGCCATGACTAAATGGAGCAGAATCGAAGGTGCCTTCACGGCTGCCGACTCAGTGACGAGTGGCATTTCCATGCACTGCCATGCCTATGCAAACAACTCCAGCAGCTGCATCGCAGTTGTACATACGTGCACATGCCGGTGATATATCCCGCTTTATACGATTGCGGTTGACGTGCTTTTCATATGTGAATGTGCACACGTTCGCTAGACCTGTTTCCCTGCGCCTGATTTGCGTTCATGTACGATTCCGAATCACTGCAACGTGTGTACACGCGCACTCATGCAGCTTTCATCTGGCACTGTGAAAGTTTGGCGGAAGGCAGGTGTGCAAGTCGAATCGAACGCCTGCAGTATCAGGCTTTCGCACTGAATCGTGCCAGCGAAGGATGTCGCCGATGCAGCTCCAAGCGGGCACGTGCACCGAACAAGCACTCGCGTGCAGACAGAATCATATGATGCCCTTACCATTATTTTCTGCTTCTGCGCCTTGCGTGTTTCTGTCTCGGGATGGCCCTCGGGCAGCTGGTTGAACTGCCTGGGACAATGAGCAATGCGTCGAAACAGGCCATCGCTTTGCATGCGAGGGACAGCAGTGAATCATGTCTCATCAGCTTCCGCAACTTCTGCTCCTCTTTGGCATGACGTGCTCGTGGGTTGCATGTCTGCAGCAACAGCATCCCGTTGTGCCACATGTCGCGGCCTGGCAGCGCATTCCGGGCACTATCACGATTAGGCAATCTGCATCGCCCTCACAACTCAGTCTGTTTATTTTTATAGATGCATGTCAGATGCAGGCGATGCAAGCGGGCACAGCGGTCGAGGCACCTGTCGGATCAAGAGCTGTCGGAGCTCCCAGGCGAGCGCACCGGCGCGTTTCACGACTGTCCAATGTCAAGGCAATCCGCGAAGGAGGTCAGAGCGTTCCCTGTGTTATTGTTACCAAATCCATGTTCTCACAAGCACTGCCTGCACATACCATGGCCTGGCCTTGACGGCATGCCTCCTTCGTCTGGACAATTCCATCGACAGGGATTGAACAACCATCCAATCCCACGGTTGTGCTGCAGCCCAAGGTGCAACGCATCGCCTAGAGAAGAAGAGGTTATAAGCACGGTTGCTCCGGCCATGGAGGAGGCTCTCAGGCACCAGGATGGCCGCAAACTCGCTGAGCAGGTGCCCCTCCCTGCCCACACGCTGCCACAGTGCAGCCACCATCCACATCACCACAGCACTGAACGGCTGGCGAGTGCATTCCAAGTCAAGACAGTTCAGTAGACACTACTGGCCCACCGCCTTCAGTCGAATGCTCAAGTCCGCCAGTGCTGAGCTCACTTGGGCAATGCACTTCATCTCTAAAACAAACAGCGTACTATGTCGACTTTTTCTTCAAGGCGGCACCACACGCCGTGAAGCAAGCGCATACAAGATGCCCTATAGATTCATGCAGTGGCCACGTGGGTCACGTTGCCTCAACTGTACATCCATCTGCTTTCTCTCTTGTTTGCACACCCTCTTGCAGCAGCGCATCCCACGCAGACCCGGACGGCCCGGGGGCGACTGCTGCCATCTGCAGACCGCAGAGCTGCCAAAGCTGACTGGCTACGCCTGTGACTGGCCATGCATGGTGCAATCACGCAGGCACGCTCCCACAGCTGCAGGCTGCCCATGCCTTCTGCCTGGAACCCAACTTTTGTTGACAAAACACACACAGAGACACACTGCCAAACTGCACTCCCCCACCTGCGGCCTGAGTGGCTCTGTGCATACAAATCACGTGTGGACGGAGCGTCCTGTTCTGTCCCCTCAGTGTGTGAATCGAGTTTGCTGCCCTGTTGCCTTCATATCAACCACTCAGGTGCCTTCAGGTGTCATGCATCACTGTGTTCACCATGGCAGCATTGACCACAGGGTACCGTCTCGAAATCTCGATTGGATGTGAGCTTCAAAGCCATGTCGATTGCGCACCTGACGTTGCCGACACTCTTGGGCCGAGGCAGCAACCCAGAGTGCGACAAAAACAATGGTATCGTGTTCACTTGGAGTCAACCCAGCACAGCCAAGATCAGAGTCCTCTCATGCAAGCGGACTGGGAACGCCCACCAATTCGAAGTACACCGCAAAGCTCCGACCTGCTCCAGCGGCTCTGACCTGCTCCAGTAGCTCTGACCTGCTCCCGCAGCATGAAGCAGCGACTCTAGCCTCCAACACACACAGCGACCACATGCATCATGCATACATGCGTCTCATCCCCCGAACCTACCCGCATGCCATCTTGAATTCGCTCAAGGCAGATGGGAATGGCCGGGACTGTCTGAGCTTGTGCAGGCGTGCACTGCGTGGCACACCACGGCCAAGCCTTCACGCACGATCGTGAGAAGGTGCCCCGATACAGGTGCCCCGATACAGGGTTGCGCGCCATGCCGCCCTTCTGTGCGTTGCGGTGTTTCAACGCATGTGACAAAAAGCGTTCATGGCGGGCGAGCGTTGCGGTGACGGGGCCTCGTGGCGCAGGTGGTGCTGGCCGTGAGGCTGCTGCAAGACGGCGACCCCCAAGCAGGCCCCGACTACACCACCAGCTACGGCTACGCCTCCTCCCCCGGTCCCAGTGGAGACAGCTACGGGGCCAACTACACGTACGGAGTCGGCGGCCTCGCACAGGCCGGCCCCGACCCCGCGGCGGCCGCGGACGCGGACGGCGGCGAGCTGCGCGAGAGGAGCGGCGAGTCTACAGAGGCTGCGGCTGGCGAGGCCGGCGACAGCGGCTGGGGTGGTGGTGGCGAGGGAGACCTGGACCCGTTGCAGCCAGAGTCGCTCTCAGCCTGGAGCGGCCTGATGGGCATGATATTCCGCAGCCAAGACATTGCTGCCGAGGCCAGTGCAGGCGGCGGCGGTGGCGATGCTGGCGCAGGGAGTGCTGGTGATGGCACCTCCGGCGATGGTCCCGTGGATGATGGTGGTAGCGGGGGTGGCAGCGGGATGTTCGGTGGCTTGTTCGATGGATTCGGAGGCTTGGGCGGTGATAGCGGTGGCGATGGCGGGGGAGGGGGGGATGGGGGGGGCTTCTTTGACGGAGGGGGGGGCTTTGGCGGTGGAGGGGATGGAGGGGGTGGCGGAGGGGACTGATGATGCACCACTGTGCTGCTCGCCGCTGATTGCGTTGAACGTCACCGCGACGTTGGTTCTTGGACTTGTTTAAACTGACGGTCGCGGCTGCATCGCTGTTCGGTTGTAGCTCTCATGCATGGGTGTTTGAGGATATGTGCTTGTGTTGGAGTGGGCCTGTGCGGTCGCCCACCGGCATCAACGCTGCTGCTCGAGCTGCAGCCTGCTTTGAATTGTGCTTGTGTTTGAGTGTATGCTACCCGCTTGATCTTCCGCAGTCGGCTGAGAGGGCTGCCAGTCATGGTTGCTGCACAGTGTCTCACAAGAGATATCACCGGAGCACATTGCGTTTGCCTGCATGACCTCTTGTACCTGAAGCACTTCATGGCACTATGTGCTGGTCAGGCTCTGGTGCCGACACTCGTGATCTCCGGTGCCCGAAGCCGGAGCTGAATTTGATTCCAAAAATATGGACTTTGCTGTGCGATGCCTGCTGTGCTGTCAGTACCTGCCTTGTCGTCGTGGGCTCTGTAACATGCATGCAGGCAGTTGTACACTGTTGAGGTGGCATGCACCCTTGCACGCTGGCTCGGACATCGGCATTGCCCAGATCTTTGAATGTTTCAGAACACAGCTGCAGAACAGGCTACCAGAGTTTGCAGTGCTCTGCATATATTCTTGGCGCTTGCTGCCTCGGCAAGTTTCCGGCTGCTTGCGTCGGAGTGGCGGCATCAATCGAGTAGGCCCAATACCCTCGCCCCGAGAAGCTATCAGCATACCTGGTAAGCGCACTGACGTTAAAGCCCACGCTCACTCACCCTGGGGGGGGGGGGGGGGGGGGGGGGGGGATTGGCACTCAGCCCTAGGAGCTCATGCACGCCCCCCGGGAACGGTCTGGAAAGCGCTGGGAACGCCTGTAGACTGATTAGACCCTCCTGCGTGCCGCTGTATCTTGGTTTCAGGGCAAAATCGCACACTTCCATCAAATTCGTATGCATGGCTGGGCAGAAAGGAGCAGCTCGCCCTACAGACGCCCAGCGCACGCCCATTGACCTGAGAACATGCTAGAGATCTACAGCCTTTCTATATGATGGTTCGGTGTTGTGTGGTTCTGTGGGCGGTCCAGTAGCTCCTGTCACATGTATGGCTCGCTGCACGCCACCAGCACTGTAGAAGTGCCAGTGTAGGACTCGAGGATGTGAATGCGATTGCTCTGCGCCTACATGCCTCCCGGTGGACGTGCATGAGGGAAAATTGTCCAGGGCGCACTGCCCATCCCCCTCCCAGGGCTTCCCCTGCTGAGATGCCTCGGACCTTGCACACAACACTGTTCGTTCGAAGCGAGGTGTCCACCATGCGTAGAGTAATGCGAACATTTCCGTGAGGCATCGTGGGCGCTGCACAGGCTGACGTGGACAGGCAGACGCAACGCTAAGATTGACTTGGCAGCCCATCAAGATTGCGCACGGTAGGACTGCAAATTGTAAGAATATCGCTATCAAAGTACACTCGAGCTGTGGCTCAATCCCGCTGTCGATCGCTGCAGTCTGGAGCCTCCCATTTCTGAGGCACTTCCCGCGGAGCGAACTTGGCCCGTCGTAGTTTGGGGAGAACGCTCCGGACGAGCATGACGCGAGACAAAGAAGACGCATCAGTCGAATGGTGCGGTGGCTCGCATCACTACTGCCGCGCTGCGAAGCGTGCGCATGCCGTCGGTGCAGCGCTGCAAGAGGTGCCCATGTCAGAAACTGAACACCTCCGCACCAACCATGCTGCAGTGTCACAAAAATCAGACGGCTCGTGGTTACATCTTGCAGTTTATGAACTATGTCTGCGCATGCGTCCCCCTCAGCCTGTCAGATCAGTGTGCGATCTGTGTGGCTCGGGTGTGTGGCCCTTTATCGCGTGTGTGCTACTCTTGGAACAATTGTAATTGATTGAATACTATCACATAATTTGGACTGACAGCCGATAACAGAGGAGCGCCCTGGTGCCTTGTCAGCCTGTGATCTGGATTCAACGATCACAAACCAGATGTGAAGCAAATTAGGTGGCCACCGTGCCTTGCCACCATGCCATCAGCCTCAGCACACCAACATCATGCACATGTCTGGCTTCGATCGGTTTAGAGCGTTTGCTGTGCCAGTGGGGCACTGTCCCAATTCGCACCTCATACAGCATTCGCCCTCACGCTGACCACAGGCTCCGTTTGCTCCAGTAAGCGCAGCAGCACAACTGTCTCAGACGCACATACTTAACATACGTACGCTTAGTCTCGGGCAGCACCGGACCAGCTGCCGTACGCGTGTCTGTATCTTACATCTGGCTGTGCTGTCGCGCTGCGGTGCGTTTCTGGGTCAGTGCGTGTTCTGCTGCAGCTGACAGGTGAGGCATGCATGCTGCGTGGTTCCATTGCTTCCCTTGATCATTGTGCATCCCAAGGCACCGCGACAACTGATAAGGCAGCCTGCTGATCTTGATGGTTGTGGGCGATGTGCCCTCGCACCATAGGAGCTTTAATGGTGATGAATTCACAGCCGGCTGCGGATCTGTGTCGTTTGTTGAGAGCATGATGGGGTTTCGGCGCGTGATGGGTGTTGCGTGCGTGGGTGTCTGGGTATGTGCTTGGTCTGCTTGCTTCTTTCGCGGTGCTGCCCGCCTTGCCACCTTTCTCTTTTTAACACAGTCTGCTGCGTTCACAGCTCAAGGGTGACATGCCGTGCAACACCCGCTGGGCAGCCTCAGACCATTTTCTGACAGCAGTGCTCAGTCGGCAGCACAACTCAGCTCCATCGACAACATGCATGTTGCTCCGAACGTCGTGCGCTATTTGAGGGCACCCTCAATCACCCGTACGTGTACCGGCACCATAGACAGTGGCTCATGCCCCTGGTTCATGCAGGGACGCAGCGGCTCCCATCATCCTCCCCAGCACGCACAGCACGGGCAGCAGGGAGGCCGCCCTCGTCTACTTTTCCGGTGGAGGGGTCGATGCCAGGCACTGTGTGTCCCTCGTGCGCGCAATTCAAGCGGAGATGGCGGCTGCCGGCACGGCACTCCATGTCGCCCTTCCGCCGGCCCCACGCCTTAGCCCCGCCATGTTCGACGCCACCGGCCAGCAGTCCCTCATGCACCCGATGCTAGACTCGGCGCGGGCCGCACTGGAGGATCAATGTGGGTTCCGCGCCACGCCCCAGAACCTCTTTCTCGGCGGGCACTCCTTCGGCAGCATCCTTGCGGCGCATGCCGCATTCCACAGCCCCGGGACCCCTGCAGACACAATCGCCGCAGAGGCGCACGGCCTCTGCGTGGTGTGTCACGGCGGGTACATCCGGGAGCAGTACCGTGAGTTGGAGACGCTCCGTTCCGCACCGACCGCGGAGATCCTCGGGGACCGCGACGGCCTCATCCGGCTGAACAATTTTGCCGTGCTCCGCTCCGAGATCGACGCCAACGTGCTAGACGCTGCCGAGCGTGCCCGGATCGCACCTGTGGTCATCCTCCCAGGAGTCTCACACACCTCGTTCTGCGATGGCGCGTCAACGGCGTATGTCGCGCCGCGCGACACCCCGCCGACCGCACCTACCGCCGCCGGCACGGCCGCAATCGCCGATGCAACTGCGAAGTTCATGCTCATGTCGGACCCAGAAGCGCCCGCCGACGCTGTGCGTGCTGCGGCCGCGTTCTTTGAGGAGAGCACACGCAGCGCCGCTGCGGACTTTCTGGACGTCTACCGCGACGCGCTGGCGCGGGACGAGGCCGGGGACACTTGCCGAGACGTGCAGCGGCTCGTGCTTGGCCTGCTGCCCTGCGCGGGGCCGCAGATCGAGCCACGACACCCTGAGGACACAGGGTTCGGTGAAGACCAGGTCGTGGTGTTGCAGCCGCGGCCGTGGAACACACAGCCACCGGAGGACCCTGACACTCCGGCCCTGGAGCATGACCGGCCGTTCCTTTCATCTAAGCCAAAGCTATTTGAGGAGGGCGGTATGGGGGGCCGCAACAGTGACAGTGGCAGTGGAGGGGTGGGCTCCGCTGAGCACCCTGAGCCGCCTGCAGGGCGTGTGCACGTGTGGCCACAGTCGTCCCTCGCCCTGAGATCACCCGCAGTAGCTCCCCAGACAAGCATGCCCTGGGCGCCGACGCAGCTGCGGTGCAAGCTCAAGTCTGGCCACAGTGTCGCGGCCGCGCTCGCAACCGGCCTCGGCATCTTCCCCGGCGGTCCCGACTCCGACTCCCCCCCTAGCCACCCATCGCCAAAGGCTGTGGACCCCGATCCAGAGGCTCAGCAGGAGGCCGAGCGGCTGGACCCATTCACAGCGGCGCGCATCAATGAGCACATCGTGCGCAGCGTGCTCAGCAGGCTGCCGCAGCGCGTGCAGGAGCTCTATGAACAGTCGCCGCGGCGGCTCGCGTTTGGACCGGATCTGGTCCTGCGCGCAGCCCCCGCCTGGGCCGCTTCGTCGCTGTCGTTCACCGATCATGTGGACGAGTGCGAGGGCGCCTCTGACAGTGGTGGCGAAGCTGTGTGGCGACCGCCGGCAGGCGCGGGGGGTGTGGTGCTGTGCAGCCCGCGGCTTACGACGCCGCCGGGCGTGACAAGCTCTGATGGCATGCTCTGTTGCACTGTGATTTCAGAGGCCCAGGCGTTTGAGTACATTATGTACGAGAGCCAGAAGGGCGCCGGCATCGAAGTAGACGCGGAGGGGCTGCTGTTGCAGAGCCGAGAGGCCTCGGAGGTGCCTGTAGCCGCGGCCGTGTCGGGCTAGTGCCTCTGCATACAGGCCACCAAGTCCGTGCACACCTGGCAGAGGAGCTCGGGGTGTTTGTACTGTACATTATGTATATGAAAGTGCCAGGTGCAGTATGGGGCGTGAGATTGCAGATGTATAAGAAACCATAAACGTTCAACTCCTACGACTGCATGACTTACGTATGTGCATCTCGGTGGCATCGACACGCATGCTGCGCTGGTCATGACGCATAAGCCCAAAATTCAACGCCCAGTCAGTCCCAGGCTTCGGATCCTCAGACTTCTTGCACCTTGTGTACATCACCGTCGCTCGTGGATTCTTGACCATGTGTAGCCACGTGTGAGCTTTTTGCTCTTCTTCATGTGTTCATAGTGCTTGATTGGGATTGTGGCTGCTTGTGCCAAATAGGCCTGACCAATGCAGAGGGGTCCGCAGCCGTGTCACAGAGCAGCTATCAGCGATCGTGTGACGTTCACTGCTGGCAGTGAGGCATGCTGGCCTGCCCTCTACACCGGTGTTCAGCCAATTTGGGGTGTTGGAATCTCGCATGGGGCGTGCGTCACGTGCACGCGACACCACTCACCACACCGCCACGCCATGCACTCCACGACATCAGTGTTGCTAACTGGATTGCAGATTCGCGAAACACGCTAAAAAGCTGCTGGTGAATGCCTTCGATTTGTGAGACTGAGTGCACAGCAACTTTCAGCACAGAAAATGGTGAAGCTGAAGCCGTTGAGGATAGATAGTAATGTTTACACGAGATAACGATTGGAATACTGAGTCGAAATCCGTAGGTAAACTGTGGCGTCTTGCCTTATGTACCTATTGTGTTCAGAACAGTGTCAGCTGTGCCACCCTGGCAGCAGCCCGCAGCGCTGCAGTACTCGAGATAACGAGGCACATTGCAGCTTCAGCGAAATGGCATCAGTCCTCCCCTCTAGCTGTATGCTGCACAGGAGAAGATAGCACACAATCAAAATCAAAACAATAGCAGAGCAGACAAAGCTCAGCTCAGGCCTTCTCGATCAGGGCCGAAATAATCATGCAAGGCGTTTTCCCAAACTACATCCACCTCATCATCACTTCCGTAGTCTTCATCGACTTCAACTTCTTCGATTATTGATAAACCGTAGGTCTTGACGGACGCACACTTCAACTTCTCTGTGCGCTTGAATTTCCTCTCAAACAACTTCAACAACTTCCTTTCTTCTGGCTCTTGCAGCTTGCTCTGATGAAGCCACTCAACTCCGCCATCATGCCTCACCACGAAGTACTCCGCAGGGATGTCCAGTAAGGATGATAGACGTGATGGAGCTCTACCAGCAGCTCGTTTGCGATCTAGGATCTGCACAATTGGATTGTAAGAGGGCTGCGGATGCAAAGCCGGATAGGAGACATCGATGTCAGTCGTCCCATCGTGCAGCCATGGGCGCACATCACAAACGTTGAAAACGTTGTGGATTCGAGAATAAGCGTTAGGCAAATTCAACGTAACTGTACCATGCTCAGAGACAGTGACAACCTGAAACGGACCAACGTATTTAGGTTGCAACTTTGGTACCTGTGTAGACGTGCGAACAACATCCAACACTTTGGTAGACACCTTGACCATGTCACCTGCCTGATAGACATGCGCACGATCAGATGCTTTGTGAGCACGGATCATGCCTTGTCGTGCATCCTCGAGTGTGAGGTGTACTTTGGCGAATTCGTCAACGCGCTCGTGTAGCCACACTTCGACATCAATGTGAGGCGATTGCGTCAAACCAGTGAGAGGTGCACGCAAATCACGAGGACACCAGCCAAACAGTAGTCTGTGAGGCGTATATCCTGTAGCAGAATGGACAGTGTTGTGATATGCGAACAGAAATGCTGGGACTCTGCGTTCCCAATCAGTCTGATACTGGTTCACGTATGAACGCAATGACGTGAGAAACACGCGATGGAATTGTTCCGTTTGACCATCGGTCTGAGGGTGGTACCCAGAGGAGAGCCGCAATTCGACTCGGAGGAAGCTCTTGAGAGCTTGCATCATCGACGCAGTCAGCCTGGTGTCGCGATCACCAACGATCACTTCAGGTAGGCCAACCCAGCTAAAGACTCGCTCCCACAGGATGCGGATTGTGTCTTTAGTGGTCGAATGCGTAGCAATCGGGACAATGATAGCCCATTTACTGAATTTGTCAACGATGTTCAGTACAGAATCGTAACCTTCAGCAGTCGTAGGAAGTCCTTTCAACCAATCGAGTGTGATTGTATGGAAAGGTCCTTTCGGTACCTCCAGCGGATGAAGCGGAGGCTTCGGCTGAACTGTAGGCTTGTTCAATTGACATTTCGTGCACCGCAAGACGTAGTCTTTCATGTCTTGGCGCATAGACTGCCAATAATAATGCTGCGAAATAGCATGATAACTCTTTTCCCAACCGAAATGTCCGGCCAATGGGGAGTCGTGATACTCCGACAGCAACGAACGACGCAGCAGGCCTTGGTCAGGCACGTACACCGCATGCACCTTGTCACGGACGTAGTACAATACACCGTTGTGCAGCGCGTAATGCGAGGTCTTCGAGACATGCACTGGGCCTTGCAGCGCTCGTTTATAGAGCCTGTAAGACTCTCTGTTCTGCTTGACTGCAGTCTGAATGCGACTGAGCCAGTTGTCGTATGGCGCGACTGCACCGATAATCATTAGCTTAAGATCTGGTCGACGTGACAGACCGTCAGCGAAGTCATTCGAGTCACCCGGAATGTACTTGACAGTGAGGTTAAACTCGGACAGGAACTGCTGCCAACGGACCTGACGCGCTGAAAGCGACGCCTGTGTCATGAAATGTTGCAGCGGCCTGTGATCAGTCTGACAAATGACTTTGAACTCAGATCCGTATAGAAAGTGTCGCCAGACACGTAGTGCCAACACGATAGCGAGGAGCTCTCGCTCGTGCACAGGATAATTTCGTTCAGCGTGGTTGAGGCTGTGTGAGAAGAACGTTATGGGACGTCTTTGCTCTGGAACAGGCTCCTGTTCGAGGGATGCACCAACTGCATAATTAGATGCATCTGTGACAACAAAGAAAGGTTTCGATGTGTCTGGGTGCATTAGCACTGGTGCGTCGAGGACTGCTTGCTTGAGCTTGCACAAGGCAGCTTGCTCGCGGTCGCCCCAACACCATGGCGTGCTCTTGCTAGTGAGCTCTGTGAGTGGAGCAGCGATATCTGCGTAGTTCTTGATGTACGCCCGCCAGAACCCAAAGGTCCCGAGCAGAGAGCGCACTTCAGACACATTGGTTGGTTCGGGCCAACGCTGTAGTGCCTCCCCCCGGAGAGGGTCGATGGCCATGCCATCGGCGCTGACAATGTGACCGAGAAAATCGATCGTAGTCTGCAGCCACATGCACTTGGACGGCTTAACGTACAGTTGCCGTTCACGCAGCCGTTGTAAAACAGCGCGAATGTGCATTAGGTGCTCTTCACGAGAGCGACTGAATATGCAAACATCGTCAAGATAGATTGCGATGAAATGCAAGAAGGACAAATACTGGCCCGAAGGCAGCCGTACATTATCCCTGAACGCATCGTCCATCAGAAACTGGAACGTTGACGCTGCACCGCACAAGCCCATAGGCATGACAAGGAACTCGAAGTTCCCATACGGCGTGGTGAACGCAGTCTTAGGTATATCCTCCTTTTTCATTCGGACTTGATAGTACCCATCGAGCAAGTCCAGCTTGCTGAAGTAACATGCACCAGACATGCGTGTGAGCAGGTCTGCAGTACGCGGCAACCGGTACGCAATCCTGTTGAGTGTTTTCGAATTCAATTTGACGTACGAAATGACCATACGCCAGGAACGTTTGCCTGTAAGTGGATCAGGCTTCTTAGGCACAAACAGCACGGGCGCAGCCCATGGTGACAGGGATGGCTTGATCCAGCCTTTCGCGATGAAATCAGCAATGTACTGCTTAATTATCGTGTGTTCCTCAGCCGTAAACGGCAATGGAGGACGCGACGAAGGCGTAACGTCCGGCGCGGTTTCAATCGTGTGTTCGATTATGGACCCATCTGCAGCGGTCCGCACAGGTGGCAGACCGCCTGGAATCTGAGGCACCAAGACGTCCTTGAACTCGTCAAGTAGTTTGCGCATCTCCGGATCGTCAGCTCCAGGAGCTTGATCCGCTGTGACAGCGCGCAGTTCAGGCGTTACACAGGCCATGAACGCATGCTGCACTTTCTCAGCTGGCAGATGTTTCACGTCTGCCGCAAACTGTTGAAACGTACAGAGTTCGATGAAATCGGACTCGAATTCTGGGACAGAATCCTCAGAGTGTGCGTGAAGCACGACAGTGCTGCCATTGTAATTAAGGCGCATAGTACGTGCGTGTGGAGCTAGCACCGCATGGTGCGCATCCATGAAATCCATGCCGAGTATGGCATGAAACTGTGGCATGTCAACAACCAAGAAATGGTGCTTCGCGCGAAACGGCCCAAGCTGCACCCACATGGAGTGAACCTGTCCGATAATCGGCGCGGACGAGCCATTGGCCAGCTTGGCCGAAGAGGCATACTCGCGAAAACGAATACCTCGTGATTGACAGTACTCTTTTGAGATAAAAGAGTGTGAAGCGCCTGTATCGGCTAGGAAGAGGCAGTACTCGTGGAGCGCCTGCCCTTCAAAGGTCATAGACCGCTTGCCTAGAGGCAAAGAGCAAATGGTGATATCACCAAGCCCTGAAGCAGAGGGTTTCTCTTTTCTGTTCTTGTTTCGTTGCGGTTAAAGTTGGACACACTCATAAGATGCGTGTGGTCTCCGCTTACTTGCTGGCTGGGATTTCGACTCAGTATTCCAATCGTTATCTCGTGTAAACATTACTATCCATCCTCAACGGCTTCAGAAGCACACGCATGTTTGGGCTCAATAGCACACGCAGAATAGCTGTTGGAGCTGGTGTGCAAGGATAGAGGCTCAGATTCGAACAGGAGATCACTTGAGGTATATGTGAAGTGCTGATCGGGCGGATTTTGGTCGAGCTGCATGTTGGTCATTTGGCCTTGAGGCTGCGAATTTTCACAGCACAACTACGGTGTAAATGCACTCTGGGGTGTCACAGTGGCCTGCCGCAAACATCCTTCCACTGAGAATTGAAAGAGTCATTTTTGGGGACTATTTGCAGGTGGACAGCACCACACATGGATCCCACCTGCCACATAATTTACATCTGCTACTCCTAGCTACAAGTTCCAAGCAAGCCAACAAGCTGCTGGAATTGGGGGCTGGCATGGCTGGCTCGCTCGGCCTCATTCTGCTGAGTCATGCTCAATCTAGATGTGAACACACCGAGTTTGGCTGAAAGCCAGAGTCTAGACAGCTGTGCCCAGCAGCGTTCGCAGGGCAGGTATTGGGAGGCTGCACTGGGCATGCGAGGCTTTGGATCCAGCATATTCAACGGAATCCCTAAATACCAGATACATGTATTATCGAAATTATTGGGGCTGTACTACAAGGCTTCTCCCATTACCAAATGGACCACAATCGAAGGCGCCCTCAAAGCCGACGAATGGCATCAATACTTTCATGCACCGTCTTCGCAGCGCAAACAAGTCCAGCACCTGCATCGCATATATGTACATTTTATATACTGATTTCAATTGACTGGCGTATACAAAACCTTTGGCTGCTTGTGTTGAATGTACGCATATAGTCGTCGGTGCGCGCTTCGAAATCATGCGGGCGTACAGCATACAACTGCAGCAACCTCAAAGGATGTTCTCACGTCGACACCACTGCAAAGGTACTTTCCCACACTTTGTTTGAGAGTCGCTGAACACAGCATGTTGCCCCCCGAACAGCTCCCAAAATCGTGTTTCGGGGGCCTGTTCCTGCAAAACTCATTCGTGTAGTGCATCTGGATACGCGTTGTCTCCCAGCGCCTACAGCTGACTCGCGTTCCTCCACGAATTCAAAGACTGTGCTGTGTGTTCAAGCACATATCATGCAGCCTTCGTATGGCATTTTGCAGAGTCGGCGTAGTTCACTGACACCGCGACAAGCAGGTGTGCTCAGTGTGCTCGCAAGGCGTGGTCGCCTGCATGGCTGTCACAGTTCCAGTCACTCAATGCAGCTACATGCGTGCATGTGCTCCAGCCGAGCCCTCGCGCGCAGACCCCATCATCTGATATCCAACTGCAACAATATCCGCTACTGTGACGTCCGTGCTTCTGTCTTGGGAAGGCCTGCGGGCAGACTCTGCAGAGCGTCACAAGACTTGTGCGTGGTGATGTACCCGTGAAAGTTGTGAGTGCACAGGGCACACGTAGATCTACAGCTGGGCGATCTGGGCCCTCATCAGTGCCGTGGGGTCTGTAGCCCTGTAGGTGATGAGCAAACAGCGTTCGTATGACGTGAAGTGCTGAGTGCTGCGCATGCCAGCGAGGCACAACTTCACCTGCCGTCTGCATGTCTTCGCATTTAAAGGGCAAATTTTGGGTGTTCAGTGTCACAAATGGCAGTGACCTGTCGCAAACATCCTCGCAGCGGCTGTTTGGTGGCCACGCGACAGTTTACAGCGGCTAGACCTAATAGCGCTGCTCGCTGCCGTGGCTGAATGCTTGGCTTTCGATGGGGTATGCTTGAAGAAGTACGCGGGATATCGGATGTATACATTGTTGGATTTGGCCCTGTACTGCAAGACACCTGCTATGACTAATTGCAGCAGAATCGAATGTGCCTTCACGTCTGACGAGTGGCATTTCCATGCTTCGTGATGCCTATGCAAACAATTCCAGCAGCTGCATCGCAGTTGTACATGCGTGTACATGTCGGTGATCTATCCCGATATGCAATTGCGGTTGCTTCGTGCTCTTCATAAGTGAATGTGCACACGTTCACTCGACCTAGGCCTGATTTGCGTTCATGCACGATTCCGAATCACTGCAACGTGTGTGCACGCGAACTCATGATCATTCAGCTTTCATGTTCCGCTGTGCAAATTCGGCGGAAGGCAGGTGTTCTGAGAACAACCGAGCGCCTGCATTATCAGGCCTCAGGCTTTCGCACTGAATTGTACATGTGCCAGCGAAGGATGTCGCCGATGCAGTGCACGTGCACCGACCGAGCACTCGCGTGCAGACAGAATCATATGATGCCCTTACCAACATTTTCTGCTTCTGTGCCTTGCGTGTTTCTGTCTCGGGATGGCCTTCGCGCAGCTGGTTGAACTGCCTTAGACAATGAGCACAGCGTCGCAACAGGCGATCGCTTTGCACGCGAGGAACAGCAATGAATCATGTCTCACCAGCTCTCGCAACTTCTGCTCCTCTTTGGCATGACGTGCTCGTGGTGTGCATATCTGCAGCAACAGCATCCCGTTGTGCCACATGTCGCGGCCTGGCAGCGCATTCCGGGCACTGGCATGGCAATCATAGGCAATCTGCATCGCCCTCATAACTCAGGCTGTTTCACCTGATAGACGTATATCTGGTGCAGGCGATGCAAGCGGGCACAGCGTTCGCGGCACCTGTCGGATTAGGAGCTGTCGGAGCTTGCAGGCGAGCACACCGGCGCGTTTCATGACCGTCCAATGTCAAGGCAATCCGCGAAGCAGGTCAGAGCATTCCCTGTGTCATTGTTACCAAATTCATGTTCTCACACCCACTTCCTGCACATCATCTGGCCTGGCCTTGACGACATGCCTGCTTCATCTGGACAATTCTATCGACGGGGATTGAACCACCATCCAATACCACGGCTATGCTGCAGCCCGAGGTGCAACGCATCGTCCAGAGAAGAAGAAGTTATAAGCATGGTTGCTCTAGCCATGGAGGAGGCCCTCAGGGACCAGAATGGCCGCAAACTCGCTGAGCAGGTGCCCTTGCAACCACCCTCCCTGGTCGCATGCTGCCACAGTGCAGCCACCTACCATATCACCACAGCACTGAATGGCTTACGAGTGCATCCCAAGTCAAGCAAGTTCACTTGACACGAATGGATTACCTCTGGCCCACCGCCTGCAGTCGATGCTGCGAGTCTGCCAGTGCTGATCTCACCTGGGCAATGAAATTCATTTCCAAATCAGAGTAACACGCACACACACCTGTCCTTGAAGGCACCACACGGCTCAAAGCGAGCACATGCACGAGGCCCTATAGATTCATGCAGTGGCCACCTCAACTGTGCATCCATCTTCTCTCTCCCTTGCTTGCACACCCTCTTGCAGCAGCGCATTCCACGCAGACCCCGACGGTCGACTCGGATCCGAGGGCGAATGCTCTCATCTGTCGTCCGCAGAGCTGCCAAAGCCAACTGGTTATGCCTGTGACTGGCCATGCATGGTGCAATCATGCAGGCACGCTCCCACAGCTGCAGGCCGCCCATGCCTTCTGCCTGGAACCCAACAGTTGTTAACAAATCACACACAGAGACACACTCCTACACCTGCGCAGGCGGCCCCGCCTGCTGCCTAAGTGGCTCTGTGCATACGGATCAGTGTGTGGACGGAGCGTCCTGTTCTGTCCCCTCAGCGTGTGAATTGAGTTTGCCATCCTGTTGCCTCCGCATCAACCACTCATGTGTCAAGCATCACTGTGTTCACCATGACAGCATTTAACATGAGGCACCGTTTGGAAATAACGCAGTCAAGGTGGACTTCAAAGCCATGTCGATTGTGCGCCTGACGCTGCATGCCGAATCTCTTGGGAAGAGGCAGCGAACCAGAGTGCGCTACAAACAATAATATTGTCTCAACTTGACCTCAACCCAGCACGGCCAAGATCAGAGACCTCTCGTGCTTGCGCACTGGGAACACCCACCACTTCACAGTACACTGCAACGCTCTGACCTGCTGCCGCAGCCTCCAGCAGTGACACTAGTCTCCAGCACACACAGCAACCACATACATCATGCATGCATGCGTCTCACCCCCCAGACCCATCTGCATGCCATCCATGCCATGTTGAAATCCGCTAAACGCAAACGGGCATGGTCGGGTGGGCCTGAGCTCGTGCAGGCCTGCACTATGTGACGCAACATGGCCGAGCCTTCGCACACAAAGAAAGGTGTCCCGGTGCAGGGTTCTGCTCCATGCCACACTTCTGTGCGTTGCAGTGTTTCAATGCATGGGACAAAAGTGTCAATGAGGGTCGTGGGTTGCGGTGACGGGGCCTCGTGGCGCAGGTGGCGCTGGCCGTACGGCTGCTGCAAGACGGCGACCCCCAAGCAGGCCCCGACTACACCACCAGCTACGGCTACGCCTCCGCTCCCGCTCTTAGTGGAGATGGCTCTGGCGCCGCGGCCAACTACAAGTACGGCGACAGCGCAGGAGCCGGTGGCCTCGCACAGGCCGGCCCCGACCCCACGGCGGCCGCGGACGCGGAGGGCGGCGAGCTGCGCGAGAGGGGCGGCGAGCCTGCGGAGGTTTCGGCCGGCGAGGCCGGCGACAGCGGCTGGGGCGGTGGTGGCGAGGGAGACCTGGACCCTTTGCAGCCAGAGTCGCTCTCAGCCTGGATCGGCCTGATGGATGTGATGTCCCGCAGCCAAGACGTTGCTGCCGAGGCTGATGCAGACGGCGGCGGTGGCGATGCTGGCGCAGGGAGCGCTGGCGACGGCGCCTCCGGCGCCACGTCCGGGGGTGATGGAGGTGGCTGGGGCGGCTTTGGAGGGTTTGGTGGCTTCGGTGGCGGAGATTCGGGTGGATTCGGAGGATTTGGGGGTGACGGGGGCGGCGATGGAGGTGACGGCGGCGGCGGTGGAGGTGGCAGGGGCGGCGATGGAGGTGGCGGCGGGGATTGACCATTCACCCCTGCGCCGGTCGCTGCTGATCACACGGACGTCACCGCGACTCCCATCTGGAGTTCTTTGAGCACACGGCCACGGCTGTATTGCTGCTGCGGCCCGATATGTGTTTTGAGAGTGCTTGACATCAGTACAGTTCTGGCGTGGGCACATGTACATGGTCAACCAGCGGCAGCGCCGCTGCTCCAGCTGCGGCTCGTATTGAGTGTTTGTGAGTATGCCACCATTACGGCCAGCTTGACCTTGCACAGGTGAGCATTGATGTGCAATCTGCTGACTGTGCCCGGAGTATGTCTCCTCTTGCTTGCAGCATGCCTACTGGACATGATCGGCTGGCTGCCCGTGCAGGGCGAGCTCTGGTGCGGATGTCCGCATTTCGTCCTGACTCGCTCAACACAAAGAGGTGTTTCATCGTAAAAGGTAACTGACTTGAGACTTCATGATCTGGATCATGAGCATGAAGCCCCACAACTCGCGTTGAGCCCAGCCTTCAGAACCATTGTGCGCTGTGCATTGCACGCATATATTCTGGACACCCGAACACGTGCCTTGTGGACGATCACGTCCGGCCATGCCTGCTGTCAGGACCATACCTCACTCCTCCAGCATGCACCAGCGCGCCCACAGAGGCAGTATACTATAGACCCAGGAGACGTGATTGTCTGGCGCCGTACCATGTTTTATGCCCAGCGCCTGCCCTAGGTGCTTGGCCTATACCAGAGTGGGGTCGCTTGGCAGCATTTTCAGCGATGCCACCCAAAAAAATAGACCTGGATATTCGGAATTGTTCTATGTGATCGGGCCCGATGACTCAACACTGGCCTAAACGATGGGCGCCTGCAGCGCACATGCAGCATCTCGCTGCTGTCCATGCAGAGCTGAGCTGCATGGCTGGACACGCCCCCGCCACACAAGGCCACGCTTGAGTGCGAAATGACGGCAGCGAGTGTACTTTCACAAGCGTGCTGTTGCTCGCAGGCTGCATCTTCTCACCTGCGGCCGCTGTTTGGGACGTGTGATAACGTCGCTTGGCCGCGCGGTTCAGAGCGGGTACAGAATATATATACCAGCGACGCTGCGCCGCTGCAGATGTGGCGGCCTGCCGATCGTTCCACCTCCAGGCCTCCCAGCCTCGTTGCACCAGCGCCACACTTGCTGCATCCTCAACTGGTGGCGGCTCCGAACAAAAGCATGTCTGCTGGGGTGGTGGGGGATAGCCAATTGCAAACGCGCTGTACATGTGTCAGTGGCAGGGTGCCCCGGTTCAGGGCGCTGTGCGGCCCTGGCGACCACCCGCCCCAACACCAAGAACGGTCTTTCTCCTCTCCATATATTATAGTGCTTCCCCGCTGGCCTGGGTCACTTTCATTACCCATAGGCGTGCAGAAATCTGAATTTGAATCTGAAGCTCGGAGTTGCTTGTCTCCATTGCAGTGCTGCCGAGAGCAGTCAGTTCGGGCAGTCCGTGTGCAGAGTTTTGTATTATGGCTCGATCGGTACCTCTTGCAGCGCTCACACCAAGGGCCTGTGTCAGTGCCAGTGCCAGTCCAGGGGCCGCACTGGGGAGGCACGCTGCAGCTTCGCCGACTGCTAGCTGCTGGATGGCCAGCACGATCGCCTAGAGCAGGGCGGCGCTGGAACGTCACTCCAGCGACCCCACCTTGCCACTGGTCAGGTGGCGGTGACTGCTGTGGGGATGATCTCAGATCACCCCCTGAGGCTGCTGCTGGCAGGACAGAAAGGGTTCCTGCACCCTGCGTGTGATGCTCGGTGCTTGCGCAATCGCACGCCACATCCATAGGTGGATATAGGTATACATGTAAGTGGTACAAGTCAGCACCCCGCTGCAGGTCCAGTCGCTGTCACACAACGGCGATGCGTCCACCGGCCTGTCGATGCGCATCGCCACGAGTCGGATTCGCCTGGGCTGTGGTCTCAGGTGAGCGTGTGGCCGCACTAGTGTACGAGTCGCAGCAGCGGCCTGCATTGGGTTGCTGAAGGTGAATGCCGATGTGGAGTGGACACACGTTGGCGTGTCACGATGGTGAAGGCGGCGAGTCGGGCACCACGACGAAACCAGCAACAGCGCAACAACACAGCCACCAACCCAATATTGGGTTAATTGGATTAATCCAACGCACCCACGCAACAGTGACCACCGGCGCACGCAAAGGGAGAGTGAGAGGGTACCCGACGCGTGGACACATGTGTGCCCCTGCGTGCATGGGTGGACGTGGTACCGATGACACGACCATGTTCAAAACGCGGTAGCTACAGACTGGGACTGAGATATTTGAATTTGCGAACGTGAGAGGCAAGAATGGTTTACTGCAGTTGACGTTGTACATCGTAATATGGATAGATGGCAAGTCAATGAGAATGCAGTCCGGGACAGGTAAGGCAGATACGTACGTATCGTTGCTCCTGTAGCCACGGCCTCTGTGAGCTGACAGACACATTGCGGGTGTAGCTAAGAGAGCACGCCGGTGTTGATCTAACACAACGGCGCGACAGTTTTAAGACGATAACGCTTGATGTGTGGAATCCCAAAAACACACAATTTTTGTGTGTTTTCCCAAAAAAAAAAAAGCCAAGCCAAGCCCAAGCCCACCATGTGTGTGTGTCCCCAATAACACACATGGTGGGCTTGTTTTTCCCAAAAAAATAAAAAATTCCCCCTTCATCTTTTTGTACTTTGGTGCTAGTACAAAAAGATGAAGGGGGAATGTGCACCCCACGTGGGACTTGAACCCACAACCTCCGGATTCCGGCTGCGCCTGCGCGAGTAGAAGTCCGGCGCGCTATCCATTGCGCCAGTGGGGCATCACCGTAACGCGTTGCCCAGAAATGTTGGATATATATTGTATCACGTACACACACCGATAACACAGCTTCTACCTGCCGTTGATGTTCCGAGACTGCCGTTCCCACGCACCGAATAAAGCTGCCTCGAGCACGGACGTCGCAAGTTCATCGTCACTCGGACAGCCAAGCCAGATGATGGTGAAACGTCATCATCAGCGTCCTCGACAAGCGCCGACCAGCACAGATCCTGAGATGCTACGTTCCAACAAATCAACTACCGATATCGAACGAAGGGTTTACAATCTGATTGGGGATGAGCTATTACGAGCCGCACGAAAAGCCTGAGCTGATCGACACCGCATGTGTCCCAGTCGGACCTCGGTGGAGCACGAGCGGTACCGCATAAGCAGTGCCAGTCGCACTTGATGTTGCAGTTACAATAATGCTGTTTGCTGTCGCGAGGACGTATGTGCATACCAGGCCCGGGCGTATTCCGAAGCCTGCGTGAGGGTCATTTGAGCCGTGATCGTGATTCGCCGGGATGTGCGCTACACCATCGCCACGCTATCACAGCGGCCAGGCTATACAGCATGCAATGGTGCGTCGCTTCTGTCCGCGTACACGGATAACTAGTTCTTCGTCAGCGTTGAACACCCACGTTGTTGAAGTTGCTTCGTCTGTCACGATCAAGCCACTGGTCGCAGAACTCTACGGCGCGCGGGAATGGGCTGAACAGGATTCATGATACATTTTTGTTTGCCATAGCTGAGTGACTGGCTTCATATGTACTATGTTGTCGTTTACAATGGCCCATTTCAGCTGGGCTTGTCGTGGCGGTGCACATGAATCGGTCCGTGGTGTCACTTGAATTCAGCACATTGATCATATGCCTGACATGGCCTAATTCATCCTTTTTCGGGTCTTTCGTGCTAACGTTTGCCGGAATACACCTGCTGTTGACACAGCCGCTCAACCGGCCAAAGTTCACACCCGAGTACCAACACCCAATACCCGTGCAGCATCGAAGCAGTAGCCTGCGTCACGGCAATCACTCGGAACTGGTAGGTCCCTCTCTTGAGCAATGCTTTCATGGAGTGTTTCCACGCTGCCGTTGACATCACAGGAACTGCATTCGTCCGTTTCTGGCTGCTTTGCGTCTGACTCAATGCAGTGCGGAATGCCAGCCTGGTCATGCCCAATCTAATCGCTGAATTTCAATCCCGTTCATCGCCTTTTGCATCAGCTTCACGGGAGTGTTGCATGTAGGCCTCAGCTCGGTCATGGGCCGGCTCAGCATGACACTCAGCAGTGATAGCATCTGACCTGGACAGTAGCATCCATTGCGGTGCATACCAGCAGCTCCAGAACGGCCTGGAACTGAACAGGCCATCGCGGTTCTCTGCTGCAACAGCTATGCTGTCCTCCCACGTCGTTTTGTCGCCAAAGTGTGCCCCCGGTCCCCACCTTTGTCCTACGCAGGCCACACCGACAGCAGTGCAGGCGCCTGGAGCTGCTCCTGTGTTTGTGTTTGTGTTTGTAGGCATGCATGAACACATACTCAGATGCGTCTGCTGTGATAGTCTCAACTCCGAGAACCTGCACTGGCACTGATCGAGGGGACGTCCATGCCATGCACAGCCAGTAGCTGTGTGGTCAATGTCCATTCTCCAGGCCCAGTCACACACAGCACTTCCAATAACTATAACAATGAACACAGCCCCACATTGTCCATTACAGAGCATTCACACGGGTGCTGGGCCCCAGCTGCTCAGCCATGCATCTACCTATCCAATGCATGCTACAGGCCCTCGCACAGAACAAAGGGTGTCGAATGGTGCCTGTGCTGTCGTTGCGGTGCGGTGCCTGGGCGGCTCCTGCGGCCTCTCCGAACTGGTCTTTGCAATACAACAAGGGCGTGCATGCCGCAGGAGGTGGTGGGATGCCGCTGAGCCCCATGGTGTGGCATGTCGTATGGCATGCATGCACATGCATGCGGCATCCCACCACCTCCTGCGGCCAGTGCATGCCCCATGCAAGTGGCCAGGTGGTTTCAGGGAGTAGATATCTACTCCCTGTATCCATCTACTTGATATCTGTGGCAGTTGAGGGTACATAGCAAGGTACTGGCACATGAGCTGCTCTGCAATGATCTCAATTGCTGCTAGTGTCTGCACATGTCTCCACAGATGTCCAGACACACTGCAGTGTCTGAGCCACGGGGTCTGGACGTTTCAGAGCAGGCAGCCTTCCTTCTGTCCAGGCCGCTGGTTCAGGCTGCCTGCCTCCCGTCCACCAGGAGCATGCCTCAGTGCTGATACAACACTGGGTTATTTTGTTTTACAAGGAAACAGTGAGAGAGGCTGTTGCACCACCACCAGGTCAATGCACCAGCACACCAACGCCACCAACCACATCAAAGGCACCAATATCAGAGGGAAAGAGAGCTGCAGCGGTTTCGTTTGGTGACACTGTGCCGCAAACTTGTGGCATAGTGAGGATGAAGAGGTCCAATACACGTGCCCTGTGTGCCACCGCAGATCTTGCCTTGCAGATCTGCAGGGGAAGCAACTACCAGAAGATGGCCATTCATGCTTGCTGCAACTGCAGGGGAATCAGCTGCAAGGATGGCCACGGTTGCTGCAACTGTTTCAGCCAGGCAGTTCCTTGAATTACCAGGATCTTCAACTAGGGAATACTGTACCTACCAACTGGGTGTCCAACTGCAGTGCACTGGATGTCCAACTGCAGTGCATGCAGAACACTACTGGCAGACCTTTTGTGGTTCTTACTACGATTGGCCCTGCAACCCGAGTGCCAGTTGTTTGCAGCTGCAGAACAATCCCTGTGTACCATGATCATGCAGTTTCCAGGAGCAATCAAATGAGCTCCAATGAAGGGCCACGTGGTATATGGTACCATATCTACTAGCACCTGTTGATTCGGATGAGATTTGGTTCTGGTGTTTGTCTTCTCCCGTTAACGGGAATGAAATGAATTCACTCTTGTGCAACACGTATCCACTAGCACCACTGGCAACCCAGGGGGAGGGGGGAGGCCTAGGGGGGTGGAGTACGCAGCTGTCCCTCATAGCATGCATGTATTGCCTATGTCCTGCCAGTCTTGGCGCAACACTAGTAGCAGTACTGTTTGATATTGTGGGCGGTTGGTGGTTCTTGAGCTGCAGCTGCACGCGTTCACTTCGGATCCGGACACGTCGGGGCCTCCGTGGCAACATAGCATGCATATATAGACAATATCATAGCTTACACATACCGGTATACCGGTGGCCATGTCAACGCTCACGCGCCGATCTCCGGACTTGCAGTACCCAACGTTGGGTATCTACCGCTCAGCCAGCACCACATATCATGGTGATCAGGACGTCATCGCACATGTGCGCATATCGGATACGGGATCGATATCAGCGCGCAAGCTTAAGAGTCTGGGCCTCCACCCTAAACCTGCAGATCTTGCAGGCTGATGCTAAGTATGTGACGATACGTCACATGCATAGATATGCATGACATAGAATATTCTGGAAGCCTCCGGAATGTCCCGTCAGCATGCAAGCTTGTGGCTGACAGCACGGGGCACTGTCAACAGTGGTCGCCAGACCGTCTTGCGTCAGCAGGGCGGGCCATCTAGAAGCACGAGTCTAGAGATATCTAGAAGGAGTGCTTATGTCAGCCAAGCATGGCTTACGCGATGGAAGACTCTGGTGTGTACGGGGAACAGTGGGCTGAGCTCAGCACACTGTGGCAGGTGTCGTACACAGGCTGTCTTATAGTATATAAGCAGCTGGACCTTAAAGGGTAGACGACAGATCTCTCTTCTATGTCTCTTGACTTAGCAGTCTTTACAAAGTACAAGCGAGGCGTCGCGGGTTGCTCACACGCCGTCGACTTCGAATTCGATCTGCAACAAAGCGCTTCCACGGGGAATATATGTATGCATGATAAAATAGTGGAATAGTCGCCATCGAATGCAACATCTATCGATGCTCTGAGGAAAGTCGCTTCTACGTTGCAACGCGTGGGCCCCGGGCGAGATATCTCGATGTCGCCGATCGGAGATCTCTCGAGTGTGTCACAGTCTGCGTGATCAGTGCGCACGGGGAACGGTACCGCCGGCCTTGAATCAACAGATTATCTTGAATGCACCCCCCCGCCACGATCGCCAAGTGGCTGCCGCAGCTGCGCATGCGAGCGGCCGCATCGCCCAGGGCGCGGCAGTGACCGATGCGTTTGGTCTCTGTGTCGCAGCTGCTAACGGGGTAGTGAGGTGTCTTGAAGGCAGGGCTTGTCATTAATATCAAGGCTTTAACTGTGCTAGTACACAGCTGCAGCTGCCTAGGCCTGGGCCCCAGCTAGGGCCTGCAGGCCTTGTGAGCCTGAGGTCAAATGGCCAGTCCTGCCAGACTGCGGTACAGCAGAGTGAACGGGCACAGCAGATAAACAGAGCAACAGAATCTCACCC
Source organism: Ulva prolifera (assembly GCA_023078555.1). Taxonomy (NCBI): domain Eukaryota; kingdom Viridiplantae; phylum Chlorophyta; class Ulvophyceae; order Ulvales; family Ulvaceae; genus Ulva; species Ulva prolifera. The sequence continues at coordinate 6,116,082 of CM041196.1, forward strand.
GGGGTTGGGGCCCGGATCGAAAGTCACATATATACACACAGCATACACACCCGCACGCACACACCCACCCACACCCACCCCCCGGGGGGCACACCCGGGTGTACTGGGCCCAGTCTGGTAGGATCCGTCAGACTAATAAAGGGTATGTATGCATGTGGTGGCTGTTCCACACGTACGTGGCTGTATGTGGTTACAAAGGACAGAGGCCGCCGGTACATACAGTGTGGCTGTACATGTATGTGTGGTCACCATTCTGTGGTTGTGGATGTTCCAGACTAAATATTCCCTCAGGATCAATCCTGTGCCGGGTTCAGACAAACACACAGATCCTGGATCCTTCTATGACCAGTCAGCGCCTGATAATAATAATAACTAGGAAATACATGCAGACAACCGCTGCACAAGCTTAAAGTTCTCATCTGGGTCAGCTGTTCTTCACGTGAAGAACAGCCTGTAGCTCTGTGTACACAGAGCTACAGGTACACTGCACCAGCATGACCTGGTGAATGAGTGGATTTGCGTGTGAGTTCCTAGCAATGGCTCGGTGCCCGGCCTCTGTCCTTTGTGACTACACTGCACCAGCCTGTCCACACCCCCACCTCCAGCGGGACCGAGAGCACCACATACCTCCAGGCGTGTATCTACCTGCACTCTTTTTTTTGCCCGCCTGGTCCGGGCCACCCCGGTGCACGTGGTGAGCGAAGAGCAAACGGACACAGGCAAACACAGTGCAAACTGTGTTCAAGAACCTCACCGGTACCCCAGTGGCCGTTTCGGCAGCTAGCTACAGCTCAGGCGAAGAAGGCATGAATAAGCCTATATGAATAAGCCTCGCGCACAGTTACCAGTTACAACAGCTCTAGCTGTCTACCATGCACATGTACACTAGAGATACACTAGACTCTGAGAAGAGCGGCGCCACTCTTACTGGGTCTGAAATTACCAACACAAGTATCTCTCACGAGTTTGAGTGCGTGGCCACACACACATAGCCAAATGTGCACCAGCCGTAGTGCTGCATGTCATGCTTGTCTGATCGGTCGACTCCTTAAGATAAGTCGACTCCTCGATTACAAGGAGTAATTGAATCTACAGACCCCTTGACAGAAGAGTTTCTGTAAACAAATACAGCTGGTGCTGCAGCTAAGCTAGCTATAGCGCATGGAGGTCCTGACCATACTATAAGCTGCCGCATTGCGGCCCTGACAAGCTCGCAGCTGATCACTCTTCATGATGAACAGTGACTGGGTCTACCCTCAAGCTGAGCACAAGCTTCAGCTTTTATCTATTAATAGATCTAGAATTCTAAGCTGACACAAGCAGATTGGCATATCCTAATTATGAATAATGTCTCAAGAATTCGAAACTATGTGTGGCTCCACAAGCACACACACGGAACTGCAGCAGCGCAAGGCATGCCTTCGCACAACCGCTTCTTTTCGGCAGAATCGGGACGTCGAGCTCATGCCCGGGCCTGCCGGCCGCACACCGGTACCTGCTCTCTAGAGCTACTGCGAAGATGTATTATAATTGATACAAACATTGTAGCATTACAACATCATTGGGCCGCGGTTGAATCAAACGCAGATCTACATGTGCCTGTAGCTAGCCAGTACTGTATACACATATGTATGTGAAGTGTACCGCTGTGCGCACGGAAGCCTCCGTTCCGAAGAAGCCAAGCTCGTCGTGCAGCTGCGAGAGCTCGCGGCCTCTCTCCGCGATCGTCGCGACATACAGGCACTCTCCGTGCACACGTGCAGTTGTGCACACGCGCACGCCGGTTTGGCGTCGCGAGGTCACGTGTTCCCCCCGCCGTACGGTTCTCGTTGGCCGCGAATTCTCGGCACCTCCGCGTGCACAGCGAACGCTGGCGACGCCGCTGCACCCATGCACGCCCTCCAGCTGCAGTACTCGTGGGCGCTTGGACCACGCGTACGGTGACCGTACGGTGACCTCCCGCGTTAATGTCGGTGAAAGTCTGCAGACCTCCCACCCGCCGCGCTTCGAATGCTCACATGCGTAGCGCATGCGCTGCGCAGCGCCAAGCGAGAGCGCTTGGCGCTGTGCACCGGTGCAGCATAAATACCCAGCAGCAATGACCAGGAGGCTAAACACAAGTCGTCTCGCAGCAATTGCAATATCAGTAACCCACGGTATCCAAGCTTAAGGTAGTCGCATTGCGTGTTTACAACACACGACAGCCTGCCGAGGTAGCATAATACTAGTGATCAGTACTGGAGCTCGCGATCCTCCTGATCCTGCTCGGTGCCTATATCTCGGTGCCTGTATATTGGAGATATACGTCCAACTTGTCGGAGCCAGCACTGCTATTTACACACAGCTAGCCCCAGCGAGCTAGTCTAGACTACCACTCAGGCATCCTCGAAGCACTTGTGACTGATTTGCTCGCTCTCTCTGTGGCCGAACCGCCTCAGTCTACGTACCCTTGCAAGCCTTTAAGATGCCGGCAGTACTGGATGGCTTGGCTCGCGCTTTCTCGGCGGAGCAGCCCGCGGACGACGGCGCATGCTTCCCGTCGTCGCCGAAGCGCCGATGCAGCATCGCCGCCGCCTCGAGCGCCGACGCCTGCAGCACGGACACCTCCTCCGCCCCGTACCTCAAACCCTCGTCGTGCGCCGCAACCCCACACCCTTCCGAGATCATCGACGTCGCGATCGAGCCGACACGTGTTCCGGCAGACGGCAAGCTTGAGCCGGCCGCGGCACGCACAGTCGACCCGGGGGTCCCCGCAGCCATCGCGGACGCGTTCAAGCTCCGCGAGATCGCAGACGGTGTGCCCCCCCCTCCTGGCGCTCGATCTCATGACCTAGGGCATGCATTGCATGATCTTTTGTGGTGTTTGTCTATTCCCGTTCACTCTTCTGTAAACCATATCGGGCGCATTGTAGTATAGCTATAGTCTGTGACGGTGATGTGACGCTCGGCCCTGCAGTGCCCGTGGAGCGAGTCTGTCTCGGTTCGCGATAGAAGGTCCTACTTGATTCCAGTGATCACGGTCGAGCGTAATCATGCATGGCAAAGGGGTCCGTTCAACGGACTCGGTTGGCGATTCGAATCGATCGACAGGCATGGTGTTCCCGCCACCGCAGCGATCGAACGCGTCGTCGAGACACCTAATGATGCCATCTGTCCAGGTCCGAGAGCGTATAGTAGCTTGTTCCATGCGCATGCGTGGCTGGCAGCTCTTGATTTGGGGTGTCGCGGCTGTTAGCTGATATCAGATCTGCGCGCGATGTCGTATGCATGGGATATCACGATCTATGTTACAATGCGTGCGATTAGAGAATTCAGCGCGAGGAGGCGTCTGCTGATTGGATGCCCTAACGCCACAGGCTGGGCTGTAAGCAGATTGTTAGGACAAATTCGGTAACCCATGTGTACCGATGTCTTTATGAGAGTTACTCCAGGCTCTTGTTTGCGTCGCGTCGTCAGAGAGAGGCCAATGTGCGGAGTCACTCAAGACACTGTTCACATGATCACATGTCAGCCGGACTCTGTTGCCCGCTGTGGGTATGGATCTATGCCTGCACACTCCATACATGTACTGCCGATGTCCAGGTCATTGCTCTCCACTTTTATCTCTACCTTGTTATTACACCACCACACTGCACTGCTCTGCGTGCGTGCATGTATGCGAATTCGCGCATTAATGTATGGAGTGGCCAGATCGAATTCGAATGACTCTCTGGACTTGTCAGTGAGTGCATATCATGGCTGCATGCCACACTGATCATGATCATTGGCATGGCATGCAGCAATGTTCCCACATGCTACTGTAGCCAATATCCTCTGGCACATATGTGCATTGCCAGCTCGAGATCTGTTGTGGTCTGTTGTAAAGTAAAGTAAAGTAAATCTGAATTTACTGAGCCGTATCCTATTGAACATTGACAACGTCGTCGTCCTGGCCGGGCCCGGGCGCGCTTCTGGTTCTGGTTCCTGGTTCTGTACAGAACGTTTCTGGTTTTCTGTTTCTGGTTCTGGTCGGTCTGTTGCCTGTGGCTTTGCAGCCGCACTTTTGGCCTCCGCCTGACCTTCAGTAGTGGGGTTCCCTGGCTATGTGCCACAGTGCTGCTGCTTACCATGGCTGCTTAGGATGGCTTAGCTGCTTGAAACGGCTTAGACAAGTACATCAGATCTACTTCTGGGGGCCGTGCTGCAGTGCTAGGAGGTTCCACCTGCCTCAGGCATGCATCCCACCCTCAGTGCACATTCATGTCTGCAGTGTCATATGACTGGAAACTCCCGGCCCAACCATTGTAGCAACTCCCAGCCCAACACCCAAGAGTCCAACCTGTGTAGCAAAGTCAAGAGTCATGTGTCTGCATGCCTTGCACTACACCACCGCCGGTGCACTGGGAGATTTGTCACATCTTTGTTTCTAAGTGCACCGGCACCTCCTGCAGCCACCCACTCTTCTTACACCACGCACAGCAGATCACAGTCGACAGACCAAGCACAAAATTTTCGAGTACAGCTACGTATTTGTGCATAGTGAAACGGGACCCACGTGATATGCAGGAGGCATCGCCTGCATGCGTGAACATGGCAGGGCACTCATGCTCGAAGAGAGCCTGGATGACAACTTTCTGGTGATGGACTTGGGCCGCATCACCCGCCTCCACCGGGTGTGCCTCTAGCCACCACCCCTCCCGAGCAGATAATTGCACAAACACATGCCTCACATGCACATGCACACTTGCCCAGCGCTGCTTGCTGCTTGTGGCGGGCTGCCTGGTTGTGTGCTGCAAGTGGCTGGCTGGCTGTTTGCGTGGGTGTGTGGTTCCTCTGGTTAGTGCCACCTGCCTTGCTTGCTTTGTCCTTGTTACACAAGCACATGTCAGTAGTCAGCCCTAGGGCTTCACTCATCCCAGTCTGCAGTCCGTCAGCATGTTGATCAGTGATTGATTAGTCACATGCAGCAGCATAGAAGCTGAGTCGTGACTAAAAGTTTCAATTGTGGTTTCAGGGCATTTCCCCACTTGAATTCCATGTACTATGTGAGGTAGAAGTTTCACTGGTTGATGCTACATTACATGACTGTCACTGGACCAACATGACATGTTCCATGGCAACTTCCAACATGCATGCACAGCCTCTGGCAGCTGCACATGTGTAAAGTAAAGTAAATCTGAATGTGTGCTGAGCCATCCTGAAACTGTGTGCACAGCACTGCAGCACTGCTGCTGCAAATTCAGTGTCCGATGGTCTGAAACAGACCAAGAGAGGCTCATGAGCTGAGCCGGCAGACTCCATCTGACAGTCATTTGTCTGCTGTGGCTGCCCATGCATGTGGTGATGCAGCCCCAGCAGCTCCAGTCTGCTGCTGCTGCCGATGATGAGCTGGGCTGGCACTGCTCAGCCGGTGATTATCAAGCAACAAGCAACAGCTGACAGTGTGGCATCATCACAAATTGACCAGCCATGCCCCAACCAGCCCTTCCAATACAGCCTGATAGCCCCAAACACACATGCGGGCATCGGTTGGACGAACATACAGGCCCACTTCAGGGAGTGATGTCAGACACATTGCACCACAGCATGTGAACATCACAGTCGCTTGCACAGCAGCTCACGGTGGCTGAGGTGCAGGCGTTTGTGGAGGCGATGCCGCGGGTGCGGCCGTTCTACGCCGTCAAGTGCAACCCCCACCCCTCCGTCGTGCGCGCGATGGCGGCGCTCGGCTGCGGCTTTGACTGCGCGTCCGCGCCGGAGATGCAGGCCGCGCTCGCTGCGGGCGCGCAGACGACGGACATGATCCTCGCGCACCCCTGCAAGCGCCCGGTGGACCTCCGCTTCGCTGCCACCTCCAACGTCCTGGTGCGCTCCCGCTTCATCAGCAATTGTTGAGCCTTGAGCTGGCCCAGGCCTACGCAGGCGGCCCTGACCTCTTGACAGTTCTAGTGAGGATCCATACCACTATGCCGTGCACGGCGGTGTCCTAGACAACGCTTCAAGGACTGTTTGGTCCAGCGATTTCGACCTGTGCATAGTATCATGCCGTGTGTGTGCTGCGCACGTCACACCTCGAGATGATCATGCAACACCCCACTTGCCGCCCTAGCAGCTGTGCTGGATGCCTACAGCCTACATGACCGCCCAATGACTCTGCGTCAAAATCCGCTCGAAGCTGATGTTTCTGTCTCGCATGCGTAGACCTCACTTCCGACTGGCCAACCTCCCCGCGCCACATGGCGCCCGCAAGCGATACAAGCGATACCGTGACCGTGACCATGGTTGCACAAGCAAATCGCGCTCACGCACATGCAACCACATTGCCCACGCGAGTACTGGTGGTGCAGAGGATGACGTTTGACTGCGAGGACGAGCTCGACAAGATCGCCGAGACGATGCCGCACGCCGAGCTCGTGCTGCGCATCCGCGCCGACGACCCCACCGCCATCGTCTCCTTCGGCATCAAGTACGGCGCCGAGGCCGGCACCGAGGCCCCCGCCCTCCTCGCCGCCGCGCACCGCCGCGGCCTCTCCGTCGCCGGCGTCTCCTTCCACGTCGGCAGCGGCAGCCAGGCGCCGGAGTCGTTCCGCGCGGCGATCGCGGCCGCTCGAGGCGTGTTTGACGCCGCCGCGGCGCTCGGCTTCCGCATGACGCTGCTGGACATCGGCGGCGGGTTCGTGGGGGGCTTTGACGCGGCGGGGGGGGTTGAGATGGGGGGCGTGGCGGAGCATGTGAACGGTGGGCTCGAGGACTACTTCCCGGTGGGTGAGTACGGGGACGTGGAGGTGATCGCGGAGCCCGGGCGGTACTTCATTGAAGTGTGCATGACGATGTTCGTGCTGGCGCACACGGTGAAGACGTGGGCCGACGGGCGGCAGTGGTGCTACCTGACCGATGGTGAGCCCCCGTGTGCATTGCTATATACTATAATACATTGTGTGTTGACGGTTGCACCTATGGAATTGCCTGCCCCTTCATGCTGTGCTTGACAACCGCGGCCATGATCATGAGGCTGTTGTGCTATTCCATTTGCTGGCTTCTTGTGTGGTGTCATATGAGGTGCGCAGCAAGTTGTACGTGCACCAGCAGTGCTGACTAAGCACTCACAGAGTCGTGCCGGTCGTGAGCGGACGCGTACTTGAAACCAGCGTATTTGCGGCGCAGCACCGGTTGCACTGCCGTGCCACCCACAGCACGCAGCACGCTGACCCCAGCACGAGCATGCAGGCCTCCACGGCTCCCTCGCCGAGATCCCGAGCGGCCGCCGCGCCGCCAAGGCGCACGTCGTGCGCGGGCCGGCGCTGCCGCCGCCGTCCGCCGCGGAGCGCGGCGCGCGCGCACGCAGCACGACCTTCGGCCCGACCCTCGACGGCTGGGACCGCATCTTCGAGGATGTGCCGATGCCGCGCCTGCGCCGCGGCGACTGGCTGCAGCTGCCCGACCACGGCGCATACAGCACCTCCCTGTCCACGGTGTTCAACGGCTTCGCACCCGCGCACGCACGCATGTTCTACGTGTGGAGCCGGGCCCCTGTGGACACTCAGGCTGTGGAGTCCGTTGCGCTACACAAGGGCACCCCCGCAGGCAGCCCTGACCTGTCGCTTCCGGAGGAGAGCATCTGCCTGACCGCCACTCCACAGGACCTCGGCATCAACTGCGTGCATGCACATGCATGATATTCATGCATGCGTTGGACAGTTGAGGCACATCGGTTCATGGCAAATGGCGGGGTGACCATGTACTCCATCAATAGCATGTGGGAACGCATGCTGAACACGCATGTGATGTAGTGTAGATTGTTTTGAGATCAGTCCGGTGGTCTCGGCGACTGCGCTACGGAGCGTGACGCTGGTGAGCGCACGGTGCGCAGCAGCATCAGCGAGACACATCCAGGAGGCCGTTTTAGGGCTCGGGAGTGTCGGCTGTGTACCGGTCATACTGAAGGCTCAATCTCAGCTGGTACCAGCTACCAATCTCAGCTGGTACCAGCTACCAGCCACGTGGTATGCCCACAGCAGGTTGATCAGGGTAGAGAAGCATGCAGTGGCGGCGGGTCCGGCTGTCGGGCAACAGCATTGCCAGAGAACAGCCGTGCTTGCGGGCACTGATCTGTTGGGATGAGCAGCAATGCCTGTGATAAGATGTGGAAGAATGACTGTGACCTCGCAAAGGCACACCCATTGCAATCATGAGGTGTCCATTAGCAGCAGGAGAAGAGTGGAGTAGGTTTGCTTTATTTACTAAATGATACTAGATTATAGTGTAGCCTCTGTAACTGCAAGGCTTTTCGTATGGTTGACATTGCTCAATGGCTGTCAGCGTGCTGATAATGGTATAATGATAATATTATAGTGAATCTACCGGCCAAGTCACAGCCACCCTTGCACAACATTGTGCACATGCATAGAGTTTTGAGCAGCATACAATCCAGCTCACACGTCGCCTGCGCCCCCTCCGACTGCGTTTCTTCCACAGCGCAGCATTGTGCCTGTGGCTCCCACACCTCCCCACATTCATGGACGCTGTGCATCGTTCCATGAGCGGCGACGGCGTTGTTGCCGGCGGACACCGGCCGTGTTTCCAAGCTGACGGTGCACGCGTCTCCGTGCAGAGGAGGCTGCATTTCCTGCCCTCGATAACGCAATGCAGCTTGCTTTTTCGATAGGGGTATGATCCACGTGGATCAAGCCGGGGTGCGCAAAGACGCGGCAATTGACTTTGCTTTACAAACAGTTGTGCAAATAAGACGCAGCTTTGCTATAGATCAGGGCAGTGCCAGCTTGTGGCACACGTGTTCGCACGGTAGATCTGTATGTACGTAGTTACAAAGGACAGAGGCCGGGCACGCGACCGGTTCTCAGAATCCACTCGCAAACCCACTCACTCATGGCACTGGGGCGGGCATGAGCTCGCACCACAGCCCTACCGGTATTGCCTGCCAAAGATTGAAGCCCCATACAGAGGGGACATAAACATTCCCTTTGCACAACGCCACACTCAACCGGTGGTCAACGCATTCATTACAAACACTCCATGGTCCACCACACCACACCGAGACGCAACCTCCGCCAGCCGATTCAAGTGATTCATGGCAGGCTGTCCCAAGCGACCATGCGTCTCATGCGATAACGGCACAAAAATGTATGCATCAGGGCCGTACAAACGATAAGCAGTGCGTTTCTGCACGTCCCGCGTCTCCGCAGCACCCCCGTCCTCCCGAGCCGCTCGGCCGGAATAGGTATTAGCACAGGGGTTCACAACCGACACATCCCCTATGCACAAAGCGTCACCTGGCGGCATAAACATGATGTCCCCCAGTTTCTCCTGGGCCACCGCCCTGAGCACCGGCTCCCGCCTGCGCGGCAGCGGCCTGCTCCCCAGGCCCCGCCGAATTCTAGCCACCCGGCGTCGCTGCCGCCGCCAGGGCCGCAGCCTGCGCTGCGTCCGGCGCGTGGCGCCCCATCTGGGCGCTGTGTCCAGCATCGGCATCGGCATCCAGAGCAATCGTAGGTACCGGCGCCGCGGCCGCGCGCGCGGCCGGCGGCGGCGGCATAGCTGCAGGCATCGGCTCCGCGGGCAAGGTCGCGCCGCACGAAGGGCCCGAAACCTGGGAGGCGGGCTGGGGCGGAGCAGGGGGGGGCGGGCCCGACGGGCCAGCATGGATCTGCCTCGGAGCGGCCGTGAGCCGCTGTGCGCGGGATGCGCGTGGATGCCACACATGCGTGGGACCCGATCTCGCGCCATTTTTTTCCAACGATATTGTGGCGCGAAGTCCAGGTCCCCGCATTGTGTGTGCAATTCATCGCGTGGTCAAGATCATGCGGCTGTATTAATGTGCCACACTCGCACCGCGAGCCGGCCGCATTGGGAGGGGCTGGAGACATGCCCAGGAGATACCTGATGCACAGCATGAGCTCAATGTCAGTCATGCGCAGCGTCTGGGAGAGCGGCAGGGTGCTCAACTAAAGGGTGGCCGCACGGCAAGCACAGCTGCGGAGCCGTGCCAAGTTGCATGCACTCTAGGGAGCTCGAGCGTGGTGACATCATGGCTGGCAAGCAGAGCCACCCGGCGGCGCAGGGCAACCACCTTGGTGACAACCTGTTGCGGAGCCGGTATCACCTTGGCGATGGTGTCGCCGCTCGCCGGCCCCGGCAGCTCCGGGCAGAGCTGCTCAGCGACATTCAGGGCCTGCCAGGTTCCCCCTTAAGGGAATTCCCCTTGCGACCCACAGGACGGCTGTACGCGCTCCGGGCCACCTGCGAATGCCTTGTGGCTCTCCGCAGCGGCAGCAAGGAACGCTCCGTCCGCGACCTCCCGCGGCGTGGACATGATGCCCAGGCCACAGAGGCGCGCTGGAAGGACGGCTTGTGCGGCCGCACGAGGGTCGTCCCGCGGGATCCGGACGCGCATGACTTCATTCGCCGCAGCCAGGACAGACGCCTCCGTCCGGCCCGTGTGATCAGAAATGTGCGCCCACGGCACCACCCTGGCGTAGTGCAGCATACGGCGTTGGCAGGACATCGTGAGCAGCAAGACCTGGTCTTGCGCTGTCAGGGGCAGGCTCATACTCTTCTCGATGGTGGCGCACACCTCGTCGGCCGTCGCTTCCGCGTGCGGCGACTCAAATGTCGGGGTGCCGCTTGGTGTGCCGGTGAGCCGCGACAGCTCCCGCATGCATATGCTGGGGGTCGCGCAAGTACGCCATGCACTGTTGTAGCTGGCACTCCAGCCCGAGGGGCTCTGCCGCCGAGACCAGCGCACGGAATGCGGCGCCGGCGTCCACGCGCTGCCCAGCGATGGTGCAGTCGTCATGATACGCCATGAGGGCGGCCGTCAGCTCCCTCTCGGGTGGCTGGTGCTGGGCCTGCACGGCCTGGAGGGGGCCCTGGAGGGCCCGGGCGAAGAGCAGCGGGCTGATGGGGTCGCCTTGTCGCACACCGCGCTGCGACGTGATCGCAGCGGTGCCGGGCGGTGCGCCGTAGATGTAGAGATTTGCGGGGAACCTGCACAGCATGGTGGCGAAGGGCAGCAGCGCAGGCTTGTGAGACGCAACGGCCTCCAAGATGGCTGCACGGGACATCATGTTGAATGCATTCTTCCAGTCCAGCTGCACAAGCACGACACCGTCCCACGCCTGCAGCACGGCACGCGCAGCGTGGCCCAGGTTCTGCGCGCCCCCTGGCACCCCGACTCCCACCTACAGCGGCACGAGGGAGGCACCTAGGCCACTCCACAGGGTCATGGCGCACAGGCTTACCAGGCGCTGCCACGTCTCTGCAACGGCGATAGGGCGGACGCCTCCCTGTGGCTTCTGCTGCGGGAGGAGGCGGCAGTCCAGCAAGCGCGGGAGGTTTGGCAGCCGGCCGGCGAGGGCCGCGTTCATGAAGCGGTGAATCTCCGTGAGTGCGGTCGTGAAGGCCGTGAATGCCGGCAGCCCGGATGTGCTCATACGTCCACCCCGACAGGCCTGGGCCGCTGCCCTCCGGCAGCTTGTCGAGCAGGCCCCGGAGCGTCTCCTGGTCGATTTGCAGCGGGGGCGCGGGCTCGGCGGGCTGAGTGTCGGGGGGCAGCGCTTCCGTGGGATGCAGCTGCCGTAGCTCCTCATGCACTTCCGGGCTTTACCTGGCGATGGGCAGCACCTCCACTTTCGCCGCGGCTTTGCGGACATTGCCGTCGCACAGTGACCTGTGGACGTAGCCGGCTAGGCGGCGATCCTGGTTCCGATGCATTATGCGCTGCTGGCATGTATGTATATTTGTATGCGTGATTGCGTAGCCGTATCCTCTTGGACATCTAGATCTGCTGCCTGTGTGATACTATGCACATTGCTGCAGGATGGCACTGTAGGACTGGACTATTGCCACACCTATAGTGTCAAGCATCTGTCTGGGCGGCTGGGCTAGCCCTGCCGCCCAGACAGATGCTTGACACTCCTGAACGGAGTTGTGTCCTTTCCCAAGTCCAGATGATCCAAAGAACTCAAGCGGATCTGGCATGGCATGTTCGGTGCTACAAGATTGAGCAAGTGTGGTGCGTGCTGAGGAAAAGCCTGCCGCTGGAGGCAGCTACAGTGGCTCTTGCAGCTCGTCTGAAGCCATCAGATGATGTCGAATCGTTCATTTCCAGCCGCAGCCCTGGCCTTGAGCTCCACAGCATGCGGTGTCTGTGGCCTAGGCCACAGGCACCCGGCTCAGACCTAGCTAGGTCTGAGCCTTTGCTTTGTGCCTCACAAGTGGGTTTGTTTGATATAGCAGGCATGCGAGGTGGAGCCTGCCAGTGGTGCCAGTGAAGCATGCACAACTTTGAAAGGGCCTGTGCATGCATCCTATTCACAACTGCGTTCAAATATTGCGTGTCTGTCACAAGGGAACAGTACCCTGCTGCGGACAAAGGGCAATTCGCAGGTCCCAGGCAAACCGTCGGTTACGATGTGCCCTGGCCACAGCACCAACGTGGAGCTGACCTATATATATTATATTTGGCTGCTTGCAATTCACCAGCTGCTATCCCCTGCGTCTGCTCTAGAGCAGATCTGCACTGCAGCGGCTGCAGCTGGCGCTTGGCACTTGCTGTGCAGGCAGCTGCTCAGCCAAGTTGCCTGTGAAACAACACTTCCTCTGAATTGCCTCTGGCGCACAGGCTGTTTATGTGCTGGTTGCAGTTGACTATCTGCCACTTTCGCATTGTGGTGGAGGTGGCAGCGCTAGCCGACCCTGCGAGCTGCAAGATTTGGCCCCGACCCTGCGAACTGCAAAGCGCTTTAGTTGCAAGATTTTGGCCCAAGGACGTTCCTGCTTTACTGCCACACTCACACAGCTGCCGGCTGGCATTCCATGCAAGTTGGTTCAATGTCAGCTAAGCAGTCGTCCACCTTCCCTTGCTAATGGAGCTCCACTGCTGAATTGAATCTGCTGTGAGTGACCCAAGTGTAACCATCTGTAGTGTCCAGTTATGGCGGCCAGCAGATACCTGCTAGCATTGTCACGCCACCGCCAAGCACCTGCTGTGCACTACGCACATGGTCCCCTGGGAACCCTCACTGCTTGCGGGATAGCTTCTGAAAATCTACATCCTGCGGTTTGTCTCTCTTGATGGTGAGAGCCTACGGGGATGTAGAGAGGAGCATCCCCAGTATCAGGTAGCAGTTCAGGCAACGGAATGGCCGCTGCGATCTCCGACATATGCAGGTGCCGCAGTCTTCATGTTCATTGATGGAGGCGTGTGGAAAGCAGACAAGCGATTGAGTAGACCTGAAACGCGCTACGGCAGCCTGGAGCGTTGCCTGAAAGCACTTTCCAAGGCGGTCAAGCGCACGACTTGCACCAAAAAGCTGATTAAACTTCGTCTTCGTCTCTCTTTGAAGTTTCGCAATGGTACATGCTTCTACAGCACCTGGGCACCTCTTGGTAGGAGCGCTGCTGCAGGTGACTGCGCGCAGTCGGGCTGGAGTTGTCACCAAGTTCCTCGCCGACATGCGGCGCCACAGCAGGAGCAACGATGTACATGACAGCTGTGGTCAGGTGTCCTAGCGGTTCAGATGTGGGTGTGCCGCAGGGCGCTGGTGTCAGATTCCAACTTCATCACGAGCACTCACGCTACCGCGGCATGATAGCTCTGTAAGTGGTGCTTGTGTCCGTACCATCATCCCAAGTCATATCACATTGGGCGTGGTTGTTGAGCAGGTGCCACAAGCTTGGGCATGTCCATGAGGCATTCTGTGTCTCGCTGCTCTGTTGACAGACCGGGCCAAAGCTCGCCAGCGACCTTGAATGGACACCTAACCGTGGCCACAGGGCATTTCGCGATCAATTGTAACGTTAAGTAAATCTAGTTTTGATTAGCCATAACTCTATCGGATATTGACAATTCAAGACAACGAAGGAGTAAACCACCTGGACATGCCGTCAGCCGACCGCATGTACTCACCGCGCCTCCCATGCTACGCGAGGCGGTCACTCACGGCTTGTCAGCGTTTGACCAAAAGACGTGCCACGCTGGTTGTTTTCTGCAAGCCCAACAACGTTTTGTTTCAACAGGCGACCACACTTCTCGAGCTTTCACGGCTTGTCGTCACAGCTTTCAGCACATGTCGTCACAGCTTTCAGCACATTACCACCAGTGATGGCTGCCAGCTTGCATGATGTCACTTCGACGAGCTGACGATACATAGACTGAAATTTCATAGCTTCATGGCAGGTGTTGCTTCTGATTTGTCCCGGGATTTCATCTGGCAGTGATCGTGATGGTGACTCTGAAGTTGCGACAGTCATCAGAGCAGCAGGCATTTCTCGGCAGATGAACTTGAACACATGGGGATGTTATGGACATACAGGCATCAGGAGCAGCTGTGAGCATGCACCTCTGTGACCAATCCCTCCCAGCTGCCCGAGGACGCAAACAGCTTCACCCAAGCAAACAGCTTCACCCAAGCAGCTTCATGCTGTGCGCAGGCACATGGTTTCACAGACTCATGAAGCCTGCAAACATCGCAACGAGCCTGGCCTGCAGTGTATGGACGGGCTAGCTGGGTAGTGTTGTTGCGCGCAGACCCTGCTGCAGTGCGGGTGCGCATGAGCATGGATGGGCCCGCCCTGCATTGCTGACACTCCTGCCACTGTCACCGCCGGGGTACCTGTCTGGGAGCACAGTTTATTTGTGTTCTCAGTCTGGCAGTGTGCAATCAAACGGAGCAGACTCAGTGTACAATAAGAGTGAAGCAGAAGATGGTCAGCAAGTCCGCATCCACTTGACAAACACACTTTGAAGCACTGTGATCATGCAAGCAGGGAACAGCAAGCAACTCCCCTCACCCCACCCCCCCCCCCCCCCCCCCCCCCCCCCCTCCTCCATATCGGGACTACCGTGGGCCAGCAGCCCCGGGCCCAGCCCACTGGTAGCACTCAAGTAAATGTGCACTTCCATGGAGATCGGTGGGGACATGCGCGACTTCAGTTTCATGTGCACTTGAAGCCACGTGGTGCCGTGTTCAGTGCCACCCCCTAGCGAGGCCCGTGTTGAGGTAACGCTATAGGGGTCATGGAAGTGATCCGCCAAGTGCTTTTGCAGGGATGTGTTGACAGCTGTGTGGCACCAATGATGCCTGCATGCCGGCCTGTCTCGCGGCCGGTATGTTTGGGCCATGGCAGGGGAGCGGCCGGCGGCGGCACTGCTATACACAATCGCCTTGGCGGCTACGCAGCAGCTCGATCGGCATCTGTTACAAGGACGAAGATGGGGCGCCAGGCTCTGTGTGTGTTTGGTCGACATGGTTCACTGTTGTGGTACGATCAAGCAATCCGAGGTGCCAGTGAAGGCCCGTTTGCAAAACTCTGTACAACGCACATGTGGTCATGGTGACTTGAAAATCTGGTTGGCCCTACATCTGAGGACACATCAGCAGTGCTGATGATAATGGACTACACTGTGTTACAAGGACAAAGCAAGCAAGGCAGGTAGCACCGCGCAACCGGGGGAAGGCAGGTAGCACTGCGCAACCGGGGGAAGGCAGGTAGCACTGCGCACTGCCTTCCTCCGGTTGCAGGCGCACCGGGGGGACGGACGGAAGGGGACGGACGGAACTGTACGGAACTGTACCAGTGCTCTACAAACCGCCGGTTTTCCCGCTGAAATAGACGTTTTTCCTGAAAATGCCGCCAAGATTTTGAAAAGTCGACGGTTTACGCCGCTGAAACTGGGCTGTTACAGCAAATGCCAGCGGGCGCAGCCCGCTGTGTCTCCGGCGTCTGAGCGGTCTTGCCCGCTGAAATGTGCGACGTGCGAGCGCAGCGGGCGGGATGTGTTCACATTGATAATGCTGCGAGCACACGAGCGAGCGAAGCGAGCGATCTTGACGAGCAGCTGCACCTAGGTGCACAGTGTCCTCAGGTGCACTTTCCGAGACGTCACTGGATGCTTTGCTCCGTAGCCGCAACACGCTGGCTCTGTATCGCTACATAATGTTGCGAAGCACAGCTCAAAGTGCCAATAGACGCTGTGTGTGCCTGTCGCTTTGAGATATGCTTAGTCGGTTCGGTTTCAAGGGGTCAGCCCCCAGAAAGCGCGCTCGTGATGAGGTTGCTAGCACGTCCGGCACGAACCAGGCTGCGAGAAGTCAGCTAGGCGGTGATCATACGACCGCTGATGTTATCGACGCATGTGACCACCCTTGACTCTCAAATACGTGTGAAACAAGCTATCACATTCGAAGACTTTCGCGAGCAGCATTTTGATCCCAACAGGCCCATAGATGATAAGAAGGGTGCACTCACCATGATAGACATGTATGCGAAATTTGTGAAAGATTCAAATTGTGGCCTCCTCGTCCGTAAGCTTGCTGAGGCAGTAGCCATGCAGCCTGATGAGGCGTGGGACGCTGTTTTGTCTGATGTGCTTCCGGGTACTGAAGGTGGTGAGGAGGTAGGTTATAGTGACAATGATGATGAGCAGGACATTGAGCGTGATGAGTTAGAGCGCGTGCTGACCTCTGGTATGCAAGAGGGCGACTGAATGTGTATGTTGCTGTTGTTGCCCACACAAACAGGCCTTGGAGGTAAATGTATGTGAATGCAAAGGATTTTCCTCACTACCATACTTCAGCAGACAAATATGATTGCGAGCGCAGCGAGCCCGAAATGTTTTTGGCATCCCTCCAGAAAAAAACAATTACGGCGGGATAGCCCTCCGAAATTTCAGCATACCAGCGGTGCTTGCCCTCTGAAACATGGAAAAACTCAGCGGGAATCCCTCCATAAAATACGGGGGTTGTAGAGCACTGAACTGTACTGTGCGGTTCCCCCCCACACTACGCAACAAGCCACACGCAGCACACACAACACAACCAACACAACACACCCACAAGCACACAAAAGCATCCCACCCAACGCCCACAGACACACCCACACGCTCATCCCCACCCGCACCCCGCCCTGGAGTACATTGTGTGGCTGTGCCTGCGGTACCGCCTCTCTCCGACTGTGGCCTTGGGACACAAGCTTGGTCACTTGGAGCATGGCGGGCGTGTAATGGGAGCTGTCCTCGTCAACAACGCAGACCACCGCGTCGCATCATGAGTTTGGATCGCCTGCCTCGTGAGGCCTCGTGGAGATCGAAAGCCAATCCGCCATGGCTGCGTTCATCGATGTTCCAGCGGCGCACTTACAGCTACGTCAGTTTGTGTATTAAGTAATACGTAGGGCGAACGGTGTGTGCGGCTACTGACAGTTCATGACCGTGGGCTGGCCATCGCCGAAACGTGCAAGACGTCGACATGGCATGTTGCAAACATGCACGTGGAAGCGTATAAGTATCATGCACTGAATCGCAGCATCGATCAAGCGTATCCGCGCTGACCATGCATGCGGATTGACAGAAGCGACATAGCTGTTTGTGCGCACGGTCTCGCTGGACCGTCTAGCGAGTTGCACAGCTGGCGCATGCATACCTCGCGAGGCCTCGGAGATAAATGGGACGACTGCCATGCCAGACACGCGCGCGCGTATACGTAAATATGCATGCATGAGCCGACGTCGAGTGACCGGCGCGCAGCATCAGTCATGCGCCTGCTTGAACCACGGCCTCTCGCGAGCGCCGACGCATCATTAACACATCAACTGTGCTACAAACTCGATGCAACTGCGCCAGCAGTTGTTGCAGATGGCGCTGTGGCCCCATAGCGCAAAGGCGTCATGTCAGCTTGGAATTCAAGTTGTGAGCACACACCGCGCGTAAGTCCTGTTTAATAACACCCGCCATGCATGTCGTCGAACTCCAGCCGGCTGCCTGACTTCGCGGCCTGGCGCGCCATGGCGAGGGTTGCCCGCCACGTGGACTGCAGCGCTCTGGGAAGCCATCCCAACTTCGGAGGAGCGAAAGCACCCGCACAGCTCCTTCGGGATCCTCGCTAGAGAAAACAGAGAACATAGCATATGCTATATACACTGGTTAGACCTTTGGCACGCACTCCTATAGGTGTCAGTTTGTGCAAGACTCTTTGCATTCCGAGTCGACAAGTGCGCTGGTCAAGTGCGCTAGCGCTTGTCGGTGCATACGTAAGGGATTGCGATGCAACGAAGGATTCGCGGAATGAAAGTTGCGACAGTCCACACCATGATACGCCAATGATCAATACGTAGTTGTGCCGGAGGCTTGTGTAGTGTGATCAGCATTCTGGCTGTGAACGCTTTCCAACAGGGCTGATGCAATGGAGGACATGCCCGGCCTGCGCATGCATGCACACTCCATCACCCTCGGCGGGCGAGAAGTGGACACAGGAGCGCGATAAGCATGTACAATCGCGCGTAGCAGCCATATATCACGGCCGTGCAGTTGATCTAGTACATTGCCACTTGCTGATTTCATTGGTCAACGCCTTACACCTCTTCGAATCCAGGCTGACCCAAGCAGTAACTATGGCCACCAACGACTCAACCGATGCACCAGAGACCCGTGGAGCCAACCATGGGCTTGCACGTGTTCTGACGAACGGCGAGTTCGTGTATGAGGATAAGTTCGTGCCGAAGAGTATCCTCCTGACCGGCGGAGCTGGCTTCATCGGAAGTCATGTAGCGATTCTTCTGGCGAAGCAGTACCCCGACTACAAAGTATGCTTCAAACTCTGTTTATCGATTTATTGGCCGCGCTGGTGAATCAGTGGCTGTCTTGTCCGATCAGTAGTTTTGAGTTCGGTCCAACTATAATTCTGGCATGGCATACGTTGACTCAGACCAGTACTACAAAGATACCGGTGAATAGCATCTTGAGTTGGAAAAGGTTATAATCGCACCTGACGAGTGTCCCCGTTCTGACATCTTTCACGCTGTCTCGCTTTTCAACGTCAGGAAAGTTGCACCCCCCGCCTGTGTGTCCAGTGATGATCTCAGTCAATCGAACCGTCTTTTATTGCTTCTGCAAGTGATCTCGTCCAGTGGCGGATGCTGCAACATCGCATGTCACGCCTGATCTCGTCAG
This sequence comes from Ulva prolifera, assembly GCA_023078555.1. Lineage (NCBI taxonomy): Eukaryota > Viridiplantae > Chlorophyta > Ulvophyceae > Ulvales > Ulvaceae > Ulva > Ulva prolifera. The sequence continues at coordinate 6,135,028 of CM041196.1, forward strand.
GCGTGAGAGTGGTCTTGTGACTTCGTATGTCTAGCTTGCTAGCGATCTACAACTTGATAGAGGACACAGAACATGTCAATGTACATCGTACTGTACCTGAAGCCGCAGGGGAGGAAGTGTTGACAAGCGTACTGCTCGTGCAGGTCGTCGTGCTGGACAAGCTGGACTACTGTGCGACGCTTAACAATCTCAAAGAGATTACCAGCCTCCCGAACTTCAAGTTCGTGCGAGGATGCATCCAATCTTTTGATCTGGTCGCTCACGTCCTTGAGACCGAGAATGTGGACACAGTCATGCACTTCGCTGCACAGGTGCCCGCCTCTATTCGTTGGCCTTTGGATACCCTGCGCCGAAGACTGAAGTGCAGTTGTTGTCTCCCCTTGTTCAGATGTTCTCAACTAGGTTGTGGCGCATTCTGTTCCTAAAGCGGCCATATTCGGTGCTATTTACGTCTGCGCTGTGATGCAGACTCATGTCGACAACTCATTCGGCAACTCCCTCGAATTTACCATGAACAACACTTACGGTACACACGTTCTTCTCGAAGCCGCTCGTAAACACGGCAAGATTCGCCGATTCATCAACGTGTCAACTGACGAGGTGTACGGAGAGTCGTCCCTGGGCAAGGAGAAGGGGTGTGACGAGACATCAACGCTGGAGCCCACCAACCCGTATTCCGCTGCCAAGGCCGGTGCCGAAATGATGGTTCGATCGTACATGACCTCATACAAGCTGCCTTGCATCATCACCCGTGGTAACAACGTGTACGGACCTCATCAGTTCCCAGAGAAGCTGATCCCAAAGATGACACTTCTGGCGTCCCGTGGTCAGGCCCTGCCTGTTCATGGCAATGGCCAGGCGGTCCGATCGTACCTGCATGTGCGGGATGTTGCTCGCGCATTCGACACCGTTCTGCACAAGGGTGTTATTGGGGAGGTGTACAACATTGGCACACAAAAGGAGCGGTCCGTGGTTGATGTGGTGTCTGCCATTGCTGATTACATGAAGGTCGACATGGGCAAGATCCAACATGTAGAGGACCGCGCCTTCAATGACCAGAGGTATGACTGTTTCATAGCTTTGTTTGGAAATGCCTGTGTTGTGATGTGTGCACTGCTTCTTGTTCAACATGTTGTGTTCCCTTGCAGCTAGTTTTTGATGTGGTCGCTGATGTACACACAATTGCAGGTACTACATTTGCGACAAGAAACTGCTAGCTCTGGGATGGAAGGAGGAGGAGACCTGGGAGAAGGGTCTGGTCGAGACCATCGAGTGGTATCTCAAGAATGGTACCAGTGAGTACTGGGAGAACGGAAACATGGATGCAGCACTGGTTCCACACCCTACTCTTGCAGCAAGTGTGCAGAAGTAGATATATCAGTGGTTACTGTATCTCTGACGCAGCCCCAGTATGCTTACATCAGTGTCCAGTTCCTACAGGGCTCTTATTCGAGCGGTTGTGTCAGTCACCGTATGGCTGAAATCAGTCTGCTGCGACAATCTCTCTTGACTTCAGGAGCAGTCGACGGTTATCTGCCCTTCCAGAATTTAATTTTTGGCCCAATCAATAATGACCCTAGCTGTTGCTGGGCATTGGGATGAAGGCAAGGCTACTTCAGACACAATGCCTTACTGAGTGGGAAGAGCTGCACGTAATGAGAAAAGTCGCTTGTCTGACACTGTGATCTGGTTCATGATTCGGGACTGATCAAGGTAGCAGTCTCCTTTAGGCCGAGATAAGTTTGTAAACAACGGCACGTTGCCACCATTCACTACCTCGGCTATATCTCCTCAACATATACGTTCTTCTTCTTCCTTATTCATGTCTAATATTGTGCAGCAGTAGCATGTTGCTCGAGTAGAGGTGGCCACCACCCAGGTGCTGAGAATTAGGGACAGAATATTCAGTGTGATCCCTACACCCTGCAGTCTCACCTCAATTGTGTTAGAACGTTCCAACGTTCCACCAGCACACACACTGCTTCTGCATGTGTTGTGTACTCAAAGGGCCAGAATCACGGATGGTGTGAAAGGCTGTGATGTACCCGATTTTTGTTGCGCGCAGATTGTACCTGTGTACAAGACTGAGGGCTTTGTCCACAATGGCATGGGTGAGAGACTCTCAAAATTGTCACCGACTGGACATGTAAAATTTCACAGCAGATGAAACTTATCACTCTTACATTTGGTGCTGCAAGCAGTCAGCTTACTGCAGAAGGGATGTGTAAGGCCACTGCTGCCCGCTTAGTGACACATTGCCGCGGGACTGTTGCATGGGTCCTCCCCAATTGAATGGCACAACCGCGCAGTCTGACAGTCGCGGTTGAACTCATGAACATCACACAGCTCGTGTCATGATGATGCCATGAAAAGCTGATGCTTCCATGGCAGTCCAACTCGATATCCCTGTTACATGTTCACCAAGGTTTCGACGGCCGCGGCCCGGTGGCGGAATTCCGTGCACTGTTGACACCGCTGCACTTCTTAGAAACTCGTGACGTACAAGTTACCGCATGGTGATCGGAGGACTTGGGCCAATGTCGCAGGAAGCCTTGTCGCTGCTGTGCGCTGATCAAGGCATCGCCAGTGCAAATTGTCTTCGCATCGACAGGTGAACCCACTATACTTGGAAAAGGGCGTGCTTTGTCAGAGATAGTCTGCAAGTCTCTCATGTATATGCCTCAGGTATATCGCAGGTCCTTCCGGGTGCGACACATCTCCATGGACTGCAAATGGTGTTTACGTTTGCCTTTGCGGCTTTGCATGCTTATTGGTTAATTCAAAGCAGCCCATATTATGGTCATGTGGGTAAAAGCAACCAACGACAGTGGTGTGCACGGGGCTTCCAGTGCCGCTGTTGTGGAATAGACATCCCATATGCTGCAAGCATGCTGCAAGATCACCGCCATGTACCCGCCAGTACCCGAAACACTGCCGGCAGAACTTACAGGAAGGCACCAAATTGACGGTGTAGATGCTCTCCCTCTTTGCGCAGCCAGGAATAGGCACCAATCACGTCCGAGTCACTTTCCGATACCTGGTGACATGACAGCACAAGAAACATCAGACAATGTGATTGCTTCTGTACCGCAGCAACCAGACGCTGTGATTGAGAAGGGAGACTGCAGAAGTATCCACTTTGGCACACAGCACCAATGCGAGGCCAGGCACCAGTGTGGTGATGATGGTGCTTCGGAGTCCGAGAGCGTTCCACGCCCTCAAGGGGCAGGACTGCGTGGTGTTTCCATGGCCGGCGCCGTGGCAGCACAAATCTGGCGCGACGAGCCTCAGCAAGTTGAGCTTGGCCTGTTTAGAAGGCAGCGGAGGAGGACTGGATCTGATGCTGGATCTGTTTGGAGTGTGCACCAAAATGGCCATGCATACCAAACACATAGCCGCTGCCGTGGGCAGCGTGTCCTTGGTTGCTCTGTAGTGCTGGAGATGGATACATGTTCCTACCGTTGTGTTACCACGCACATTGCAGGACCTCAGCGTCCTGTAGGTAGCGGCATGAGGCACTCGGGCACAGCTGTGTACGACATGCTCAGCAAGCATTGTCCTGATGATCGACATGCACAAGCACCTGAGATCCCCAGCTACCTTATGCAGTACTCTGACTTCTCCCCTACAGATACATTGCAAGCTTCGTACAAGACGTTCTGGCACACCACGGCAGCAGCATTGCCATGCTCCTTTGTTGCCACTACACAGCCTCGACGTTGCAATCATTGCTGCCTGCTTGGCCCATGCAGCAGAGCTGATCAGCCCGCCACATACACGCCACCAAATTGAAGTCACCACCGCCTGTGTGTGATCACTGCAGGCCGAAGGAGCAGCTGCAAGCCCCGGAGGCCGCCGCCGCGCTCCTACTTCCGGCTAACACAAGCTCCGGCCCCATCGGCTCTCTTACTGAACCTCCTCTGGATGGCCGTATCCATCGCGACCGCCCCGGTCTACATCTGCGCAACCATATTTGTACTGTGCACCGCGGCGCACGCGCCGGCGCTTGCGCGAAAGATTTCCAGCATTTTCCGCGCGAGAGCGCCGGAGCTCTCCAGAAGCCTCTCCGCAGCACACAGCATCGCATCCACGCGCACCACAGTCTCGCGCATGTCCAGTGTCGCGGGGTGGATGAGCGGCGCCGCGGCCGGGGGGGCGCTCGCGCGGGACCCCAGCGGCCGGCGCAGCCGCTACAGCAGAGTCCATGGGGAGCGGCTGCGGCAGGCGTCGGCGGTGACACTGCCGGCCGGGCTGCCGCTGGAGCAGCCGCCGCGCATCTGGGGCTTCCCGCACCTGGACACCGACTCCACTGCGACCCTGATCAAGCGGGCAGTGCTGTGGGAGGCGGCGTGTGCTGCCTGCACTGCCGCCTCGCTCGTGGTGTCAACGATAGGTGCGCACCTGCTGCCACTGACGCATCTAGGTGGTCGCACCTATGAGGATACTGGCTCATACACACGAACGTGTATATGCTGTGTGAGCTGCACGTGTGTAGCAAGCCACAGGCAGGAAGTGGAAAAACACCGCAGCGCTGTTTCGCATCGATGTTTCTCGTGGCTACGCCCTGGAAACTCCCCAGGTATGTGATGGCCCCCGTGTGGCAACCCAGCGACATGACCACAACACCTCTGGACTGCCACCAATTTTGGGTCCTCTGCCGTTGACACAACTCGCAATGCCACACCAGGCTGGCCGGCTTGCAGGGGTGCTGCTGCGAGTGGTGCTCAGCCCCGCGGAGGTCGCCGCCCGGCATGCATGGGAGCAATTCGGCCTCAGCGCGCTGGCGGTGCAGTTCTCGCCGCGCCCTCCCCGATCGACTCCACCCGAGCTCCCCCCACTCGATGGCGACACTGCAGGGGATAGTGTCCTGCCGGGGCATCCCCAAGGGCGTGCGCATGCAGCGCCTCAGGCATCGAACAAGGGGCCAAGTGTTCAACCAGGTGCCTGCGCCCTGGTGCCCTGTGTGAAACACCTGCCCTTGCTCCCATCTCCTTCACATCACATGCACCTGCCCCTGGTCTCGCGGTCGTGATGCCGATGCGTGTTCCGTCTCAAGGGGTTCTTTGGTCATACCTGTCACACTGCGCTTTTGCTCAAATGTGTATGCTGTTGTCGCCTGGGGGCATGTACCGCTTCGTTCCATCAGAGAGCTCTCCATGTTTTCTGACGCCCAGCTTCGACATTGGGTCCGTTGCCGTGCTGCAGGCGCCCTGTGTTACGTTGTGCGTGCATACGTGCCTCCCATTTCGCCAGTGTTGTTGCAACGCAGCTGTGCAGACTCGGGCGCTTGCAGAGGGCTTTCGCGGCCCGCAACGCGCGTACCGCAACTTGCTCCTCATGCTGCATCCGGACGTTTCACTGCTCATCTACGCCTACTTCTTTCTGCTCCTCTACGTCTCCGCGGCCGCCCTCACCGTCATCCTCGTGCCGCGGCCGCCGCCGGGGCCGCCTGTCGTGACCCCCGCGCTCGCCCCCCACCCCCGCACCCTCCTCACCGGCGCCTCCGCGCGCAATACATGGACGGGGCTCGAGGCCGCGGTGTGGCTGCCGCTGGTGGCCGCGCTGCACCGCGTGAGCGGGCTGACGCGCACGACCGGCCTCGCCGTGGCGGACGACAGCGGGACGCTGCTGATCGGGACGTTCCTCGTCAGCCTCGGGCTGCCGCTGGTGCTGCTGGTGTGGGTCACGGCGTCCAACCCCGCGAGCTCGACGATCCTGCACCCCGCGAAGTTCATGCGGCCGACGGTGTCCAACCTCCTCGTGCTCTCCGCGACCGTCGCAGAGGCGCTGCAGCTGTCGGCCTCCACGTTCCAGGTACACGCCTGGAGGTCTATTGTGATGTGCATGTGCAGCAGTCATGGCGTCCGGGGGGCATATACACGGACTCTGCATGCGCGATTGTTTGAGACCCTGAACGGCGGGAGATACGGGGCCTTTTGTGCTTCTTTGGGCGTGTGATTACGTGTGTTGTCACTGTGCTCGAGTGCCTGTGCAACGAGGTACCTGAGCCCGCAGCGGTTGCTGGTGCATGGTCCCTGCGCACTTGGGCTGCTGCTGTAGTTCAGTTTAGGTAGTCGATGGATCGGGGGGGTGCTGTGGCATACAAGTCCTCCGGCGTCACCGCATTGTGATCTGTCGCGCTGGCAAGTGCTGGCTGTAATTCGAGTTGAGGCTCGCTTGCGCGAATTACCTGCACGAGTTGAACGGCCTGCAGAGTCAGCGCAGAGCGTGCGGCGTTCAGAACAAGGCCCGTAATATATGCATGCCTCCTCCTCTGTACATCATCTCGGCGTGCCTTTGGCTCTGCGGTGTGCGTTGCTGGCGTGGTGTCCGTGACAGTTCGATGACCACGCCGTTGACCAGCGGTAACGGTCGAATGTTGAATCGGCTTGACCAGAGCACAAGCATTCACACAATTTCCCCAAAAGTAAGAGATCGTCATGGGCGAATCTAAGTATGTCATCAAGTTGCGTCCAGGGCAGACGTGCAGAGCTGCAGTGGCTCGAGCCCGAGAGGCAAATTGCATCGCCGTGTTCGGAACGCAGAGACAAAGCATGTAAGGCTCGTGACAGCAGCAGTTGATGGTCATGCCTCGGCAGCTGATGTCATAATGTTGGAGCCCTGGCGATGTCACTGTGGAAAGCATGACAGGTCTTCTGCGGCAGAGCTGATGTTGTGTCATGCATAGGCATAAGTATCCGTTATGGCCTTGTAAGAGCAAGCGGGCACAGCTTCTTTGCATCATCCCAACCGCCTTGTCCGCCTGTACAGCTGCATGCAGCAACATGCCACATTTGATGACCATGTAGCGCTACGCGTAGCTGATGCTGGCTTGCTGTCACAGCACTGAGTGGCACATGTCAGATCACTGAGTGGCAGTCTCATAGCTTGCACTGACAAAGCCTTGCTGAATGTCTTCACAGTGTGATGCTCATGCACAAGCAGAGCAGAACACAGTAGTTGACAGTGGTCGCAGAATGGACTGCCACACGCACACTCGTAGTGCAGCCTGTAGAGCTGTAAAGTTGGAGCCGCATGCAGCACAAATGCAGCTAACACCTAACACCCCAGGCACTGAAATGATACTTTTTGTGTACTGAGAAGTTTCTCCTTCACAGATTAACACCAAGACACTGTGACCACTGGACACCACCCACAAGCAAACATCATTATGCCCCATGTGCGCAAGCACCCTTGCAAAGCCATGTGTACGGCATGATGCCTGGATGCTATCATTGTCTGCCAATCAGCTTCGTTGCCGTTCTTCAGGAGAACGAGTCTCTCTTAAAGCATGCTGTTCAAAGCAAAGGAACAGACAACACCTTTAACAGACATTTAAAGGTGTTGTCTGTTCATGATGGCCGGCTGCGAGGTCTGAGTGAACCAAGGCATTTGAATGTGACCACAAAGCTTGTAGAGTAGACCAACTGGCCAATTGGTCGAGCGTCAAGATGTTGACTGTTGCGCACAGGTGTCTGCGCCGCAGCCGGCCTACATGCGCCGCTTCTTCCGGATGTTCATGCTCGACATCGGCCGCAGCCAGTTTGAGGCCGCCACCTGGACCGCCATCGCGCTCGTCGCAATCTGGGCGTCCTTCATTGGAGCTGGGCTTCAGGCCCTGGACCGCCACGGGTCTGTGACCGGAGAGCACCAGCGAGGCCGAGACCGCTCGGCGCCGCACAAGAACCCCCTGCAGATCGTCATTGCCCAGAACATCCACCAGGTATGAACCACCTCCATGCACCTGGGCTGGTCATGCCCGCACCTGTGAGCAGCAACACACCTGTGTGCTGCTGCACGGGGAGCAAGCTGCTCTTGCTCCCAAGCTGCTCTTGCTCCCCGAACAGCTTGCTCCCGGCGCTCCAGCTTGCTCCCCGAGCTCCCCGTGAGGCGGCCTGGTGCTGGCAGCTTCCTCCCGCGTGAATTCTCCATAATTTGTTTTCTGATCACCCCTTCCTTACCACGGAGATGGAGATAGATGTCCCCGGTCGTTTTGATGCCTTAGTTGTGACTAGGGCGAGAACGTGTTTGTGTTCGAGTGCCCCTCCGTGAAGGCCTCACAGTCAGGCGAGGCTTCATTTGCAATCCAGCTCTGTCGGTCTGTGTCAGGTCCTATTATCGCAGTACAGCCTGCAGCAACACAAAGAACGAACGGTCGCAGCGATGCCTACCCAATGCTGCTCATTGCACACTCTCTGTATCCGAACTTGTGCACACGGGATGTCTGGCGACCCGGGGAGGCATGCATGGATGCATGCATACCACCCCATGGGGTGTAGGTGATGACGGGGCCCCTGTTCCTGGTCACGGTTTCCCGGCTCACGGCAGTGCTGGACTGCACGACTGTGCCCGGGCCGGCTCGGGCCGACACCGGCACGCTTGCGGTGCTGGACGCCTCGCTGACGTACAGCGAGGGCTCGAAGCAGCCGCTGTGGGACGAGGGCCGCGCGGCCTGGGTGCCGTGCTTCGAAGGCAGCCACCAGGAGCAGCTCGCGGCGACGATGGTCGGGCTGCTGTTCTTCCTGCCCTCCGCCACGATGGCATCTGCCTACTTCGAGGTGCTGTCCTAGCTAGCCGATGCAGCCACTGGCACGAGGCAGGCCCAGGCGTGTCCTGTGCTGCTGTCCTGATTCATTCACGTGTTGGACTGAGCATGTACCGGCAACGCGCCTAGCCTACAGCCACACCGTGGCAATCCCAGATTATAGCTGTTGATAGCTACACGCCAAGCTATCAGAAAACTGTTCGGCGGAGAAGGTCACAGCACTGTGGCTCGCACCTTCATCGCCCACCACAGCGGTCACGTCACCCTATAGTGAAAGCCCCGTCGTGCCCTCAACTCCCCTGGTTCAGCAACAGCTGCAGCCGCGGCCGCGAGGGTTGCCAGGGATGCTCAGCGTGCAACTTCCTGGGGGCGAGAAGTCGCCTGTGCACCCTGTACAGCGTGACCCGCACGTCTGGCTCCTGATCACTTCTTGGTGCTCGAGTTCCTCCGCCGATGCTTCGTGCTGCGTGCTGTGTGCAGGACGCGCACAGCAGCAAGCGCGACGCGCGCACGGTGCCGGTGTTCCTGCACATCGACCGCGTCGTCAAGTGCTTCGCCGTCGCCGTGTCGGAGCTCTTCGGCTCAAAGCCCCTCGTCTACCTGCCGGCGCTGCTCGCCGCCGACCTCTCGCTGCTGACGCTCAACGCGCTCTTCAGCCCGTGCTGCGTGCCGACGATCAACGCGATCAAGAACGTCGCGTACGCGTACGCCTCCTGGACGGTCATCGTGTCGCTTGCCTCGGCTGTGCTCTCTGTGCGCTCGACCCCTCCCCCCCCTTTTGTTGGGCTCTGAATGCCACACAGTTTTTGATTGTTACATGATGTTGCTGGATCGAACGTCTGTGACTCGTTTGCTTGCAGCGTAATTGAGCGCGCAGCGGCCACTGAAGAGGCCACGGCTCCTGAATGTCCCCTCCGGAACAACCATGGACTCCCCTTGTGCTCAGCTAGCAAGCCCAGCTCGTGAGTGCGGATGTACTGATAGGGTTAAGCTATGAGGGCTTCCGTGCTGCACTGCCCTCACAGCATGCTAGCGCTTCGGCAGCAGCTGACTGGCACGCACATCTCGAGAGCTGACGCAATGCACCTGCGCAGTCCGCAGAGGACCCTGTCCTCCCGCCCTGGCTGTTTCCGGTTGCGATGATCGCCGCACCCCTGGCCGCCGTGCTCGCGGCCGCCCTCCTCCGCCGCAGCCGCGCCGCCGTCCAGTCCGCCCGGCCGGTGCGGCTGCACCTCGAGCGGGCCGCCGCAGCCGCCATCGCCTGCAATGTCACCTCCGCACAGCCGCCGCCGGCGGCCGCGCGGGCGTGGGGCCGCAGCGGCAGCGTGTGGCTGCGCGGCTGGGGTACGCGGACGCCGGCCGGCCTGCTGCGGTCGCCGCTGCGCGAGCGCATCCACCTCGAGCGGCTCGTGTTTCTCAGCATGGAGCACTGCGCTGCTCAGCCGGAGGTTGTTGCGGACGTTCTGCTGCAGGTGCGCCACCGCCAGCGGCACCGGCCGCATGTGTTCGCTGTGGACACGGCGCCCGCGTGTGCGTCTCCGTGTGCAGCACCCCACATCAAAAGAAAAGCGTAGCATGTCACCGTGATTCCCGGTGCGGGCCACTGGGGAAGATGTAGTGGTGGCTGCAGGTGGCGACGCACTGCGCCACCGCTGTGACCGCCCGACCGGAGCGCACGGCCAAGTTTGCGCAGAAGTTCGTGCGTGCCGGGGCGCTGCAGCCGCTGTGCGCGCTCATCGCGCTCGCCGTGCCGCAGTCGTGCATAGAAGATGAGCCCACCTCACCTCCAAGTCCCCTGCGCTCTGCAGCCGCCAAGGTATTGTCCCCGCGTATGTGCATATGTGGCACCATCCCCCCACGACACGATGCACATTTTGCATGCACGTGGCTACAGGTGGCACCATTCAACTCGGCGCGCATCGCTTTCGCGTTTCCGCCGATCGCGACCCGCATCGACCGCCACAACCGCCGCGTCTGCAGCTGCAAGGCTGCGGTGGCGCTGGAGAAGCTGCTACTGTCTGCGGTGTCCGGGCCGGAGGGCATCTGGGGCGCGCTCGCCGCCGACATCGCCGCGCACCGCGACGGCCTCCCGCTGCGCCTCCTCGCGTGGCTGCTTGTAATTCTTGCAGCGGAGGAGGGCGTGCGTGTGCGCACGATTGGGCCAGATGCGGCACTGCCCATGCATGCGTCGGGGGGGTCGTGGATGGGCGGGGGTGGCCTGGACCTGTCGGCCTCGTTGCGGCAGAGCAGTCGGCACCGCTCCCAGCTCAGTGTTGGGGCGTCTTCGACAAAAAGGTGTGGCTGCAAATGTGGCGTGAAGAGTCAGTGGAACAGTATGTCGCCGCCTGCGGTACATGTTGTGTGGATGTGGCAGGACTCGAGGGAGGCCGCCCCGAGTCTTTGATCCTTGCAGACGGTCATCTGTCCTGGCAGTTAAGACATATTTCTTGCAGACTGTCTCCAGATTGCAATCAAGCTGATCGCACACAAGTCCATGAGCAGAACTATCTAGCTGTGAGGATCCAAGGCGAGTCCATGCCTGTAGGTGATTTTGAATGCAGCCCAGTGCACAGAGTTGTCCTGCTGAGCAGTGATGGCCGCCATGTTTGATGCAGGATATCGGCGGTGTTCAGTGAGGCGGCAGACTCAGGCAGATGGAGCATGGCGAGCGGAGATGCCGTCAGGGCTCTATCCCAGGTGCGGCCTGCAAAGTTGACCATGCTGATGCGAGTGAATCAGACTGCCGTCCAATTTTGACTCTGCATTAGGGCTGTAAATTTAACATCTGGGGGCAGGGTTTAACGTTAATTAACAAAGCTAAAGTAAAATAAAAGTAAAATAGGCTAAAAAATCTTTACTTTAAACGTGTTTTAAACTAGTGTTTTCCTGCTTTACCAGTAAAACTGTTAAACATGTCGAGGAGGCAGTTTCGGCCAATGGCACGGCACAAACACGGCACAAACACGTCCACAGCCACCTAGATACACCTATTGCACCGCCTATCAATTATCTGCGTCTCCTGAGCAACTTGACGACGATGGAGATGCTCCTAGGCTGTCAGACTGCAGGCCACATGCTACTGCACCCTCGTTCGAACAGAATTCTGGCACACCAGATCCAGAAGAGTCTTCCTCATACACTTCATCAACAAAACCAAGCAGATGTTCAAAACATCGAATTTCGTCAACAGCTGCATCATTATCGCCTAGGTGACGGAGGTTGATTTTGGTGTACTATGGCGTTGCCAGCGTACTGCTTTTCATTGACCTTCTCTTGGAGGTCAAGTTGTCTAGAAATATATTCCACAGCCTCTCCACAGTTGCACAGCAGGGCTTCGCAGACATGATTTCAATGGCAGCCTCTCTCGAGCTCGGCAAACTTTTCAACAACACCGGTGGCCACGAGACACAACATCAGTCGCAACTGGCTTTCTGCGCAGATTGGAGCCACCTACATCTGCCGAATCAGCCAGATTTGCCTCATTGGAACTTTCAGTCTCTTGCAGAGGTTCAGCAGGACGTTTGTCTTGTGCCATGTCTGGAAGTTGCTCACTGCCAAATCAGTGACAGGTGCACACGGGCTACGGAAACTGACTCCCACAGCATGAGCAAGCGCATAGCGACACGGATTTAAGTACTAGGAGCCAGCAACAGGTGTGCTGTGAGTTATATCATGACCACCGTGCTTTGTTAGTGATGTTTGTCCTGTGAGGTCGGTCAAAGCCATCAGAATGCAGCCCTTTTTGGCTTCAACTTTGGTTTTAAAGGACCCTTAAAGTTAAAATGCGTTAAAGTAAAATAAAAGTAAAATGACCCCTTTAAAGCCTCGAAATCGTTTTAACGTTAAAACTGTAAAGTAAAATAGCATTTTAAACTCCGTTAAAATGGGGGTAAAGTTAAATTTACAGCCCTACTCTGCATCCTCTGCGCCACAGATGAAAATTTACTTGAGCATGCTGATGCCACCTCAGCATGTCCCTGCTGGCCTCCCAGCTGCAGCTAATTTATGCTACATGCCTGTCGTCTATGCGCCACACCGCCACACAGCTGCACTGAACAGTGAAACCTGCCGAGTGAAGGCAATTGCACGGCAGATCAGCCATTGGGCTGGGCCCACAGGGTCAATATTTCTACGGACATTGCTATGTATACACACCCAAGCATGCCCGGCCTCCGCCCTGTGTAACTACATACCAAAACATCGCACGGGGAAGGCTACAACAGCCAACAACACTGCACAGCACTTGTGCAGAGGGGCGCCAAGGTGCCCGTCACAGTCGCAGTCGCAGAAGGCCGCGCCCGGCCAGTCACCTTCAAGGCCGACTGTCCCTCCGACTCTCCCAGCGACGACGTCGCTGACGGCGGCAGCGGCGGCGGCCCGCGGTGCCGCGGCCGCACGCGCTCCAGCGCAGCCGTCAGCTGGCTGTCCTCCAGCTCTGACAGCGGCGACACGCGCATGCATGAGGCCGGGCAGGCGGCTGTGCTGGAGGACGGGGAGTATGACGTGACGGAGACCGGCCTGCACGCGATTGCGTCATGCATCGCGCTGCTCGTGGCGGCGCCGAACCGCGACAAAGGCGGCTGGCTGGGACAGCTGGTGTGCTCTGCTGGTGCTGCCGCGCTCAGCATCCCGGCGGTGCAAGCAAATGCTTGCTCTTCGAGGATCCGCGTGCTGCCGATGCACAGTTGCGCTGAGCATATGTTCTGGCCAGTACCTTCATGTGTTGAGCCACTTTGGCGCTTGCGCTGCGTAGCACGGAGTGTCTGTCGCGATGAAATTGCTGTGACTGATTGTAACCAACAGTGTGCAGCAAGAGCAAAAGGTCTCTGCATGCATGGTTAGCCCCGGTGCAGGTGCAGCACGGCCTCCTCGCAGCAACCATCACTGCCACCGACGAGCTACTCGGGAAGGCCGTCAGCCGCGTGTGGTCGGACCCCCACGCGCGCGGCAGCGGCGCCTTTGCGCCTTCCCGGCCTGGGCTGCCGCCCATGCCCGCTCCACCCCGGCCACCGCCGGCCACCGACAGCGCCTCCGCTGCAGCCCCAGGTAGGGATCCAAAGCAGGGACCTGATGCGCAAGCTACAGATGGAGAGGCAGAAGAGGTAGAGCAACGGCTTGCTGCGGACGCCGCCGTCTCCACAGCGGCTTCAGAGCTGGCCTGCAATCCCAATGACCCCAGTCGGCTCTCTCCACAGGCCACTCCGCCTGCAGCTTCTACACCCTTCTGCGTGATGCAGACCAGTCCCGCACAACTGATGCCGACCACCGCCACAGCCCTGGGACCAGCTTTGAATACGGACGCCCATGCAGCGCACTCTGTTGCCCCAGCGTCTCGGTCAGCATCGCCGCCAGCTCGCAATCACCCGCCTCACGCCCGGGAGTTGGGCTCACAATTGAGTCGGGTGAACACAAATGATCACCCCGAGGCTCCCGTGGCCACACAGGTGCCGGTAGGCGTATGCCTAGGGCCCCCGTCTGTGCCGCCGCCTGCGCTCGGAGGTGCTGCGCCTGGGCTGTCATCCGCTGCGCCTCCACGGAAGCGGGGCCGGGATGACGGCCCGGCAGCCGCGCTGGCGCCGCCGCACCATGCAGTGACTCTGCCGTCAATGGGGACGGGCCACCGCCGCCTGCCGGCGATTGGCACGCCCCCGCACCCTGCGGCGCTGCCACCGTCCCAGCCACCGAATCGTTCACACGTACCGGCGGACGCGAGACCCGTTGGCGCAGACCCTATGCGTATGCACGCAGCTGATCCCGATGGCAGCCGCAGAGCGCCCCTGCACGCGGCAGAGGGCGGCAGGGTTCAGGCAGGTGCTGGTGGTGGGAATGCCGGGGCGGGGGGTGCTGGCTGCACTATCGGTGGGACGCCGGAGCTGAGTCAGCTGAGCAAGCGGAAGCGTGCAGAGGGCGGGCGGGCTCGGCGGCGCAGCTCGGTCGCGATGGCGCTGCCGCCGGGGGACCTCAGCGAGGTGCTCAAGGGGCGGCTGCCATCGCTGCCATCGTTCCGGAGGCAGCCTGGCCATGGCAGCGCCCGACGTCAGCCATTGCAGGTCCCTCCTGCAGGCCTTGATGCTTTGCAGGCTGATGGTGAAGCTCCTGCTGCGATCGGGGAGAGCCGGTACGGGTTTCAGAGCTACCTTTTGGCTGTTATGAGTGGCAATGAGGATGGGACAAGGTCGAGAGCTGCTAACTTTTGCTGCGACATTGCGTTGTGCTCTTTTGTGTGTTTGTTGATTTGCTGCTACTCGGTCGGTTGCATTGTTGCCTCACAGCCTCACATTCGGAGTTGTCAATGTCCAATAGGATACGGCTCAGTAAATTCAGATTTACTTTACTTTACTTTACAGTGGTGTTCCTGCAGAGCACAGTGGGACGTTTCAGCGTGGAGCGTCGGTGGCAGCTCAGGGCGGTCGCTCCGCAGTGCCGCCAATGCGAGCCTGTACAATGAGGCTGTGGACACGCATGTTCTGGCTGAGGTCCATGCTCTGCTCGTGTCAGTGCTGGTGGAGCTGCTGGCTCACGGTGACAGTGGTGGAATGGATGCTCTGTGCAAGCTGCTGCAATCTGGAGCCTGGACAGTCCAGTTGCAGCAGCAGAGATGTGGCGATAATGATGGCTCGAACACTGGTCACCAAACTGATGGTCTGTCTCTTCACTGGGAGCACTTGGTCCAGCCAGCTGCATGGCATCATCTGCTTGGCCTGATTGCATGGTGGGCCTGATCATTCATGCGGGGTCGGCCATGAAACATCCATCATGCCCTGCTCTTGTGACCCGAATTAGAGGACTCAGTGGTTTGGACTGTGGCTGCCCGGTCTCCTTGATCAAAGACTGGGGTACAGGCTTGCTTTCCCGAACAGCGGAGACTGTGGCGCACCGAGCCCGGGGACTTGTTGAAGGAGCACAATATGTTTTCGAGGCCACAGAGTCCGTGTTGGGCGTGGTGATGCTCAAGTGTTTGCGCCCGCTGGGTGTGCGTGACGCCTCGGAGCAGTTCCATCTCTGCCCTCGAATATCACAGGCACGTACTGGACTCGGGACAGCAGCGCCACTGGCTCTAGAAATCGTTTACATGCAAGATGGTGTGTGGTAAAAATGCCTGGACAGTGCTGGCCATGCATCCACTATTGACATCGCTCTGGACTGCAGCTGTTGCTGTCCTCCTGTGCGTTGTGCGAACCACCTAATACCCGAGCTGGGCAACACCTTTGTCGATGTATGCGCGCTTCGGGGCGAGTGCGCTCCTTGGACGATACTTTGTGCCTTTCCGACATCCAGGCAATTCGAGTGCCCCGACTGGGTCCCTTCAAGCAGGAGGTTCACTGACGATGGCCACCTCTGTAGGTATCCGCAGACGTGGCTCCTGCGTGCAGAGTGCTCCCCCACGCCCTGGCCGCACTCGCCTCCGCACCACCCGTCCGCAAGCTCCCTAAGCAGGACATGCTCCTTCTGGCGCTGCTCCAGCTGTCCCACCAGCAGGCCTGCTCTGCAACAGAAGCCACCGCTGCGGCATCACCGCTCCACACGACCACAGCCGACACCTCCAGCAGTGACGACGACTCTGCCGACGAGCGTAGCCACACTGCAGCGGGGAGTGGGAGGCAAGGGGAGGGCTACAGAGCAGTGAGGGGGGGCGTGGCTGGGCGGGCGGTGCCGAACCCGTGGGCGGATGACAGCGTGCGGGACCGGCTGCTTGTCAGCATCGCGAACGGCCGGGACGTCGCCTCCGCTGCCGCACTGCACGCGCTGTGCGCTGTGTACCGCGGCGTGCGGGCGTCCCTGGTGCAGCACATCCACTCTGACGATTGGTGCGCGCATCCTCGCTGTTGCCGCCCGGCCCGCAGCCTGTGGCATGTACTGCTTCGAGGTGCTGCTGCAGTTCCAGTCAGGCAACAGTGTACTGCCACCTCTTTTTGGGCAACGTCATGACTGCAACAACACCGATCAGTGTCGTGAATGAGCCTGATGCAGATGTGGCCTGTACCGATTACACCACATGCATGCTGCTTGACATATGCCACGTGATTGAGCTGACCAGATTTGCATTAATACGCGTATCTTTCGATTTCGGTACGCTAATGCGCGTATTACACTCTAACGTACTTTATCAGCGTATAGGACGCACGTACGTTTCGGACTTGAGCGTTTTTTGAAAGCCTAGAAATCTGCACTGTGGTGCACCTCTAGCCACAACGCCAAAGCAGGTTTTGAACATCCCTTGCATTGCATGATGAACCTAACCTGATCATCTGATTTACTGTTACTACTTCAATGTACTGTTCTCTGCAATAGTGTGCCTAAGCACAGATGACAGCGACCATGGCAATTTCAAGTCTGGCCATCACCGGCTTGGCGCCTCCGGCGCCAAGCCCGTGATGTAGCCTATACAGCGTACTTTTAACCCCCCCCCCCTGATTGGTACCAACGTACCATACGCGTCTTTTTGCTTTCCGTACTTTATCATGAAACGTACTAATGCAACTCTGGAGCTGACCGGGCGGCTGTGCGCCCGTTTCCGCTGCACACATTCACTGCATGCGTGCCAACATCTCACGTCCTGTGCGCGGCGCCGCTGCAGGTCCAGCCCTGGAGGCGTCTGCGGCCCGACGCTCGCGCTGTCCGGCGTGGCGGCATGTCTCGAGATGGACCTCCTCCTGGACGACACCTGGCCAGTGGCCGCCTGCCTACAATCCGGCGCCGCGGTGGAGCTTGTCGCGGCCGGCCTGCTCGAGGCGCTCAAGGGCGCGCTCTCCAAGTTCCAGGGCGCCCCGCGGCTGCTCGGGCTGCAGGCCGTCGTGCTCGTGTCCCACCAGCCCGCCCTCATGTCCAAGTGCGGCCCCGATATACACTCCATATGCACAAGGATGTGGCTACTGCCAGCGGTCCATACAAGCATGCCGGGACATGCGAGGCAAGCAGTGACGAGGATTGAAATCAACTCTACTGCACAAGTCCAGTGCGTGGCGCTGACATGCATGGGCTGCATGCATGCTGATTCACAAGCGCATCACGCACATACTGGCGTATACATATGCTTCAGCGCCAGAGCACGCAGGCTGATCTCTGAGGGCATGCTGGAGCTCTCGGTGCTCGTGCTGGAGGCGGCGGTGCGGGACCTGTCCCGAGGGAAAGCCGGCCGCGCACAGCCCGCGGCACGGGCGCCGGGTCTCGGCCAGCACGCCGGCGACGGCCGCGCTCCCGTGTCCCCCGGCAGCAGCACAGGCGGCGACAGCGCCCCCTCGGATCGCAGCCACAGCCACAGCCGAGGCGGGTCCTCCGCTCGCACAGCACGCAGCACGGCCGTGAGCTCCGCCGCGAGCTCGGTGTTGCACCGTGCAACGAGGCTCGGCGGCGACTGCACGGAGGCCGCTGCAGCCTCCGCAATGCAGGTGCGCTGCGCGGCATGCTACTGTGCTGTGGCCACACGTGCTCTCGTGTCATTGCCACAGCGGAGGAGCGCATGGGTACCTGTGCTGGGCAGGCTGGCATGCTGGGCTCGAGGCATCAAGCGCACCATTTGCTGCCGTTGATGTTGCGGCACTGAGCCACGGGCCACTCCGCAGGGCATCCAGACCGGGGAGGTGCTTGCCGCGAGCACCGCGATTGCAGCCCTGGAGCTTGTGGCCCTGCTGAGCCACGTGCGTGACCACGCCGCCGCACGCCGGGACTTCCAGCAGCTCCTCGCCTCCGCCACTCGGGACTTCAAAAGCGCTACCCTTGCCCCCAGCCCGAGCCTGAGCCGCAGCGCTGCCGATCGCCGTCTCACCCGCGCCGCCGGCGGAAACTCAGGCTCCACCTGCCGCAGCGGGTTCTCAGCCTCGGCACGCAGTTCCGGCAGCAGTTCCGGCGGCAGCGACAGCAGCGCGGACGCGTCCCTGGAGGGGGGCTCGTTCGGGAGCCGAGGGGAGGGCCGTGGAGGCACGGGATGGCGCCGGGGCGGCACCGCGCCGCAGCTGAGCGCCGCGCTGCGTACGCGGCTGCTACGGCACCTACTGAAGGGCCCGACAATGAAGCTGCTGTGCGCGGCAGCGGCGCTGCAGCAGGCGGCTCCGGCGTATAACTGCTCCGTGCAGCAGCGCACGGTCGGCATGTTGCGGACGTGGGCGTTCTGCGCACCGGATATCGCGCGGGAGCTCGTCGTGACGCCGTACCTGCTGTGCAAGTACGGGTCTAAACACCAAAAAAGGAAACAGGCCTGCAGGCCTTGACTTTCAGCCGCATCTGTTGCGCTCGGATTGCTGGAATCTGTCGATGCTTCTCTAACAATGGCTGCATAGCAATGCGCAGCCCATCGATGCCGATGAACCATCACGACCGGCTGCTTCCGTGGTGGGGAAGGTGCTGTGTGTTGCACAACACAACCACATCGGATACGAACGGACGGATCAAGCCTGCTCCCTGCCGCTGCTGCCAGGCCAATGTGATCTGTCTGCTTGATTGCACATGTGGCTACAGGGTCTGCCCCGCATGATCACCATGGTCAGCCCCGTTTGAGGCCAATCGTATGTGCAGGCTGCTCGGGGCGTTCCTGCCGATCGTGTTTGAGATCCCGGCCTGCAGAACGTCCCTGCACGACGCCGCCACCTGGCGCTTGCGGGGCCGCACGGCAGATGCGGGGACACGCGGCCACACAGAGGCGTCCCTCGTGCAGCTGTCCTCGATCGTCGCTGCCGGCCACGGCATCACGCCCGCCACCATCGACTCTGTGCCCAAATACTTCCCGCTCTTGCTCAGGGTATGTTTAAGTGCTTACTTCTGCGTAGGCCACACAGCCAATTTGCAGGTGTCATCACAGTCATGTGCCGTTTGATGTGCCTGTCGTGTGTGCATGCATGGCGGGGTCACTGGCCGCAGGAGCCGTGTCTATGGGGCGCGTGTATCCGTGCGCTGACACCATTGCACACATTTGCCTCATTTACACCTACCATTCATTTTTACCAACTATTTGTTTCATTTTGCCTCATTTACACCTACCGGCATGTCTTCATTGTAAGACTCTACTTCAGGGCTGTGAACGGCGCTGCAGAGTGCATTGTACCCAGCAGCGCAGATACCTTGCGCCGCGTGTACGGCTGCGGGCGGCCACTCACGCATGGCGCGTGCAGATCTTCTCGGGCCAGATGCAGTGGCCGGACATCGCGGCGCGCACGCTCAACCCGCCTGTCGCGCAGCACAACTCCGAGTGGCAGGTGCTCGAGGTGCTCATGCACTGGCCGTGGGACCGGCTGGTGCTGAGCCGCACCGGCATGGGCGTCGTGCAGGCGCGGGCGCTCGGCATCTCCCTCGCCATGGCCGTTGCGCGGGGCGCCGCGCCGCTGGAGCTCACCTGCAACGGCACCCTCCGCACCGAGCACCTCGCCTTGGGCTCCCTCGCCACCGCCGGTGCGCGCCGCTACGTGTGCCGCTCACGCCGCCGCCCCCCTGGCCGCGCGGCGGTGCCAGACCGCCGCTGCCGGGCGCCGAATTTCCGGCAAACTGTTTCCGCTCTCGAGGCATCGAGTCCATTTCAAACCGTTTGGTGCAAGGAACAGCGTAACCATATCACGAGGACAGCAAACTTTGTCGTCAACGCATTTGTCACCATGATCCCAGAGCACCGTCCGCCTGGCGACGCAATGAGCTAAAGTGTGTGCCACACTCAGTGGATGTGGCAATGGTGGCTGTGCTTCAGGGAAGCACCCGCTGGGTCGGGAGGAGGCGATTCTGCTCGCCGGCTACCTCTCTGTGCCGTCGCCCGCCGGCCGCGCCGGGGCGCAGGCGCACGGTGGCCTGCGGCGGCTGAGCTTGATGAACAGCCCGGTCGGCGGCACGGGCATCGCGGCGCTCGCTGATAGCCTCCACGCCAACACCAGCCTCCTCTCGCTTGACCTGGTGTGCTCGCTCCACCCCGCTGTTCCCGTCACCTCATCCTCTTGAGCTCAGTCGCGCCAGCCTGTTCGTTCTCTCCTTGTACTCAGTGAAGACTGGCTGTCTTCCGTCTTGGACAGCACCGCCGTGAAGACCAGAAGTGCCAAGGTGTAAGGCGTGTGTTTTCGGCCAGAGCCAGGTGTGTGACCGCCAAGTCTACAAGGCATTCGGCTAGCCTTCCGCCCAGAGAAACTGGCAATTGAGCGCAGCAAGCAAGGTCTGTATAGCTGGCGGTGCGCAAGCCGCCTAGGGACGGTGTCAATGCATGCCTACAATGCACAGCACACGCTGGGCGCAGCACTCTGTGCTGCAGACGCTCCCCGGTGCAGGCAGGCTCCCAGATTGCCGGCCCGGGGTGCCACGCCCTCGCAAAGATGCTCACCCGCAACACCACGCTGCGCACGCTGTCGGTGTTCTGGGCGGGCGCGGACCACGCCGCCCTCTCTGCCCTCGCCGCCGCCCTTGCCTCCAACTCCACCCTCACCTCCCTCGCCCTCGGCGACCCCCGCAGCCTCTCCGCCAATCACAGCACGCACGCCGCGTGTGCCGTCCTCTCCAACGCGTCGCCGCAGCTCTGCCGGCTCGAACTATCTTACGTCTCGGTGCCCTCCCCGGCATCGGCGCAGCGCCTCGCCGCCGCCCTGCGGTGTAACGAGGGCGCAGAGGAGCTCTGTCTCCCGTACCTCTCGATCAAATACAGCACTGGCCGGGCGGATGCAGCAGGGCCGCCGCAGGCGAAGCCAGGGGACGATGCGGAGGACATGGCGCGGACGGAGGAGGGGGCTGCGGCGCTGCTGGGCGCTGCGCTGCGCGCGCGGCGGCCGGCGCTGCGTGCGCTGGAGCTGCCGTTCATGCATGTGAGAGCAGCACACGGGGCACACGCGGCGCTGCTTGGCGCTGCGCTGCAGGAGGCGACTGCTCTGGCAACGCTTGACATGCTGCAGGTCAGCCTCTGGGCATTGCTAGCCTGCGTTGCAACGCATGGAGCTCTGACGAGAGCCATGAAATGTGATCGTCCAGTCACTGTGTTCCGGGCGCTTCTGTATCTCCGTGCCATCTCGCCACTTGTATCGCTGCGTTGTGCCGGATCGACAAAGATCCCGTGCAAAGATGAACATCAGTCCTGCATACTGGACTGCCGCCCCATGATCTTGCTCGGACAAGCCACCGATACATCTCGAGTCTGGGAGTTTCTACATGCATGCTTAATGTGCAAGCTTAATGTGAGTGCAGGTGTCTCTCAGTCCCATGGAGTGCCACGCAATCGTCTCGACTCTTGCCTCCAGCCCCCGGCTTACAGCGCTCCGCTTGTCCATCCCCCCCATCACCCCCGCCTCCGATAACTCTCCCCCTCCCCTAGACCCAGAGCCCGCGCTGGCCGCCCTCCGCAGCCGCGGTGTCGCCGTCGACGCAGAAGCCTGGGTGCCGCCGTCAGAGGGGGGCTTCCGGCCGCGGCCATGGGGCGTGTCGGCGGCGGAGGTCGCTGCGCGGGGCGCGCAGCTGCTGCCGCAGCCGCAGCTGGAGTACGAGGCGGAGCGGCAGGACAAGGTGGCGCTGCAGGAGAGCGTGCAGAGCTCGACTTTCAGCCAGGCGGAGGCGCGGCGGGCGGTGGACGCGCTGCGCACGCGCACTGCGGCCCTGCAGCGGGAGCTGGAGGCCGCGCGGGCCGCGACGGTGGAGGCCGAGCGGCAGGCGCAGGAGGTACGGGAGGGGAGCCCTGTGGCCCTGCATGACCTCACCACAGCACGAGCAAGCGTGACAGAGCACAAGCATGAGCGAGCATGAAATGGTGACACTGCATGTACCAAACATGCTCTCTGTGGTCATGTCGTCGGCCCATCTGTGGTCTGCCTCGAGAGCAGCTCTTCTGTGTTGCTCGGAAACACCCGGCATTACCTGTAGCACCGCGATCGATGCGGGCCACGACGCAATCTACGGCCATTAATCAGTAACGCACACGCGTCGGCACCCAGGCGCATGCGCGACATGCGCCACACGACAGTGGCCGCTGCCTGCATGTGATTCAATCACACCGTCGTTAATGTGCAGACCCGGCAGGACCTGCACTCGCGGCACGCCCGCGAGCAGGAGGCGCTGCAGGCCCAGATCGCGACGCTGCAGAAGGCGACCGCAGTGACCTCCATCCCCGACGTCCTCCAGCGCCAGGCCCTGATGGAAGTGTCCCGCCTGAAGCAGGAGAACGAGGGCCTGCAGGAGCGCCTCGCCGCCGCAGACACCAGCGCCGGCCACGCCGAGACCATCGACGAGCTGCAGGCGCGCCCACTGCGCTGCGCGCTGTGCGCTGTACGTTGTGTGGCTGTGAACTCGCGAACTGTTTTCAGGTGCTTGTGTCCTGAGAGGAAATGTAGGGGTGTGTGTGTGTGGCATGGAAAAAGGCGGCAAGGCGGGTGGCGGTAGTATGTGGGTCATACTTCTGCATCTTGAGGGAGGTGTGTGCTGCAGGAGCATATCGAGGAGCTGCAGGAGCAGCACCGCGCTGAGCTGGCGAGATCGCGGAGCGCAGCACAGAATGACCGCGAGCGGGCGGCAGAGGCGGAGGCTGCCGCCAAAGCACGCCGGCTCGAGGCGGAGCTGCAGGTCTGGCCACAAAAATGTTTAACCCTTTCACGCAATATACCATTATACATGTCCTGGGTGGTGTGAGCCTGGCGGCGGCCTTCATATGCTGACACAGCATTGCTGAACGAGATCATTTGGTGCACGAGGAGGCAGGTGGTGGTGGTGCAGGCGGCAGTGGAGCGGGCTGCGGCGGCGGCGAAGCGGCTACAGGAGGTGCAGGCGGAGGCCGCGGCGGCCGTCCCCGGCGGCACGTCGACCATGGCGCTGCTGCGCAAGGTGCGTGCTCTGGAGGCGCAGCTGCTGGAGGAGCAGACGCGCCGCGCCGCCGCGACCGCGGCGGTGGCGGACGTCGCCGCGGTGCAGGATGCGGCCGCAGAGGCGGCCGCGCTGCGGGCGCAGCTGCAGGCCGGGGAGCAGCTGCAGGCGGAGCAGGCGGCGCAGCTGCAGCAGCAGGAAGCACAGGTGCGTGCTGCGTGGCCGTGCGGGACCACACAAGACGGCTTTGTCTACTTGGATTGTGATTGATTATCATTGAAGCACGGTTTCGTTGGATTCACGTGACCAATCCTACCCGAAGAGGATCGATCGGACCTTGACAGCTCTGGTGCGCTGCCCACAGGGAGAGGGGCCACAGCATGCGCACAGGCCCATCAATACATACCATGACAGCATGGCATTTACATTTGCAGCTGGGTGCCAGCGCTCAGGCCATCACTGCTCTGCACATGGAGGATACTGCTCAGGAGACCCAGATTCACTCCACTTCACATGTGTTTTTGGCTGTACGTAATGCGAATGCAACACAGCGCTCGTTCGCCGTGATTTACATCGCACCCAGCGGTACCTGCACCGACACTGACGACCAGCGGCCGGGTGCAGATCGCGGCGGCGCAGGAGCAGGAGGCCCTGCTGGCCCGCTACAAGGCGTTCGGGGACCTGCCGCGGCTGGCGCACCTCGCGGCCGAGACGACGCGCCTCGCCGCCTACGAGGGCCAGTACCGCACCCTGCTGCACAGCTTCGACGCCGAGGTCGCCGCGGCGGCGGCGGCAGCCGAGGCCGCCGCCGCCGCGCGCGGCCGCGACGGCGCCCGCCTCGAGCTGCAGGTGCCCCCCCATCCCTCTCCCCCCTGGGAGCTGTCCATCCACCAGATACCGTGGAGCGCCTAAGATTCACCGCGATCTTTATTTTTGGTCACTCTCAAATTTTCGTGTGCGGGCGCCTGTCCATGTTGTGATACGACTCGGGTGGAATTTGCACTGTGCGTTGAGCATGATGTTTCCGCCGAACCTTTCCGGGCGGTGTAGGCGCAGCTGGAGGCGGAGCGGGCGGCGGCCGCGGAGGAGCTGGCGCGGGAGCGGCAGCGCGGCCGCGACCGCGTCGCGCGCCTCGAGCAGCGCCTCGAGGAGAAGTGGCGTGAAATCACCGCCCTGCGCAAGAGCGCCGCGCCTTGACCACGCTCGCTGCCGCAACACCCTCACATATGGGTGCTGCATGTATATGTATGCATACAATGGGGATGGCTGCTTGCACTGAGCACCCCCAAGCACCAGGTGGAGCTCAGTGGCCGATGCATGGCAGTGGAGGCCCTGGACCCCTCGGAGACATGGTGCCTGTGGTCTGGCGGGGACAGCAGGCAGTGCTTCCGCAGGCTGGTGTGAGCTGTGTGTATCTATCGATGTGGACACTGCAGTCGGACTCGGCAGAAGCTTGCATATGCAGTGTGACATGGGCGATGTGGCAGGACTCTGCAATTGGATTGGATCCCAACATAGGACCGCCATTGGAGGGCTGTGAAGATCATCTACGAGCAAGGCGGCATGTCAGAGTGGGTGTCGGCGGCATGCTGTTGCTTGCTGAAAAAGGACATGGGGTGTCACACTGGCTGACCGGCAAGCTGTGCCTGGATGTGTGCCATGATCCTACACTGAGCGACTGGTCAGCATTCCTTGAGCACAGAAAAGCCGTTACGAGGTTGGCCTGGGTCTATTTTGGGGCACTGAGTGTTTAGTCTGGACCGGCATTGTCTAAAGCAGTCGCTTTCTGTGTTGTGCATGGTGGCACAGATGTGTAGCAATGAACGTGATGGCTCAGTTAAGAGCTTAAGCCACGGGCGTTGACCTTCGACGAGGATTGAAGTGTCGCCCTGCCGTTGGATGCACGGCAACTGTTTGGGAAGGGCTGCGTGGTGCATGCAGAAGCTGCAAGGTCTGGCCTTCGCGGCCTGACGCTCGCCTTGAGCTGGTGGCTTCCACGGATACTGCTTTGTCGCAGGTGCATGCTGCATAGTCTTGAATTTGCGTTGCATGAGAGGTCTCCTGATCCCTCTAAACAAGAAGAGGTTGAGGTGGGGTGTAATTTGTGAATCTACAATGACCTGTTCCGTGGGCTGGCTTGTGTCAGGAAGGCGAATACTGTGCAAATTGAAGGTGACACAGTTGCACACGGCAAGCACCTACGTCATCGTTCCTCAGTGTGAGGGATCCGTCTGATTTGGTGCACTGGTATGCTTGAAGCGGTCAAACATGGAAACCGTTGCAAATACTGACTCAGTCCGTGTTACAAGAGAGGGGGCATACCATGGCAGATGCTACTTTTAAAAGGGCACATGAAAGATCCCTGCAAAATTTGTCTGTGCTCGAGATGGATATTTCAAAGTGATGAGTCCGCTGAGCGACAATCGATCAGGTCATTCTCGACATGTCCATAATCATGGCAGCTAGCATGGCCTCACCGGCCCGCTCAAGCAGTCGTGATTCCTTTAAGACGTGGGAGCACGAGAACTGCTACACGATGCAAAGGGGCTTGCCAGCAGCCAGCGATGCTTCATGTGCACTAGGGAACAGGTCTAGCAAGCACACCTGGCTTCAGGCTGAGGACCCTACGTCCCTGTGTGAACGTGAAAAATGTGATATTTACAACTATCCAGCCAGTATAAACTTCATGCTTGTTTCTGAACGTTCGCAGCTGCCCGCAACAGGGACACACGTAGATGCAAGGGGATGCCACGGGGTGGGGTGGGGAGTCCGTCTAGCATTACGAGCTGCAAGAGCACAGAAAGTCAGTGAGCCTCATAAAAGTGTCGAAAGCACCTGCATCAAACTCGCACTGCGCAGTTGATGATCATCGCCTCTATAGCGCGGTGTGCACCGACATGGCTGACAGCAGCGGGAGATGGCGTCAAGGCACACAGCACTTGCCCCCCGCCAGCAACGAAGCCGTCGAGACTATGGCGACTTTGAGCTCATATTTCGAGACATCCGTGAAATCGACCTTTTCGCGCGTGGAACTGAGCGGGAGTCAGAACGTCTCCGTGTACGCGCCGCAGTAAATTCGTTCTCCACGTCTCCAGGACAACACAGCAATCATGCCGGAGGCAGCAGCGCCAATGAGCTTCAAAAATATTGCTTCTAGAGAGAAGAAGGAGGTGCAGATCAAATCCGTACAGCTCTCCGGGTCAGTCGCGATGAAGATATTGCAGCACTGTACCGAATCAGACAACGCAGGAGCATGCGGTCAGCTTCTGGGGCTTGATGTCTCTACAATCCTGGAGGTTACGGAGTGCTTTCCGTTCCTGGTGTGGCCTCCTACGACTAGCAATTGCTTCTTGACGGGCGGCTTTCGCCGATGCCTGTACGTTACGTGATCATCAGACACTCCAACAGCACTTCAGTTTGAAATGAATTGCTTGAGTGGGCTGGTGCGCACGTTTGCATGGGGAGGCTGACAGCGGGTTGTGACCTGTCCTACAGGCATCTGACAACTCTGAGCAGTACCAGCTAGCCAAGATGCGATGTCTGAGAGACATCAACGTGGACTCAAATACAGTGGGCTGGTATCAAAGTGCCCCTTACAAGGACTTCCAGACGCTGAACCTTCTCGACACATTCATCAGCTACGAAGAGAGTGTCAAGAAGTGTGTGTGCATTGTATGTGACCCCAAGGACTGCGTGCGAGGATCACTGGCACTAAAAGCGCTGCGATTAAGCAAAAAATTCATGGAAATGTACAAGGTCAACACTAGCGTGCGCCTCCCCTGCTTCCAGGTCCACCACCAATCCCGCCTCAGCTGTACCCGCCTCCAACTCATTGCACTGTCCTGCAGCTTACCGCCAAGCAACTCTACGACGCTGGCATCACATGGAAAGATATCTTCACGGAGGTACCCATCAAGATCGAGAACACACCTCTCGTGACAGCCCTCATGGCAGAGATTGACCGGCAGACAGTCCTCGACAGCATCACCGCATCACGTCTGCGGCTGAACACTCTACCCTTCCTCGAGAAGCAGCTCGAGCTCATGGGCGACGGCATTGAGAGCCTGTACATGGAGGTGCAAGATGTCACAAAGTACGAGCGGGCACGAGTTCGCATGGAGCAAGCCAAGGCTGCCTGGCTGGCAAGGCGGCAAGAGGTGTGGACTTCTCTTCCACCTCTCGGATTGTCTCGAGTCCACCGCCTGCACTTCTTCCCTCCATGCATCAGCCCATTGCGCAATTCAAGCAGCTGTGCTGCAATGGCTGTGCATATATGGTCTGAACTGAGCAGCAGAAGTGCCCACGGGTGGTCCAGGGGTTCAGACACAGCTCATCACTGAAGCCTCTCGGCAGTTGTACCAGAGCGGGGCCAGCCGGTCCCCCTGATACCTCCTGCTTGCTGATCCAGGGCCCATGGCCGGAGCCTCAGGGGCACCACGAGGCCCCGGCGTCACAGCTCCTGCCCGTGCGCGGTGCAGTTTCATTCTGAGCTTCTCTGAGCGTCTCTTCTTCTTCATTCTTCATTCGTTCATTCTTCTTCTTCTCATTCTCCTTCATTCGTCGCATTGTCATTCATTCATCATTCTCAACTATTCATTTGAGCTTTATTACCATCGTTTCATCGCAGCATCTCTTTACATCGACCTGCTTCGGTTCGCGTGGACAGTCTCCAGCCACGGCGCCACGAAGTGGACCTCAAACTGAGTCCAGTCCCACCCATACTGCAGACCCAACACGTGGCAGTTCGGCTGCACCGCCACTCCGAGAATGACATCCCTCTGCCAACAGCATAAATGTTTATGCGATTCCAGTTTAAAAGCATGAGACTTCTTGCGTGCATAGCGTGAAAGGTTCTCGTGTGGGTAGCAGTCACTCATGGGGCGGGGCGGTGCAGGAGAACGTGGCGCGCAAGCAGAACGGCGAGGAGCCGCTGCCGGAGGAGGACCCCCAACAGTTCAAGGCCCTCGAGCCCCCCTCCCTTGTCAACTCATTCCTGCTACAGGAGCGCCTCGCCGGCGTGTGCGAGGGCGCCAGCACCGCCTCCTGCGAGCTCCTCCACAAGCTCAACATCGCGGACTGCCTCCGCCACTGACGCAGCACACAGCGCTCCCGTGCGGCGGGGGCCGCGGATGTATGTAGGCGGACGTCATGGACCCAATCTGCGGCAGGTAGAGCATTGCCAGCAGCAGGCGACAGCAGCCGCGGCCTGGGGCCCGTGTTTTGCGCTCCTGCATCCCCCCAGGAGGGGGGGGGGGGGGGGGGGGGATGGCGCAGCATGCTGTGGCTGTGTGCTGGCCTGGCTGTGCAGCTGTGGGTGTTGCAAGGACAGAGCCGGAGAGGCAGGTAGCACAACCTGCGGGATGCGGGTGGCTATGGGTGGCGTCGCGGGCGGCGTTGGTGGTGGCCCGGGGGCTGTGCCTGGGTTTGCAGCAGGGCAGCTGGCGTTGCGTGCGGCACACGTGTACATGCATGAGCCACATGTATGGGCGCGCATGGCGGGGCATTGCGCCGGGATGGCGCCGCTGCGGCACGGTGGTTGCAGGGGGCTGTGGTGTCGCGCACATGCCTTGTGTTTTCAGGCCTCGCCTCCATCTTTGTGGCATTCGAGTGAGATGTGTGAGCAATCTCTGAGAGGATCCTGCAGCCTGCACACATTCCCGCACCGTGGCTCTGACAGGGTGGAGAAAGCATCCCATGGCTGGATGCATCGAGACACAGGGCTTGTGCGAAACTCGAGTCGGGGGACTTTTCGGCTGCCTGTGCTGGATCGGGTATGTAGGTTGTCTTTGGAAACGGGGCGTACTGTATGGGGTGTAAGCTCTAATCGAGGACACAGAACTTTTCGATTGTGCGATGGTGCTAAACAAGGTCTTCCAGTTTGTTTTGTTGTGGACCGGTTCCGATTCAGCACTTCGGAAGCCAGTCATGTGAACCTGTTATTGCATTGTTTGGAAGCGACCGCAGCTGTAGTCTATGCTTCCAACCGCGTCTCGGTTGTATTGACAGCAGTTGGTACGCCATTCACACCGCAGAATTCACAATTTTCGATATGCCCCTGCATGGGACTGGGAAGCGTCTGAGGCAGCCTATTAGACCCGCCAGGCAAGATTTATTCCAACCATCGACACGAGAATTCGATCCTGGGCAGATGCGCAGCATTGTATATACTTTGCCCATTCTAACAGCATGTAGTGATGATGTTGACGTTGTGCGGTGATGCTCATGGCCTGTGGGCTCACAAATGCGTGCAATGGGTGTGCGCCCCGAATTTGCAGCACGCATGAATGGCAGCACATACTGGACATACAGCAGCTCAGTGCTCGCAGCCCGGAATTGCCCGGCCTTTTGACAAATTGTCACACCTGCTCCTGCCTCTCCACTATGATGCTGGTTCGTCTACTCGTGCAAGAATCACAATAACACCGACACCGACAATCACAGCACTCAGCAATACTTTCACACAGTCAAGCGAGGCACTACAGCGGCCGCGATCGCAACAGAATGCAGCAACACGCTATGCCTGCTATATGCTACAAGGGCAGCTATAGGCCACCATCTCATGCTTGACAAAGTGCAATGAAGTTGGGGCCCGTTTTGCACATCAGCGTTCATCCGCTGCAGCTATCGCTGCGGATCGGGCGTGCCCTCGCCAAAAAAAAATTCCCAGCGGTGTTAACAACTTCTCCCCTGCTCTGTGAGCAAGTGGTGGCTTGGGGTGCGCTGTGCAAGTCTGCTGGCTGCTCTGCTGCTCATTTGGCCCCATCCTATGGATTCTCGATGGTGAGCCTCCATTCTAGCCGCCGCAATTCTGATGAATTCTTCATACATGCGCACAATGTTGCAGTGGTCCGCCTAATAGTTGCTGGGGAGAGCAGGACGGCGGCAACCCATGCAGCCACAGCCACCACTGTCGTGTCGACAGCCCCATGCGCTCTAGAGACCGGCTGAACAATGGTGCAGCTGCTCAAAGGTTCGAGCACCACAAACACGCACATGGTGCGTGCCTGACAGCAGCGTGCCATGTACGATCACATCTGCCGAGTGCCCGACTGTGATCCATGGCACTGCAGGCAGGCATGCACGGTGAAACCGCATTCGGCGCCTGCACGGCTTGTTCTAGCCCCTTCTGTGCCAAGGGGAAACCCCAGTGGAAAAAGAATACTGTCCCGGGAATTCGAGTCAATATTCGCCGGTTTCACCGAGATCCTGCCCCGGTTGCGTAGCTCCGCACTCGCAACTCACCGCGATTTGACACAGTTTCGCTTATTGCCGGGATCCCGGCCGGGTGGAACAAGCCTAGCGCCTGCAACTGTGTGCGGCATCAAAGGCAGGTGCAGGCCTGCAGATCCCCCCCCCCGCAGGCGCACCGCCACCCTTTTGATGAGGTGCATCACCGCAAGGTGCAGCCATCGGCCGCGTGGTGCTTGTCTGTGGTACTCCTCCAAAGCAGGGGTTGCGGCACAGGGGCCGGGATCCACCGTGCGGCGGTGGCGATGCTGCCCACGGCGACGCCGTCACCTGCCACAGACGTGTCGCAAGCTGCGGCAGAACCCTGTCCATCGGAACTGCGGCCCCGCGCTGCAACCGGCGGAGTCTGCGGTGGAGGTTGGCCGACAGTGAAGGTGTAGGCATACACGAAAGGGGGGTGCGGAGGGTGGCTAGAAGTGGTCGTGCCACGCAGGCACCTCCCCCCTCGGCACGACCACCGACGTCGTGCCGTTCCAGTGGGCTGCGGTGCCGAAGCGGCGGATGTTCCACCAGCGCTTGGGGTGCTGCAGCAGCCGCGGCTGCAGCACGGCGAGATGGGGGCCCGTCAGCCCGGGGTCCCTGCGCACCCACGCCACGTCAGGTGTGTCCTGTGCGTGGTGAAGCGCAGGCCACGCGATTCCCTGCCCGCCCACCCGCAGGACAGACAGCGGCGGGAAGCATCATCAACAGCAGTAGGGGTGGGAAATAAAACCCGGGGGAGGGGGGAGTTGGCGTCACGAGGCCAATCAGGCAAAGGGGCCTGCAGCTGAGGGAATCATACAGGAGTCCGGGCTATTGCATGGCAGACGCCCAAAGCAGACTACAAGGCCGTTGCGGTTCATGTAACAAGCAGCGGAGAGCTCTGCAGGAGGAGGAGGGGTGGCGCACTCGAAGACCTGGGTGAGGTCGGCGCCGGGGACCTTGTGCCAGAGGCGGGGCCGCGCGAGGTGTGGCTCCTGGTCGTCAGGGTGCGCGGCCTCGTGCCGCAGCAGCGCCTGCCGCACGCCGGGGTTGCACCGCACCTGCAGCAGCATGCGGTGCACCGCGCGCTCCAAGTCCTCCCTGCGCACACCCCGCATGTGTGTGTATGCATGAAAACATAGCCACTGCCACTGGGATGTTGACAGGTCCTTGCGTGCAGGCATTGGCATGAGCATCGGCAATTCGCTGCGTGTGGCCGCACGGTCATCCGTACTTGCATGCATGCGCCGGCATGGCGCGGTCGAGCTGAGCACCGCTGGCGGGTCTCAGGGTGCGGAGGTAGGGTTCGACGGCCGACGGGCCTACTGGGCACTGGGAGTGAGCACGGCTCACTGCGCCACACACTCTTGTCGCACCTCGCACACACCCGCAGAGGTCTGTGAAATAACATAAAAACCAGAAAAAGAGAGAGGCATACGTGTGTGCGGCAGGACACGTCATGCGACGGCGGCACACCCGAAGACACGCTGCGCCAGCGGCAGGAAGTCACTGACCGCCTCCCCGTCGCCCGGGCTCACCGCGACCCAGCGGCGGATGTAGCGTCCAAACTCGACCGGCACCGCGGCGTTGAGCTTCGGGGGCATGTTGGTATGCATGAACAGCGGCTCGCCGTCCGTGCCGGGCTGCAGCATCGTGTTGGTGCTGATCGCGTCCCAGCAGCCGAGCGCGTCGCAGCGGCGCCGCGTCACGCCGACGCCCGAGGGGGGCCGGGGGACGGTGTGGAACGGCAGCCCTGCGGCGATCATCGCGAACGGGAACGTCTCCTTGTCGCCGAGACCCATGTAGTTGGTGAAGAGGGGCGCGTAGAGCTGGGCGTGGAGGTTGTAGTGCAGCGCGGACACGAGCGCCGGCCACACCCTGCATGCATGCATGTGCGTATGCATGACTCCGTCTGTGGTCTTTGTGTTCATGGCGTGCACGCGGATTCTGCGATGCTGCTTGCCCCTCCGGCTTTGCCCTTTCGAGACACTCTGCATGCATGTGCCCCATGCATGCATGTCGCGGCGTGCATTGAAGATGTGTTGTCAGAGCAAGCGCGAGGAGGCAGGGAGCAGAGGAACGGGGACACCGGCGCAGCACACCTAAGCCACGTCCAGCATGGCCCATGTTTAGACGCCGCGCCCTTCACCCGTCGCAAGATACGTGGGCCGTTGCGCGGCGATGATGCGGGGGGGGGGGAGGGGGGGGCCACACCTGTGCTTATCCAGCACCATCTGGCCACTCTCATGCGTGTGTTGTGGCAGGGTGTCGGGGTCGACGCCCAGCACCAGCGGCGCGTCGGGCGCCCACGAGGCGTCCCAGAAGTCCCGCCAGAACACGGCCCCGGTCGCGTTGAACTCGGCGGAGCGCAGCAGCGGCGCTGGGTCGCGCGCCGGGATGTTGTCGGCATCGAGGAAGAGAAGGTTCTGGAAGCTTGAGAGCGCGACCACAATCGCCTTCATGAAGAACCCGCCCTGCAGCCCCCCCCCCCGCGTCACGTCGGCCTGAGCTGCGGTACACACTGACGACCGTTGCAGCACAGCACACAGCACACAGCACGCTGGCGATCGCTGGATCAATCATGCCGCCAGCACGGCCCCACGTCACCGTATTTCCGGACGTTCTTCACAGAATCTCCGAACGGCATATGGGGGGGGGGGGACTTGACGTGTCCAGCGAACAACGGATCCCTGGCAGATCGCGATGCGATGGGTTGCCGTGGTGCACATCATGGACTCGCCACGACGTCCGTACGGGCGCTGACGAGACAAGTCAATGGCACAGGCGCACACAATCAGGGGGGAAAGCTCACATTGCCGAGGAGCCCTGGGACTGGAAATACGCAGGCGCGCGCGCCCAGCCGCGCAAGGCCCGCCGCGATCTCCACCGACGGCGCCTCCGCCTCGGGGAACCAAACCTCCACCGGCAGAGCGCAACCCGTGCGCCGCAGCGCGCGCAACGTGACGAGCGTCGGCGTCAGGTACGGCGGCATGCCTCCCAAGATCACGATGCCGGAGCCGGCGAACCCTAGCGCGACCACCGGCGACGCGGCGGCGGCGGCGCTGCGCGCGTCGGGCAACGCGTCGCCCGCCACGCGCGCAAAGCCACGGTGCAGCTCCGCCGCGAGCGCGATGTGGGCGGGGTCCATGCGGTAGCCCTTCACGACGAAGTCGTGGCTGCGGTTGCGCGGGCCGGGCGGGAGGATGGTCGGGTCCCCTGGGGAGAGGGTGCCTGCGACCGCCGCCCACCATGCCAGCGCAGCAGCCGGCGCCGGAGGCAGCGGCACGGCAGCCTCCTCCGCCGTCAGCTCAAACAGCGACTCCAGCCCTGCATGTGGGGCGGCGGCGCTTGCCGACGGACGGGTGCGATGTGCATGCTGCGTGCTGTGGCTCGGCACAGCATACAGGCCGCGCTGTGCATTGCGGCTGGTGCAGATCGATTGTAGCCTGAGGGGCGGTGCAATGTTGGGTTGCCGGGCTGGCGAGGAGCGCATGCATGGGGCGATCTCGGTGCACACCTTCCGGGCAGGCGTCAGTCGATGAGATGGGGATGGCGGAGGACGTGGGGTCGCCGGCGCAGCGCTGCGCGCACGTGGCGCGCAGCCGACCCCCCGGCACAGCGCGCAGCGCGGCGGCGCCAGAGCACACGCAGTACCCCCGGCGCTTCCGGGTGATGGTTGCACCACAGCCTGCGGAGAGCAGGGGCCGCCTGTAGCCACAACACGCCATGTGATGAGGGACCCACAGCACCATGTTATGCCCGCGTGATGAGTGCAGCCACTTGGTTGATGGCTGTAAGGCCAGGTCCCTCCGGACACAGATCTGGACCCCTCCGGACACAGATCTGGACACCTCCGGACACAGATCTGGACCCCTCCGGACACAGATCTGAAACCCCTCCGAATACTGAGTTGGCGAGTGCCTGGGAACCGGATGTGGAGGTACTACTACTAGCATGGGACAAGCGGCACACGCGCTCTGTGCGGCAGTGCAAGATGTATGCCAGTGCTACCATCATGGGTCATGGGGTCCATCCCCAGCTGAGGCTTGGGGTGGCTTGGCAGGTGTACCGCATGAAGGTGTTGGCTGACCAGCCCATCTCAACATGTGGCCCCCCTCCCAGCCCTGCAGCCAAGGATTTGTGCCACAGCAAACCTTGACGATGCCTGACAGTACATGCCTCGCTGGTAGGCAGATTGCGGGGCGTACCCATCTATTTCGCCCTTCCGTGTCACGACCAACTCCTCGCACTGCGCAGCTAGAGGCGGGGAGTCGAATGGGGCCGAGATAGATGACAGGGCCCAGACCAGTAAGGACATCAGTACAAGTGGGACGATGAGGATTAGGTAGTGCCTGTGTATGTGGGGCAGGCCCCGCTGGCCCGGGACGGGCTTCCGGTTCGCACATGATGGCCTCCTGTCGCTGGCTGACACCTGCACGACACGCCACGGGAACTTCAGCCGCATCGCACGGAGATATAGAGTGGTTCCTGTACCACTTACGTCCTTACGTTGCCGTCTGGGGCTGCACGAGTGGATAATTATGCATCAACGGCACTGGGCATGAGGCACGGCGCTTGCGTTTAATTGACGAAGCTTGTCAGCCGAGCGCACCGCGGTCCCTGAACGCTCTCGGCGTTGCATCCACGGTAGTGTCTCAGAAATCACGGTGATAGTGGCCACAGGCTAAGAACCAAGGTGTCGCCGTGAAGGCCAGCAGAGCAGTTGCGGTGCACGCCTTGATGCGAAGCCGTATGTAACCCGGCTGTACTCCTTCAGAGGTACAACGCCTTGACAGATTTCACATACTGACCTAGCTGCTGGCGCTACCCTTCAGGACAGCGCTGATGCTGGCCTGATGCAGCGAATGTGTAGAGGTGAACTGGTTTAGCCACTCGAAGCAACAGCTGCGTACGTTAAGGAATGTTCAATCACAAAGCCACTATAATGTCGAATCATACTTTCGGTACATCGTCGCCCGCTGCACTATCACGAATACATACAATTGACCTTGGCCAGCAAGGGGCTGTAGGCGGTATGGCAGTTAGTCCGGTCATGCACTTCTAGCAGGGTCAGCCTGATGCAATCGAACGAGGCTACGTCTTTGTTTACGTATAACGCGACGTGGCCGCGACTGGGCCCCGTTGGGCACCGTGCTCTTCGGTGTCCCTGCTCATCGATATCGGCTCGGG
The DNA here is from genome assembly GCA_023078555.1 of Ulva prolifera. Taxonomy (NCBI): domain Eukaryota; kingdom Viridiplantae; phylum Chlorophyta; class Ulvophyceae; order Ulvales; family Ulvaceae; genus Ulva; species Ulva prolifera. The sequence goes on from CM041196.1 coordinate 6,170,714, forward strand.
GCTGGCCATGCTGCTCGGGACGAGAACTGCACTGCACCTCCATGCTGCTCGCGTAAGTCTCGAGCTACTGCTCGCCAACACGACCAACGATACGCGCCATACACCACCGCCCGCGGACAAGTCTGCCATTGTTGACGCTCGAGGCCTGCTACACGAGGGACGCCCAGCCAGGGCGTCCGGATGCCAAGCACGGCAAGGTCGCGATGCGTCTTCAAGAGCCTTACAGGTATCTCTTCCAATGTCCGGCGGGAGCCTTGTATCACTGAAACCACAGAAGCATCGCCCTCACGGTAGCTGACACCACCAGAGCCTATAGCTGGGCTGTGTCCACTTGCATGAGGCAGTCGAGCCTAACGCCCATGCTGTTGCAGCATGGGCGTGCAATTCCTGTGCGCTGTTTCGCAGCAGATCCGCGCAGCATATCGACCGGATCACAGCAAGCCGCTGTGTTGTGGCACAGCAGCCACGCCTGACGCTCCGCCAGGCTTGCACGGCTGCGCAGGCAGGCTGACCAGCTAGACCCGGGATCCCTTGCAAGGCCTGCGGCCACGCATACAGTGTGCAGTACACATTGCGCATGCAAGCCCACAGCGCAGCCCGATAGAGCCTACACCCCTCACCACCTGCGCATCAATTAGATGCGTATGGTCAGCATATGATCCAGCGCGATCAATACGCGTTATCATGCACTCGGCATGTACTCGCATGTCGCTCTTTGGAATTCCGCTGCGGCGCCACGGAAGCGGCCACGCAACTCGGCTGGGTGCAGGCCTGGGTGCAGCGCCACTGGGGGCTAGCTCTCACCGGAGGTCTGCATGTATGATGCCCTTTGCGCTGATATGCCCAGTTGTGAAAGTGGTAGCTGACGCGTGGTGGTGTGTGTGGCCATATCACCAGCTGGAGTGCCGCAGTGTGGCACATGGCCCATGTCAAGTAAAATCAAATCTGAATTTAATGTATGGGACATGGGCATATGACATGGGCATGCGTGCAAGCCTCCTGTTTGCGTCACAAGAATAGCGTCCTCGGCTCTCCAACTTGGACTGCATGCGTACAACACAACAGCGGCTCTGCATTAGCTCGGAGTTGTCAATGTCCAGTAGGATGCGGTTCAGTAAATGTATAATCTATAAGTTCCTGTGTTATATTTTAGTATGCCATAACATATGTTATGGCATACTAAATGTGGATAAAGAATATTCTTTATCCACATTGCTAAGTTTAATTCATACATGATGTCGGAAATGCCGTCTTTGCCGTAAGGCAAATGGTTATCACTTCGCTATATGCATGGAATCTCTCACTGCTTTGAAAGCGGATATGAACTATCTTTTTTATAATTGGCCATGGGTTAGGGTCAACTGAATGAAAACCGTGTTTTTGTTTCAGATTTGCTTTTACTTTACTTTACCAAACTCAAGCTTGCACAGCATCAAGGCTGCAGGGAGCGGAACAGGCCTGTAAGCACACAGCCTTGAATCGTGTGGAAACATCATCGCGCAGCCATGGTGAATCCTTCAAGTTGCCTCATTGACATACCAGGAGAGCTGGTCATGGTGCAGGTGTGAGCACTCGCTCTCTGATGCCAATGCTCAGGTAAGCTCAGGCTGTGACCAAGGGGACAAGTTCAGCACTTGCAATGCAATAGTCAAAAAGTGTGAAGGTAATTCTAGTCTGTCCCCTTAACCGCTCGGGCACAAATGCCCAAGATCGCATTTGACAGGATTCGAACCTGCGCAGGCAAAGCCTAACAGATGACCAGTGATACCGGATAAATCAGCTTCACAGATGTCACTTGGATCACCATTGGTGTTCATATTCCACTAGAAATTTTACGAGGCAGTGCCCATCGGAGCGCTGCCTCGTTTCTGCTCCATGTCTGAGATTGCATGATGAACTATCGTGTTTGCTGTTACAGCCATCGCAGGTGCGTCACAGACGCAGCGTGATCGGCTGTCGCAGCACGTGCACAGGTAGTTGGTCGACATCGTCTCACGGCTCAGCCAAGCGCCAGCTTAGTCCGTCAGTGAGCTGTTGCAGGACAAGGACTGCTCGATGAACGAGTCCACGACGTCTTGCATGCGACACCACAAACCGAGGCCTTGGACAAACTTGCACAACAGCGTGCTCTTTTGATGTTTGTGCGAAGGTGAGCTGATAGTGAGCCGGCCATGCTTGCTGTGGTCTGCTTCAGCAGAGCCCAGCAGCACTGGTAGACTGCGCTATATCAGGTCAAAGTGATATTTTTTTCGCATCTCGATCGAGCTCTTGTGAGCGTGTCAGCGTCACTCTTCGGCAGGGAGTGTGTAGGTTACGCAAGACATTGCGTATGCAGGCGTCCTGCGGCACTTTTCACCTACAACCTATCCCGAAAATTGTTTTATAGAGCGGGAGGAAAAGCCTTTTAAGGGATGCCGGCACCCGCGGTCACCGAGGTGTGTCAATATCTCACTGCGCAGAACTTGACTGCCGCAGATGAAGGACACGCTAATTCCTATCCAAAACTACAGCAATATGCGTGTGTAGTCTGCCATGTGGCAGCGCTGAACAAGCATCCAGTTGCAAAACCTTTTGCAGCAATGTACTCGAGGCATGGGTAAGCCTGCCAGTCCAAACTGCAATGCAGGGACCTGTTCCGAAACGCACCAGACGAACAGCAGCATCCAAAGGCACATTTCATGGAGCCGCTGAACCATCATCTGCAGCAGCCGCGCCTGTGCCAGATGGTGCAGCTGAAGCTCCAGCAAATGACCCACGTTCTCAGGGCACCTCCCAGTCTGGAGACAAGACAGAGGGTGGACAGGTCACAAATCTACCTCTGTCGACTGATACTGTGATCAGATGCAAGTGGAAGGATGGCGAGTATCACTTAGCACGTGTGGTCAGCACACGTGTTCCTGAAGGCAAGAGCAAGGAGGACACTGAATACTACATGCACTTCATCAACATGAACCGCCGAATGGACACATGGTGTTCGATTGGCATGATGGATATGTCATGGCATGTACTGGACTCTGTCGATGAGAAAAGGTGCTGCTCGTCCTACCGGCCGTTGTTCTCTGATCACCATGTCCACTGCTGGTTGCTGTACGTTGTTAGCTGACTTCAAACACTTCTCCAGCTATTGAACACCCGAAGCTGGTCTTTGACTGTCTTCAAGAGGCGCTGTGCACCTGCCACTCAGGTTGCCTGGCACGTGGGTGTTCCAATCTGGTGTCAAGATGTGCCACAATCATGTGTCAAGATGCCAGGCCTGATGTGTCACCTCTGCATGACACACAGCGCTCCATTTGCACACGCAAGGATGGCCGACGACGTCCCCAGCGTCTTGCAACAGTAGTCTTAGTCACGCTCATGCGTGGCCATGATGTGAGACACGACAAAACTACGTAGAGACAGATCCGTAGACGCCATGGCAGGTTGGCCGATGGGCGTTTTTTTTAACCAGCAAGATGCATGTTGGGACGTGTGAAGTGCACCTCGTATGCAGGGCAGTATAGCACATACATTGCTGACCATGGCCCGCAGCCTGCCTGTGCTCCACGCTCGCCGTGTCTTAAATTTTACAGCTGTGCTCCTCCATGCTGCCCACCCAGCGCCAATGCATGCATATCATGTATACATACACGCATGCACACCCACTCTCAGCCGACTCAACGGCAAGGCCCCCAGCTGCTGTGCTGGTCCTCTACCCTCGCTGATGGAACGATCGAGCCCGGCGACGACAAGTGCACACAACCAAACGAAAGCACACTCCGACAGGCAGTCTCGTAAATTCTGCCAACACAACACGCAATGCTTTTCCCCACGCCGACGTGATCCAATTCCCCATGTGACGCGAGCGCCGCGCCGTGCAGCCGCAACCAGAGGCGCAAGTACGAGGACGACCACGGCTCGGAGCACGGCAACTTTGACATGACGGAGATCCGCGAGCACGAGGAGTTCACCAAGGTCAAGAACATCGAGCGCATCGAGCTCGGCCGCTACGAGATGGAGACATGGTACTTCTCCCCGTTCCCCCCAGAGGTCGCCCACTGCAAGGCACGCCCCCCCCCCCCCCCCCCCCCCCCCCCCCCCCCCAAAACTCTTTTTATATATTATTATCTAAGCCTCTGCGCAACCGCTTGTTCAGTGCGCACATCACCCTGCCCCTCGCCTGCCAGCAACGGTGCGGCAGTACAGGTGGCCGGCCATGGTCGGGACCGTGGTCGCATCTGACCGCTCAATCATGTCGGCCTTGTGCTAGCCCGCTTCGTTCTATTTAGCTGCTGCATCAGTCGTGTGAGTGGACGGCAGTGCAAGCATGGCGCGTTGCTGCTGGGTCCGACGCTCAGGTGGTACTCGAAGCTTCCCTGTGGCGCTGCGCCTGTGTCAAAAGACTTCTAAAGATACAGCAGCGCTCGGTTGCTGCTCCCCCCCCCCCCCCGACCCCCAACGGTGCCCCCTGGTGCTGCAGAAGCTGTACCTGTGCGAGTTCACGCTGGCGTTCTTCCCGCAGCGCACGCAGCTCGTGCGCCACCTGCAGAAGTGCAAGCGCCGCTGCCCCCCCGGCACCGAGGTGTACCGCAACGGCAACATCTCGATGTTCGAGGTCGACGGTGCGCCTGCCCCTACAGGCCTGCCGCCCGCAGCCCGGCGTGCCCATGCAACCACCGCGTGATGAACTCTCGCAGCCCCCGGCTGGTATCATTCCTATGTAGTCTTCTTCTCGGCGGGCAGGTCTGCCGCTGCCTGCACCTGTTTGCCCCCCCCCCCCCGCCCTTCCCAAAACGAACTTGGGTGAAAGCGCAGCTGCGAATTGTCCAAGGTGTCTGCGTCAGAAGCACGTAGGCGCAGGGCTCTTTCACGCGGCGAGATATCGATTCCCATGACCGTCCGCACGGCATCACCGTGGAGGTGAACAAGGACACACCCACACACGCCCCGGCGCATGCAGGCCACCGCGAGAAGGAGTTCTGCCAGAACCTGTGCTACCTCGCGAAGCTGTTCCTGGACCACAAGACGCTGTACTACGACGTCGACCTCTTCCTGTTCTACCTCCTCTGCGAGTGCGACGAGCGCGGGGCGCACCTCGTCGGCTACTTCTCGAAGGAGAAGAAGAGCGAGCAGGGGTACAACCTCGCCTGCATCCTCACGCTGCCCGCCTTCCAGCGCAAGGGCTACGGGAAGGCCCTCATCTCGATGTCGTACGAGCTCTCCCGCATCGAGAAGAAGGTGTGCGGCCCGCGCTGCATGTGTGGGCGTGGGGGCGTGAGCCCGCACGGCCTGTCCTGCCAACCGGCACAAGCCGGCTCGTTTTGGACCAACTGTCCTCTTGGATTTTTTAAACACGTGCAATCTGTCGAATCCAAGCTGCGTCGCGGACTCGGAACCTGGCTTGCGAGCACGTGCACAGCTGGTGCTGTGGTTGACGGAGACTGTATGTCAGCGACTGTGTGTGGCGGTGTCGCTCAGCCCGTGGCCCTCTCGCAGCTGGTGATCATACACAGTAGTGTGGCGATCCATGGCGGCGGGGCGGGCGTGGCGGTGAGTGTGCGCGGTGCGTGCGGTGCAGATCGGGTCCCCGGAGAAGCCGCTGTCGGACCTCGGGCTCGTGTCGTACCGCAGCTACTGGACTCGCGTGCTGCTCAACCTGCTGAAGCAGCGCGAGGGCAGCATCAGCATCAAGGAGATGGCGGAGGAGACGTTCATCAAGACCGAGGACATCATCTCCACCCTGCAGCACCTCAACATGATCCGGTGCGCCCCCCCGGCCCTTGTGCTTCCCGTGCTGGCCAGCGCTCTCTCCCGTGGTTTTGCGATTCGCCGGGTGTGCGTATGTGTAGAGCCCGCGTGCCGCCTGCCCATGATCATGCAGAGGGACTCCGGTTTATGCCTACTGTGGCGCCAATTGCGCGACGCCGCGCATGGCCGGACGCACCCCAGGATCTGCGCACTCCTAATGTAGTATCACAACCAATTTTGTTTTTCCTTTTTCAGTATTCGACATCTGACCCAGCTTGTTTGGGGCCATACTGGTGAAGTGTCCGTATCACAGCAGCTCAGCCGCACATCAACACACACGTGTGTGGCCTGCCTTGGACGCCGGGCCCTCTCTCCGCGTGCATCCGGGGGCTCTTCACAGCACAGTATAAATGCATGTTGCGCATGCATTATGACAGCGTTTGAATGGTTGTGCTGTGGGGTGCAGGTACCAGAAGGGGCAGCACGTCATCTGCGCGTCGGCGGCGCTCGTGGAGCAGCACCTCAAGGCCGCGGGCTCCGCCGGCCTCGTCATCGACCCCCAGAAGATCGTCTGGGTGCCGTACATCCCCGACCGGGAATACGACAAGTGACTCGCTTGAAGTGAGCGGTCCCGCCTGGTGGTCTCGGGCGCGGCGGGGTAGCGGCTGCCAGCCTTGCACATCTGCCGGCCTCTTCTGCCGCCAGCGTAGAGCAGCAGCTGGCAGACACAAGTCGTGTGGACACTGCCAACAGTTGGGTCTCCAGCAATCTGTGGTCTGAGGCATTGTGGGGTGCTGGGGTGGGCAGGTTCCATGTAGCGCTGGTGTTGGGGCGGGGAGGGGGGCTGGTACCCGGCTTCTCCCCCCGCCCAAAAGAAATTGGGAGAAGGAGAAATAGCAGCTGAATTTCTGCCTGAGCTCAGCTGAGGTGTGAATTTTTTTTGGATGTGCCTGCGATCTTTTGTTGCAGCGTCGGGCAGGTTGACTCGGCTGCCACTGAGGGCTGCCCGCCTGCTGTTTGTTACGAGGTAAGAGGCGAAGAGGGAAGTAGCAGCTCAGACACCGCCTCCTGCGTTGCTGTTTGGGATTGTGAGTTGTGTGTGTATCACTGGGAGGTGGTCTGCCCTGAGCTGTCTGCGTCTCGTGTATGCTTGTGCGTGTAAACACTGGATTCCTGTGGAGGACTTTGAGGTTTTCATATGTGAGCAATCTACAATGACAACAATCTTATTATATCAATTTAAGATATACGCCAAACCTCGCTTTGAAGCGCGCATCTATCTATGGAGTTGACTGTAGCAGTTGGTCGACTGGTAGCGACCGATCGTGGCACACCACAAATGATCCTGAAGAGTACAGCATGATACGTAAAAGGATCCATGAATGTGCTGCTGGGCCACCTGCCGGGTGATTTATGTTGAGTGGACACAGAAGCGATACAGTGCTGACGCATGAGTCGCCCGGCCGCCTGTGGCTGAAGCGGCGCCATTGCGTTGCTCGATGGCAGCTGGTATTAGGCTGCCCAGCCTGCGCCTTAGCGTGCATGAAATGCTTTGCCTGGCTGGACGTGTCTGCTTTACATAGCTGCGAATTTCGTTAACGACTGCGGCATAGCATTGAGAGGTGACACGACATGTGTAGACGAGGTTCTTCAACGCGTAGGTACTTGGCTGTGTGATCCACCCTTGGCAGCGGTAGTAATTCAGTTAGACGTGTGTCTCCTCTGAACTGCATCTGAATTGCAAATCGTTGACGAACTCGATCAATCTGAATGGCGAAAGGCGAACCAAGAGAGAAGAGCGCCGAAGCTGAGGAAGCGGAGGAACCAGAATCGACCGAGCCGGAGGCAACTTTTGAGTCTCTTGGTGTCTGTACTGAACTTCAGGATGCGTGTAAGGCGTTGAAATGGACCAAGCCGACGGGCATCCAGGCAGAGTCCATTCCATACCTGATTGAAGGTGCGCCGTGGTGTGAAAATGCGCGCAGTCGTACTGGAGCATACGCATATGGTTTATGCTGTGTATGGGTCATTATGTCTGGCATCTGCGTGATCCTGCATACAGGAAAGGATGTCGTCGGGCTTGCGCAAACGGGATCCGGGAAAACGGGCACGTTTGCGATCCCCATCATACAGGCTCTCCTGAAGAATGTTCAGCCTTTCTTTTCTCTTGTGATAGCCCCAGCCCGCGAGCTGGCAATCCAAATCGCGGAGACGTTCGAGTCGCTGGGCTCGGGCATCGGGCTGAAGTCATGCGTGCTGGTGGGGGGTATCGACATGATGCAGCAGGCAGTGGCCCTAGGCAAGCGCCCGCACGTAATCGTGGGCACGCCAGGACGAATAATTGACCACCTCTCAAACACCAAAGGGTTCAGCCTCAAGGTGCGAGCAACCACCGGTCGTAGCTCTGATGTTACTGCCACCTGCGCGACCCACTCACAACCTGCTCTCTACAGGCTCTCAAAGTCCTGGTTCTAGACGAGGCGGATAAGCTCCTTGATATGGACTTTGAACAGGAACTCAACCAGATCCTCTCGGTCATCCCGAAGGAGCGGCAGACGATGCTCTTCTCCGCCACCATGACATCAAAAGTGAAGAAACTGCAGCGAGCCAGCCTTCACAACCCCGTCAAGGTCCGTCCCGCTCACTCTGCACCGCACACAGGCGCACACTGTGCACAGTGTGCGCCTGTGTGCGTCTTCTCACGGTTCTGTGTGCGTCTTCTCACGGTTCTGTGTGCGTCTTCTCACGGTTCTGCCGCGCCTGCGCGCAGATGCTCCTCAACCTTGCTGTGCCACCGTCTGCCCCACCTGGCACATCCGAAACCAAGCAGCCTCAGAAGCGGGCTCACTGTTGCCTCTGACCATGTCCCTGCTGCAGCCACATGACCTGCACGCTAGGTCAGCACCTCGATCTTGCAAGCTGTGTCCATACATGCAGCCGTACAGCACGGGTGTTTCCTCTGCAAGTCCCTTTTGCCGTTTTGTATCATCTCTCGCGTGCCATCTGCCCGTGCCCCGTCTGCCCGTAGCCATTCCCCCGCACATTTGTGACCCGGCCACAGTCCGTCACGCCTCGGTCTTGGGGTGTGCGGATCCCGAACCTGCAGGCAGGTCGCCACACGCTTCCGCTGCTTCCTGACGGCTTACACGCTGCTCGGAAGGCCCACCGAGTGCCTGCTCCGTTGCTGCTCGCTCTCCCGGATCCTCACCAATTTTCAGCCATCCTCTGATCAAGGCACCGCTTGCGCCCGCTAGGCCCGGCCCCTCGTCGCATCAGCCTCACGCACCCATGCATGAATTGCATGCATGCGACGCCTGAGTGAGCCGCACGGTTTGATTCGTTCCAGCGTGCAGGTGGAGGTGGCGACGAAGTACACGACAGTGAAGACACTGCGGCAGCAGTACATCTTCTGCCCGCAGAAGTTCAAGGACACGTTTGCAGTGTACGCGCTCAACGAGCTGTCCGGCTCGAGCGCGATCGTGTTTGTGCGCACCTGCGATGCGTGCCGCCACCTCAGCCTCACGCTACGCAACCTCGGCTTCGGCGCCGTGTCGATTCACGGCCAGATGTCGCAGCCGAAACGCCTTGCGGCCCTCCACAAGTTCAAAGCCGGTGCGTTCTGCCGCCGCACATCCACACCTGCTCCGCACCTGCAGCCACACACAGCCCCGCCCGCACATGTGCGCAGCCGAAAGTACACGCCGAGCTGCGGCGCGAGGCCACAGCCGCAGCTGGCGCGCATTGCGCGGGCCCGCGGCCGCATCTCCATGCGTGTGACCACTGCCGCCCTCGCGTGTATGCCCGCGTCCACTCGCGCCACCCTGTTCTGCGTACCAAACCGTCACTTGTTGAGCTTTACACGCAGCAGGGTCACGGCACCGGCGCACATCGCGTCCCATGCTGTGCATGCTCCGCCATCGACGCAACGAGGTGCGCCGGACGCAATCCCTCCCCCAGCTCACCTCCCGCGCAGCGGTCGTGAATGCATCGGACCGGCACAGCACGCACAGCACGCGTGCAGGGGAGCGCAGCATGCTGGTCGCGACGGACGTGGCGGCGCGCGGCCTCGACATCCCGGACGTCGCGCTCGTGCTGAACTACGATGTGCCGACGAACAGCAAGGACTATGTCCACCGCGTCGGGCGCACGGCGCGCGCGGGCCGCTCCGGCCGCTCCATCACTGTCGTCACCCAGTACGACATCGAGCTGTACCAGAAGATTGAGGCCAACATCGGCATGAAGCTTGAGCAGTTCCCGGCCGCGAAGGAGGAGGCGATGCTGTTCCACGAGAAGGTGGCTGAGGCGCAGCGGCTCGCGACGCGCATGATGCGGGAGGCCGACGGGGGCAAGAAGGGGGGCCGGAAGCGCGGGATCGATGACGACGGCGCAGACCAGCTGCTTGGGAATGTAGGGAAGCAGTTCCGGAAGCGGTAGCGCATGTGTGTGCCGTGTGGGCTGTTGGACGGGGTGCATGCTCGAGGTCACCGTTCCTCGGTCACATGGCGCACCTTCTTGGCACATTCCCAGGAGTTCTCTCATGCCGTCACACCCCAAGTCTGTGTGAAAGCACAGATTAGCTCATCATGCTTCCCAACAGCATTTACACAATTGGGGATGCTCAGATGCTAGGGTGAGGCACCGGTTCTAGAGTTTGCTGTGTAGCGCGTCGTCATGAGACGGCAGTGCGGCGCATGGTGTGCTGGTGACGGAGCCGTACCAATGATGCATGCACGTGTCATGGGTGTTCTGGCTCATTGTAGAGTCCGATGGGAGTACGCGTGATCATGGGTGTGTAATTGGAGTTGTCGTGGCCGAGAACATGGGGTATTGGCGTGAAGGCCTCACAGGATGGGCAAGAAGTGGTGTAACAATTCAGCAGTAGCATCCACGCACGTGCATGCATCGTGGTATACCTCCAGCGCTCTAACTGAATCGAGGCTCAGACGGCGGAGCCAGTTTGGGCATACTCTCTGTACACACCAGACATCGAAGAACAGGTTTGTAGACGTAAACACTTTTTCTTAGGAAAACAAAATCAGGACGTGTCAAATTGCCAGATCGTGATCTGGTTGCGTGTCACAGCCACGTTGCGTTTCAGTTCCTGACGGCACCACTTGAGGATTCATTTACACTGCGCTGCTACGTGCGCATCGCCCGAGCATGGCGTGCATGCTCCCCAACTCCTCGCGAGTGCACATCTCGCCAGGCTTTACAAAATTGGAACACCCGCCACCGGCAAAAGCGCCGCCACACCGGGCACAGGCACAGGCCACTCAAGAAACCGCCGAGGCGCCTGCTTCCGGGCCGGCCGCAGGATGTACGGTCACCTCTCAGCTAAAGCAGCCTGGCACATGCATGCATGCAGACAGCCTGCCCCAATCTCCCGCCGAGAGTCCCGGACGGAGTTGGAGCAACGACGACCGCTGCCGCACCAACACTCACCGCTCGGACATCCGGTGTGCTTGCATGTTCTGGTCAGTTGCTCAGCTGCCCCTCGGCTTACCTGAGCGTGCTTCTGCACCCTGCATGCGCCGCTTACGCCGCACCCTCCCCTGCACTGCGTCGGCACCCTGGCACCAACCCCTGCGTGCCGCTGACGCCGGAAAGTGTTGTTATTATTTTCCCCTTGACCCCGACTGCGGGCTCCACAGCCGCCAGAACACAGCGTCCTAGGCGCCGAGAAGCCTTGACACACAGGAAAGCACTACTCCCGCGGTTCTATCTGCATCCTCGCCTGCGTCCTTGTCGCAAAGCAGCCCCTCATGCGTTTGGCCTCTGCCCCCGGCTACGTCGGTGCATGCATGGCGCCTGCGCCGCGGCCACACCGCCGCCGCTGCCACCTCACGCTGCCGCCGTGCCAGCCGCGGGCGGGCCGTCCGTGCCCTCGTTCGCCTTTGCAGCCGCAGCCGCCGCGGCCGCGGCCTCCGCCGCCTTGGTGTCGCGCGCCAGGAGCCGCGCCTTCTCCCGCTGCACGTGGCTCTTCAGGTTCACCATCGGCGACAGCAGGATCAGCGCGCCGACGCATGCGCCGATGAGCGTCGAGAAGTACGCGCTCCAGCCGTACTGCTTCACGATGATGCTCAGCGGGATGCCCGCATTCGCGGCGCCGAGGTAGGCCACCCAGCCGAGGAAGCCCTCCGACGCGCCGACGGACTCCGGCCCAACGAGTTCCGCGCCGCAGAGGCCGATGAGCATCTGGGGGCCGTAGATGAAGAAGCCGAGGAGGAAGACGATCGCCCACTGCAACGCCCACACGCCGGCGGGCGCGAGCTGGAACGCGACGAGGCAGCCCGCGATGCCGACGGTGTACGCCATCACGACCTGCATGCATGCCGCGGCGGTGCTGATGCGGATGGTCGAAGGACGATGGCACGAGCTCGGGTCGTTGCATGACAGAACGACCAGATAGACTGCGTAGCATTGGCGTCGACCACACTCAATCCGAAGACCCACTTAGCACATGGAATCGATTGCTCTAGTGGAGCCCGGGACTGCTACGCACACACATACAGGTTGAACATATAATCAGTGCGAACAACATGAAACCAGGTTGCAGCGCTGTGGCTGGAGCGCCTGATTCTGCAGCAGCAGGCCCACTGTGGCGTGGGGCACGCCGCAGCATATCAGCCAGAGAGGAAACCAGAGAGGAAGCTGGTGTCAAGAAATGCAGGTTCACCAAGTGGTGCACCAGAGCACGGGCACATCAAGCACCACGTTTGTTGCTCGAAAAAGAGCGAGGGGGGGGAGGAGGGGGGTTGCCAGCACACGCTTGCCATGGGCGTCATGCATACATACAGTGGGGGGGGGAGGGGGGCGTGCCTGCACCCGCTTGCCTACGTTGCCCTCGTTGATGGGGTCCTTCGCGTTGTTCACCATCGCGTCGGCGATGCGGCCCGCGAGCAGCGAGCCGGCGAGGCCGCCGACCTCGAGGCCCGACACCATGAACGCCGCCTGCGCCGCGTTGGCCACACCCTTCACCTTCAGCAGGTAGAATATCGACCTGCAGCGGCGGCGGCCGTCACGCATCGCGACTCACAATGCGCATGTTGGCACTCCGCATGCAGCCCCGGCTGAGCTCTGTGGCTGGGGCGGAGCGGGGAAACGCCAACACGCCGCGTCAGCACCAGGGTTACTCATGCTATGAGTAGAGATGATCGCCGCTGTGGGTGCGAGACGTGTATCCTGTCAAGTGGCCACCTCAGGTGAGAAGTTGCGGTGCAGGGGAGTCGGACGGGCAACGCACCAGGAGGTGACGCCCTGGCGGATGACGTAGATGAAGAAATATGTGAGGGCCATGCCCCAGATGTAGGGGTTCTTGAGGACGGTCTTGATCAGCACCTGGATCATCGACGGCTTCTCGACTGGCTCCGCGTCCTCCTTGTCACCTGCACACTCGCAGCACTGTCAGCACGGCGCCGTGCGGGTGGCCCCCCTTCCACAGAGGGTGCGTTTCCTTGCACCCGGTCATGTTTGACGCACCCGATCAAGATGTGCGTCAGGACGACAGCATACAACCCCGACGAGGGAGAGCGAAGCAAGAAAGTGGTCGCGACGGGCGCTCTGCGCACAGATGGTGTCTGTTGTGTGCATTGCTGCCGACCAAGTGCTCCTGGTTGCAATGCTCTGGAGTCTGCTTCGATGTTGTGCCATGCAACGGCCCGGACTCTTGTGATATGGCATACATGCATGTGGCATACATGCATGGGCAAAAACGGTCCCGGACTCTTGTGATATGGGCCATATCAAATGGCGGACGCGTGAGCAGCCAGAACGAAAGAGGGGGGCGGCCACACCGGTCTTGTCCTCCTCAGGCTCCAGCACCTCCACGGGAGGGTAGCCCTTCGCCTCTGGGCTGTCGGCGGTGGAGAGCAGCACATAGAAGCCCATGAAGATGCCCATGATGCCGGGGACCCACATGCCCCAGCGCCAGCCGAACTCGCGCGCCGCGAAGCCCGCGATGATGGGTGCGAGGAAGCCGCCGAGGTTGTGCGCGATGTTCCACAGGCCCCAGTATGTGCCACGCTCCTTGCTCGCAAACCACGTCGTCAGCATGCGCGCGCACGACGGCCCGCCGAAACCCTGCATGCGGAGGAGGTGTGTCAGACCCCGGGGTCCGCTTGTGCATGCATGTGGTGCGAGGGTGTTCTTGGCGGTTGGGTTCCCCCCAAAGGATTTTGCCCCTTCCTTTGGGACGAGGGGGGGGGGAGGGTTTGAATTGTAGTGACGCGGCGGATAGGCAGCAGCCGCACAGCGTGTCAAGCCGTGTACGAGTGGCCGTGGCTGCTCACTGTAGAGTGGACAAATCACATACGCACGGGCGATTGCACGGTGGAGCCCCAGTAGAGCCTCGACAGACACGCAGCTCGTCCAAAGTACCCACAAGCATCACAGACTCAACGCAAAAGCTCGACTGTCGCGCGGAGGGGGCAGTGGAGGGGGGAGGGGCGCGCCTGGAGGGTGCCGTTGATCGCCCAGAGCACGCAGAACCAGACGAGGGAGGAGGAGAAGCCAAAGAGGATGTTGACGGAGGCGGTGCACATGAGGCCGATCGCGAGCAGCAGCCGCGGCGACGTCCGCGCGCCGAGCACGCCCGACACAAACTTCGAGGCACCTGCTCAGAGCCGCACTGTCACCACATGACGCGGCCACAATCCGATTGCGCTAAAGATGATGTAGCGGGTAGGTGCCGTATCGCTGGATGACTGCTCCGGCCACGGTTGTGCATGTTAATGCTGGGCCTGGGCGTAGCTTGGCGTCAATGTGTGAGTTTGGGTGTGCTGCTAGGCTGCTGGCGGGAGGTTTGGACGTGTTCAATGCATGGCGGGTGGGTTCTGCCCTATGTGGGGGCAGAGCCTGTGGTTTATGATGGTCTTTCAATCATTGTGTCAATCATGTTCTTCATTGCAATGCTATGCGGTCTGTCGTAGTGAGCTGCCGAGCGCATACAATTTGTATTCTCGCCTATCGCGGACGAGCTGGATTCGAGTGGCTGTGATGCAGATTGGTCGAGCGAGGGAGGGCGTGGTGCCCCGCCAGCTGTCACAATGTGTCATTGTCACAAGAACAAGCCCTCAGCAGTGCTCATCTACATGGGCATGGTCGCGGCAGCTGAACTGGTGTGATGGAGCGTTACAGCGCTGCAAGATGTTGGTCCGGCGGTGGGGTGTGCATGCACATGCTGTGGATGAGCCTAATTCAAATGAGAGCCGGGCGCTCCTGCGAGTGGGACTGACAGACAACGTCAAGCACCATAGTGGAGCGTGGACTGGACAGCAAGGCGGAATGTCTCACTCACGTGTGAGCAGTGGCTGCATGTTTATGGCAAGAAACCAACGCCGGGCTGGCGGCGCCCGGTGGCCGCAGACACACTCCCGTTGCATCACACTGTTGCTGAGTTTAGGTCAAGACAAGTGAAAATGCAGGAATTTGCAGTGGGGTGTGTTCGCAGGAGCTGCGCTGGTTTGCAGGTGGTGCAAGTCAGCTTGTACATTGTTGCATGGCAGGACAAAAGTGTGGGGCAGTGCTCTCATCGACGCCGAGGTGCCTTGCTGAATGCCACTGTGGGATACTTGAGGTGATGCTGCCAGATTAAGCTTTGAGAGAGAGCTGAGCTGAACTTGCATGAGGAGACGCACCATAGGCGATGGGGAAAATTGATGTCATCGCTGCTACCTCGGTCATGCCCAGACCTAGAGTTGGATCTGCCACCATGACAGGATTCACATAGTTGAGCGAGTTACGGCATAAGTAGTAGAAGGAATATCCGAGGACAAGGCCTGAGAACAGGAACCAACGTCTCAACCGGAACTGCATCGAGTACTCGTTCTCCCCCAGCATCTTGGCGAAGAAGCCCTCTGGACCTCCGGCATTACTCTCCTGAGGTGCAGCACCAGCACCAGAGGCGGAAGCAAGAGGTCGATGCTGCGGGTGGAGGTGCTTGGCGATACGTTGTGGTCTAAGCGGATGCGCCCTGGAAACGCGACTGGTCAGATGCTACAGTCAGCCCGACATGGCACAGCTCGAATGACGAAAGGCCCGCACCTCAGTGTACCTTGCAAGCGAGCCGACGTGCAGCCGGGTGATGTTCTGACACTAGCCATTGTGCCGAGTACTCCTGCAATATTGCGAAGCTGAATGTGCTGCGTCTACTCACGGGCCTGCAAAATCTTCGAAAGACGATGGCGACAGTATATCATACATTACATGTGGAATTTGCACCATACTCAGCTTTATGTACCTCCCAGGTGCATCGCGATGTCTGCGTGGGTGCCACCGAATGCGATCGCATGTCACGCCATGGACTGCCACACCACCTTTCACAAGTATAATGCGACTATACTGTCGGTTTCGGCAATAGAATTTTGCATGGAAGATCACCCCAGCTTTCGAATATGTCAGCTCCAGATACTGTTTCGGATCACACCTGTCAGCGAGGCGAGAGGACGATGGCGTGAAGCTGTCCGGTTTGATGAACGATCTATATTCCAAGGCAGCGACTAAAATGCAAATCTAAGTAAACGTATTGAAACCAGCTGGCGTACTTCTCCGTCCGCCCAGAACGGAGGGTTACCGAGTCTGTTTCCGAAGAGCAACAGCTAAAATCGGCTGCAGCTGCTTCCAGTCTGTTTATGTCCGTACACCCGATTTCGCTTGTGACTCATGAAACAAACTGAAGATGCCAGTGCATGCCCATGCATTCCGATTGCGTCCAGCAATGGCCTTTGATGCTTGTGGACACCAGAAATCGCAGCTGTTCACGAGCGACATCGAGAGTGTGCACTTCGTGAGACCCCCGCGTGTACGCTGACCATGCACCGCTATGGCTTCCTCAAACATATTACTATCCATGGTGCCTTTCACTTGACTGCGTACATGCTGCTGCGCGCAATTTTACACAGGGTGTTCTTCGACGCGTCGATGTATGCACTGGCTCTCCCTCCCCATTTACGTGTATACATCGCGCAACGACGGGAGTTCAAATGCGATTACCGCTTGATTGACTTTTATTTCTGTGTGATAGTCCCGTTTGCGCTGAATGTGTCGCCGCTCCGATGTTGCGGCGAATTCCGAAGCTGACACACTTGAGGCTGAAGTGCGCTGCCGGTGCACTCATGCTCACGCCACACACATGAATCACATGGAATCCAGGCGTGAATCGAAAAGTTAAAATGCACCAACCATATCGCAGCGACATGCAACCTGTGCGCTACTCACAGCTCTGCCTGGGTCCTGCGTCAGACGCAGGTATTCATGCACGTACTCTCCATACGATCTGAACAGACGGAGCGCACAATAATCTCTGAAAAGCCTAATGTGCTTTCCTGTTTCGTCAAGGATACTATCTGTGCCCTGAATAGGACGATGTTCCTCGCGTCGACTCACTTGTTACTCATCTCCGAAGCTGCAGCTTTCTCGAGATAATCAGCCG
Source organism: Ulva prolifera (assembly GCA_023078555.1). NCBI lineage: Eukaryota > Viridiplantae > Chlorophyta > Ulvophyceae > Ulvales > Ulvaceae > Ulva > Ulva prolifera. The sequence continues at coordinate 6,187,866 of CM041196.1, forward strand.
GGAGCTGCCATCTTGCACACCGACACGATCTCAGGACCAAGCCTTTGCAGAGCCCATCAAGCATCACATAGTGATGCTACTAGCGCCTCCCACTCGGGCTCATTCTCAAGCAGCATGTCGATATCATCCGGTAGCTCCAGCACCATTCCGAGAGGCTGTTGTCGTGGCTGGCTGCCTGCACAACAGTTCAGGCTGCTTCAGAAGTGGATCTCATTCCTCATCGTGTCTATGGCCTGTGCTTGTCCGTGGACACTGCAAGCATATCACACACAGACTTCAGGCCGCGCCAGGAGTCAACCTGTTTCCCCCTCTTGTTGATTGATGGCCTGCGCACGATCATTGAGATGGAGCTCAACGAGGCTGCAGCGACAAGCCAGGAAACAATATCACCGTACTACGGGCCACACTGCCTGCCTGCAACGTGCCGATACTCTCTCAGAGTCCAGCAGTCGGTCCCAGCGGCCCCAATCACGCATGCGCTCAAGGGCTGAGCCACTGTGCACACGCCATATCACACAGCTCTGACGAGGCCAGAAAACGCGCACCTGCAGCAGCTCGCGGACCAACACCCCCAGAGTCCCTTGCACTCTGCACATGTAGCCCCGCTCCACTCGTGCAGCCCCTGCGCTGCACACCCGCGAGCTCCTCGCACCCGAGGTTGCACTGTATGATCGCGTCCAGCGCAAACACATGGTTGAACACCATCTGGCACCCGGCCTCCGCAGTCGCCACGCTGCGGGCAGCTCCCGTCCCACCCCCCCCGGCCTGCTGCGCCTCCCCGCGGCCCCCTCCCCGGCCGCCGCTCCGCGCCTGCTGCAGTGCAAACAGCAGCGCCTCGTTGCGCATCCGCTCGTGCCGCAGCTCACGCTGCAGCCCGTCCGCGCCCCCGCCCCCGGCAGCCCCTGCCGACGACCGCACGCTCTCGTCAGGCCCCATGGCAACAGGCCCCGACAGCCGCGCACTGCAGTCACTCCTCCGGGAGTCATCCCGGATGCAGCCCCCACTGCCGGAATCGCAGCTCTGCCGTCCCGCCGCCTCCCCCGCCGGGGCCCTGCGAACCCTGGAACTTTCCCGCGCCTCGGACCCCACACACGCGCTGCCCGCGTCTCCGCTCGCCCCTGTGTTCACCCCAGCGCTGCGCCGCAGGCCCCCCGGGTCTGCAGCGTATCGCAGCGGCAGACCTCCATCCGCGGAGGCTGATGTCTGCTGCCATGCATCCAGGGACGCATCCCCACAATCACTGCCGCACCCCACCGACACACTCGCAGTGGCCCTCTGCTGCCCTCCCCCACGCGGCCTCTGCGTTCCCGGTCGTGCCTGCGTGCAGTTCCCCACATCCGCAAACGGCGGGCGCGCTTCCGGCACGTGCAGAGAGTCCTTCGCGTCCGGTTCTGATACTGCCATGGCCGAGGCGCGGAGTGGCTCCGTCGGTGGCTGTGACGGTGACGAGTGGCCGCGCGCATCTGCTGCAGGTGCTCGAGGACTCCCTGCTGGGCCTGCTGCGGAGTCCTCAACCGGCGGCCCCCTGCCGAACGACGCGACCTGGGTCTCCCGGGCACCGGGGGCGGGGCTCTCGGACCGCCCCGTGCTCCGGGACCGCAGCGGCGACGGCTCCGCTGCGCTCCTGCGTCGCCCGCCGGCCTGCGCGAGCGGCATGGACGATGGGCTGAGGGGCGCAGTGGGCTGTGTGGCGGAGATCGCGCCAGCTGTGCGGCTGCTGTCGCCGTGCCTGCCGGTCGAGACTCTCAGCGACTTCAGGCCGTGGCCGTCGCCGCTGGCCTGAAGGGCTGCGTCCGGAGAGCTGCTGTGGAGGTCTGCCGGTGCGCTGGGGCTAGTGCTGCACGGCGGGGAGGCGGGGGCGCACGGAGGGGCGAGCTGTCTCTCGTACCAGTCCATCCTCAGAACCGCTTCATCTAGCTGCATGCACAGCAAGAGTCGGGTCCATGTGGCCTTGTTTGGCCGCTACAGTACTACCTAGCAACACCATACATGAATAATTCACATGTCGCTGGCCGCAGTCCACCTCGAACTTGACCGATATCTGGTCACAACCTGACAGTGCAGACCGAGTGGTGTCACAAGCACAGTCACCGGCAACGAGGTTTGTGTGAAGATTAAGCAGATGAGTGCGATGCCGCTGTAGTGACACCAAGAGAGCCTAGAAAAGTTGCTGGTGCCGTGTCATATGTAGCCCGAAGTGGTGCTGCGAACCGCGGCCCGCATGGCAGCCAGGGCTGATGGCAATTACCCATGGGTCAGCGCTGGGCTATCATGCAAGGGAGCGACAGCACCAGGATGGCTGCATAGGCTGTCGACACGGTCTGGTAGCGATGCGATGACCAGAAATGCTATGAGAGTGGGTGACAGTCAAGCGCGTGACAGCCGGCCTGCACCTTGTCTGTGACGGACTTTAGGTCGGCTTGCAGCTCACTGCAGAGCTTCTCCCGTGCTTGCAACGCCAGCTGAGCTTCACCTGCTTGGTCAGCAGCCTCAGCGGCTGTCTGCTGTAGCTCTGACAGCTGCTCCTGCAGTTGCGCCTGTGCCGCTGCAGCCTCAGCTGACCGAGTGCTCAACTGTTCTCGAGCAAACATGAGCTCGCGCTCCGCTGTGATGGCACGGTCACTCAAGTCGGAGCCACGCATCTCGAGCTTTGAACACCTCTCCTGCAGGGAGCATTGTTCTCAGTCTCTGTGCCTGCTTCGGATGCATGCGCGTGGACATCTTTGTTTGCATTGTACAGCCTCGGACCTGCCTGCAGGTTGCCGATGACTGACAGCACGCACGACCTGCAGATCGTGGCAGCTATGCACATACCTGCAGCTGCTGTAGCTCGGTGTTGAGGCTCTTCTGCTCAAGTGCATGCGCTTGCGAGGAAGCATCTAGCTGAGTCCTTAACCTCTTGCTCTCCAGGCGTGCCTCATCAACTGCAAGCTGAGAAGCCGCGGCCTGCTGCGCGTATGCATTCATACGGCCCCATGCTTCTTTCAAAGCAGCGGTCTCTCCCCCAGTATCAGCCTTGCCAGTGCTGGTGAGGCTTGTCCCTATTGCTTTCTGCTGCCGTGCCATGGTGAGCTCACGAAGCATTTGCTGGATAACTCGCTTCATAGCACCACCCTGTTCATCAAAGTTGTGAGTTTAATCAATGCTTGCATCTCACGTGGCGGATGGACATCGTCATTTTGAATTCTGGCTTGTCGCGACCGGAGCAACACAGCGAGCTCTGGCGATCAACGGCGTGCGGGTTGTTTCATGTAATGAGATGACAGAAAAGCAATGGCAATATGGCTGAACACAAATGCATTGGTGCGCTACCTGGCTGGCGCAATGATGGTGAACGGCCAACAGCTCTGTGAGGGCCACGCGAAGCTGGCTGTTGTGGAGCAGGACGTCATCTGACTGGCGAGGAGGATCGCAGTCTATTCGTAGAAGATTCAGCACTGAACACCCACATAGACGCTCGACGTGGCTGAGAGCATCGGTTTTGGTGAAAGAATCCGGTTGTGTCGCCAGCTCGGTCGCATTAGCACTGTCGCGACATTGGTCAGGCCGCAGTCCGTCTCCAGCAAACAAGAAGTTGTAGGAAGCTGATACTGGAGGTGCTTTCAAGGGTCGCATGTGGCTGAACTTGTATCCTGCGCCCTTTACTTGGGCCTGCGCAGCGGCACGACAGTTCCACAATAACGACGAGGGCAGAAGATCACGTCGCAGGAAGACTATTCCTTGCGAATAGCTGCATTTCGCATACAATTTCAGTAACGCTGAAGCACCGATGCGTCATGTATGCTGCCAATCACATCTAGCAAAATTCGATAGACTGTCGCCGTTGCTCCCGCAGATACATTGAAACACTAGGTCCCAGAGCACGCTCGAGCATGCCGGGGATAGTATACAAGACGTATCTGCTTCTTGGAACATCAGACGATTGGTGAACACAGCTGCAAGCGGACACATCCTCTCCACCAGGAGGTGTCTTCAAGGGATGCACCTCGACCACAGCCTCGCTCTTGGTGAATCCGTGTTCAAGCACATGCAAGCTCCATCAGTGAGCGTTGAAAAGCATTCACGGCCATGTGGACGATGCTGGGACACAAGCCTGTAGCGTGCAGTTAAACGGAATACCATCCAATTACACGTTGCTGAAACGTTGTACGTCGTGGCCTTAACAATCCACACGATCTTGAACAATGGTTTGAGTAAGCGTAAACATAGTTTGTAGCGTTTGCTTCTTGGTGTTGTTATATCGGTGCGTGTGTGGTGCGGTCGTCAGACTACGCTCCAAGCAGGCTTAAATAGATCAACATTTTGGGGCACGCACGTATGTGACCACGTACCCGCCCGCGACATCATGTATCCGCCGAGAGCCGTGCGCACATCCTTGACGACGCTGACGCTTTCGCGGCCCTTTTCACGAAGAGCAGTCAGGTTGGCACGGACGTTCCCAATTGCGTTGGCAGCTGCAAGCGATGAAAACGGCGATGAAGCAAACAAGAAGGACCTGAACAATAAGCTACAGATCCCCACAGACTCTTTGGCTTTTGTCGCGGGCGCATGGCAAGGATCTCCGTCCAAGGTCCCTGCGGACCTGCTAGCCAGTGTGGCCGATCTGCCCATGACCAAAGGTGCGTACCACCCCCAAAACAACAATCAGCTTGATTGATTTGCCATTAAAAATTCTGAAGATGTATTCAGTTTCATGTTGGGGCGTGAACCGACCTCCCCGTACGCAATGCCGTGCCAACTCCAGCTTGCAACGCCCTGGGTCATTTGCAGATGTCCCTGACTACCAGACCAAAGCTGAAGGGTTGCAGCATTGGCGTGCAGCACTGCAGAAAGGCCGCCTGCCGCGAAACTCCACCATTGAGTTCCCTGTCGAACCATTCAAGTCCAAGTTCCTGGTGTGCTTCCGTCACCTCTGCACAGGACAGCTCAGCACTCTGCACAGTTGAGACCCTCACCCCGGTTCCATGCCGAGCATCATGTGCTACATATCCGACGTGCTAGAACAGTGGATGTGTGAGAGTTCCAACACTGTGCATCTGCATCCTTGCAGATGTCTACCCAAATGGTCGCATACCAAAACAAATACAACCATGCAAACCACAACGCATAAGCACACACATCCCTGATTCATCACATCATCAACGCCTCAGCTTCGCTGTCGCTTTTCCCGCTACCACCGCTCATGCAGGCGCAGCACGCACATACACACAATCTCCCGATCGAGAACTTCTTAACAAACCGAGTCATGCAGTAAACAGCTCCCTTGCGATCAGATTGCTATGCATATACCAGAACAGCCCTGTTGTTCAGCACTGCTGGTCACTGCAGTGATGTTCCGGGCTAGAGCCTCGGGCGTCCCGCTCGCATCTCTCAACAGGCTCGTGCACAACCCCAGCAACGGCTAGCGGGAAATCCAGAATCCAGGGAGGTGTTCCTGGCGTGCAGGAGTCGATGAGCAACCTCGAGATGCCCCGCTTCACGCGCCGCTACCCCCAGCTCACCGACGCCGTCCTGCGCCAGATGCTCGCGTACGCCCGCGAGTTTGAGGAGGAGCTGCTCGCGCAGCAGGCGCAGCAGCAGCAGCCGCAGCAGCAGCGCGCGCCGCCGCCGCCGCAGCAGGGCGGCTCGCCGCAGGACGGCGAGAACCAGGAGGGGGACCCGGACGCGCCGGAGGACGCGATGCCGATGTCGGGCGGCGGGGACGATGCGCCCGACGCCGCGGACGACCAGGACCTGACGCCTGGGTCCGGGGATCAGCAGTCTGTTCAGGCGCGGCCCCCCAGTGCCGCCGGCCTCATGCATGCATTGCTGAGCCACACATGCATGCGTGCATGGGTCACATCAGAGTCCATGGCAGTAACCCGGAAGTTGCGGTGGCCGCCTGCGCATGAAACAACCCCTCATCCGGGGAATGCTGCTGCTTTTACAGCCGTGGCAGCGGCTTGTGCGTAATGCATGTCGTGCATGCAAATATGCGCGCCAGACCCGGCAGTGACGAACGGTACGTCAGCCACGTTGCCGGCCCATGCACCGTGTGGAGACCGATGTAAACGCGGCATGCAGTACTGCCCCTTCCCTTGCACTCCCACAGCTTCAAAACAGGCCGTTGGAGTGCTGACGCTGCGGCTGATGGGTGCAGGAGCAGCTGGAGTCCGGGGAACAGGGGCAGGAGGGTTCCCCGGAATTTGAGATCACACTCGAGAGCGACGACGCGGCGGGTGCGGCGGGCTCATCGGCGGGGGCCGGCGACGACGGCGAAGCCGATGCGGACGACGCGGCGGCCGCGGCGGCCGAGGAGCTCGCCGAGGCGATTGCCGAGAAGTTTGAGGAGGAGCTGGCGCCGGTGGTGGAGAGCATCGAGGCCGCGATGGAGCACTTTGGGGACCTCGACGAGCTGCTCGAGGGGCGCAAGGGGTGGGACCTGAGCCAGGGCGTGTGGCAGAAGCGGGGGTGGCGGGAGTTCCAGAGCCTGCGCAAGAAGCTGGAGAACCTGCGGGAGCTGCGGGACCTCGTGCGGGCCTGCCCTCCTGAACATTGACAAGATCACTTCTGTTGCCACAGTTTGAGCGTGGCTTTCCAGTGTGCAACGGTGACACGCAGTTTGCAGGTGCGCAGCCTCGGCCGCGGCGGCGGCAAGGGGCCGCTGCGGCGGGCCCCCGAGGAGGTGTACGCCGTGAAGCGCCCCCCCGGCGTCATCCGCTCGCCGCTCGTGCCGGAGGAGGTCCGCGGCCTCCACAGGTCCGGCAACCTCACACAGATGCTGCCCGCAGAAGCCGCCCTCATGGCCGTCGGCTGGCCGCGGCGGCCCGCGGCGGAGGCGGACAGCCGCGGCGGGGACGGGGGCGGGGCCACGGTGGAGGAGGGGCTCGGCGAGAGTGAGGCGGAAGAGGAGCGGGGGTCGCACCCGGCGCGGCTGCTGTTCATGGCGCGCCTGGCGGAGAAGGGGCTGATGTCATATGAGCGCGCAGGTGCGGCCGTGGCGCCTGTGTGTCATATGAGCGCGCAGGTGCGGCCGATGCGCAGCGGAAGTATTCGCTTTTGTGGCAGAGCCACGTATGAGCGGTCATATGCTCTCTCTGCAGTGCCCTATGAAGCCGCTGTGTTCGCGTGTCCGGAGACATGCCGAACACACGTGTGCATAGCTGTTGCAGAGACGCCCCCTGCCTCCTCCCCTCTGTATTTGTCACACGCCCGCTTCCGGTGCAGGGTGGCTGGACGACGAGCCGGCGCGGGTGACGGGGCGGATGGAGATGCGGCCCGCGGCGGAGCTCGGGCCGATCATCGTGTGCCTTGACACGAGCGGCTCGATGTACGGCGCGCGGGAGGTGGTGGCCAAGGCCGTGGTGCTAGAGTGCATGCGTGGCGCGCACCGGCAGGACCGCAAGTGCTTCGTCTACGCCTTCAGGTGCGCCCCCGCCAACCTCTGTAGGCATGCATTGTTCAAGCATGTGTGTGGCTGCGATGTGCGGTGGCGTACATGTACCATTGAGTAAACCTGGAGTCGCCGTATTCCTTCGGGAGATTGACAACTTCGGATAACCGGGGCCACATATGCCGGAGGGGCAAGCCACATGTGGCGCTTTGTGGGGGTGTATGTAGCTACGCAGATGACGTGTTGGATCGAGGACCACGGTATGTCGGTAGAATCGTGGCGATACGGCGTTATGTGTGCATCCGGCGTCTGGTGTGTTCGGTGTGGCCCTCGCCGGAGAAGCATTGCATTCCGCAGCGGAGGCTGTTCAGGGATGCAGTGTATTTCGATGCGTGTCGCTCGACCGGCTATCTCTGTCAACCAGTCATGGCTTCGTTGTTCCGTGGCTTGGCTTGCCAGTCGTGAACGGTGCTGAGGAGGTCGTGCCGTGATGCAGTGGGCCCGGGCAGGTGCAGTCACTGGAGCTCTCCACTGGCGTGCGCTCCCTCGAGACGCTGCTAGAGTTCCTACAGTGCAGCTTCTCCGGCGGCACGGACGTCGACGCGCCGCTGGAGCTGTCCCTGAAGCAGCTGCAGCAGCAGGAGTGGGAAGCTGCAGACATCCTCATGGTCACGGACGGGGAGATCCCTCGGCCACGCGAGAGCCTCCTGGCCGATGTGCGGCGCTGCAAGGAAGACCTGGGGCTCGAGGTGCACGGTCTGATGGTCGGGAACGACGTGACGGCTGCTATGGAGGACCTGTGCACGCACCTGCATGTGTTCAAGAGCTGGGGTGTCGTAAGGGGTCGCGGTAACGAGTGGGCGTAGGTGGCACGGCAGCGAGAGACGTTTGGCTTCGAGCGTGCTGACTTGATCGTAAGCTGCATGTTTATGGGCGTGGCTGCAATGTTAGATGCAGCAGTGAAATCTCCTGTACGTGGCAAGGCTCGGTGACGCGGTCGGTGTATGCGCGGAGCTCTCGAGGCGCGCCTTGGCCAGGATATTGCATGTAATATGGATATTTGTAGTGCAGTGCAGTGTGAGTCTGCTTCTGTGGCCACTGTGAGACGGTGGGACTGCCGCGTTGCGCTTTATACAAACTCGTAAGACTTTTCAACCGGGGGAAACAAAATCACCCCTTTTTTTTCAGGCAACACATCTCAGTCAATGCACCCGGGCGTGAGTAGCGTTGTTGGCATTAACTTGGAGCTGCTGGAATCATCCAGGTGGAAGCGGTGTTGGATACATGGCATGCCTGTCCACACTCCGATACGCAAGAGCTCTGCTCTACAATGTGATTACACATCCCTTGCGTCGGTGAGTGCGTACATAAATCAGTCCAAACAATGTGTGGTTCCCTTGCGAACTTGGATATGCTGTCGACAAAGTGCTGGCCGAAGCTTGATGGTGCACTGGAGCCTACAGGTTCCATTCGTCACCCTCTTCTCATACCCATTACGCCTACGTGCAACTAGTCCAACAGCAATTAGAGCATGTGGCGAATCTGCAACTTGCCGGACTGCCGACAAACATGTATTAGCTGCGCATATGTGTGCGATCTTCCCATGGCCTGGAACAGTTTCAATGGCCATGCATGCATGCGGGCTAACGGCAAAATCGGGCGTCGCTGCTCAGTGCACAGTCAGAGCTGAGGCTGCTCGTGTGGGTGACTTCACGGAAGCGCTGGGCACTGGCACGACGTCCAGGGGAAATCGGACCCAATCGTCTGCGGCGCACAGTTTCAGTGACATCAGATACTTCTCAGCGGCAAGATCCTCACACGGGCAAGTGTGAAGTGCTGTAGCACATGTGCCATCGTAGCGCAGGCGTATGAGGTTTCAGATGGTGATTGCATCCACCGCCATCGAATTGCAAGTATTACCACACGAGTCGCTGCGATAATGTATGCTAGGCGGAAGTTGGGATTCGGCAGGGGCGCTGACGATGCGGCCCGCATCTGAGCGCCGCCGTGACATGGAAGATCAGTGGCGAAGGGCAAATCGGCTCACAATTGTCATCGTGCGCACGAGACCGCACAAGATACCACCGCATCGACATGAGCGACGCAGTGCAGTGTCCACTTTCTTGCACGTTTTCTGCAGTTTAGACTAGCAAGGGTGACCTCTATTGGAGGCAGACCTAAGCACGAACTTTGAATTTAGTTTCTTTCATTGCCTTTCCGATCGCAAGGCACACATTGGACCCAGAGAAAGGGATATGATACAGTTCGAGTACCTACAGCGATTTGTGTCAACAGGAGGATGTGCAGTCGGGGATAGCCAGCAGCTGGACATCAAATCGCTCAAACAGGAGCTATGCAACTTGAACACTGAGATCCATACAGGATGGAATCAAAGGTAGCGTCAAAATCTTCTATTGCTGTCTTACGCTGCACGATCTTGCTTCTGTACATCTTAGTTTCCTCGCCGCGGGGGGGAGGGAAGTGCTGCAGCTACGGACACCCACGGCGTGTTTGCCATCCTCTTCGCTTCCAGTGGGCGACAATGTACACTAATGGATGCTGCTGAAAATTTTGCTTGCGATTTGTGCTGTTGGTGTTGACGGCATCATGATGGCCCGGCACATGGCGGGTTTCGAGATGATCCCCTTGTCTCAGTCTGCCATATCTGTGCATTCACAAGCGGCGATTCCATCGTTATAACATTGCTGTTGGTATTACAGGAACATGCAAGCCATGACATCCGCTGTCAAAGATGTCCTCGCGCCCGTGGCCGCATCACACGAGAACACTTGTGTGCAGCCATCGCCGGAGATGCGAGGATCGACGCTCGGAATTAAGGCAGTGCCACTATCACAGAACATCGTGGTACAGCTCGTTCGACTGGCACATGAATTGGGCCTGCAGTGCGTGCACGAAGTCCTGTGCGGAATCTTAGCCGAGGAATTCGACTCCGCGCCGTTGTATGTCCTTCAGCAGGCGCTCTCGCCCAAGAGCCCCGGCCAATCTGATCCGTCCGACATCATATCACAGGCTTCCGCCATGTGCGTGCTGGCGAATGTCCAGGACCTCGCACGTGCCACCAAGGTGCGCTTACGCCAGCTTCCTCGGCGCGCCCTGCTCTGTCATCTGCAGCGCAACGCAGATGAGGCATTTCTGTGTCTTCGCATGCCTCTCCGAACCGTCCAGCTGTGAATGCGCACCAAGTGCGCTCATTGCATAAGGTCACTGACTCACGAGGATCATCAACACATTCCCTCATTACACGGAGCACACACGGCTGTCCGTCAAGCCTCGATGGACCGGACCAAGCTGGCCCGTACATACTAACAAGCAGCGCGTCTGCTCATCCAATCCCATGCACGTAAAGTCCAGTGAGACACAGTCACTGACACCTTCGCCTGTTCCCCGTGTGAACAGCCGTAGAATGCATGCACTGCATCTCTTTCCACCACGGGCCAACTCACCCACTGCCACATGTCCTCAGAGCACCGAGCACAGCCAGGACGGAAGGGCACGCACCGTTCACGCAGTCTCTGCCATGAACACGCATGCACACGCACTCATCGCACCATCGCTCTCACCCAGCCGCACCCCCAGCCACATCACGGACTTGATCGCCCTTCAGTGTCCGGCCATCAATTGCACAGGCCGCATGCAGTCTGCTCCCAAACTGCACACATCCACAGACCCACCTCCACCAGCATCCCGGCACACCACAACCACCACATGGCAGAGCTGCCGCCGCCATGCAGGCCACGCAGCCCCAGGCAGCGCTGCCGCCGCCACGCAGGCCATGCAGCCCCAGGCAGCGCTGCCGCCACGCAGATTTGAATCACTTACACGGGTTCATCGACGCACATCGCACGGCAGAGCACACGCACACAGACGGCAGCCCGCGCCGTGCAGGTGTGCCCGCAGTGGCAGCGGCTGCTGAGCATGCGGGAGGCGAAGGCGGTGTTTGCGCCGCGCATGCACCCCGTCGCCGACGTCTTTGAGGCCGCGTTGCAGCCCCACAGCGAGGCGGTGGCCCCCGGCGCGACGTGGCAGGACGCGCACGGCCTCTTCCAGGCGGTGCTCGCCGGCAGCGCCCCCCTCGAGCACCTCGTGCCGCTGCTGCATGCCTCCCTCAAATCCCTCACCCTCGCGGCCCCTCAGGTGCCGTTCCGAGCTGTGCATCCGGGTCTGTGGCTGTTGTATCGCCTGGATGAAGCCCCTCTGCCCTCCACCCCACACATCCGTACACTGATGCCCCCCCCCCCCTCCCCGCCCCTTGCCCGCGTGTGATCCATGTTACACAGGATTGCTGGTCTTGACGTGCGAATTGATGCGGATTCGATCATGAACCGCCATGGACGACACGTGATCCCCCCCCCGCACAGCTGGGTAGAGCACCCACCTGCTTCTGCATATCAGCTTCGACTGTGCCAGCCGCCGGACATGTCGCAAATGTGTATGGACGGGGCGCGCAACGTATACCGGCCGGTGCTCCGGCACCAAGCGACCGCGGCACTCGTCCGCAGACACCCGGCCGTGATCGCACGCGGTGTGCCTCCATGCATGCTGATGGCGGCCGCGACACTGTGCCGTGGCGCGTGCTGTGACGCGTGCCTGGGGTGTCTGCAGCACCTCGGCTCGTTCACGTTCTTCGCTGCGGTGCTCGTCGCGATCGAGCGTGCCTGCACGGCCGCGCCTGCGGCCGCCGCCGGCGCCGCGGCGGCGGAGACCCTGTACCAGGCGGTCGTGCAGCTGCGGGGGGAGCTGCTGCAGCGCCTCGCGGCGCTCGCGCACTCCCCCCCGCACATGTCTGCCCTGGAGCACTTTACCCTTCTAGCACAAGTGCGCGCCATTCTACCCCCAGCATCTCAATGTGGAAACGTTTTCAAAATTTGCAGAAAGAGTATCGAGATAATGTTAATTTGATATAGACGTGATAACTTGAAATAAAATGATATCATATGTGTGCTTACGTAGGCTGTGTTGTGAACTTACTTAGCGGGTGATGTGCCCCCCCCCACGTTCTTGGTCTTTCCGGATGGCTGTAGGAGGGTTTTCTGTGCATGAAAATGAGTGTCATCGTACTGGCGCACTGGTGTTTGCCCATGTTCTTTTGTCCTGGCACAGTTAGCAGGGGCTCCCACCAGACACAGCGTCTCTGCACAGCACCCGCTCCCGTGCACCAGTGTTGGGGCGCTTTGCAGCATTTCCAGGACTGCCACCCCGAAATTAGATCTGAATATTCGGAGTCGTTCTATGTGATCGGGCCCTATGACCCAAAACTGCTGTGCACCCCACACAGCTCTGTTACCGCTTCCACCCCTGCAGCAGCCCCACAGCACGGCTCACAACGTGACGCCGCTCACCGTTGCAGGCGCGAGAGCTTCTGAGCCGGGCACAGGAGCTCGCGGCCGCGAACTTTGACTCCGCAATCGCAAAGCACATCTGCGCGCGCCTCTCGGGCATGCAAGATGAGCTGACGCTCAATTTCGCGGCATCCGACCGAACCGTCCAGCTCGCGAGCGCGCTGCCGGTTGCCGCCGTCTCTAGCAACCCTCTCCTCGCCCGCGTCCTCTCCGGCAGTGTCTACCGAGTCCTCCCGCCGCAGGAGCGCCAGCGCCTCGGGCTCCCACGGCCCACGGCGTTCACCGCGCAGCGCGTCGACGAGTCCGAGGGCGCGGCGGTGACGTACCGCTGCGCAGGCGGCGCGACCGCGGCCGTGCCGCTGCGGCTGCTCAGCCACTTCCCGCGGCTCGCGCGCCACGTCGCGCTGCTGTGCCGCTGGCGCGCGCTGCACCGGGAGGGCGCGGAGGCGGGGGGGTTCCTGCCGCCGGCGCTGCTGCGCGGCGCGCCGCTGCATGTGCACTTTCACGCCCTGCACGAGATGCTGGACTTTGCGCGCGCCGCGTCGATGAACGTCAAGATGGGGGACCCTGTCGCGGTGCGCGCGCAGTTCAAGAACATCTGGATGGCGCAAGTGGCGCAGGGGTCGCTGAGGCATGCGGTGCGGGAGTGCGCGGACGTGGTGGGCTGCGAGGAGGCGGCCGCGGCGCTGCGGCACTGCGGGTAGGGTTCCTCCACGGACCACAGCTAAACTTCCTCCAGACCGGCCGCCGTTTGAGGGTGTGCCTGCATGTGTGCACACGCTGGTCCGTGCCGGTCGTCTCCGGAAGGTCGCGGGTGTCGGGCCGTTGCCCGCGGCGAGTGCCGACTGCGTGTCGTATAGCCCTCCTGGAGAGGGGGCCTGTGGTGGGTCTGGAAGACCACCTGCAGGGTGCTGCTGGGCCGGTCCAGATCCGCCAAAACACAGCTGGTCGAGCGGTCTGGGGAATGTTGGGTGTTTGGCTGTGGTGTCCGGGGCATGCTTCTGCCTCGCCAGCGTCCTGGGGCACGCGTGACACAACCAGGCTAGAGTGGCCTTGGCTACACGCCATGAGACAAACACAAAAAGAAAGTACGGACATGAACGTACAGGAAAAAAAATCGGACAATGGACGGCTGTTGTGTGTGTAAGTGTTTTGGTGTGCAAGCCCTGACTGAGTTGTAATGAAACTGTTGTTGCCGACCAACAGTGCTTTGAGGAAAGCAGCCGAAACAGGCTGTAAATTATAGCTGCGCTTGCACGCAGCTTCTGTGTAGGGTGTTGTAATGCTCACGACCGCCTCGCAGAGAGTCTGTGAATCACAAACTGTGATGCTGCCAGGTGGTCCATCTCTTTCCTGATTCTGTGCCTGTAGAGAGCACTCGGCGGGGAGGCAGCGGAATCAGCGAGCCAGGCAGCGATCGGCACTGTGTCTGGTGTGGGCAAGCGCCACCTGGAGAAACTGGCTGAAACGGAGACATGCTGTACATGAAGCTGTGTGGTGGTCAAAGCCGCACAGGCAATGGCCGGCACAACATATGCAAGAAAACTGTCTCAGAGGTATGGCATTACTTGCATTTGCTGTGGCCGTTGACAGGCAGGTTGTGCACCTGGTCAACTTTGACATGTGCCTATGCCTCGCATAGTGCCATGTGCCGAGACTAGACACCTTGCACCTGGCAAATGCCGTTAGCTGCACGCCAAGCCAAGGCCGCAATGGCTCAGTTTGAGGCAGCCTTGCAGCACGTACTGTGGGAGCCAACACGAGCAAGTGGGGCAACTGCACACTTGCATGAGATCTGAATGCTGATGAATCGCATGCAGACTGCAGACTGGTGTGTTCCTGTGTGCCACCTAAACGGCATCCAGTACAATCACAATTGATCCATTTGCTTAAAGCAATGAAGCATGCATTGCGAAGCATCCATTGTGCTTCAGCTAGCCGATCTACTTACAAGTCTTTGCAGGACGGCAAGGGTCAATGGTGCCCATTGTGTTGCTGGGTAGCATCTGCGCAGGCTCCGTGGGCATGCAATGACCTTTTCCCCAGTCATGCTGACGACATTTGCAGATGAACTGCCTTCCAATTCTCGGGATGAATCTGTTGTCAGGCACGCTGGGCCCCGCATGGGCGATGGACGACGCTGGTCGTTTACCGCGGCATCTCTCTCAGTCTACACGAAGGCACGCACGCACAATACAAGCAAATGTCACCGACACTCTGCAGACTGCGAAGGTTGTGTACGGCTGCATGACTCCGTCCCCTTTGGCCGGACCCACATTGGTTGCTACATCTGTGCTGTACAGCTACCTCCATGGGTGGCCGCGGCACAACACGAACACCGAGCGATGATTCGAGGCTTCATTAGATCATGACACGATGGCGTGTGCTGCCCCCCTCCCGTCGAACTGGTGTCGAACCGTCAGATCAGCGAAGGGTTGCGACATGGTCTCCGACAGGCACACAATCATGGAACGAAGGCGTAGCGGACTTGTAATGGCGATTTTGTTGTACATCTAGCATCAGGGACAGGCCGCGCGATGTCTCACAATGGCGAGCGGAGCCTTGAAAATTCCAGCCGCGACACTGGTAGACACAACAGAACATGGCCTGACGGGCCATTCCGGACTGGTCCCTTCATGTGCAGAGCGCTACTAGAGCATTGCAGAGAACATGAAATACATGAAGATGATGCGAGGTTGATGTCGTGACTGTGTTTGTTGGTGTCATTGCTTGTCCGGGAACCATGAGCACTTCTACCGATCGATGGAAGCGCGCCAAGATGGCTTCGGCCGGTCTGAACGTGACAAGACACTTCCGCACATTGCGAGAAATGGGAGCAGATGGCGGAGTTCCTTTCGATCAACTCGAATTCGTGTGCGCCTTGGGAGGTGCGGCACATTAGACCGGCACGCGCGCACCCGCTCGATGCTGCATCCCAACACTCCACCAGCAGGACCATAGCGACCACTAGAAAGATAATTTCATCTGATGTACCTCATTTGCTTGCTGCGTCCGCCGCGCGCGTGTGTGTGTGTATATATGTGTGTGTGTGTGCGTCCTTGTCGTTGCGCCGTGACCTTGTTGAACGATGAGCTAGTCGCACGTTTCCCGCTGCTATGGTGCAATCCCAGTGAGCCTCGCCTCAGGTCTCCGAGCGCCTGGACTAGAATGATGGGCAAGGCTTTCGGTCAGTCGAGGGCCATGTTACCGGACAGATCCGCGCCGGCGGTTTCGGCTCGTTTTTGAACCGCGCCTCCTCGCCAGACCAGGGCGTGAACGTAGGGCACATGGGCACATCCGTTGCTACGCACATATCTTCACTCCTGTCCTGCAGAACACCCAGCGGATTGGAGCGATCGTGGCAGCGACGTATCGCCCTGCTGCGACGTCGTGTACAGCGAGCTCGTGGGCACTATCTCCTGAGATAGTGGACAAGCTTGAGCGGGCGCATGCAATACTGCGACTGCGTTGGTATACACGAATGGCTCTCTATGCTGCAGGACCTGAGCCCGAGAGGCAGGTAGTCCTTAGATCCCGGACAGCAGTACCTCGCCACCCGCCCACAACAGCATCGCGCCCAATCATGCATACAATGCTTGAATGATACATTTGTGAATAACCACCAGCCACCCCCGCCACTCCCTTGCACCATGACTTCGCAATGGTCACATCTGGGTCGTCTCTCAACACTGTATTCGTGACCATCTCTACGTCCGGTGTATGGCCTTTAGTCGACGCAGGACGTCCTGCGGTGATCATTCGAATTCGCCACCTAGGTCTTTGATACAACATGTGTCGACAAGTCGCTGCCGGGAGACAGCCTACAATCGGTAAAGTCACACACTATCATGATGTAAGGCCATTTCCTGACGTGGCAATTGTTGAATCATAGAGATGGCCCGCGCCTGCACTGACGCGACGTCGGCAGCATGCTGCAGCATCAGCACGTGGCCGCGAGTTGCGCCGCCGCGGCGGTGGCCAATCGTCGTGGCTGTTGTTACAAAAGAGTGAACGGGAGAAAACAAGCACTGAAACCGAATCTCATCCGTCGTGGCTATTACATCACATGCAACCGCCGGGGCCCAGCCGGGGGCGCCTCTCAAGCGAGACGTCTTCCCATTGCAAGGTTGTGCGCAGTTGCGGCGCACTCTTGCTGTGGTGGCCGTCATGATACGCCTCGACACCTCCTGATCTGCATCGTGACGAACTGCCGCTTCGACGCGTCGAAATACACATGTGGCCCGCTCGCGACCTTTTAGGCTTTGTCCCGAGAACTTTTTCGGCCGCGCGCGGTTTGAGATATCATCGCCCCTCCCAGCGGATCCGGCGTGATTCTTCGACAATCATCCGCGCCCTCGTGGCCGGCACATCTCAGGTACCAACAAGTTCACAATCATGATTGCCACTGATCGATGAATCATACCATCAATGACTTGCATCCTCATAAATGTGCATATGCATGTATACATGAGCGCCAGCTGCATACCGGCGTGCGACAGGCCCCGCAAGTCTTTTGGCCTGGACGGGGATCCCGGAATCGGGCGCCCCGTCGTCGGCGCCACCCCTGCCCACGGGCATCGATCCCAAACTCCATTCTCCTACCACTCCCTCCACCGTCCTTGCAGTGCCAGGCCAGATGAGTATCACGCGCATGTAGTACAAGTACATGCCACGAGATGCTGCTCAACAAGCGTAGCAATCGCCGCCAATTCGCCTCACGGTGGTGCGGCGAATCGCCACCGCGGCGCCGTGCGGACTGCATCGCCACACACGCGCTCCCCTCAGCCTGCCCGAACGGAGGCCGCAGATAGTTCAAGCGACACCCTGTACAGCCACGCGCTAAACCACGGAGCACATGTCAGCGTGTCTGTGGCGCTAGCGCTGCTGTGTGTGACGTGCGGGGGGTGCGTGCAGAGGGGGCGTTTGGCACGGTGGACAAGCGGCGGTACACAGACGAGCACGGCAAGACAGCGTACTACGCGGTCAAGCGCCTCAAGAAGCAGGACGTCTCCCTCGAGGTGCCGTCCCTACCCCCTCTCCTATTGCCTCCCCTACCCTCTCTCCTATTGCCTCCCCTACCCCCTCTCCTATTGCCTCCCCTGCCCCCTCTCCCATTCACCATGCCGCCCTGCCCCCACTTCATACACCATGAAGCCCGAGTGTGCGTATCGCAGATGTGAAGTCACGGCAGGGAGCAGTCAGGCATAGCTGCACGGCATTGCTGTGCGTGTGCGTGTGCGCTTCCTCTGCGGCGCTACCGGCCTCCCCGACATCGGCCCTGCCCCTCAGAGGACTGTGTGCGCGCATGGTACAGATTTGTGTGGTGCTCAGCTGTCATCGTCGCGGCCAGCGCAGGGCCTCGTCCCAGGCAGCATGCTCTTTTGCTGTCTGCGTCGCGTGAGCGCGGTGCAGGCCGTTGTGAGGCACATACTCTCATGCATGTGCCGTGCGGACATCACATGCTTATCAGCATTGGTGGGATTACACCCCAGCCGCCTGGTACTGCACCGCCACCTGGGTATGAGCCACCCACGCCTGTGTCTCTCGCTCGCAGCGCCAGCACCTCCGGCTGCCAAGGGTTGTACCTCACCTGTACGCACTTCTGCCAGCATCTCTGTGTCAGCAGTGAGCGGTGCCATGTCTTCGGGCCTGCCCACGACGAACTGATCAAACGACCAAGAGCCGTGTCCCATTGCAAATTCCGTGGATCAAAGCGCACAGAGGGGCAGAGGACACTGCCCCTACTACGGATAAGTTTCTCTGCAAACGAACACGCTCTGCAGGACCCGGACAGCAAGAGCAAGGCGTCGCTGCTGCGTGTGCTCACCAAGGTCAGCAGCCGCGCCTCCCGCGGCACCATCAGCAGTGCCTCCGGCAAGCCCCGGCCGCCGAACCGCGACGACAGCGCGATGGCGAACAAGCGCACCTCCTTCACCGACATGGCCTCCATGCCCAGCATGCAGAGCATGCCCAGCGTGGAGCAGCCACTGTCGCCCGCGGAGGAGGAGCAAGAGGATGACCAGGTGTCCGCGCTCATTGAGGCCATGTCAGAGGTGCTGCCCCTCCGACCCCCACATGCCCACCGCACCCCCGGGGGGGATGCTGTGGCAATCCAGTGATTTGGCCGCTGTACCACGGGACTGGTGCCCCAGTACCTCGCCCCCCTCGGCATCTTCGGCATTCCAGTGATATCACCGCGGTAGGTTTCTGGTGGAGTAGTGGTCATGTCACTGGAGGGCTGAAGATGCCGAGGGGGCTGAGATGTTGAGGTACTGGCCCCGTGGCTGCGGCGGACGGGCTCACCGTCTCTCGTCGTGAGGACGGATGCATGCCTCCGTCCTCGGGGGCGTTGTGTGCTCTTGTGCCAGGGTGCATGCCTCCGTCCTCGGGGGCTTTGTGTGCTCTTGTGCCAGGATGCATGCCTCCGTCCTCGGGGGCTTTGTGTGCTCTTGTGCCAGGATGCATGCCTCCGTCCTCGGGGGCTTTGTGTGCTCTTGTGCCAGGATGCATGCCTCCGTCCTCGGGGGCGTTGTGCGCTCTTGTGCCAGGGTGCATGCCGACCGCGGGGGCGCTCAGTTAGTAAGAATTCTTACTAAACCAAGACCGTTCACTTAAGTGAACGGCCTTGGGATCGTTGGGTTGTTCAGCGTTTCCAGCAGGCCGCAGGAAAGGTCGCTTGGGTGTGCGTTTGCTGGACTGTGGGCTGGGCTCGGCTGAACCGCCGCACGGCGGGGACATAGCGCACAGCACACAGCGGGCCAGAGGGGTAGCAGGCCGCTCACTGGCCAGATGGGCAGTGAGCGGCGAGAGGTCAGCTGGACTGTGTGGGGGGTCGGGTGTGATTGAGGGACGCCCGGGTCCTGGGTTGCCCAGATCAGAGGTGAAGCCCTCTGGGCAGCGGGGCCCGCGGCATGGGGCGTGTGGGGCCAGGTTGTGGGGGCCATGTGGCCACGCTCCCGGGCCGGCCGGGCGCATTCCTGCTGCTGTGTCAGAGCGTCCCCCCCCCCCCCCCCCCTCCATATTAGCATATCCTTCGCGTTCTGAGCTCATTGTTTCACAGCCCCCCCATGCGTGCTGCACATGCAGAGGCTCCAGAGACTCCACAACAGTGTTGATGCTGTCAAGTGCAGTGGTTCGAAAGGTGCTGTACGTATCGCCGCCTGAGGTGCGAAGTGAATCCGGACAAGCAAAACCAACGGGTTGACGTGTTTTCCGGCCACTCTCCGCTGGATGTGAGTAGAATGTGGTGGTGGCGGCTATGACTCTGCATGTGCCACATGAGGCACATGTGACATGTGGTACGTGAGAACTGCAGCTTGCATGCTTGCGACCTGAAGAAAAAAAGCTGATGCGGACGGCTGTCCAGCGCCGCGCGCCGCCCTAGTTCGTGCCAACGGCGTCTTGGACAGATCCGGCCTCTTTGAGCGTGATCACGCGTGAGCAGGTGCCATGGATGCCACATGCATCATTGCAACTGCAGCTCACTACATGCACGTACAGCTCCGGGCCGTAACTTCCGGCCCCGGAGCCGGCTGCATGTACATGCATACGTATTCATATGTAGTGTAAACATCACTCGCTAGCTGGGCGCGCTGCTGCAGTAACAAGTAAATAGACGTGAAGGGGTAGATCTTAATCAAATTGACCCGTTCGCGCGGGCGCTGTCTGATCGATCTTGAGATAGGGCTATAGAGGTCGGATCGGACCGCGCGCTGATCATGTCGGTCTCGCAACTGTAGATGTACTCGCAAGCTTGGTCAAGCGGGTCCTCGTACGATCGATACGGTTCACGTTGCGTCGACGGAAGCGTTCGAGTGCCGAGGCTGAAAGTGCGGACGGGCACAATTGACGTCAGGTGCAGTCATCACATGCGCGTTTACGGACTGTGAGCAGCTGTGTCCACTGGACCAGGCGGCTCGGCTCCGCGTCGGCGTCTCAAGCCCGCCTGCCACGCTCTGAAAGCGTCTGAAGTGCGTAGTCAGTCTTCCTGGGCCTGAGCTCGAGTCACGCTTGACCCAGGTCGCGATGTATCCGATTTGAACGTGAGCTCAACATTTCTGGTGATAGCCTAGAATTCGCACGATGTATTCGGTTCATCAAGCAGAGGGTGACGCTTTCAAGCACGATGAGCAGGTACAGGCCTTGTCACCGCTGCAGCGCTCGCTGAGCTCCTGACCACATACCTTTTGACATAATGTCGGAATGTGTCATGAAGGATCAGTGTCGATCGTAACATTACACCGTGGCTCGGTCGTGTGTACTGTGAACCGTGTTCAAGTATGGTCAACTTCGTTCCGGGACCACAATCCAAAGACAGGTCTCGGGAGTCCCGAGCCGGGACAGGTGTCGAAACCGCCACAGGTGTCAGCGCAGCCCCCTGATTGCAGGCAGGTTCTGTCCGCAGCAGCACCAGTCCCAGGCGTGCCGTGGTTGAGGCTGCGTTGTCTCTGAGATGGTGTGTAGAGTCCAGCTGGACTGGGAATGGCTGTGCGGCATAACCATGCGGACGCATGGCATCTGCCTGTGGCATCGGCTGTGCTTGGTGACCGAGGCAACAGAGGCTGGGTGGTTCTGGTCGCATTGTGTGCGCCCAGTGCGCCCAGTGCGGGCAGTACAGTTGAACTGTCCAGCCTGAAAATGGTCTTGGTCCTCTCTGGACAGTTTCAGCACCTTTATGCACAGGCCCGTCAGCACCAATCAGTATACATGATGGCACTGCCAGATGTAAACACATCTTGGTGCCTCCAAGCTGTGTGAAAGTAAGCTTGGGCTGCATGGTCTCAGGCAGAATCACACTGGCTAATGCAAATTCTCGGAGACAGTGTGATTCACTGTGATTCAGTGGCATTCACTGTGATTCACTGTGTTTCAGTGTGATGCTGTGTGGATCACTGTGTCTCAGCAGCGTGTCGGTGTGATTTCAGTCAGCCTCAGCCTTGCATCAATCCATCAAATCATGCCTGTAGGGGGATAGCCTCTGTTCCCACAAGGATGTCCACTCAGATTGCAACTGCAAGGCACATATGATATTGGTAACTTGGTAACAGCATCTGCACCCCCATGCCATGACGCAGCACATTTCACACAATCAGATCAGACCATTGCACTGCCCTGGCCCTTGCCCTCTCGCCGGGATGCTCCGCCAGTGCACATAAGCATGGTGGGTACCTGTGCTGAACACGGTTTTGTGTCACAAGTACAAAGCCAGGGAGGCAGGTAGCAGCGCAGGGCACCAACGCGGGCACCAACACACCCACGCAACCACGAACCACCAGCACGCAACACAGACCAGCACGCCTACACCACCTCACACGCCAGCACCCATCCCCGCAGTCTTGTGTGCCCTCTGTGTCTTTCAAAGATAAAGGTGGCGAGGCGGGCAGCACCGCGGCGGCGTGTCGGTAATGCGTGCCCTTGGCGAGAAGCTGTGAGGCTGTGTGGCGCGTCCGTGCCAATTCCAACACACCATTCTCTCCACCTGTACCATTATCCACATGGACATGGCCAGACCCTTGCTTGTTTGTTTGTTATGATGTGATGATGCTGCAAGCTCTTAGCATGTCCCCGGCAAAGCTGTGGCAGCTGTGGTCGGCAAAACGTCAACAGCACGTCACGATCGTGGAACATGCTGCTGACATCACCCACCCAAGCCCTGCAGCCTTACCTCAGGCTGCTGCTGTCCACCAGTGACGTCACCTGACCTCTACATGTGTGCAAGCTGTTGCGTTGTGGCTGGTGTGTGGGGATGTTGATGCGGTCCGGAGATTCTTGTGCTGTGCTTATCCGCACCCGCCCACTCGTCTGTATCACCTGCACACGCTTCATGTACACCTCACCGGCACGAGGGGCCACGCCATGCTCATCCACACACACCCATAACAGTAGCTGAGGCAACGCTCTTCTTCCGGAGCTGATTCTGGGACTCTGCATAGAGCCGATCCTGGCTGGCTGGCTGCGGACATCATCCCCAGTCAAGGCTCTGCCCAGCCTCTTGGACTGCAGCCACCCTCCCCGGCAGCCACCCTCCCGGGCCTACCCCACACTGTACTACCCCCACCGTATCACCCCCAACAGAGACAGTGGAGTGCTCACTGAACCAAACGTGCGGTGCAGGATGACCGCATGTTCATGGCGGAGATCGGGATCATGCGCAAGCTGTCGCACCCCTACATCATCCGCTTCCTCGGCTGCGGCGTCATCACCGAGCAGCCGGCCCTCAGCGCCGCGCCCGGCACCGCCCCGAAGCACTTCCTCGCCGTCGTGCGCCCCCCCCCTCCCCACCATCTCTTTGTGCATGCTGCGGCTCTGCAGGATTGTAGAAGTCCGTAGTGCCTGTGATTTTTTGCAGAGTTGTAGGCCAGACACTGCCACACACTAGAATTCTCTCTGACACTAGGACACCTGCGGGCCTGCGCGCCGCCGTGTGCACCCTGTGGCCGCCGATCTGATGTGTTTGCGTAGCGCTACATCATGATGCGGTAGCGGCGCAGGCGTCACATGGTATCGTACGCCATGACGTACGCTACCTTGCTCTCCAGGCGTCTCCTCGAATGATACGCTATAGCCCAGCTGCTGACCCTCCGCACATGCATGTGATCCAATGGAGACTCTCCACACAGCCATCTGGGCGGGGCCACACCGGTGGAGGTCCCCGGAATGTGTGCAGGCACAGGAGTGCTGCGAGGGGGGCTCCCTGATGGGCCTGATGATGAAGGCGGCTAGCAGCGGCGTCGGCAAGAGGGTGTATGCATACACCGACGCGTTGCGGTGGGTGACGCAGACCGCCAAGGTGCTGCAGTACCTGCACGAGTCGCAGCCGCAGGTGCTGCACCGCGATCTCAAATCGGAGAACCTGCTTCTGTCGGAGCGCGGCCGCGGCGGCGACGTGCGGGTGATGGACTTTGGACTCACGAAGCTGCGCAGTGCGGCCCTCGGCTCCCCCGCCCCCGCCTGGTGCCCCGCGTCATGTATGACTCGTCTTGTAAAGTACGGTCCAATGGGTTGAGGACGGTATAAAAGCTACCCCCTCCTTTTCAGGAGGTCGTGGGTTTGATTCTGCGTGCGCTTTGGGGAATCAAAACGGCCATGCGTGACCACCTCGCTTAGCACAGGAGGAGGCCCGGCGAGTCGCGTACGGTCGTCTGAGGGGGGTCTCCAGGTGGTTCACCCCTTATGTGGTCCTGTTAATGCGGAGTTGTCAATGTCCTTTAAGAATACGGCTCAGTAAATTCAAGTTTACTTGACTTGACAGTCAAGCAATCCTGGATTCATCCAGCGGGGAGCTTGAGGTGATATGAAAACGTGTTCGTTTGCAGCGCTGCAGCAGACTGATCTAACCGCGTGTACTCCGACGTTTCGATTTGTGTATGCATGAGCGCTGGTACATCGCCATGTGCATACGGACAGCAATACCATTTGTGCTCCGCACGTCGTAGATGACCACTGGCCGGGGGGACTCCATCTGTGTACCCCGGGGCCGAGTGTTTGTTTTTGAGGTGCGGATGTGTAGCGATAGGATCAGACCGCTGCAGGGTTACATGTGGTCACGATGTGATGCGGTCCGTGATGGACGGTGCGCCGCGCACATGTAGCCACACCTGGCACGCTCGGCAACAGTGCTGGGTCCGCTGGCCGAGCGAACTCCAGCTCCCCCCTTTTAGAAGACTTTCACCACAGTTTTTTTCCGGCATGCATGATGACGGCACTCGTCAGTGAGGTGCATGGGTGTGTGTGCAGAGATGGCGACGGTAGGGTACACCCAAGCGGTGAAGACCGACATGTATGAGATGACGGGAGAGACCGGATCCTACATCTACATGGCGCCGGAGGTAGTTCGCTCTCAGCATTACAACGAAAAGGCAAGCCCCCCCCCCTTTGATTTCTCGCCCTGCTGGATATCAGCAGACCGGATTCCCGTGGTGCCATGCATCACCTTGTCTGGATCGCCATGCCTTGTGCCCGACCACATGTGACGCAGCGCCCTCATGCCGCAGTGCGGTGAATCCAAATTTACTCTGCTTTACTGTACACAATGCCTGTCAGGAGGGGCTCTCAGGAGAGGTTCTTAGGAGAGGCCCTCCGAGGGGGCAGGAGGCCACGTGAGTGCGCGGGCGGGTGCAGGTCGACATCTACAGCCTCGGGATCATCACGTACGAGCTCTTCATGATGTGCCCCCTCTCTATCCGCGTGCACAAGAGCGGCGAGCCCGACGAGTTCCCGAACTACGCCTGCGCCGTCGCCGCCGGCCACCGCGAAACCCTGAAGCCCTCGTGGCCACAGGAGCTCAAGGTGATGCCCCCTCCCCCCCCAAGCAGCGCTGCTGCCTCCGGCTGCTGTGGCTGCAATCAGGCGCACTCACACGCGTATGGCTGCTCTTTCATTCGGCAACGCGTGTGCTCCTGCGATGTCGGCAGTGTGGCATGTGTCTCGAGCCGAGAGTGAACCCTGTGAGGCCTGGGTGTGTTACAAGGATAAAGGTGGCGAGGGCGGCAGTACCGCGAAACCAGCAAGCAGCGTAAGCACACAAACCCGAATGTGTCTCCTGAAACCTGGATCTGTCTTCTGCATCTTCTTCACATGAGTGTGAATGCCTGGCTCGCGCTGTCGCCCTCAAGGGTCGCGCATGTTGCAATGGATGTACCCTGTATTACGGGTGCACTGTGGAACCGCAGCGGCGCTGGCATAAGGCGTACCATTTACACAGCATCAGGCCAGTGCATGGCAGAGCACCAAATCGCAATACAGAGTACGGCCATCGAAATCAGTGACTCCGCACGCACGCATGCACACTACACCCACCGTCTCCGGACGGACCGCCCCAATTGACAATCCTTGCTCCGGCAACAGGGGGCCGCTTCGGCGCACAGGCGGTGCCGCGCGGCGCGGGGCAGAGCGTAACGGCGCCCCATCATGCAGGACATCATCAGCCAATGCTGGCACGCGGACGCAACGGAGCGGCCGGCGGCGCGGGAGCTGGTGCAGCTGCTGGCGGCCGCGGCGGAGGCTGTCGGGCAGATGGAGGCCGCATGCAAGCGCGGGGTTGTGCCGCTGCAGTCCGGCACGGCCGCCGGGAAGTCCGGCGCCGCGTCGGAAGGCGGCGGCTGCTGCGTCATCAGCTGACATGGCACGCGTGAGATGTTTCGCTGGGGCTCCGCGCCCCGGCATCCGCGCCAGCAGGGTGTGGCGTGGTGTGGTGTAGAATTTCCCGCGCCCATGGTTAAGCTGCACACGATCGTGCTGCATGGTGGGGAGGCCTTGGGGGGGCCAACGGTGGGAGTGCTTGGATTAGTGTCGGAAGGCAGCTCGATGAGGCAGAGCGGCTTGCTTTGAAGGTTTAGCTCATGTAGGGTACTGTTCAGATGTCATCGCGTGCGTGTTAGTATGCTGGAGAGACATGGCCAGAGGCGGGCTGGACACACGCAGGCGCGTATCATATGCATGAAGGTGGCATGTGTGGCTGGAGGCGGGAGGGTAGGGACCAGTGTGCACGCTGAAGCCGACTGCCAATGGTCTGGCAGCAAGCTCATCATCGTGTGTGGATGTGATACCGCAGCGTAGCATGGCGTCCAGGAAGTCGTGACTTATTGGCGAGGTGCTGAGCAGGGTAGCGTGCGCATGTCGAGCTGCAGGCATACACCCAGCTATGACTGACTGGTAGATGACCAAGGAAATTTTGGTAGCTAGGTGATTAGTGATGTAATGTGAGTGTGCAGGTGGTGTCTTGCATCACACCAGGTTGGTGCACTCCCATGTGGACTGAGGCACCCTTGCTTACAGCCTCTGGGCTGTGCGTCAAGAATGTTTTGCATCAAACAGATTTTATTGCATGCATGTGGTATGGAGAGACACATCCTGGAATGGCGACATGGCCCTGGTCCCTTCACAAGGTGTCGCCGAAACCCAGAGGTGCTCGACCGCATCATATCCGATTACAATGCCCATGCCTTAACCAACCAGCATTGAAGACAAAACAGCAGGCGTTAAAGCCCTTTCGACATATGATGCCATCACGAATACTGATGACTCGCACGCCACACAGTTTGCGAAATGGCCCCAATTATTCCGCAACACACCTGACCTAGGCATGCTCTGTGTCGCGGTGGTATAACTCAGCAGCCTGCTCCGAGCGGGAGCATTGACCTTGTCAGCAACCCACAGCAAGACTGGCAGGCGGCTCTGGCAAGAAGCTGCTCCCCAAACTACAAACCGACAAAAACGGTCCAGTGACCGGTGTTACTGGAGGTACGGCCGTCCACACATTCCGCGACTCCCCACCACGCCCACATGCAGCGGCGCTGCCATGATTCGATGTGCCGTGGTGTGCACAGCTGTCCCCATCAGCACACCAAGCGTGCCGCTGCCCACTTGCTCTTACATCCCCGCCCCACATGCGCCCCGGGGTGGAGGCTGTGGCTGCCAGCCCTTGTCTGTGGCTTCCAGCCGGACAGCCGTACGGGATGCATGATAGCCACGGGGGCAGGTACGTAGCCCACTAGTTTATGTCCTGCATGCACAGGGACACCTCTTCAGCCAGCGGCAACAGCGCACGAGCAGGGTCAGCTTAAGCAACATGACTCGCACACAGGGCTGCACCCTGTCACGACCTCCACACGCGTGCCCAGGTGCCAAAGCGGTGCCACTCCGGCATTGCAGATCTGGCCTCGCCACATAAGGTTCCAGATAAAAAGGGCTATGTTTGTGTCAAGGAGCAGCGGTGAGGCCGCACCAGCTTTGCGGTTGAGCCGGCGGTGGTGCCGGACGCGTCCCCGTCGGCCGAGTCGTCGCGCTGGCAGCCCTCGATGACGGTGTACGCCGTCTCAGTCACTGCGCTCACAGCCGCAAGTGCCTTGCCGTCAAAGCAGTCGTGTGCGACCATCACCTCTGCGTACGCCTGCATGTGAATGAACCTGTTGCACCATTTCATTGAGCCCCCCCTTGGAATCTGCGAACACATGCGCCCAGGCACTCTCTCAATGTGCACAACATACCAGGGCGATCAAAGGGCGGGGGGGGGGGGGGGGGGGGGCAACGTCGCAGTGGGAGTGTAGCAGGGCCTCCACCACCCACTGGGCGTACGTGACGCCCATCATGCAGTCAGGGAGATCCGACATAGGGTTCCGAGCAGCTATTGTCGAGCCGGAGATGCCAATGGACACAGCAGGCACCGACTGGGGCATCACCCCTGCGCCGCGTCCGTCGGCCTCAACAGCCTTACGCCGGTCACATCACAATCACAGAACCCGCCCACCACCGCAGGGACGACGCTGGTGGACCCCCCACCGGACAGCAGAGTTGGCAATGCCTCGATAAATATGGCTGCGCAACCATGCATATATTCATGCATGCGTCCGACCGCGCACAGGCCGGAGAGCACGGACCTGCACAAGCAGCCGCGCGTATGCCTCCGCGACACACGCGGAGTACGCGACCGCAAACGCCGTGTCGTCGCCGCTCGCGCATGCCGTCACCTCCGCGCGCGAAAACGCGCTCGCCACGAGCTCCGCAAACTCCGCGCTGCGGCCCACCGACAGCGCCTCCGCCGCGTCGAGGCACGAGCAGTCCCCCTGCGCCCGCGCCACCGCCGCCGCGTGCGCCTCCACGGACGCCTCCGCCCACGCCTGCGCGACCGCGCTCGCACGCGCACAGCCAAACGCGGTGCCCTCCGACACGCACGCCGCCTGCGCGTCGGCGACCGCGCCGGCGATCACCTTCCCGGCGCCTTCCGCCGCCTTCTCGGCGGCCGGGAGATCCGGCGCCGTGCCGGGTGAGCAGAGCCCGAGGATGATCTCGACGGTGGCGGCGGTGTGTGCGTCGGACATGATCTGGTAGGTGCGGCTGCTGGCGGTGCTGGTGCAGTGCACGCTGGATCTGCGCGTGGTTTCGAATCGCCGGAACCCGTTGCCGCCCTCGTTCCCCTCGTTACCCTCGTTGCCTTCATCGCCGTTACTGTCGCCGCCCCTGCTGCTTTGTGCACGATTGCCCCCACCCCCCTCGTTGCCCTCATTGCCCTCGTTGCCCTCATTGCCCTCGTTGCCATTCTTGCCGTTGTTGTCCGCATCTTGATCGTGGCTCGACTTGCGGTGGCCTTTCTTACGACCTCCACCGCCGCCCTGGTTGCCCTCATCGCCCTCGGTGCCCTCATTGTCTTCATCGCCCTTACTGTGCTCTGTCCTTCGCTTGCCTCCCGTGCCACCTTCGCCGCCGCCGTCGCCGAACTGTGCGAAATATGCATCAACGCCCTCGTCGCCCTCATCAGCTTGGCTGTGGGCGAACAAGGGATTTAGAGTGAAGTGAAGGGTGCGGCCAGGGGTGGCGGAGACCGGGGCGGCCGCAGAGACAACCGCGATGGCGCCGCTGGTCACGCGGGAGAGCAGAATCGTGCTGCACAGGACTAGGGAAATAGCCATGGCTTCTTTGTTGGCCTGGACGGACAGATGGACAGATGGAGGTGGATCGAGGAAGCGAGAGGGTGCCTGTACCAAAGGCAGAGTGAGGTTGACTCATTGGCTGTGTGTGCACCCGCACAATATGGTTGGAGTTGCATGTTGGTGGCCTGCAAATTTCAGGTGGACGGGCCCGTTGTGAACTGGTTATCATGACATGTCAGCTGTCCTGCAAGCTGGACTGTGTGCAGCACGCCTTTGACAGGGCTGGAGGGATGGCATTGTGGCTGGGCACATGTTGGTGTGGCCCCTTGTGGGTGTGTGAAAGCCTGGAGGGCACCTGGCCGCATGCATATCTGCTAAATGCTGGAAGTATGCATGGCACAACCATCCTTCAGCACAGCAGATGTCAAGACAGTCAAGGGCGAGGAGAGGAGCAGTCAAGGCCTCAAGGGAGTCCATCTTGCAACAGGTGGAGTGTTCTGAACTTGAAGATGCGGTAGCAAGGCGGTGCACAGGATGTGGTGCACCGGTACCACCGGTGTGAGGTGTGAGGAACAGAATAACCAAGCAACTGTGTGCATGAAGGGTGGATGCTCAGTGCAACACAGTCAGGCGAGCACAGCAGGCTGCTACAGACTGAGCATCAGCCCAGGCTTCAAAGTCGGGCATGGTTTGTGAGGGGTGCTGCAGTGAGGACACAACTGGACAGCAAGACCAATCACTGCGACTAGAGGCAGCATGTGCACACAACTCCAAGTTTCCGACCACCCCAGGCTGCACAATGTGATACCTTCCGAATTAATGGACTGACAGCTGACTTGTTTGGTTCACCGAAGCGATCGTGTGTGTCGTGTGTGTCTTGTCGTGGTCTGCTGCACTGGGCTGAGGTTTATGAGCAGATCGAGGGTGAGCATCGCACCGTCTTGCACTTGTGCGTAACGCCAGCCTTGAGATGTTTTGAACTGCAAAGTTCTCAACGAAGAAAATGATGTCGCAAAACGTGCATTGGCTATTTACCTTGGAAGGGAGCGACATGGGCTAGCTGCCATGATCGCCCAGCCGGCCTATGGGTCTCAGGTCGGGTGCATGCTGCAGTAACAATGCATACCGATTTCAGCCACATTCGGGATTGTTCGGATTCTGTGTTGGCCTGTCATCTCTCGGCGACATGCCTGGAAGCGAAGCCAAGCATGTTCAACGGCCATGTGCCAGTGCCTGTACCTGGCCTGCAGATCCATTGTTCAGACCAAACAATCCAGAATCTATGGCCAAGCATGATCAAACGAAGTTGTCACCGCTTGCCAGTGCACACAGCATGCTAGCTGGACGCTCTCAAGACGACGCGCTCTACCTGCAGACCGTTCGAACCTGGCGCGGTGCATGCACAAGTGCAGCTACACGTACTTGGTAGCATGTGGCAAACAAACAGCTTATGTTGTCTGAGCGCTGCCATAAAGTACGACCGGCGCTGACCGAGAGCTGGCAGTCCCAAAAAAGTGCTGTTGCAGATCGCCAGGTGCGCATCTCGTCGCGTGGAAGGGTCGCCCTGCATCATCTCTAAAGTGATGAAAGTGACCATTTTGGCGGTCAACATGGCATAGTCGGTAGTGGGGCGTAGTGCTATGCAGTGCATTGGCCCTCGAGCTTGGCATGCATATCGGCGAAAGCGTGGCCGTGCTCGGGCTTGTGAGTCCTGCAGGGACATAGGTTGCAGACGGCCGATTCTGAAGCGACAGCTCGCTGTGCATACATCACTCCGATGATATTTCCATCATGATGCTCGGAAGACCAGGCAAGCTGCCTTTCCGATCTGCTGCATGCATGCGCGACCTCAAAGTACGGCATGACGATTGATCACATACCACTCAGCATTGGCTCTCAGCGCGAACAGCACGGAGGCAACGATGTCGACCCAGCTGCGTCAAACCGGACCCCAGCGGTGCACCCCGCGGTGCTTGACATCGATCGATGAGCGCGCGTGAATTAATGTTGGAGCCGGCACATGGCGCACGTATCTCGAGATAACCGGAGGTTGGGGGCCATGCATAATATTCAATCGCAAGCAGGAGACCACAAGTTGACTATTAAGAGCACACAAGTTGCAGTCGTGGGGGACGTCCGCACGCCAGCGGCGCGTCATTGCGCCTCATCACTCAGCTGAGCACAGCCCATGCCGAAAATAGTATATAACCACAGCCCGAGGCCTAGACAGGCCTGCATGCAAGCAGTGCAATGTTGCAATATTCATGATTTGTGCCACAGTCCTGCTACTGTAGCCATGCTGCACTGCAGGTGGGCAACGGTATGCATACGGCTGACTACATGTATACGTACCGTGAATGGCCGATGGCGCACATCTCAGATATCTGTGCCGAACTCGTTCTACCCGTACGTATCTGACCTCTTGCCCGCTTCCTGAAATTTCTTTGAAGGCCTGCATGCATGCATGCCAGTGTGTCGGAATTCTAATTAGACTACTGAGACACAATATGTCTTGTGTTAACACAAGACATATTGTGTCTCAGTACCAGTGCCTTTGTCCCTGTAATTACAGGGACAAAGGCAGCAAGGCGGGCAGCACCGCGAAAGAAGCAAACAGACGAAGCAAACACACAGCCACTGGCACCCACCACGCCCAGAACACCCATCACCGGCGCAGCAAACGACACAGATCCGCAGACCCGGCGGGCCGCCAAGCACACACCCACACACCCATACACGCACGCACAGACCCCACGGCCCACACACAACAACACAGTGTGTGGTTCGTGTGGTAGTGTGTGGGAGCGTGGGGGTGTGTGGGTGCTGGTTCTGCCTTGGCGTTGGCTGCAGCAACATGTTGCTCTCCTGCTGCGTGCGCTTTGCGTTGTTCGTGCTCTCCCTTTTGGTCCTGGCGGTGCTACCGGCCCCTCCGGCCTTTTCCTTTGTAACACACAACAACACAGCCACCAACACCACAACGCCGCCGTACGACAGGGCCACGCCCAACACACTGCTGCCTGAGGTCGCCCATCATTGCCGCCCGGTTGCCGGGGGCCGCCCTAGCCCCAAAACCCACCCCCACCCCCCGAGCCACAGCACACCACGCCAGCCCGGCACACCGCCGCGCAGCCTCGCCGGCCCACGCCGCACCGTACGTACCCAGGACAATGCATCGCCCAAGCCGTATCCGCAATCCCTGCACATGCCAACGAAGGCATCCCGCACGCCCATCGGACCCGGCCTAGCTGGAGTAAGAGGCCATCGGTTGGTGGCGTCAAGCGGACGGGGCTCCCGAGGGGCGCCCCACCGCTCAGGCCGGATAGCCTGTAAGCCGCGAGAGGTCATCAGACGGGACTGTGCGGCCCGCCAAAACTGCCTTGCCCGCGTGACGTGCCATCAGCGGAGCTGCGACGCGCACCTGGCGCGCTCCAGGTGCGCCACTGCATGACAGAGCGTCGTCGAGAGATTGCGCATTGGGTTCTCCAAGAATCGCCGCCGAGAGGCCGCGCCAGACCCTGCAGCCACACCAGCAAGCCTGTTGAGGGATGCAAAGGCGGCCGGGCCAACACGGCCGAACGTCTCATGCGACAGCGGGACCAGCGTGAATGCACCCGCGCCGGCCCGGCCGTACTTTTCGCGTTTGCGCCGGTCGGTGGGCTCTGCCGAGGCACCGTCGTGGAGCGCCGTGGCGCTGGCGTTTGAGGAAGCCAGCGGGTGGGTGACGCCCACGATGGCCGGCGCGCCCGGGAAGAACGCGAGGATGTCGCCCCGCTGTGCGGGTCTGCGGGACCGGGGCACAGCCGGCGACGAGGCAGCTGGTACCTGGACCGACTGCTGCGGTGCTCGCGGCACCGCCTGCGCAGTGCGGGGGGCGGCCGCACCAGCGGGGGCATCGGCGCCGGTCGCCGTTGTGGCAGCACAGGAGGACAATATGTCTTAAGCTTAAGACTATCTAGACAGAGAGAATATCAATTGTGTCTCCGTAGGAACAGGCCCTCGGCACAATGCTGAATTGACGCATGCATGAATTGCGATACTTGCGAAGCTCGCCTGACATGACTGAAGCAGGGAACCCAATGTAGAAGTGAGGTGAGCAGGAGCAGCTGCAATTCTGCCGTCTGTTCATAGACTGCTGATGACACGAATACTTGCCGCAGCCACGGGCCTGAACTAACAAATCTATTGCGAAAGACTTCTCTGAAACACAATGGACTTTTGCAATGCATTCCTGATGTTTTTTTCTGTTCGCCAGCCGATTGAGCCATGTACTCGTTCGTGCTAGCTCGTTGACGAGACCATGAGCAGTACTTGCACGCCATGCCGCAAATCGAGTGTAGCGCTCACACAGTCTTTGACAGGCAAATTGAGCTTTCAAATCTTGCGCAACCGTGCGTCGCTGAGCACCTGTGGTCGTTTATAGGTCCACGGCGAGCTTAGTCGCACACAAAAACGTCCACAGGTCGAATTTTTTGACAGGAACACTTGCCACAATCCGCAAACATGTTTATCTATCATATGGCACCTTAACAGTCGTCAACAGAGTTCATTCTAGCTCGAAGATGGCCAAATCGGGAGATTAATCGGGATTTTTCTCATCGGGCCCGATAAATCGGGAAATTTGCCCAATCGGGCCCGATCACCCAACCCAGCTGTTCACATACATTGGCTCATGTTTGTCACCGTCAGGAGGCTTCCTGTCTTCCTGCATCAATGTGGCCCTCTGGGATCTTACAAATTTGCACAGATCTGACAAGTACTCTCGATTGAGTGGTGTCTACTTGTACATGTACATCAATGCATTGATGTGAATCTGGTTGCTTCGAGCCGTAAGCTGAGAAGCTCGCAGGAGGCACCATGCCTGCATCATTGCCTGCATCATTACATGTGCGGGATCATGATTCACATTTGCGAGTTCATGATCTCACACACGTTGACCTGCTGGCAGTTCTGTTGTCTGTGAGCTTCCTAGCTCAGAGCGTGTGCAGTGTCTCTGCACTCACTGAAAGCACGAAAAGACACCTCAGGCTAGCTATTGGAGCAGGCACTCGAGCGATGAGTTGTCTTGCTGAAGAAAGACAGCTGACCATCTGTCTGCAGACGAATGTAACAAAGGATCAGGACACAAACATGGTAACGTAACAGGACACATCCGGAGCTGAAGTAACCATAGCAATCCTGACGGGCCACCTGTTTGTCCACCCAGAGTCATGTCCATCCCCAGAGTCATGCAGCAGGCGGCCAGAGGCTGTCCCCAGGACTTGCCACGATCGCAACATCATATGAGATCATGCCTGGCACTTGAAAGTTCCAGTCACATGACAAGGTTCAGTGATTGGCTGGTGAGCCAGTGATGTGGCTGTGCAATTATGACACAATTGTGACACAGCCATGCTAGCTCGTTTTCTGTGGATATGCTTAGGAGGACGCTCGCTCGATGACTGTGGCGCAACGCAGACTGTGTTGTCGTGAACGCAATGGTGCAGTCTACATGCTGCAGACATGGCCATGCATCCGTGTGCAGGTGCCGTGCTAGGAGCATGTGGAAGTTGTACATGGTAGGGAAGGCAAGTTGGGAGCAGGAAGCAGTGGCGACTGTGGTCCACGATCTCCGAGAATTTAGCTGCAGCATTATACGACAGGGTCTCCGCGATCGCACGCGAGTGTGTTGTGTGAAGAACAGCAGAGATGCATGTGAGCTCTGTATGCGCTAGCCACGCAAATTGGGATTACTGTGCAGCGCCACTCCCCTGCAAGTCCATGACACAGCGCTTAGAATGACGGCTGCCTGGTCTGTGCATGCTCACGCCATTGCCGTCATGTGACTCGCGGTGGAGTTGACGGAGATGTCAGCTTCGGCAGCGGCCTTGCATCTGCGCACCAAGCGATGCATTGCTCGGTGCTTGGCGACTGGAATCCAGGAATTCAGTTAAGAAACGTCTTTGTCCCGGAGCTTTAATTGGATGCTGGCTGTGGTGGGCATTCATTGTGCCCCGCTTGCCAGGATACGTCAAATTCGTGATGCTGCCTCAGCAGCAATTTGAACTCGTTGCGCTATGCCACACAGGGTCAACTGACCTCACTGCCCGCACAGCAAGACGACTCGCTCAGATATTGACATTGAGGTGATTCCAGGCCGAAAGCATCAGGTGTGTTGGCCCTCGGCCTCTGAAAGTCCAAGCCCGGACGGCACAAACTTGTCGATGTGTAAAGCAAATTGCCCTTGCAAACTGGTATGTCGATGCTACTTCAGCAAGGTGAACCAATGTTTACCAATCTTGTCGTCTCTTCGATTCTGAGCTGACGATTGTATCGGCCTGCTTTTGAGTCGCGATAGCGGGTACCTCAGGAGATATGTAGGAGACGCCACTGCCAGGCAGGCCACGATGCAGTTGACAGGGCAATTTGATGGCTATTGTCTGCCGCAGACTCGAGTGCCGTTGTACAGAACGTGCGCAATGAACTACATATTGTGTGTCTGTGCTCTCGCGCTGCACTGGCACTGTTTGACGCTTGGCTGCCCACGTTGATTGATGCAAGTGCTTGCGAAGTTGCGGTGGTGTTGGAGATGGCTGCTAATTGCAATTGTATCATGGGATATCCCTGTGATGGATGCAGACGGTCCTCCCACAGTACTAGAAGCTGCAGCAACTGCCACATGTGGTCTTTGTGCTTTATTGCAGGCACCCTGGGCCATGTTGTGGGTCAATATATCTATCGTTGAGGTAACCGGCCACAGAAATGGCAGCGTAGCCGACACATCCATCCACCTGTTCAAGTGTGAGCGGTGCAGATTTGTCAGCAGCCACAGCTAGTGTACTTGCAAAAGCGGAACTCTCGTTCACATCCGATGAACATATCTGACCTTCAGCAAGCATGTTCATTCACCCCTTTCGACAGCATCAGATTTTTTGCATGTTGCCGGTGGACGGACGTGATCGTGTTGACAAGCATTGGGCGGTGGTTACGGAAGAGTGGACGGGTCCAAACATCCAAGTACAGCGTTAGTACATCTCCCTAAACAGTTTGTACTGAACAGTACATCCGTTGCGACGTGACTCAGCCATGCTGTGCAGCTAAGGCTCGGACAGCTCGCTGTCGAGCACTGCACGTCCGGAAACTTTCGACTAACTCACGCAGACCGCAGACATCTGATGAAGCCCTTTGACAAGACCGAAACCAGCAGCGTCCGTGACTGTCATTCAATTCGCTATATGCAGGGACATGTCTGCTTCATATTGTTTATCGCGCGCGGCATGCGGCTTGCAACTGCGATATGCATGCGCAGGTCACTTGTAGCCACCAATGCTTTGAGCCAAATTTGCCTTATGAAGTAGCCTTATCTCCGATGTTGTTCGCGCGATGCCGCTATGTGTGACAATATCAGGGTCGTTGCGCATATCGCATCGTCGATCAATTGGCTATTGCACGAAAGTACCGTAAAGGCGCATGCACAGTATGCACGCAATTGCACGTGTACAGCACACGCGCATGACTCGGTCGCGGTGTAGACACCGCTGTGCACAAAGGATCGCGTGGGCACCCCCTGCTGACTGCAGCTGCCAAGGAGTGCAGAGAGGCTTTGCAAACTTCCAATGTTGTAGCCATGTCCAACGACCTGATGATGCATAATTTGTGCATCACCCCTGTGCCATCACACAGATGTGGGCTCCTGCAGGCATGTCTGCTGCAACACGTTCACAGCTCTGTGTGGACAGCTTTACATGATCTAGCGAGATGGTGCTTTGGGCCCAGCTGTCAGGTGACTGGGGGTGTTTGTTACACTGACAAGAGAGGAGGCAGAGGGTGTTTGTGGTTTCCAGTTGCATTTACACAGGTGCAGTAGTACTCTATAGAGTACTACTGCATCATCCAGTATACTGGATGATGCATGCACGCATGCCTGCAGGTTTTTCTTCTGCTTGTCCCCCTGTCACCTGCAACATGCATATATGGTCAACTGACACTATGAATCGGGGCAGAGCATCAAAGTAGACCACAAGGCATTGCAACCATTAGCGTTGGATTGATTTCCACCTGACACACTCACTTCAAGCACTCATCAAACAGGACTGGCGTGAGGGGCCTACTTGGTGTCCACGAGGTAGACCTAGCGTATGCAGGCAGGCTGCATGGCCAGCACTCCGCACAACCCCGCCACTAGTATCTGAGCTCACATCTCAAGCAAGCAACTCTGTGCACAGCTGCAGACAACGTTCCCGGCGCTCATGCACATTGATCTGGGCTCCACTCGCCTGACTCCATCACATATATATATACGAAGCCCAATCACTGCAGCTCTACCTGCAAATGCACAGCCCCAACAACAAGAAGCAGCGATCCATCTGCCGGCTGCCCACTGAGTTGGCGGACGTGGATGTGCCGTTGTCGCGCCATTTGTCCACAAGAAATCTCACAAATGTACGCCTCACATTGCGTCGATATGCGCATATGGTACCAGTTGCTGCAGGCCCCTCTCCAGTCACGCGCACCACAGCAAGGCCGACCCCCATCCCCCCTCCCCCCGACCGCGGCAGCGGCCAGCAACCGCCTCCATGTGGTCTCCACGCCTTTCCATGCTGTGCGTGCTGCTCACGCTGGCCATCGGCGCTGCGGCGCTGCCGCCGCCGTCCCCCCGGCAGCGCGAGAGGCGCCCGAGGCACACTGTGCTCACGGTCCAGGAGGAGCCTGCGGGCGGGGCTCACCCGGCAGCGCCAGAGACGCCCGCGCAAGACGCGGACTCAGGTGGGGCTGTACAAGAGTGGGTGGAGTATGCGGGTGATGCATCGGGTGGGGCGTACATGCGGAAGCTGCTCCACGGCTGCCACCGCCGCAGGTGTGACACCCCTCCCCCCCCCCCTCCCCACGCCGGCGGCAGGCCTTGATTTGTTTTTCCTTCGGCTTCTGTCATCCTGTCAGGAGCGGCTGACTCTCAGTGTTTGACCATGGGACCCGATTGAGATCCTCCCACACCGATGCACGTAGTGTGTCATTGCTGGTTTCTGGTTAACCAGATCAGATTAACCAGGAGTTCCAACTTTAAGGTGACAGCGCCGACACGTCAAGGCAGTCACCCACCTGCACAGCCGATTCCCCTCGTGCCATTGTTCATCCAGCAGCCGCCCACGAACAGCTGCCGCGATGCATTTGTGCCTGTATGTACGTGCAAGGGTAATGTGTGCACCGCAGGTGCAGGTGTCGATCACCGGCACCCGCAGCTGGCATGCAGTGCCACTTCTCCATCATGTAACACACGCATTGCATGCATGCAGCTGCATCGGGAGGTGCCCGCGGTGCGTCTTCCCGCCCGGCAGCGACGTCGGCCACTGCCGCCGCTCCGGCCGCATCAACGCGTGCTTCCGGCGCCGCGTCGCGTGGGGCAGCACCGCCTCCGGCACCGCGACGTTCTCCACGCTCCCCGCGCCGCCCGTGTCCCCCATGAACGACCCGGACAACGGCGACGAAGGTGACGAAGGCACGGTGCGGAACGAGGGCGACGAGGGGAACGAGGGAGAGGAGGGTGATGAGGGGAATGAGGGAGATGAAGGGGACGAGGGGCTGCAGGACCTTGATTACGAGGGGGGGGAGGAAATCCTGGTGCCGGTGGAGAACGTTGAATATGATCTGACGTACGAGTACGACCCGGAGCTGTCGCTGGAGGACGTGCTGCCGGACGGGGTGCTCGAGATTCCGCCGCCAGGCGCGAAGGGGAAGGCCGTGGGCAGGCCGTTTGCGTTCGCGGGCGGCGCCGGCAATAGCTCGGCGGCTGAGGCGGCGGTGGAGCGGCGTGGGGGC
Source organism: Ulva prolifera (assembly GCA_023078555.1). Classification (NCBI taxonomy): domain Eukaryota; kingdom Viridiplantae; phylum Chlorophyta; class Ulvophyceae; order Ulvales; family Ulvaceae; genus Ulva; species Ulva prolifera. The sequence continues at coordinate 6,226,757 of CM041196.1, forward strand.
GGGAAGGGGCGGGGGGCGTCGGTGGCGGCGCAATCGAAAGGGGAGGGGACGGAGGCGTTCGTTGAGGATGATGAGGTGAGGGCCGGGGAGGATGTTGGAGAGGGCGATGGGGATGGGGGAGATGACAGTGGTGTTGAGGGTATTGACCCTGATGTGGAGGCCGATGAAGGGGATGATGTGGAGGAGGAGGAGGAGGAGACGGATGAGGAGGACGGCAGTGATGGGGAGGGTGATAATGGGGAGGGTGGTGGCAAGGGGGGAAACGGACTGGGCGTGACCGGGCGCGGATTCAAGCTTGGGCTGCAGCGGCAGCATTGAGTCTGTGGCGGGGCGCTGATTTCTGCAAAGGTTGCCGACGATTGGCTGAGCGTAGCAGCTTGCCGTCAAGGCGCGCGATCACCGCCACAGGCAACCTGCCATGGAGATGCTCACCATGGGGGTGAGCCGGGGTGGGGCCCACCGCCATGCTCGCCTTGTGGATGCTCACTGTGATGTACCTGCAGAAGGCTCGCGTCAACGCAGCCAACGCGCCGTATGTATATAGGCATGGCCGGTGGGCACGGGGCCGAAGATGGGACGATGTGGAGGGTGTGGGTGGGGGGTGCCGAGAGATTCTCAATAAACCTGCTTCAATTCCTGCAGGCAATGGTCCACTGGTGCTCACATGCGTTGGCAACGCATGCTGCGTGCTGTGGAGTGCGGCATGCGTGTGCTTGCCACACGCATGGGGGGCCCGTCAGAGCTCCACTGAGCTGTTTCCATTTCCAACACCTGTAGAGGTTTTCTTGGGTATGGGCCCAGGGAGGCCGGGTCCGCGGCGAGGCGCATCAAGCGGGCTGCAAGCTCGCTGGCACCATCGCCACCGACCCTGATGCGGGATCTTGATTTGCTTGCCCGTCGCTGCTTTCGCCTTTTAGCTTCCCTGGACTAGTTTTCTTTTGCTGACACCTGTGCCTCTGCCGTTGGCAAGGCACATGACATGGCGTGCGGTGCTGTCTGATGTCGGGGCTGCTCTGAGCTCTGACCGTGGAGCCGCAGGTGGCTGCGCCGCACGCGCCTGTTTACGTTCCATTACTTTTAACGTTTCTTTCTGAGGCTGACTGCTATGCCGTTCGTAGCTCCTGTTGATGCTGGCTGCGGTGAAACTGTAATCCTGCATCACATGTTGTAAAGTAAAGTAAATCTAAATTTACTGAGCCGTATCCTATTGGACATTGACAACTCCGAATGAACGGGACCACATATGCCGAAGGGGTAAACCACCTGGAAACCCCCCTCAGACGACCGTACGCAACTCACAGGGCCTCCTCCTGTGCTAAGCGAGGTGGTCACGTACGGCCGTTTCGATTTCCCAAAGCGCACGCAGAATCGAACCCACGACCTCCTGAAACGGAGGGGGTAGCTTTTAATCCGTCCTCAACCCATTGGACCCATTGTCATGCAGCACAGAAGGGGCTGGCAGGCTTGAGGTACAAGGACAATACTTGTTTGCCAGCCTGATCTGTGGGCCAAATTCCCAAGAGGACATGGTTTTGCTATGTATCAATTATAGATGCTGCCATAAATGAGTTGGCTGGGGATCTGAAAGGTGGTGTGCCCGATGAAGAACAGGCCTGAGCCGATGCCATACTCTGCACCAGATCAGAATCAATATCAGTGGGGCTCAAACGGTGCTATTGGGCAACATAGACGATGAGGCCACTTTCAGCTCCTGCTGCAGCATTAGTTGTAAGCATGTCGGTGATGAAGGCTTGCTGCTTAATGATACCAAGATTGCTGCGCGACTCACGTGCTCTGACACGCTGACATGACGGACGAGCTCGTCGCAGAGGCGCTGCAGAAAGTATGACCGCAAGGATCTGGAGTGTGCTTTGGTGTGCATGTCGCTGTTTGCCAAGGGTGTGCTGACATGTTAGGCACTCAGTGCCAAGCATGGTCCGGACTTGCGCCGGTGCAAGGGATTTCGAAGTGCAGTGTGCGGCCCTTGCGTCAGAAAGAACTGTGTGTACTTCTGGAGCAATGGCGCATGAGTTCAGCGCAAGGCGGATAGCCTGCTTTCAGACACGATCCTTCAGGCCCCTCCACCCAAAAACACTCAAGCCATGGCTGAAGGCAAGACGAAGTCTAAGTAAGTATCTTCTCAGACTGGGTCCCCTGGCTCCTCAGGACGCATGCAGCATTGCATCAGGTTTGGTACAGTGTGAGTGAGCCAGACACGGGCCGATCCGGAGCTCGAGTTGACTACCAGTGCCTGACAAGTTACTTGACCCCATGCGGAATTTATGGAACATTTGTGTTCATGAGCGTCGATCAGTGACATTTGGTGGTGCCGTATGACATGCACTGATGAGCCTTGTCCTGTGCATTGCTCCCTTAAAATCGCAGCGACGCAACAGCAATGCACTGCAGAACAGAGGTTCACAGAATACACTATGGAGACCCAGGCTTGCAATGACCGAGTGGATTGTAGAAGCTTGGCTCAAATGACAGCGATGCAGACTGCAGTACGCTACCCAACTGCAAGGTGTTACAGGCACGCTCGAAGGGCTGGCCTTGTACAGCGCCTGTACAATCATGAATCTGTACACTCTAAAGTGCAAATCGATGGGTGACTTCACCACAACACATCTCTGGGCCCTGGAGCGAAACTCACAAACCGGAACGCACAGGTGAACTGTTCAGCTGCAAAAGCTGGTGCCGCGCAGAAATGCTGAATTGAAGAGACAAGACGTACAAGCATACAGGAGCAAATTAGCGGGACTGCTGAATGTTGTCCACGTACACGCGTTTAGCCGGAGTATTGCCAACGTCAACTAATGTGAGGTCTAACGAACACCGCTTGATATCTGGCCGTGGCCTCGCGCGTGCTGCCGCGCTTCGATGATCCAAGATCATTGGAGAAGTTTAATCTTAATGAGATAAGCATTCATTTGCTGTAGCATCTGCTGATGATGGTGCAAGTGGGCGCCATTCTAGATCTCGAAAGAGATACGAGCAGCACGATCATGGCCTTTGCCGTGAGCTGTACGAGCGTCATAACAAGATCAGGTTTGATCACGACATGTGGCTCTAGTCAGAGCAAACAGCCAATCGAAGCAGCTCCACGCTGACCGGACAGTCCACGGTAGATTGGCCTGCAAGCGGTTTTCATCAGACAAGATCACAGCGCGCATTCGGACCTGGTTGCAACATATGCAGTGCATAGTATGTGATCACAGCTAGCACACCACCGTTTCGGTGGTCCAAGAGTACTGTCGCCGACCTAGGCTTGTCTGCATTCACATCTTCCATGAGCCGGGAGTGAACAGGTGCCAGGTTCTGACAGCTTCCTGCTGTCCAGGCCAGTCTAGACCAAACAATCGTAGACCTGCCACCAGTGCAGGCCCACTATGCTATGCAGACTTTTGCACAGTGTCCAGATCACCATGGCTCAGCACATTTCATAGCACAGCTGGAGAGCCGCCCCGCTCAGAGACCGCAGTTGCTGTGTCCATCCCACCAGACGTCGCCGCAGCGACGCGTCTTGGGTTTTCAAATTGCCTGCATGCATGCGGGCCTCCACGGGGATTCCCGGACGCATGCAAGCTCTCCTCTGCACCATGCTGCACACATCTACATCCAACAAATAAGCAGCCTCATTCTGCCTAGATACGTTCAGCCCTGCACTGATCCTCCAAACTCACGTGGAGTGCCAGATCAAGAGAGGCAGCTAGTCAGCTGCAGAAGACTGAGGGCGGACGAACGCCACAGCTGCAGCCCGTGCCGCGGCCGGAGGGGGTCGCGCAGGTGCGAACTCCACCTCGACGGCACCGGCTGCACAGCCCGAATCGTGGCAGTTGTCACCTATGAAGCATCGTCAATGATTATGTCGAATTCTTAAGGTTGTCTTCCACCCTGCCACCTGCCGCAACGCTCTAACCGCAAGCGGTGTACTGGAGCGCAATTCAAACACAACGCCGAACCGTCGATCGACGTCGAGGGCTTGTACCTCTGGTCCCTTCAAGCAAGTTTCTCATTCAAGCATCACCCGACGCGAGAGTCACATATTGCATAACATGTTTTCATGGTTGTTGGTAGCTGTGCGGAGATTTCTGCGAATCGCGACGTCCGCGGTGCTCGGAGGCGTGCGCTGAGGGCTCATGGGCCATATGATTCATGGCTCGCGTGCCGCCCGCTGGTCGACGACGCGCGCGCGTCGACGTTGCGGCGTCGACACGTGGCGGACGGCATCAGGCTCAGCCCCGCTATAGCGCGCGCTACACACTCGCACGCTGCAACATGTGTGGGAAGCGCGCGTCTCAGAGGCGTACAGCGTAGATGATCTGGACCAGATCTGGTCACAAATTGGGTAAAATGAAATATGTTGGGATGGTCGTGTTTCTGTGCAATGGCGGCGCACTTCAACGTGCACTCGGGGGCGCATGCGCGCCTGCGGCCTAGATGCATTCCATGACGGTATCGATGCGGCCGTATATGGGTGGATTGGGATTGTTAAGCGTATTCGTGTGTTACGTTGAGCCGATGCATGCTGATGCAGGACACCCCACCCCGCCCTTGCAGCTACCACCGGACGGACAGCCACCATCGCGGCTCCGTCGCAGTGCCGCCGGGGGCCGCTTGCGATCCGCATCGCGGCCCTCCTGCACCTCCTCTGCTTAGCCAGCACAGCAGCCACAGCACGGCGGCTGCCGCACACGCAGCATGCATCTCTGGCGCCCCACAGCATGGCTCACAGTGCAGCGTACGGCGCGCCATACAGCGGCGCCGGCTGGCCGCCGCAGCTTGGCTTTGCGGCGGAGGGAGGCAAGCATACGCGGAGCCTGCTGCATGGCTGCCACCGAAGAACGTGCGCCCCTCACCCTCACAGTGTTTGCTCGTTCAGACACCCACTAGCTCGCAACGCCGCCGGCGGATGAGTGCCATTCCTGATCGAATTCGAATTAATGCACGTGCTTGCGGGACCTTACCCTTTTAAATGGTCCGTTAAGCATTCGGTGGCAGAAGCCAGTTGTGTTTTTGCGTGGGAGAATGCAAAAATGGTGCACAGGTAGCACATTCTGGCCGCCTGCTGCGCAACAGATCTTGCGCGAATCAGACGCACACCCTGACAAATAGTCCTCCGACTTGTACACCTCAGGATCACAACGCAGCACACAACGCCGGTGTGGTTGACATGCATGTACACCCGGGCTGCGCTCGGCATGCACCCAACATCGGCGGCGAGTGCAGGTGCATGCCGCTGTGCCCGCGGTGCGCATTCCCGAAGCGCAGCCGCGGCGTCGGCCACTGCCGCGCGAACCGCGTCATCCACCCCTGCACACCACGCATCTCCACCCGCTCCCTGCAGCCCCCCCGCACAATGCCGCGCATGGAGCCTGAGGTTAGCCCCGGCATGCATGCGGACGCCCGTGGCTACAACGGCAACGAGGGAGATGAGGGGGACGAGGGGGACGAAGGCAACGAGGGGGACGAAGGGGACGAGGGCAATGAGGGTGACGAGGGTGAGGAAGGTGACGAGGGCGACGAGGGGGATGAGGGCGATGAAGGAAACGAGGGGGATGAAGGCGATGAGGGGGAGGAAGGGGATGAGGGGAATGAAGGAGATGAGGGGGACGAGGGGCTGCAGGACCTGGACTATGAACCGAGTGCATTCTTCGCGGCGGCAGATGTGAACTATGACATGGGGTATGAGTATGACCCAGATGTCGTGTTTACAGACTTGGACGGGAACGAAGGCGATGAGGGTGGCGATTGGCACGATCAGGACGGGCAGGACGAAAGCGCCGCAGGGGATTCGGGTGACAAGGGCTACACAGGGAACGAGGGGGGCGGCAGGGGGAGTGATGAACATGGTGGCGACGAGGCGGGCGGAGGCAATGCTGGGGTTGTCGGTGAGGAAATAGACACCAGCCACAGAGCCTTCATGCTGCGCCGGGAGGAACGGCGCAGAAGCGTTGACAGCCATGCACTGCAGGCGGCAGATGGCGGCCATACGGGCGGCTACGGGTACGGGGACGGTGCGCCAGACGGTCTGCCGGGCCTCCGATGAAAAGCGATACCAGCGAAATAACGACGAGATACGTCTGAATGCGGTGGCCTGGGATTTCCAGCCCGAGCAGTGCCGCTCTGGGCCTGCTGTCTACTTGACCATGGTGCCTGAAATAAACGCAATTTTGCCTGAATGTGACTGGCTGCTGGAGCGATGTGGAGGCGTGGCAATCAGAGCTGGGAGCGATGCTGCAGCTGTTTTGTGGATGTGTTGTTTGGTCACGCGGGCCTGTGTGAGCACAAGGTGCAGGCGCATTGCATGACATCACTGCTCGAGAGCCATGAGGTAGGCGGACACCACACAGACGCAGAACATGGGCTGCTGGCGCAGAAGCCTAGCCTTCACCCAACACTGCGGGTGGGCAACAGGGTAGTGCCCGGGCCAGCTGAAGAAATGATGTTGTGTGATGATTGACCTGAAGCAGTTATTTGGCTCCACGGGCCCATTGTGTAACAGAAGCACTTGCTTGTTCTTTTGGAACACAGCACAGCGGTCCTTCCTTATGTGCCAGCATGTGTGGATGGTGCTGTCAAGGAAGCATCATCGGTCGAAAACCATTGTACTCACCCCATTTTCGCTGATTTTCAACACGGTTGACGGCTCGTTGTTCCAATCTTGTGTGTGTTGGCATGGGCGTTTGCCAACGACAGTGCACCCAGATTGGAAATACAAGCATCTCTGCAGGTATCAGCACCCCAGCGCAGCGGTGCTTCTCCTGATCAAGCAGTATTGGATCATATTCTACATGGTGCAGCTTCCAGGCAAGCGCACACCTTGCCAATGGCATCTCTTTGGACAGTACCTTCGCGATTGTGGCGATTTTCTGTGTTACCAGGACATAGCCGGAGGGGCGATTATCTGTGTGGAACAGAGTTCTGACTGAGGATCCAGAAGACCTTGACATTCCACGTGTCAGACCAGCGAGGCATTTTTCATGCCGCGATTCGTATGCTTAATAATGTGCTAGCTAGCGTGTGCGTGTGCTACTCTGGCCTGTGGCTCCTCCGATCCGAGGTGTGCAAACAGCGTCAACAGCTCATCACAGGACGAGTTGCGGCACCAGGCAATAACATAACCAGCTGTCCAACAACTCAGGACGGCCAGCGTGATATTTAGATGGCCGAAGCTGGTGCTGGCTTGGGCTCCGGCGTTGGATTCCGGCTTCACGCATCGACAGCGGAAGCATGCAGTGTGCCCGACATAACCAACAGATTAATTGAAAACAAGTCAGCTCCGTGTGAATGAATACGACGCAATGTGCAGCACTCACGGGGGGCACCTATCTCCAGGAGATAGTGGATAGTCCGCTACGCATTTGTCCCAACGCTATAACGCAAATGTATCTCGTGGCCATGCATGCATCAGTACTCATTACAGCGCCGAAACACTGAGGAAGCGTTGTTCGGTGCAAACATCAACCTGACATGCACGCTCTCAAGCAATTGGACCTGTCTGGAGGCCGAGTGTCAAATGTGTGAGGCTCAGCAGCATGGCAGCGTGGCAACTGCCAGTCCGGCGATCGAGAAAGAACAAAAAGGACAGGATGTTGTTCTTTGTGACGGCTGCGACGTGGCTGGGCTCTGCTGGGTCCTACATAATTCCTGCTGCGCGTCCTGCTCCCTGCCCCTCCAAGTCCGTCCTTGTAAAAAAATGTGTGAGCACACGCATGCAAGGAAAGAAGGACACCTGCAAGCCCATGTACATTGTCAGTTCAGATCTGCTACTTTGGCTGCTATCCTACGCAGCATGCGTGGACGTCATTGGCCAACGCACATGGACATGCACATGCAATTGCTTCAGCCCAGTGCAAATAATGACTGATGGAGGGTCCATGGCGTGTTTGCTCTCAACCTGATCAGGAAAAGACTGCGCAGCAAGCTGTCTGCTACAGCGAGTACACAAAAAAGAACACAGCATGAGGAGCTCCTGAATGAGGAAGCTGGCAATCTGCGTCAGTGACGGCATGAACTCCCAACGAGAAGGCTACCATGCACCAGTACTCAGCTGAATCGATAGGCTGTAACATTAATGTGATGAAGAGTGGGGACTCTGCTGCATGCAGTGCAGCGGCTCCACAGACACCTGTGAAGCCCTCCAACGTGTCTGCGCAGTGTCATGCATGAGCGTGATGCACATGTGTTACAAGGACAAAGCAAGCAAGGCAGGTAGCACCGCGAGCAGCGACCGTGATGCACGTGTGTGGCGTGCCTCGCAGGCCGACGCCCTCGACCTCGCCTGTGCACGATGCACCTTAAGACATTTCACAGTTGTTGTCCAGCCCACTGGCAGCCCATGGCCACTTGCAGTCTCCGGCAGTCGAGAACTGTGGCAATCCAGTGGTATAGCGGCCATATCACTGGATTGCCACAAGAACCCTGTGTAGCACTGTGCAGTACTGCAGGGTCGGCGGGGCGGAGGCCGAGGCAGCTGCGCCTGGGCCCAGGCCGCGGGGGGCGCACAGGCGTGTCTGACCAACGCTCACACCGGGAGTCAAGCCTCCACCAAGCTGGCATCTGCCTCAGCACCCCCAGCAGCACATGCATGGCCGGTGCAGGGCGGGGGGGAGGGGGAGGGGGCTGGGCGCTGTAGAAACACAGCTGTAAAAACTAGCCGTGCTGTAAAATTGTATGTCTGCAGGGCCGCAGATTGCGGAGGGTGCCAGCAGGGGATGCGGGGCAGGAGATGCAAGTATGCAAGAAGAAGACATATTTCAGGACGATACGTGCACAGGAACATTGACAGCTCCGAACGGAGCCTATTACGTAGGCCTGCCTTGATGGCCTTGTCACTGGGAACCGTTTTGTGAAGGTCATGTTGTGTGTGTGCACGATTCGGAAGAGAGTGTTTGGCTGTATCTGTCTGCGCCCTCGTTTAAACCGAGAGCTTTGTCTCTCTGATACGATGAGTAAATGTAGATGTAGTGCTGCATGCTTTTCCCCATTGCAACACGTGTCGTACTAGAGATGCAACCTCACAGGTACTTGTTCTTAGTTTGAAAGCACCTGTCCTGCGACATACGCATGTGTTAGGCAGAGCAGCTCACGCCCGGCCTGCGTAGGAGTCCGCTGTTGGGTTCATGAAGTGCTGCCCGCCCCTCGCCTATCACCTTGTAACACACCTGGGGCGGTGTTGGGTGTTAGCGCACATGCATGGGCGGTGCTGTTGTGCACCGGTACAGGTGCCGGTGGTGTCCGTGGTGTCCGTTTGGCAGGCGGTTGCATGCGTTTGTGGTGCCCCTGTTTGTGCCCTGCGGTGCTACTCGCCTCTCTATGTACTTACAAGGCCTTGCAACACATATTGGGCTACAGCAAGCTTGTGGCAGGCCTCAGATCAGCAAGGCAGCCCAGTCAGCTTCATGCCCAGTCAGGCTCCAGTGCATGCTCCAGTGCTCTGCAGATATCAATCATGAGCCCACACCTACATCACAGCACTGCATGGACATAGGTCATCCGGCTTACACCTGCCAGCTGATTGGGTGCGAAGGGCATCCGTACCAGTCACAAGTCCGGAGAGCAGCAGTAGCACGCGGCGCCTAATGAGAGGCAACTGATCACACGGATCAGGATTGGCACCGGATGCAGCAGCACGTCGAAACAACCCATACGGAATCGCATTGCGCGCCATATGTGGACAGCATGCACTTTTGCGTGAAGCGTGTGAACGTCACACATGCTCTTACGTGTGATGTCGCCACAGGCGCATTATGCAATGTACATGGGTGGCAAGCACACAGAACATTCTGTGGCTAGAGCGCCCAAGCAGGTCGCCAGCGACGCCGTGAACTTGAGAATTTGTATCGCACGAAGCCAGTTTAAAAGCATAATCTACTCCAGACTGCAATACTGCAGCGGATTGATTGAAAATAGACAATTTCTGCTAGTTATCGAGACAGGCTACCAGATAGACCGAAATGTGCGGCCCTTCTCAACACATGCCTGCACCCGTGCAGGCGAACGTTGTTTTCTACGAATCGGGTCACATCAGTGAGCTTCAGAACCGCCTCAGAGGTGAAAAGTATATCTTGTGAACCGGAGGTAATCTGGGAGGACGTTTGAACTTGGCGTTGGCGAGTCTCGTCATTGTGCCGGCAGTAAGCGTGCGTTCGGAACCCGACGACCGAGTCGAACGTTGCACCAGAGGCTGAGCGATACATACAAGTCGACAGCAGTTACAGCTTACAATTAATAGTATGTACAGGGCAGCAATCATGTGTGTGGTTCGCTGTTCCTGTTCGCAAGCCCTGATATCGATGTCCTTGGTCGCCAGTTGCCTGAACAGCTTCATTGCGCTGCATGGCGCTAAACACCCGTCTTGTGGACTACTCTTGAGGCAGTAGCAGCCTGGGTTTTTTTTTTCTGTGCTTCGGGTGCGGGCGCTGCGGCAGTGGCACGCGTGCAGGGCCGTGTGATTGGCAACGGCCTCGAGCACAGGTCAACGGCGCTGTCCGCTGCCTTGTAGGTAAATCTCGCAGTTGTAGCTCTGCTCTTCGATGGTACAGTAGCCGTTTCGCCGGTCCATGGGTTGGGCTATCGTTGGCTGCACATGTTCGTTGTCACCTCGAGTGGTGGTGCCGCCTGTTTCTGTTGATCGTCAACCAAGCTGTCGTAATACCATTGTTCTCGTTTGTGGCACCACCTTTGCATCCCGACATTAGAAATGCTTGATCCATGACACACATGCAACACGTGGCCTTGTGGCCTGCGTCTTGACCATGCATGCCTGCGCATCTGGCATGCGAGCAACGGCGTAATTCGGATCACAGCAGAGACCGCGAAGAAGCTGCGACGCTAGGGAGACCGGGGCAAGGCGGAAAGGGTCATAACACAGCCTGCAACACATGTGTGTTCCAAAAAATCACAGTCGGAGAGGTATATCCATCGTAGGGACGATCATCTGCCGCCTGTGTGTTTGAAAATGCTTGTCACGACAACGTGTGTGGAACGTGCGCACGGTCAATATTGTCGTATCGCCGCCCTGGCCCGCGTCAGTACGCAGGTCTGTCTTGCAGAAGCGTGAACGGGCACTCACAAATACACCAGGAAACTCTATCTTCAAGCAGCTTCCACGCTCGCCTGGCTGTACGCCCTCACACATCGCTCAGGTCCCGCAATTGCACAGGGACCACCCGCGACGTGCCTGTAGACCGCTGCAGCGGGTGCATACCTAGTATGTCAGAGACCCACCTGTTCGGGCTGCAGAGCCAGCCCGTGCGCTTTGCATCAACCATGTGAGCAACGGAACTGGCGTGACGGACATAGCTTGCCGAGTGTGCTCAGTGGCCTGACCATGCCGCGCCATGGCAGTTGGCAAGCTGAGCTCCCCGCTAGAACATCCAGCGTAGCAGTCTGCAGTTAACAGCCTTTCAAAAATGGTCACCATTGCACTAGCCTGTTGACTGGGAGCCGCGTATTACGGTGGCAGCTCGCGTATCCGATTCGTACAGCTGGACCCGTCGCAGTTTGCTTTCCGCATGTTTGCCTCGAGTTACTCAGGCATGGCACCCCGTCAGCACACACAAGGCCCGGCATGCAATGATGTCTCGATTTCACTGGAATATGCGGTAGTGACTGTTCCCACTGCATTTTGTGCGGGCCGGGCCATCGTAGCTAGACGGATACGTCGAGTATGCTCCATACTTCACAGGCAATGGCTGCCGGGATAAGGGAGAATAGCGTCTTTACCGCCCCGGCATAGAATTATGTGTCAAACAGCTATGCGCTATCGGCGAGTATGCTGATGTTCGGATGCAACCCGGCCTCCGGAGCTACGTCCATTGAAGGCATGCACAGTGCACCTCTGCCGCCGAGCATACCACTTCTGTCAGCCTCACAACAATCCAGATCACCAAGTTGCTGCCACCAGGCGGTTGCAGAGCACAACTGAGGCCTCGAAACACGTCGCACCTGCATGGCAGCATACCTGGCTCACCTTAACAATTGTCACCACTGCATTGGCTTTCTGGTGCCTTCAGCCCACCACTCTTGCTGGCCACTACACCTGAATGGTATCTGTGGAATGTAGGATCTACGCAGTTGCTACCCTTGGAGTGGCGGTCGTCGGCTCCTTCGCCACCCAGCCAGCCTCCGCCGCCGTCGCCACCGGCTCCTCCGCATCCGCCCGTGACCTCCTGTTCAAGGTCAAGACACCTGAAAACGAGGGCGATGAGGGCGATGAGGGCAACGAGGGCCTCGACAACCTCCGCAGCGGCATGTTTGCGATGATGACCACCACCGAAGGCAGCGAGGGTGACGAGGGCGACGAGGGCAACGAGGGGGACGAGGGCGACGAGGGCGATGAGGGGGGCGCACCCGTCCCGGTTGACGATAACAACGAAGGCGACGAGGGCGATGAGGGCGATGAGGGGAATGAAGGTGATGAAGGTGGCGAGGTGATCAGGACCACTGGGTCCACGTTCTCTCAGGTGTACTGTGCGAGCAAAGCAACGGCGGACAGCTTCACCGTGTCTCGCAGCGCACACGTCGTGGCAACTGTCGAGGCGGTCGCCGATGCATGCGCGCCCGACTTTGACGGCAGCACGGTAAAGATCGAGAAGCTGTACTACGACGCCGGCCTCGTCATCGCGGACGCGTTCGCGGACTCGCAGGCGGCATGCGTGTCCGCCGGCAACGCGTTTGGCTGCGCGTCCGCGTCCGCAACGGCGACGGCGTGGGCGCAGGCGACCGCCGAGGCACACGCGACGGCCTACGCGCAGGCGATCGACGAGTGCGTGTGCCTGAAGACCAACGCCGGGACCCTCGCGATCGGCGTCGCGTCGACGTTTGTGGAGCTGGTGGCCGACGCGTTTGCGCGCGCGGAGGTGACGGCGTGCGCGAGCGGCGACGCCGAGGCGTACGCCAAGGCCTGGACGTCCTGCTCTGCAAGCGCCTACGCCCGCGTCTGGACTCAGGTGCGCACCCGGCGGGATTGAAGTGTGCTGCGTGCATGCCGTGCGTGTACACCGACGGCTGCTGCACCTCGGCGCGCTCGTGTGCACGCTTTCGACGCGCTGCGCGTCCATGCATGCGCGGTCATGTGCGGCGGGGAGGTGGCCACTTCCCCACGGCCTCACCGTGCGGGGCTCGTCGTGGATTCCGTCACGTGCACCGCCCGTTGGACTGGTGCGCTGTGGCATGGGTATCAGCAACATGGGGTATGGCGCGGGCCTCCGGGCGAGCGTGTTGGTGCTACAGCTGATGGGCAGCGCATGGCGCGTGCCTGCGGGCGGCGCAGGATGCTGCCGCACCGCCGCGACTCTGTGCATGGAGCCGCCGCTGCGATGCGCGCAACGGCGGTGTGTTCACCGACATCAAGTAAACAAAACGCCATGGGGCGTGAGCCGTGTGTCCCGCGCGTGCAGGCACTCGCGTCTGCGATGGTGAGCGCAGACTGCTTCGCGGAGGCCTCCACCTCCATCATCGCCGCCACCAAGTCCGAGTTCACCGTCATCGAGGGCTGCCAGCGGTTCGATGAGTCCCTCGGGGATGCCTCCGGCTCCACCGACGGCTCCACCGCCGAGGGCGTACGCTCCCCCCTGCCTCGCCCCCTGCCCAGCTGAATTTACATCCAGTGATGTGACGAGCAGCCTAGGGCATGCTTCTTGAGGCTACTTTTACAGGCCGCGTAGCATTTGTGACATATGTGCTGCCACGCCTCCAGGTGCAGCGGTGCTGCGCACGGCTCTGCTAGTGCTGTGCTGCGAGTATGCGCTGCTCTGCCAGAATGTAGTTACAAAGGACAGAGGCCGGGCAGCGAGCCGTTGCTAGGGCTTCACACAACCAGAATGCATGCATGCATGTATGCATGATGTGCCGGTGGGGCTCCTGGATGGTCCGCATTGCTCATACTGCACAGCACTGGTGCCTGATGCAAAGGCTTCGGGGGAAGTTCCCTGTTGCGTGTGGTAGATACCGTGACATTGCATCTCTGGCAGCCCTGGACGAGTGTCCTCCTACAAGGACCTTTCGCACATGAGCCACAGATCCCTGCTGGTGTCTGACATGCACCGCTGCCATGCAGCAAGCCAACGAGAACTAAGTCCCAAGATCCTGAGGGCTCTCCTGTAGATGCGGCTGGGCGGTCGTACGCGGGATTGCTTCTGATGGAAGTGATGGTGGCCTATCTTGCCCTGCTGGAGAGCAACAGGGCGCCAGGAACGGGTCTTCTGTGGGGCTGGCAGCTCACGCCGTGGCTGTGACAGGGCCAGTGTCGGACAGCGGCTGTTCTACAGGTTGTGCGGTGCAGGGCCAGTGTCGGGCAGCTGCTGTTCTACAGGTTGTGCGGTGGTGATGGCACTTCTTGTGTGGGCTTTTCGCCCTTGCTTTCCCAGAGGCTCTGAGCATGGGCGCGCTTCAAATATAAGCACATGAGCACTTCTAGGTCTCATGTCCTCAGCCTTGTAGCTGTTTAGACGCTTTGTGCAAGCCATGCGCAGGCGGCATGATTTGATTGGTCCTTTCAGCTTCCGTTGAATCAAGCATTTTTACGTTCCATAGCCTTGTGTGGTGTGAGTAAGTTGGTCTTCAATAAGGCAAAGCCTGCTTGGTGACATCCGGTAAAATAAATGCTGCAATCCGTGCCGTTGATCCCAGTGTCAGTCCCGCTTGATGCGCAGTGTTCGCTCTGAGGCATGGCAGTGATGCTGGACTGTGTTATATACGGCGATGGGGCCAAGGCACTGCGTCGATGGCTACAGCAGCCTGCACTGGCGTGCCAGCATATGAAAACTCCCATGTCAGAACGGCAATGTAATTGCAATACTTGAGCACTCATGTTCTGCCACTCGTCAAAGAAGAGCATGCAGCAGCAGCAGCACAGAACACTTCATGTTCACTTTATGCACGCGGATTCAGGTGCATCAATACTCCCCACCCACAAGTGTGGCGGTACTTGAGAGCAAAAGGCACAGTCTTTGAACAACTCACTGCTCATGTGGACGTCCTCGCACAATGACTGTGAGCAGAATCTTGATCTGACCCAGCCAGCCGGGGGGTGGAGCAGCCACGGGCGAAGCATCCATCTGCTTCATCAGCTGCCTCGCCCACCGCCAGAGCCCGGCCCCACCCCCTCACTCTGTCACCTCTGCGCTGGACAGCTCGGCGTCTCCGATCTCGACGACCTCGCCGCTGGTCTCCGAAGCAACGATGTCTGCCACAACTTTGCCCATGGCATAGTTTGAGAACTTGCCCTGGCTGGCGGCCTCCTCGTGGCGGGCCACGAACGACGCCAGCCGGCACTCGTTCACACGAGGAGCCTTGTCAGCGTACTCGCCCCGGGCAGTGACGGAGATGCCGAACAGAGCCGACGCGCCGACTGTCAGCAGGCAGGCCTTGGGGATGTAGTTGGCACCTGCAGCCAAGGATCTGTGAAAGGCTCAGCGACCAAAACACAGCGCCGGCGGGGTGCTGTGGCCAGGCTGAACGAGGTGGGTGGTTTACTGCCGAGCGCGGCCAGCATTTCTGGCCCCGCGTGGCCAAGGCAAATATGACCAGGCCCGACGACCCAATGCCCGTGTGGAGGCTGTTGTGCTGGAAAACGCTTTGCGCATAGCTCACACCAACGCCACTGGACGCGGGCCGTCCAGAACTCACGTACGACATTGGTACAGGAGATGAGCTGAAGCTGAGGTAGGCTCATCTCGTGTACAGAGTTTCAGTGCAGTCCGGGTGGCCCATGTCAGACCGCAGTAGCAAGTGGCAGCTATCATCAGAACACCAATGTTTGACTTGGCAATCAGTGAGCATACCTCCAGCCCCAGAAATGAAATTGAAGCTACTTGCGGGGTCGTCCTTCAGAAGAGGCGCCAGATGCTTGAAGTGCAGGAAGTGCGGTACAGCGAAGGTGTTCATCTGCTTCTGGAACTCCTCTAGCGATTGTTGTGATATTTCCCCTGCGCACTCTCCACTAGAATAAGAACGCGTACAGTGCTATACATGATCCAAAAGGTACTGTCCCACCCCCGCGGTGTGCACTGTCGGGGGCAGGGGGCTCCGGCGTGCTGCAGCACATCATGTGGTGGACGGCCTTCAAGCCACAATTGTCCAGTCAGCTCTGCAGTCGGTCAACAGCACACACCTCCTTGCCACCATCCACCGGCAACAGACACGACGTGATCGATGTTACCATATTTGCTTTTGAGCGACTCAGCAACAGCAGACCCGGACTCGTCGTCCGCGATGTCGGAGACCAGTATCTCCAGCCGGTCTGGGCCTGCGGGAGCTACATGCTCAACAACGGACTCCGCAGATTTCGGGGACCGGACAGGAGCCACAACTCTAGCTCCTTCTAACAGAAATTGTCTTGCTATTCCGCCGCCGATCTGGCCGGATGCGCCGGTCACCAACACGACTTTCTCAGCGAAACGCGCCATCATCACCACTGAGCAGGATACTCGGGCAATCAAAAGTGCATACGGAACTGCGTCTGCACGGAATTCTGATAAGCGTACATTCTTGAGACATGTTCTCCCGTCCGCAATGCGGCAAACAAACCTCGTTCTCGCGTGAGCCCATTTGCAGAGTGTCGTGACGCGCGGCCTCGGTGAGATATGAGACCGTCCACGCGCCCTACACGTGCAACAACCAGGTGCATGCACTGATTACTCTGTTGCCACTACCACGAGTAATCAGTGCCACGAGTAATCAGTGCACGGGTGGTATGGGCACTTGCGGTGACACCAAACCTGGAGAGGCGACATGTCCGAATTTGCTTAGACATGACACCGACCTCGCGCATGTGTGCTGGCTGTGGAAGGCAGATATCTCGAGATACCTCTCAAGGTACCCTCGAGGTATTGGTACTCGCCCTTTTTTTTTAAGATTTTTTGCAATAAGCAAGACGGGGAGAGTGGTGGGAGCAACTTCATACCACGCGCTAAGACATCAAATGCACACACAAGGCTCTTCCATTCGACAAGCAGCACGGACCACGTATCTCGAGATACAGCAGGTGATCATGGCAATAGACAGTCAGTTACTGATTCAGCTTCATGAAGTCGAGTGCAGCTCACCTCCAGTGTTGCATGCTTCATCTCCCACATCCCCGATGATCTCCAGCACTCACCTATCGCATAGGCATGACGCCAGTGCACAGGTCACTTCCACAGCGGCAGACCTCCCGCCAGGTGCCCTCTCCTGCGTCCACGGTGCTCATGTCCCCCTCCCTTGCAGCCTGCACGGCCCTGGTGTCCACAGGATCTCCCTCCCGAACAGCCGCTGCAGGAGAGCACGAAGGCTCCCCATAGCTCCAAGTGACTTCCTCCCCAGCCTGCAGCGCACGCCGCGCGACAAGCGCGACGACCGGCAGGAACTCCCCGCAGCGCCACACGATCGCCAGTGTGGCGGAGGGGTCCCCGCAGCGGTGGTTCACAAAGCGGGCGACGTTGCCGCGCCTGGTGGCATCGATGTTGAAGCGCAGAGCGGCGCGGCCAGACGGCAGGTGCTGCCGCACCACCTGCACCCGGACCTCGATAAAATAGTCTCATGTGCCATAAGCCCTGGGCGGTGCAGCGGTAAACAGGAGCCTGGTCAGTGCTGCTGCGGTGCCCACGTGGATGGCAGGTGCGTCTCCAGGTCGCGGCCCCGGAGCTGCGGAGCTGCAACCAGGGACCAGCCGCGGCAATCCTGCCAATGCGGACAGAGAGTCATGCACACATAAGCTCTGCCACGGGTGCCAACGCTGGGGGCATTCGGTACTGCAGCCGTTCCGTGTCTGAATGTTGGCGGTGACACTGGCAGGGCAGCACACCAGGAGGGCGTGCCCGAGGCGGGCAGCGTCGTAGGCCCGCAGCCGCGCGTCCGCCTCGCGGTTCGACAGCCGCTCTCCAGCGTACGTGAAGAGGGCAGATCCCCGGGGCACCGCCGTCGCGCAGTGCACGCCCCAGCCCTGCAGGCCAGCACACACACACTGCTCTCGCCACGGCTCAGCTGGCGAGTGTCAGCGGCAGCGCTGCGCCGCGCTGTGGGCTTCGCTTGCGCATCGAGCGGCTGCCTGATTGAGCTGCACTGCCGCCCCGGAATGCACCGAGCAATCTCTCCTGTGAAGATTCTGTCAAAGCAGCTGCATTGCAGCCGGAAACCTGGCAGCCTCGGGAGGACAGATCATGGGCAGGCTAGCGAAGATCGCGATCACTAGCCAGTGGCTACAAGTAGGCATGCTATACACAGCAGCTCACCTTGTTACTCGATTGCAGAGTGAATGGGAATTTTGCTCCGGTGCCAGTGTAGCTTGAAGAGCAGCTGCCCTGCCAGCAGGCACAGGCGGGCCCGCACTCACTGACACATGCGACCTCTGCATCAGGATCCTGCAGCACGTGCGTTTTTCCCACGCATGCGTTGGGTGTGCTTTCAGTCTCACTCGCTGAGCGCTCACTCATTGACTGCACTGTTGGCCTACATGCTGAAACTGAGGAGGGATTGCTTTGCTGAACATGATACGCCCGATGTGCAACGCAGCAATGCAGCAAAGGGTACCTGCATCATACCTGCTGCAAGGTTGACCAGCTTGAGTCGCGCCCGAAGCGTGTGTGGCATGGGCAGTTTGGCTCGCCACCACCTGACCAGACCAAAGTCCCTGCACGATCAGCAAACCAGGCATGGACAACTGTAAATGAGATGTTGTATCGCGGCACCAACATGATTTGCACCACATGCCAGGCTGGCACATGCAAAACTATGAAACATGTACATGCAGTACAAGGCGGCGTACAAGCTGTATGGTGAAACAGACAAAGAAACAAACGACAATCGTACAGGCAGCACATCGTTGATCGCATGGCGGCTATCTTGATCAGGAGTGTGGTGCACACCATCTATGCATGAGCATTCGCTGCTGCATCCCACCTGTGAAGCGGCCATAGGTGCCGGAATGGTATCACGTATGTATTCAAACTCCCAAGATCTGGCCTCTCTGCATGGCAAGGTCGTGAAGGCCAACAGCTACGGTTGAGGCATCCAGTCAACTATTAACTGTTGACCTATGTTGTGCTTGTGCATGC
Source organism: Ulva prolifera (assembly GCA_023078555.1). Classification (NCBI taxonomy): domain Eukaryota; kingdom Viridiplantae; phylum Chlorophyta; class Ulvophyceae; order Ulvales; family Ulvaceae; genus Ulva; species Ulva prolifera. Next base: position 6,245,797 of record CM041196.1, read on the forward strand.
GCCGGACCAACAATGCACATCTATGTCGGAAATCAGCACCTATCACCAGTCACAAGCAGCGGATAGGTCTCCTTTCCTTGTGCAACGTCCATACCCAGGTGTTCCCTGACACCTCCCAAGTGTAAGGCCTCAAGTTCAGCACATCAAATCGCATGCATAGCACAATGACAACATTAAGCTGTTCCCAAAAACAATCTCAATTTCAAATTTGCATCTGTTTGTGCGACCAGGCCGGCTTGCCCCTGCGGCACCGCAACCAGGCGAGCTGATCATGAGGTGATTCACCGACAGAAATGCCGAATCAGAACAAGAAAAGATAGTATTCAACGAGCATGTGTAAGTTATGTGTCAGCTCACATACATCGTCCCCGATCGCTCGAAATCAGCCCGACGAAGGCGCTCATTTGCCGTGTTATAGCGCGGCAGCGACACAGCGCGATGGTGCTGTTTGGAACTGCTGGAAGGCCCAGCCTCTGCCACAGCCGTCGCAACGACTCAACAAACGGCTCTGGCGTTTGCGAATTGTTTGTGCTTCAATGGTGTGGTTCCGACACCGAGTTTATCCGCATCCCTGTTGCGTTGGCCAACACCAAGACATGGCAAGCAAAGACAGACCTGTAAACATCGACACAATCGTGGGACCTATACGACATTGTACGGTCTGCGGAATTTAAATTCATCATGGCGCGACGGTGTACAATGATGTGCCATCGTGCCCAGATCTATTGCTGCATGAAAAGCGGTACGGCGGGGTATGTTCCTTCGTCAACACAACGTCTTGAACTCTGATAGCTGTAGACTGCACTGGGCGTGACAACGCCACATGGTAGCCTTCTGTTTGTTCGGCGGACTTCATCTGCGTTGTTACAGCACTGCTTTCTCATCCGCTGCACTATGCTCAGGGGCAGATAGTCTATTCAGCATATATACATCCGTCAATTTGTTTTATGGAGCCATTTGCGGAAGATATCATGCCCGGCACCCTTCGACAAGGCACTGACATAGTGAGTCGACTGCACCGGCCCAGCTGCTCGACTGACGCGCCAGCTCTGACAGTATCGGCAAATTTGACCTGAACTGTGTATGTCAAATGCAAGGATGGCAGCATGCGCACACATGCGTTCATGCAACCGCTGAAGCAGCTTATGATTGTCGCAGATAGGCACCGCAGGATCTGAACGTCGGGTAGTCTAAGATCAGCATGTCTTCGTGGGATCATTCGAGTTCGTCACGATGGATCGGTTTGAATCAATCAACATCGGGAGGCGGAATCCAGCCTCAAAGCGATTCAGCATGGCCACCGTACCGGCTCCCATCCGAACATACGCATGGTACAGCGCATATGGCGAATTCAGGGTCTACAGAGCCTGTCAGTCGATCAGGCCTTGCGCTACAGCCGTTCTCCCGTTCTGAAGGGGTCGTAGTCAGCAAGAAAACATGTCCAGTGGCTCCTGGACTGTCGTTCCAGTCCACCAGCTCACGTGTGCCCGTTCCTACACCTCTCCAGTCCTCAAGCGCCTACAATGCTAATCAGGGCAGCTTCGAAACGGGTGCTTCACGCAAACATAGCTTTGATGAAAGCTCGGCCAAGAGTGACCTGTACCACATGGCACACCTCGACTTTCCAAAGACCTGGGTGCACCTATGGGACAGAGCCCCTCTACGCGAATCCGAGACGTTCCTTTCAACGGTGCTTCTCACCTGCTGCCTTCAAATCCAGCAGCTTGTTTGCCTACCGCTGTCCTTGTGCAACTCTGCCATCAGTATGCCCTGTGACATGTTCCATTCCTGGTAGCAAGCAGTTTGTTTTGGGGGACCAGCCAAGATGCGCGAACAACGCATGATGCACTGCAGGACCATTCCCTGGAGATGCTGGTACATTCATCTGCATTTAATACGATTCGTCTGGTTGCCGCTGAGAACAGAGACGTGGTTCCAATGCTTGCAATCAGCTGCAGCGAAGATGTTGTCACCAATCGTGTCTGTATTTCAATATATGGCGAGTCTTTCCAAGGAAACGGCAAAGAGCCGTTCAAGGTTGACAGCTTCGTCAGACTGCGAAAGACACCTGCACCTCATTACAGCGTGCGCTTCCTATGCTGCCAGCGCTGCTTCAATTCCTTGATCGTCTGTCAGCCTGTTTCAAATGCAGCTGAGGCTGTAGATGTCAATTTTCGGTGCTATCACCTTCCTCGAGTTTTTCTCTATTCAATGAACCACTCGGTCATATAGACATGCCATCAATGGATCGCTGGCCGCACGAGCTGTTCAACATTCCATGCGTCAGGAAGTATCATGTCGATGCAGTCGCAGCGTTTATTGTATTTTGGAATTGGGTGTTGTAGTGGAAAGGATGGCATGCAGGACGAGCGGACAACTGTCAACGGTCTGGCAGCATCGTTTCAGGCAGCTTGTAACACATCTTCTACATTGAGGATGTGCCACGTGCTACCGCTTGTTCTCACAGCGGCTCCTGCACAGCCAGAGGCCAACAGTGAGGCAGCCCCTGATGGGTCCCCTGGTGCTGTCCTCTCAGGCATGCTGCTGCAGCCGGCTGCACCACTGAAGCTCACACAGCTGAACCGCATGCGGGTGCTGGAGAGCATGTTGTCGGCAAGGCTCATGCAACCAGCAGCATACATGGGTGCTTCAGGCGATGCCTTCAGAACCGGCCTCCTGAGCATTGAACAGAGCCGGGAGCTTGTGCCATTGCTGCACAGCGATCCAATGGTGTGGTCCTGACTCCTGTTTTTTGTCCTTCAGCCATTGCTGCTGTGTAGGACCCATCACGCCGGAGGTAGTTCAACGATTCTCGGGACTGTCGTGCAGCTATGTGCATTGTGGCAGTGCAGGCCCTGGCCGCAGGCGATAGGGCAAGACTACATGTTGGCTGTTTTGTACAGTATGATCAACACTGTCTTGCCAATGTGCTAGCGCATTGCTGTGAGTTGCTCCATGCACACCATGGAAGAGTGTCCCCATAGTAGGTCTACTGCCGCTCATTGACATGTCCAAGGCAAGCCACCGTGTGTAGGCGGAGCGTGCGCCGCTGGTCGGCGTCTGGGTGGCCGGTGTCACCAAAGTGTGGCACCCATTCACGGTGGCTGCTGCGATGGCATTTCATGCCCATGCTTCCAACCGCCGCTGCAAGGCGGTGGCCCCAGATGGGTCCTTCCTGCTTCTCGTCTTCCCCTCTGGCACAGGCAGCCGCCAGCCTGACCTCTTTGAGGCTTTTGTGGACGCCCCCCATGGCTTGCCCTTGCTTCCCCACGACATCTCCCTGGAGGTGCCAGCTGGGGCCCCACACGAGCAGCGCAGTGGTGACGCTGCTGCCAGCAGGATCCCCTCCCCCCATGCCAGTAGCGTCCCGCAGGAGGTGCTTGTGGCAGCACTTGTTGAGCGGTCCACCCTTACGCACTGCCTGTCGAGCACGAGCAGCACGCCCGCCGCTGCTCCTCCTCCAGCCACGTCCGCGGCGGAGGGCAGCCGGGGCAGTTCGCCAGGTCCAGCTGGCCGATGTGCCACTGGCGCCATATCAGCGATGGCCGGCGCGCGGACGTCGCTCGCAACATGGCAGAGTGACCCGCCCCTGAGCGTACCGCCAGCAAAGCAGGGCGCTACACATCAGCCCGTGCCTGCCGTGCCTGCGCAAGGGGCCCCGGCAGCAGCGTCAGGCAGCAGCGGGCGCAGCTCGTCTATGTCTCAAGTGGGCTCCCGGGCAACGTCTCGGAGCGCGCTGGCGGCGTGGAGCCGAGAGTTTGCGCCGCACGGTCAGGGTGCCGGAAGCGGCTTGCGCACCGGCACTCCAGTCGGTGATGCCGCCCCGGCAGTGGGCCCCCGGGGCCACAGCTACAGCCAGAACCTGGTGACGCCGCGCCTGCCAGGCTTCCATCCTGCTGCCCCGCAGCCGCATCAGCCTGCAGGGACTCACCTGGCCGCGCCCTCGGCCCGCGGCGGCATGCCGGTCGTTCCTGCGCCCTCGCCAATGGTCGCAAACTCTCTCCACGGTTACACGCAGCAGGGAAGGCCGGATCTCGGCCAGGGTGCCCCGACTTCGGTGAAAGATCCGGACGTACGTCGCATTACCGCGCGGTGGGGTGCAATGCCTGCAGCGTCTGTGACCGGTACCGGCCCGCTGTCCCTGGGCTCACTGCCACCGGTGGGTGCGACGCCCTCGCAATTCACAGCCGCTTCTGCCGTGGGGGGTGCTGGCCATGCAGCTATGAGAAGTGAGTGCACCACGGCTTTGCTGCCGCCACCGCGGGACGCCGCAGGTGGCGTGGCTGGCTGCGAGGATGCGGTGGCAGCAACGGCCGCGCCACTGCCGGCCAGCGCCTTACCGCCTGGAATGCCTGAGTGGCTCACCAGCGCGGTCGGGCGGCACCCGGAGCTAGCAGTGCTGCTGGAGCGCAACAACATAGAGCAAGCGGCAGATGACGCAGCTGAACCTGTGGGTGAGCAGGTGGAAAATAGTGCGGCTAGGGAGCCTGTGGCAGGTCAGCCCAAAGTAGAGGATGATGCTGGTCAGGATTGCGGACGGCAGGACCCATCACGGGCGGCCATCAAGCGGCAGCGGGACGGTGACGAGGGCCACCGCAGCGGAGATGAACCGGGTGGGGGTGGTGCGGCAGCCGACGATGCGGACACTGCTGTGCTCGCTGCGCTGCTGGACGGCGATGCTGGGAGCAACGCAGCGGAGGGGGAGGCTGAGATGGACGGCTCGCTGCATGCTGCGCTTGCCCCGGGGGGCATGTCCGAGGCTGAGCTGGCTGCCATGGCCACGCGGTCGCCCTCGCATGCGAGCCCAGTGCGACGGCCTGCAGACGGGACTGGGGTTGCCTCTACGAGGATGCCAGCGGAGCAGAAGGCGGTTTCTATCGGGGCTGAGGCCACTGCGCAAGCGACGGAGCAGCCGGTGGTTCAGGGGGAGTCGCAGGAGTACCCTTTGACACCGCGGCACCCTCGCGGTCCATCTGAGCCGCACCGAGCTGTGAAGAGCCCCCGCGTCTGCCCGGCGGCACTGGGAGGCCACCCCGGACCGTTTCATGATGATCGCAGTGTGGCCGGTGCGCAGCCACCGGCAACGGCTGTTGGCGTGCCAGCTGTGGGGCAGGCGGTACCTGGAGCGGTCATGCATGCCAGCGCGTCGGAGGCTCTATCACACTTGATGCCGATGCCGGCGCTGCAGTGCGCCGATCCGGAGGCTTTGGCGGCGCTAGCACCGCTGTATTCATACATCTCCCGCCTGCAGCGCCACATCGAGGTGCTGCAGGCTCAGCTGCACACCGGCCATGTGCCGCCGCTGCCGCATGTACAGGCGCAGCTTGTCCAGAGACTACAAGCGGGAGGGCTTCAACCTGGACTCGCGACAGCACCGTTCCCGGGCGCGACGTGTGCTGTCCCCCACACTGCAGCGGCAAACCCCACTGCTCCAGATAGCCCCCCTGCCATGCAGCCGGCCTCGATTGTGACTGGTGCATCCGCATTAGCAGGTCCACATCAGAGGCGCGTGACTTCCAGCGCGGCGGCTGACAGCACAGGCGCGTCGCCAGTACAGCATGCATTCAAGGTAGTCCGTGCGTCAGGGCGCCACTCAGCGGTCTCGCCGTCTGTCGACCCTCTACAAGCGCATGGTGAAGGTGCGGGTGGCGATGGTACTGGGGGCCAACGTGACGGAACACGACGGCCACAGCAGCAAGAACAGCGCCTTTCCCCTGAGCGCCGTGGACGGCGTGCAGACCGCTTGCGCGACTCCCTTGAGGCAGCAGCCGCCAGTTTCCTGATGCCCGGGCATGATGCGTCGGAGCAGGCACCGGCGAGCAGGCCGGCTGCAGCCGGCGAGGCTCTCAGCGATCAATATGGGCGTAGACCTGCACGACGTGAGGGTGCAGCGCAGCAAGCGCAGCGGGACGGTGCTTCGTTGCACCACCTTTCACAGGCAGCACATGAAGGCAGCGAACGGAGTGAGATTCTGGCGTCGTGGCCGGCACAGCGGGAGCTGTTGGGACCTGGTCACCAATCACGGGCCTCCAGCCGGGCGCCGTCGCGGCAGCTGACCGGCGCGATGTTCGGAGGCAGCCCTGACAAGGTGTTTTCGACGGATGAGCTGAAGGCGGCCGTCGCCGCTGCAGAGGCTGCGGCGGAAGCGGCGGGGGGCGGGAGCGCGGTCCCGTCAGGGCGGGCCGCGATGAGCGAGGATGTTGCCGATGCAATTGTCGACAGCTTCCTCGTGGCTTCCCACTCCCCGACCCGCAGCCCCGGCAAGGTCGACCGGCGGAGGTCCGACACGGCGGCGGGCCGTGGGGCCGTGGTGCGCACATCGCTTTCTTCAAAGCGCCGCACTGACGTTCGCCCCTCGGCAGAAGAGGCGGACTGGGACACTGCGGCTGGGGGTGCCGCAGAGCACACAGATGACACTGCGCGCGCTCATCAGTCAACGCATGGGCGGGGTCGGGATGGCGGCGGTGGTCAGGGGTCGCCGGCGCTGCTGCGGCGGCGGCGGCCGGGCCGGAGGGAGGAAGCGACTGGGGCGAGGTCTCGGGTCGAGCCTGCACCTGTAGCCGCGGCCGCATCGGCGCTGGATGCGTCGAGCGTGTGTCCTGAGACGGAGGCCCCGAGTACCCCTGCTGCGCTATCTCATGGGCGGACTCAAGGAGGCAGCACAGCCTCTGTGGCGGCCCGCGGGGACCGCGCCCCGCACGGCGGCCGTTCGCCCGGCTGTATTCCGGTACGGCAGCTCGTGATGGTTTCATGTCTGCTGGTGTTGCTGCTATGAGGAAACGTTTCAACAGCGTTTCTCAGGATTGTTACCCATACGTGTGCATGGATGTCATGTATGTTGTGGTGCAGGACAATCGGAGGGCGTCCACAAGCGACCGCGGCAGAGCCACCTGCCTCTCGCCAGAGCTGGCCGCACTCATCGCGGATGCGGCAGTGGAGCACTGCACATCTGGCGCTCCACCTGCGGCACGTCCTACCAGTCGTGCGCTCGTCTGTGTTGCTGGGGAAGACACGGCGCACCGTCACACACGGGGCGAACACGAGCTGCATGCCCCGGCGGCTGAGGGGCTGAATCACCGGCCGCCATCACGGTGGGCGCTGTCGTCACAGCATGCAGGCGCCGCGCCCATGCAAGGCATGCATGGGCTGGAGGGGGGTGGTGGCTATTATGGCTCTGCGTGGGCGCCATGGTCGACTGCAACCGGTTCGACACTGGGGGCTCTGCCGCTGGCGCATCACATGGCCGGTCCACCCCGCGTGATGCCAGAAATCCCGCGGATAAAGTTCCCAGAGACAAAGGCAGGGAGAAGGATCCAGCGCAGGTGTGGGGCGCAGGGGTCTCATGCTGTTGCTGCTGTGTGAAGTGCTGCCCAGGCACTGGTGCCAGGCGGCGACTGGCGATGTCTAGGCTGGTAAATGGCTTTCCGAAAAGCTGATGTTGAATTTGGCTTCGGTGGCAGCATCACACTCGGCTCCCCCAGTTCTGTGCGGAAGGGGTAAAGCTGCTGTGGGTCGACGCTGATCTGGTGCACCCATATATCACATCACATCATATGCATTCACACTTGACTTGGGAGCTGGTGTTTACGATATGTATAGTAAATCTACTGACTTTACACGGACTCATCTCATCAGGCCACCGTGTCTCAGTCTGGTATTGGTGCTGTCCAGGTATCTCAGGAAGAAGGGGCAGGCAGTGGATACCAGCACGTCGGCGTCAGCCAGCGATGACACCGACAGTGACGATGACAAGCTGGAGCGCAAGTATGGAGTGCGGTGAAATGTACCCACAGCACAGCCAAGAATCCTTTCGCCTGGTGCATCAAGGGCTTCAAGATGGGGCCTATCGACTAGGCCTACTTGGCGGCGAGGCAGGACCTCTAACGAGCAAATGGCAGATGGGCGCATGAATAAGACGGCACAGCGCCATTCAAAAGCTGAGAAGATTTGCCATGCCATGAGAAAGTTTCAGCTTTGAGATGTGACCTGCGATTGTTGACCGGCTTCTGAGCCAAAACACAACATCAAAATATGGTTCACTTTGTGATCTAATGAAGATATCGTGACAAGCTTATGCAGTTTCTTCACAACAGGGCACATCTCTAAAGTAACAGCCATGAGTCGAGGAGGTTGTGATGTGGGTTTGCTCTCTGTTACCCGTCTGGATCACTTTGACTACTGCTGGTCCATACTGCTCATAAATCGCATCTTGGAATCACTTTGACTGCTGCTGGTGCATACTGCTCATAAATTGCGTCTTGTGATGTCGGGAAAGACAGAATCATGTGTCCCACTTCCTGTTAATGCTGGTCCCAAGTGGAGTGGAGTCATTGATGCCATCATGTGGTTTCGCTTGTGCATGTGATGTGTCAGAGGAGGCGCTGGTAGTATTTCATGAGTCAAGAGATTCGTTTGGACAAACTGGGTCTAGTGACCAATACCTGTTTTTGTGGTACAACTGCCTGTCGCAAACATGCTTGAGGGCTTGTGGCAAGCCTCTATGTGTTCGTCGAAAGGATTGTCCAGATATACCAAATGGATCATTGCTTGATGGACACTAAAATGTTTGTGTCTCTGCAAGCTATATCACAATCTGTGACTGGATGTGCTGCAATGCGGATGTGCCGCAGAGAAGTGGACTCGCTGCCAACTTCTGTCAACAATGTGCTTGCTGCTGCATTCCTGAACCTGGGCTATTTGCTACGTACGCAGCAGTGTATTTGCAAATCTCAATCAGTCGAGAATGCCCAAGACTTTCATTGCCGCAGTCACATGCGCAACAAAGATAACGATCATCAGGTTTTGTAGGACAGGGAAGCTTTCAACTGTGAACTTGAACAGTGAGATGCACATGATGCACACAGCACGCTGAAGGTACTTGACTAACACCGATTTCTGTCTGTACGTGGGAAGCTTTGTCACATGTGTGCAAGAATTAAGACGACCACGCAATCGATGTTGAGTGACGATTGCGCTGCATCTACCACCACCGCGTACTTAATATAAGCTAACGTTCTCGACCTCAGATGGGTTTGGGTGATGTGCATACCATGATGTGCATCATTCTTTGTAAAGAATCTGGCAATCATATATTGTTACTTGCCACACATGACGCTATCTTGCTGATGCTGTTACCAAACCATATGATCACAATGCAGAGCCTGTGCTCCAAACCGTCCTACATAATCCATGGGCACGGATGTAATCGAATGGGTTTGATTTGTCTTGGTTTCATGAGTGTGTGTCAGGTATGACTGAGGAACGCCACTTGCATATGTTGTTTTCACAACATATGCAAGTAAAAGCAACATACTTACTACAGTTTATTGTCATTGTGAGCATGATAAGTCTAACACACATGAGTAACATCTTATCCTCTGGTGCTGATGCAGAACTTGTTGCACAACTAAGTATTGTCATCAAGCCATGAGTGTCTGAACGTGCACAGCACAGAGTGGAAGGCGAATCCAGTGAGCCTGGAAGATATCACATTTTCTATATGAATGGGTTTCTCGAGATGAAGCACTTGTGGATTTGCATTGATCACCACACACATGCATGATGGACCATAACACCTTGGTACAATCATAGTGTGCAGGCACTGTACAGGTTACAGGAAATATTTACATTAAACCCCACCAACATACGTGCACATCTGTGCAAACATTGTCATGGCGAACAGAGGTTTCACTAACACAGGCAAAATACATCCTAAAACCTCAGAATAGACCAACTAGAAATCATCAAGTTCCAACACTGTGTAAATCGACAAACATCTATGACGTGGATATCACCACTGTATTGCCCCGCGGCAGCAAAGACAAGTAAAGCAAGACAAGGACTCTAGAAGCAAGAAGGTATCATCCTCCACTATCATCCTCCATTCCCACAAACACCCTCCCCGACCCGTTCTCTTGCACAGCGCCTCAGCTGCCTAGAGAAGCTGCTCACAGCAGCACACGCAATCAGCAAGATAGCAGCTAACACCTCACATGCCATCACCTGTGGCTTCGACGACAAACCAACACCAGGTGCCACACTATCAACACATCCTCTCTCCCAACTCCCACCCCCCACAGCCCTAACGCATCGGGCTGTTCTACATCACCTCGCGCGCAGTTTGCGCCTCAGAATCGGTGGTTTTTGACAGGGTTTGGGCAGGACGCGGCGACAGGCGCGTTGTGGCGTCGCGCCTTCCACGTGCCCTGCGCCAGCTCCTCGTCCAGGTCACACGCAAGTCTACTCATGAACACGTTCCATTGAGCCTCGGACAGACCCGAGAAAACATAGTTCGCCTTATCCGGATGGACGGCCTCGAGAAGCGGCGGGTACACACTCGTCTGTGCACCCTGCCGCCGCCCCTCCCACACGGTCCGCCGCAGGCCCCCCGACCGCCCTGGCCGCGCCTCCGACGGCGCTGACATCAGCGCTGGCGGCATGCAGAGCTCGTGGCTCGCAAACTCCTCCCCATCCCCCGCCGAGCCGCCAGCAACCGGCGTCTCTGCCTCGCTACGCAGCCCCGCAAACGCAGCCGCACCCCACTCGCTCGTGTCTGTGCCGGACGAGGCCAGGGGCGCGGTGCACAGCCACGACGGCTCCACCGCCCGCGGCTCCGATGCGGCCATGCATGGGCTCTCTGAGCTCGCGCCGTCATCGCCGTCGCCGCCGGCGGCTGGGAGGCGTTGTGGTGAGGAGTCACTGCAGATGCCGAGGGAGTCGCCGAGGCCGGACATTGCGAGGGAGCCACTCTGCGCGGCGTCGCCGTCAAACTGGCTGAACAGCGGCGCAGAAAGGCCGCTGCTGACGAGGGCCCCCGACTGCAGCGCCGCCTCGCGGGCGTCCATGCACAGCGCCTCGAAATCGCTCGGGGCGCTGTCCATGGGGCGGGTCATCATAGCTGCCATCTCGAACAGCGTCAGCCCCGCCGCAACGCCCTTTTTCAACACCTGCATCACGGTCGCCATGAGACATTGATTGCAACCGGCCTCACCAAAACTCAGAATGAGAAGGATTCCGAAATGCCTCTATAAAGCAATCTGATACTGGACCCACATCGTGGTCCTCTGCACAATCGCAAATGCTACAATAGGACAGCCTTGTGCAAATACACGCAACAATACTGCACACACTCGGGACTGTATTGCATGTCACTGCGCCTACAGAGTTGCACACATTACAATACACATGCAGAAACAGTTCTTGCAGCACAACTGCATGGGCACAGAGAGGAGCGCACCATCGTGGTGACCATGAGGCAGCGGAGGCTTTCGGGACGGAGCTCTGGGAGGCGGCGCGCGAGCATCGCCGCGTCGGCTGCGCCGTCAAGCCGCGCCACATACGCCTTCACCTCATCACTGAACGGCACACTTGCCTGCGGCCAGTACTGCCACTCAAAGTACGGGTTGTGCAGGGCCTCTGGCAGCGCGTAGCCGTGATCGATCGGCACGAGGGCGTGCAGCGCCGGCCCCGCGGTCGACTCGATGCCGAGCCGCGCGCAGCTACGTGACACATCGAGCACGAGGAGGTTGCCCGCGTGGCGGTCGAGGTTCAGCAGCCGCAGGTCCAGCACGCCGATGCGGTGCACACTGGCGGAGCAATACCGCGACGGCGCGACGTCGTTTGCGTCGCTCTCGTGCGCCGCAAACGCCTGCAGCGACCCGAGCTTCAGACCGCCCGGGGGAACAGGGGCCATCAGGCGCTGGTCCGGCGCCGCGCTGAAAAAGTCCGGCAGCCCGTCGCTCCCCAGAGATCCAACGCACGCAGCGCCGGTGTCGCTGGTGTCGCCGCTCACTGCACCATACGAGAGCGCGGAGTGCCGCATCGAGACGAGACACGCCGGCGGGACGCCTGCAAAGCCTTCGTGGTCGATGAGGTATGCGGCGACCTCCCGGAGCGCAGCTTCGCCGACGCGGACGCCAGGCTTCATGCCGGGATCGCCCATCGCGCGGCCCGACCAGCCCTTCGGGTTGTTCGGCGCCATCGGCTCCTCGTCGCACGGTTTGAAGATGCCGACCTTGGTGCCGGAGGGGTCGCTGACGAAGTAGGTGCCCCCCATGCCCTCGCGGGGGACCTCCGGTACGCGGCCTGCCTTGAGCCCCGCCGCGGCGCGGGAAAGCATCGCAGCAGCCTGCACAGCACAGCTACCGATGATTCACTGGTGGAAATTCATCATGCGCTGCTGGAAATTTTCGTATGAACGACACCACACCAAGATGGATCCATCCACACAGCGATAGACCGAGCGTCACATCGAGGTCAAGCATAAACAAAGATGCACCGAGAGACGAAACCATCCCCAAAGCAACAAGGTAGCACCACAGTGAGGTCAACACAGAGTTTGCATGGATATGGCACCTCATAACTGGCAGACTATTGTGGCAAGCATATGGGCATGCCTCATCTCGCCGCTATGTGCTCCGCATACAACAGGCACTGCTCCCGATACCACATGCCACCAGTCATGGGCCATGCGCCAAGCAATTGAGGAGGGATGGTCCGCACCGCCCGGTCATCGCGAGTGCCCCGGACCGCTTCCAGGTGTGGCTCGCAGGACATCACAGCCGGGCCGTCCTTGCTCTGAATGCGCAGAGCACTGGGCACAGCCCGCAGTGCAGGCGGCTGGATCCGTGCCTCGCCCGTCCCGGGCGAAGACAAGTCCGTGGACTCCCCGCCGGGGGCGAGGTTGAAACCCATCTGGGTGCGGACAGGCTGTGAGATGGAGCTGTTGCGGTGAAGTCCACTCCTGCCGGGCAGACTCGGCGAGTCGATGCTGCCCACGACGGAAAGATGTACCGAGCCGAGCTGTGCGGACAGGAGGCTGATGGAGCCCCTGCGCATGCTTGAGCCAGAGCGCTGCCTGGGTGGATCCAGGCCTTCCTCGTCGCTGGTTTCAGCCATATCTGCCCACGGCTGTGACAATTCTGCAGCGCTGAGCGTCTGCCATGGTTCTCTAGTGGACGGCGGAGGTGCCTGTGGCGCAGTCGGAGAGGGGTCTGTGTCGGGAATCAGGGAAAGCCCTGGTGGGAGGTTGCTCAACTCGAATTGACCTGCTTCAGGCGCGTTCGACAGCACAGCTGCAGCCGCGTGTGTCGCGACGCTGTTTTCAGACCGAGATCGTGGTGTGGCCCGAGAGTCTGCTGGTATTGTCATCATATTGCCACGGATGGATCGACAAGCTGGAGCTGGAGTTGAGGTGAATGGACGACCGCGACGCAAGCGCCGTCCTCAGACGGAACGATGCTAGTTCGCACGTCTCCACTGGTCGTTTTGTTGAACGAGCTGGCTTGAACGCCTGGTGCCGCGGACGCCTGCAGAGGTCAGATGTGAGCAGAAATGTAAGCAGAGCGACTGCATATCAAATGCCGCGTTCAATGTCTTAAACATATGTAATGGCAACGTTGGGGATTGCTGGGTCTCTCGCACAGGTGCAACCATGCGGGAAGTGGGAATACGTGTCAACGGACGTGTACCACCCCGGCACGAGCTGAGTCAGTACGATTCGTTTCTAGAAGGCAGACAAGATATTCCATGCTGAAGCACATTGGCTCTGATCATGTCACCGCCCCTAAAACTCCGTCTATCCGACAGAAACAAGGCAAACAAGCATTCACAGATACAGCTGATCGACAGCCAAGTGCAAGAAACTTCCAGCGCAAATGCGCCTGATGCAGAAACCAGCGGCATAAAGGAGACACACGAGCGCCGTGCCAAATCTTTCAGTGACTAGAATGCCGTATTTGCCACTTTGCGCGGTAGACACGTTGGATCGGGCATCCGCGACACGAGCCGGTGTTCACGATCAGATCGGCCAACATTTACAACAGCCAGCATCAACACCTGCGCTCTTCAACATACAACGCCTAACAGCTGCAATACTGCGGCCTCTGTGAACGGTTTTGCCTGGCCTCTGTTTAGTGACTACGACGCAGCACGCCAGCATGGAGGTGGTGTAGAACTCGCAACCTCAAGTTCCAAGCCACGGCCAAAGCTTTGAGACTTCGACGACCACAGGTTTACACACATTCACGCACTTGCGGGAAATCCCGAAAGCCTGCCGGGTGGGCGCCGTGACGAACAACGCCCACTCCGCTGCGTTCTCATTGCACAATTGCTCCATATCCCCGACCACTGTCCGGAAAAGCACTTTACCACACTCGAAAGATTCGGAAACGGTACCCGACAGCATTGTACTTCAGGAGGATGGAACGTGGCGAGCGTTCCCGAGCGACACGGTGCATACGGATTTGCTAACTCCCTCATCGCAGCACCATCGTACAATCATATTTTATCATAGCTACGGCATGAAAAGAAGCTGGGTCTGCAGTGGTGCGTACCGCTGTTGGGCCGTGTTATGTAACGAAGTTTGCGGCAGATACGAGTGCCTGGCGAGACAATGCCCAACCAGTGACCAATGAATAGTCTAACAGGTATCCGATCTCTTTGCCCTTCGATAAATGCTGCAGAAGCCTACCAGATCAACGGCGATATTTGGCAGGCAGAGACTTCACGCGAACAGCAACTGTATCCACCGACGACTTCGGCAACAACTGACAGCAGAGTTGTACTTCAATCGCAAGCTGCGGCATTAAGAACCATATTGCTGATACTTGTTTAACGTTGCCAAGGCATGGCTTCAATGCATGTTGTGGCTTCTAGGCCTCTCGATGCAACGCGAGATCCCATGTACATGCGCGACGTGGCATAGAAGGCGTCACAACCGGTTGCAGGTCGGCGAGGGTCTCGCCAAGAACAGCCCGTATCTCCACTACCATGTGTTAACGCGACGCTGCCAGGCACGTCCCTCTGTGTCAACGTAGATCTATCACAGGTAGGACACCCACATGAACACATTGTGGGTGCAGCCTCAGGATACGCAAGATTTCGATACACTGCGCAATCGGAGTCAGGAGTACGCCTACGTGCATTTTGAGCGACGCCACATGATTCAACAGGTGCATACGCCAAGTTGACTTTACGAGAGATGTCTTGGGAAGTGCCGCATCATGACTAGCATGTGATGGGCTCACGTTGTATCTGTCTACAGCGACGTCTACGGAAACGTCGGCGAGAAGCCTGCAAGATGAAAGTCAAAGGTGACCTTTCCACAAATGACCACCCCCACCACAGATACGACATGAAAGTTCGCGAGATTTTATATCTCGGAGATGGGGACCTTCATAGAGTTCCTAGGCTTAGTTGTACACCATATACTTTGGCGTAGCGCTGAACTTCTGGTACCCCTTAATGACCTTTTGGACAGCATCCAGGAAGTCTTTTTCTGTCACCGTCTTCCTTCTTGCCCGAATCGCAAACATCCCAGCTTCTGTGCATACTGATCGGATATCTGCTCCTGTTGAATTGGGGCACAATCTTGCCAGAAGCTCAAACCGAATGTCCCGCTCACAGTTCATAGTCCTGCACAAGCCCGGTGATCTTGACGTTCTCAGGTCTTAATAAAAGTCCGCAAGATTCATGGAACGGTGTCCGAATGAAACCACGGCCCGGGGGCCACGAGGCCAGCCGCTCATCTGCATTGCTCGTAGCATTGGCATGCTCGACGGGCGCACCAGGTGGTCAACATCGTGCACCAGCAATCACACCAGCATGTGGGCCGACCGGCCATGTTCACGGGCGACATCATGAGCACGAACTGATCACAGCCAGAGATGGACCCATGCAGAGAAATTCTGGACCTCAAGTGTGCAGCTTGAAGCAACCATATGTTGCCAACAGACGAGTGCAGGCAGGCTGCACTGCACCTGGACAGGGCCGCACTTTGTATGGATCTTGAAGATCTGTGTGCGAGCCTTGAGGTCAGGGAGGCCAAACTCGATCTTACGGTCGAGCCGGCCTGGCCGCAGAAGGGCAGGGTCGAGGGTGTCAGGCCGATTGGTGGCCATGAGGACCTTGATGTTCCCCCGGGCATCAAATCCATCCAGTTGGTTGACGATTTCGAGCATCGTCCGTTGCACCTCATTGTCCCCTCCGGCGCCATCATCAAAGCGCGCACCCCCGATGGCATCGACCTCGTCAAAGAATATGATGCATGCCTTTTTGGACCTCGCCATCTGTACCAGCACCCCACACTTGCCACCTGAGCTTGCTACTGGCAAGACCATATCATACCACATCACAGCTGGCATCTGGGCCTGGTCTATTTGGAAAGGTTTAATCTGGATCATGAACATAGAACTGACCAGACATAGCCACAGAAGAGTGATGATGGCTGCAGTGGAAGGCAATCATGCTGCGCAGTCCTTGGATGTAGGAGTCACTGGACGTTCTCTACATGCAATGAAAGGAACCACAGACTCTGCACCTACGATGAAGAAACCATGCCATGCGCTTCCCATCGCAAGCACTGTGCCTATCACATTCTGGCCAGCGACACTGTATGCCTCTGATGAATGATGGACTTGCTGCGTCAATTGGGCAACATGTGACTGCAAAAAGCACAAATGCAGGCATCTTGTGATTCGCTGCATGAAAGGTGGGAATGGTACGCCAGGGGGTTGAAGCGCACTTGGAACAGCTCTCGGACCATTCTGGCGCCCTCTCCCACATACTTTTGTACCAGTTCAGAGCCAATGACACGAATGAAGCATGCATCCGTACGATTGGCGACTGCACGTGCTAGCAGCGTCTTGCCTGTGCCTGGTGGGCCGTAACAGAGTACACCTTTGGGTGGGTCGATGCCAAGATTAGTGAACTTTTCAGGTGACAACAGAGGGGTCTCCACAACCTCTCGCAGCTTGTCGATCATGTCCTTGCTGCCACCGACATCATCATACGTAACGTCTGGCTTCTCTTCTACGGTCATCATTGTGACCGAAGGATCTATCTTTGGTGGAAGTGGGACCTGAAATGCAACTGTATGCTAATGATTTTATCGATTTACCTGTGGACTGCTATGAGTGAAATAAGCACTATGCAGAGTTTAGGGCGCATGATGAGAGAGTTTGGTAGCGAGTTTGCTTAAGGATCTGACATGATGAATGTTGCCTGACGGCCTCAAACTGAACACGGACCGAGGAGAGCACATGAACGAAAGATACAAGAAGACGATGGTCCCAAAACAATGGATAACTGTGTACATACAGAGGCTTGGGTTCGCTGAACCCCGCTTACTGCACAACATTTGCATGCCTATGGCCAGCGGGCACTGAGGTGTCCTCAGGTCCTGATACAGCAAACATAACGAAACGCCTGATAATTTGATCTATTGCACTGTGATGATGGTTTCAGAGCATTGGAGTACACGAGCAGCTCCGGGGACCAGGAGCAAGGCCACAATATGGCAGCACGTGCATCACATTGTCTGGAAAGCCAGTGAATTGATGCAGCATGAATGCTGCGGACAACAAACTTATAACATACGCAAGGGTTTTATTGCAAGCCGCATCTGCACGGGTTGCTTCATGACCGCCATGAAGTGTAATGAGCAGGCAGATCACGTATGGCATGAGCAAGGTCGTTGGCGGCAGTCACAACCACACCCATCTCAAAGCAGCGTAATTAATTCCAGGCTGTTTTGTACTTGAGCAGGACTGTTTATGACATATGTCAACGTCATACCTGTATCTGATACTTGGTCCGATCTACACCGACACGCATTCCCTCCTCAATGTCTGTAGGAGCGACTTTGTCGCCAAGGCTGACAACAAATTTCGCAATTTGCTTGACATTGATCATGTATTTGGCGTCTTCTGTGTTTGGATTGATGATCTTCGTACACCTGGCAACCTGCAATGCATTTTGCTCTTGTCAGAATTACATGAGCGTGCAAGACACGCCTTGCCAACAAATTCCATATTCTCGGCACCTTTCTACAGTTCTGTACATGCAGAGCCTGTGAAGTTGGGACGCAGCGGGAGACATTCCGAACACAGGCGACGTGCATATGCTGAGCAACTCAGACATGCTGGCTGAAACATGGCACAGCAACAAGAAACATGCAGCAGCTTTCAATGATAGTCTAGCTGCAAGGAAGCTGTTTGAACTGCCTTGCGATGCCCGGTGTGATTGTCTTACGTGTTCGGTCAGCGGGCTCAATCTGAGTAAAACAAGAAATGACTTCACCTGTAACGGTTGCTCTTCGTATAACATTTGCTTGTCTGCGACGATATCCCAGCGACTCGGAGGCGCTAGACCTGTGTCTGACTCCTTGATACCAATCGTTTCCACCACTCTCTTCTGCACATCCTTAATATCGCTCTCGGTACTGTTGATCGCCGCCGCATATGGGCCCAGGCCGTATGTCTTCAAAAATCGGATATCCTCTGCATCTAGCACTTTTGCGGGCTTATCCTCCGCGGGCTCATCAGCTGGTGCACCCATAACGTCAGATACAGCGAATTAACAGCAATTAAACTTCAAAACATGGGCTTGACCGCGAAGGTTATGCTGGCTGTGTTTTGCTTATCCAACCGCATTGTCGAGAAATGTCACCGCCTCAGACCGGTCTCACTCGCATGCGCGCGTGGCCTGCTTTTCAGGCATCCGCACCCAAGCCACGGTTGGCCTGCTGGGCCACTGCACCGAACGACTCCACATCGCGACAGCACAATTTCTGGCAGCACTGAGAGAAGTGAGAGTAACCTGATTGCCCACACAGCAGACATACGCTGATGCAGTTGACGGTGCTGCGGAAGAAATTAGATCCTTTGTTCCGGAATCGTTTTCGACGTGCACGTACCCGTATGTGTATGTAAGTAGTAAAATAACGTCAAATTCTGCTGAAATTCTCAAATTTTGGCTTTCCTTCCACCTAGCTTCAGTTGACACGCCTACCGCAGGTGTCGATGGTCGTGCACAGTGGTTCAGCGGCACCGCCTACAGCCCGGAGTGGTCCTTTCAGATGCGTGGTTACGGCAAGGGCTTTACCACGACATTACATTCACGGTATGTGTCAATGTATAGCTGGGGATGTACCTTCGCCACACCTGTGTGTGTGCCATGTCTGCTATGGTCGTTCCACCTGTGCTGGTGTGCCGTCGCTGATCGCACCGGAGCTCGTCCAAGTCCAACTATCATCACATGCCACAGACGATGACACATGAATATGTTGATGCGTGTAGCAGTTAAAGATGCGCCCGCAGGAGGGAACAGGCGCGCGTGTGTGTCGCAAGCAGCCAGCGCGGCACAGAGCGCGGAAGGAGTACCGGAAAGGGTCGACGGCAGTGCAGTCTACGCGTACGCTTTTGCACGATCAAACGTCATCACGTCAATGCTCTGTGTATGCGCTGAAGGCGTAGCTTCATACGCTGTACTGACGTCGACTCCACACTTGGATTCTGTTGTGCAGGACAGCTGATTCGCTTCTGAAGGAGCGCTTCGGACGGCGCAAGCATGAAGCTGACCCGGAAGCCATTGGAAAATGCATGAACGAGTATGAGTCCACTTGCTTCGCGTTTCTGGCACAGCAAGCCAGCCAACCAGCGGTGAGCTTCTGCGGACTGGGTGCCACCATGTCAGTACCGTTGCCAGTCACCATCCGCCACCTCGACAAAATTTGACTCCATGCAACCAACCTGCAGTCATTGACATTCATAATGCTTTCCGTGTGAAGGTTAATTCCGCATTTTTGCGCTCGAAAACCACGTGTGCTGCAGTCCCTGGCTCTGCTGGCTGCGTCCTTGAAGCGTGTGCCAGTAGATGACATGCCTCGCTTGGGGAAGCAGCTGGAGGATGCCTGCATTGCACAGAGCCATAGGTTCTCTCTCCAGGAAGGATATGAAGTCGTGAACAACCTACAAAGGTACGTTTTGTCACTTCGAGCGGATGCCTCGACTCATGCATTCACCACACAGGCGTAAGCGGGCGAGCCCTGGATCCTTAGATTTCCATACAGCTGTCAGAAGGTTGGTACTCGGCCCAAATTTTCAGCCTAGTCTGGTCTTCGCAGGAAGATGTGGTCCAAACAGTCCTCACGAGTGCAAGCTAGCCATTTTGACATACTCTAGGGGTGCAGGCAGAGGGCACCGTAGCTTTAGTGGCACTTGCATTGTTGCAGCCACGTCTGCTGAGGCTGCGCCGGGTGCAACCGCGTGTCTGCAGAAGCCCAGTCAGCGGCCTACCGCCTGCTCTGCACGCTCCGAGTGCCACTAGCGTCGAGCACAGACTCTGCCTGCTGATCAGTGTCGGCCCGAGCGCATAGAACAATTCAGATAACTCAGGTCCAATCTCGGGATGGGAGCCCCAACAACGCCGCATCGCGACCCAACACTGCTGCTGACCTGCCGTGCCATGCAGTTTCAGCAGCCCAAGGCGTGGCACCCACGGCGCCACCCTGGCGGCGCGGCTCTGCTCCCGCTGGACCACAACCCGCGGCCTGCGGGAGCTTTCCGATGCACAGAGCCTCAAGCGTGTGCTGGAGCTGTGCATTGTGGCGGCCCGTAATGAGCAGGCGACCCCAGAGCAGGCAGCGGCCCTGCTCGGCCACATGCAGAAACACCCGGTGCGCCCCGCTCACCCGCTCCCCTACCTCCTTGCGCATCCATCAGCTCCATCCATCAGCTCCAAAGTACCCTCGTGGAACGCCGCCGACCAAGTCCAATGACATCCGATTCTTCAGATTCTGATCTCGATGGTCTGGATTGCAGTGTTCTGACATGCAATAGTTCCTGCCCGTGTGATGTGTGGTCATCACGCATGTGCGCCGCGAGCCTGTGTCACCCTCACCTGCATCTGCACCCGCGTGCATGATCGCGAGGCCACGGTGCAGGACATCGCGCACATGGAGCTTGTGGCCATCATGCTCGACATCACCGCCCGCCTCCGCCCCACCGACGGCCGCGCAGCTGTGCGTGCGCTGTTGTCCGCGGTGCAGCAGCACCACCGCGGCAGCGGCTCAGAGGCGCCGCCGTGCAGCGGCACCGACGCCGCGCTCGTGCTGCACCGCATGCTGCGCCTCGGTGTCCATGAGGGCGCGCCGGCGGCGGCCGCGGGGGCCGACGGCGCCGCCGCCGGAGCGGCGGAGCCCGCGCTTGCGCGGCAGCTGACATGGCGAGTGGCCGCGGAGCCGGGGGAGGTCCACCCGGCGCTGCTCGTCCGCGCCATGCATGCATCTTCGCAGCTGCTCGGCTTCGTGTTTGTGCCGTTGATGAAGGTGCGGATCAGGCCTCCTCTATGCAGGCATGCCTGTGCGGACATGCTGGCAATGCAAGAGACCCGATGTGCGCATGAATGCGACTGAGTGGCCGCTTTCCGAGCGTGTAAAGCGTCGTGCATGGCAACGGAGGCCATTTATCCTCACTTCTTCCGCTGTGCTGATTTGGGCGTGCGCGAGGGAATGGGGGTGCATGTGCCAACGTGAGTATGCTTGATCACGTAGGTGTGTCCAGAGGGGCGCCGACAGCCCCGGCATGCATGCAGGTGGTCGTCGGGCGGCTGTCGCATCCGACGGGAGCGCGAGTCCTCAGCATGGACGCCGTGTGCACCGCGCTGCAGGTGCTGCGCAGCGCGAAGCAGCTCGCATCGTACAACAAGGCCTCAGGCACCATCCTCAAGTCCATCTTGCAGGGCGACAGCGAGGGGGGCACGGCGGCCTCCGAGGAGGACCAGCGTGCTGGTGCGCCTCTAGCCACCTCTGGGCCTGCCATCCGTGCACTCAGTACACTGCAGATCTGAGAGCTCGGCGTCTGCGGGTAGTACCTTCTGGCCGTTGGGAGTCTTGTGTGCTGTGCCGTGCTGTGGTATATCCCGGCCACTGCTGCGCCGACATAGACTGCAGGCGAAGCATGCAGTCATGCCAAACACGGGCTTGCCTGCTCCTGTGAGCAACCCGGCAGCGTTGCATGCGGCTGTTTGTCCGTGCACATCTCCCAACGCAGGAAGTGCGCACCGTGAACGTCGTGATGCATGCAGCACGTAAGGCCGCCGACTCGTCGGCCCTCGCCATCCCGCGGGAGCGCCTGTGCGACGCCATCTGCAACGTCCTCGCCGTGCTGGCCCTGCACCTGCAGCGGGTGCTGCCGGAGGAGCACCTGTCGGCGCTGCCGCCGCCGCCGCGCTCGCTGCAGCAGCGCGTGCGCTACCTGCCCCCCCACATGCAGGCCTCCGCGTCCGCCGTCAGCACGCATGAGTGGATCGAGACGCTGTTTGAGACTGTGGTGCTGGACAACTGGTGCGCCCCTGTGGCGCATGCCACCACTTCAGCCGAGTTGCGCCTGGCGATGTATGCCGGGAGCCGTGCTGGTGGAGTGTTGCTGGCAGGTCGGCGGCTGTGGTCGCGCGCAGCCTCCGTCCTTCACGCAAATCGCATGTGAATAAACGTGTAATTCTCCTAGCCAGTGCCCATGCGTATGTGGCGGTGCATCATTAGCGGCGGTTGCGTCTGAGGCTCTGAGCACAGGGCACACGTCACACGTGCCGATGCAGAACATGCACCGAGTCCATGCAAGTACTCCGCAAACACATGCATTCAACACCATCAAGAGTGCAGAGGGCACTTCATGCCAGCATCCCACAGCAATCTAAACAACCCAGGCTCCAACAGCAGCCCGTGCCTACCAAGATTGATACACGGTGCAGGGTGGTGGGGCATGTGGCCGTCGGCGAGGAGCTGGTGTGGTCACAGGCGGCGACGCTGCGTGTGGTGTGGCGCGCGCTGGTGGACGAGGCGCGCACGCCGCCGTCGCCCGCTGCGCCCCGCACCTCCGGCGTCATGCTGCAGCGCCTGCTGTACAGCCACGCCCAGCACCAGCAGGCCATCCCGGAGGCCGCATCCAACATGGTCGCCTCGCTGCTTGTGGCGCAGGTGCACTCGCTCACCGCCGAGCAGGTGCGATCACCACACCCGGCACTCAATGCCCCTTGTGGCGGCTCCTACCAGAATTCTGCTGCAGTAATGTGTAAGCACCGTTGCGGTCCTGGTACCACCGCAGGGTATGTGGCATGCTGGTGTGCCCAGCATGAGCATATCGCAGTCAATTCTGTGTGACAACGTACATAACAACGCGCATGCGGAAATCCTCAGGCCTGCCTGCTCCCCACCAGTGTTGGGTCGCTTTACAGCATTTTCAGGGCTGCCACCCAAAAAATAGACCTGGATGTTGGGAATTGTTCTATGTGATCGGGCCCGATGACCCAACACTGCTCCCCATGCCGTGCATTGAGGCATGCAAGCTCGGTGCACGTATCAGCGCGGTGGTCTGCGCGGGTGGATCGCCGAACTACAGCGGTGACGCGCTGCGTCGCTGTGCAGCTGTCGCACACGATCTGGGCGCTCGGGCGGCTGCGGCTGCGGCACGCGGGCCTCGTCGCCGCGCTGATGCAGGCGACCCGGCGGCACCTTGGCTCGCTGCAAGCGGAGCAGCTCGCGCACATCCTCTCTAGCCTCGCGATTCTTGCCGTGAACGACTCATGGCTTGTGCGCGCGCTCGGCACGGCGATGCTGAACCGGCTGCACCAGGGTGCGGGGCTGCGCGTCGCGCTCGCGGTGCAGGCGCTGAAGGCTCTCGCTGAGGTGCGCTGCTCCTCACACTGGCCTCGTCTGCGGCATCATGATCCGGGGTGTCTGAGAATCCGTTTCTGCGTGATCCGTGCCGACCGTGCTCTGCATGCCAAAGGAGTCTAGCAGATTTCTTCCTTTGCTGGCACATTCGAAGATCTTACACATTCCCGCAAATCAGAGAATCCGTACAGACATGACCCATTGGGATATCGTGTGTGATAACTACTCCACCTATCAAATGCACTTGCCTCGACCATAGTGCAGCGGCTATGTAATCATGCATGCGTAGGGCAGCGCTGCGCTGGCATCACTCCCTTCCCAGGCTTAGACACGCTCAGGCACCGGCCCGGCGCGCTTGTGTTCTTCCATGCATGACAAGGGCAAAGGTTGGAGCGAGCAAGGTGCTGCATGTGCCACTGTCACAGTGTGACGCCCCCACCTGCTGCAGTACCGCGAGGGCCACCCGCAGCTGGTGGCGGCTTTACACCACCGCGTCACGCACGCCACGGGCGGCGGCGTGCCGAGGCCGCGGCGGCTTGCGCCACACCTCCTCGCCGACCTCGCGGCCGCCGTTGGCGACCTGCACACGTACTGCGGCGCGGCGCTCGCGCCCGTGCCGCACGTCCTTGCCCTGACCACCCAGGCCGTCACCGAGGCAGTCTGTGCGCTCTCCCCCCTCTGACCTACAGATACTCTCTGAGTCAAAGGCAGCACACCAACATCTGACAGATGACGTTGGATTGACTGACTGACTGAAATTGACTTGTTTCATGTCACGAATCATCGGCGACTGACATTTTATACACTTTGGTCGGTGGCTTGCAGCGGGCGGGCGCACGGAGTTTGTGGCGGAGGATCTCGACAAGATTCGCCACTTCTGCGTAGCCACCGGCGCCCGCGAGCTCCTCCCAGACGTCATGCTGCTCCTCAAAAACGTGGCTTCCGCTCCCCCTTCCGCCCCCACCGACGCCGTGCGCCCGCGGCAGCACCGCAGCGTGGAGGATTACCTCAGCAGCTCCCGTGGCCAGCAGGTCCGCCGTGAGCACGAGACGATGCCGATGCATAGTCGCCCGCTCGGGTTCCAGGACGATGCGTCGTTTGTGGTGGCCCCCCGGCCGGGCGGTGACCCCCGCCGGGTGGACGCCACGGTGTTGCCAGACAAGCCGGCTGTGAAACCGGTGGTTGTATCAGTCGGTCGCGTGCCGACACCGGCGCCGCCGCGGGTGCAGGCGCCGGGGCGTCCGAAGGGTGCCCGTGCGGCGGGCCCGCAGGTGCCGCCGACGGGCACGGTCGACACGCGCCCCAAGCGCGCACAGGGTGCGGACAGCACGCAGGCAGCCGTGCCGGAGATCCGGGGTGCGCCGGCCCGGCCAGCGCAGGCGGCGCCTGTGTTGGCGCAGGTGCCGAGAGCAGCGGTGGCGGCGCAGCGCGCGGGCGATATGCATGAGACACATGCACCTGCGGCCAGCCGCGAAGCTGGGAGCGGAAAGAAGCTCAACACTCGGGACCTGAAGCCACGGAAGATCTTAGACCCTGACGCAATTCACATAGTCGAGGAGTTCCACAAACTCATGCATAGCCACACGCATGGGGGGAAGTACGCAGAGGCAGAATCTGGCGCTGCTGCGGCTGAAGAGACCGTCGCAGCTGACCCCAGCGTGCATGTACAGCATGCACAGCAGTCAGCAGCGGCACCGGACACAAGTGTTCTGGACTTTGATGAGGCGCAGGTGGCTGAGGAGGCGCTACAGGCGCTGCACCACCCGGCAGCGCAGCATGCGCACCATGATTCACCCGCCGGCGCATCGGGCCCTGTGAAGGTGCATCCTATAAAGCGTGCCGCGCCGCTTAAATCCCGCCCAGAGCACCGCGGCACTCCAGAGGCGGAGGCGATTTCACAGGCCGACATTGACGCAGCGGCCGCAGAGTTTGCGTTTGCGGGCGTGGGTGCGGAGAAGGCGCAGACTGCTGCGATTCCGGGGCAACAGCAGCAGCCTGGTGCGGTGGAGGAGGCGCTAGAGGCTGCTCTGCTCGCGCCAGTGGCGGGCGGCTCATCGTGGCTTGACGAAATCAAGAGGCAGACCCGGGCCGACAAGCCCAAGGGGAAGAAGAAGGGTAAGAAGGCACAGGGTGGCACGGAGCCCGCGGCGGAGGCCCCAGCGCAGAGCGCAGCCGCGGAGCATGTGGCCGCCGGGGTGACGGCGGCAGCCGTGGAAGCTGCGGAGAAGGCGGAGCGGCAGGCGGCGAAGGCGGCGAAGGCGCGCCGGCGGCAGGCAGCGCGGCCCGGTGACCGGGCGTCTGCGGTGGCTGCAGTGATGAAGGCCGTCGATGCCGCGACGCCGGGAGATGCCGCCGGCGCTGCGGTGGGGACCACAGAGCCTGCTGAAGGTGGGGCAGCTGAGAAGGCGGAGGCTTCACGGGTGGAGGCTGGCACGGCGGCAGGTGCTAAGAGACGTGGCGGGGCCGTGGCTGCGGCGGAGGGGCTTCGGTCGCATCCCATCGATGCCATCAGGAGTGTCGGCAGCGGCGCTCGTGGCCCGGCGGAGACTCCCGAAGCGGCAGCTACAACAAAGGCGGCTGCTGAAGCCATGGCATCTGGACGGGTGGCGGGAGAAGCTGCTGCAGCTGAGGAGGCTGATGCAAAAGCAGCGGCTGACGCGACTGCGGCAGCAGAAGCAGCTGCAGCAGAGAAGGCTGCTAGAGAGGAGGAGGTGGCTGCAGCTGCGAAGCAGGCTGCTGTGGATGCTAAGGCGGCAGCGGTGGATAAACTGCAAGTCGCGATGAATCAGCAGGCTGGCAGGCTAGACGTGTTCGCTGAGAAGGGTGCCATCAATGCAGCGGCGATTGAGCAGGCTGCTCTGCAAGCAGCGGCCGCAAAGAGGACGGCCGGGCGAGCGGCGGCCGCAGAACAGGCCGTCATGCAAGCTGCAGCCGTGCAGAGGATGGCTGTAGCGGCAGCAGCAGCAAACAGGGCCGCTGTGAAAGCCGCAGCGGCAGAACGGGCAGGTGCGGCTGCGGCCGCTGATCAGCAGGCAGCAGCAAAGGCAGACGCCGATCAGAAAGCCGCTGAAGAGGCAGCAGCCGCAAAGAGAGCAGAAGTGAAAGCGGCTGAGGCCCAGCGTGCTGCGGCAGAGGCCGCCGCCGCGGACGGGGCCAAGGCCGCTGAGGAGGCAGCGGCAGAAGAGAGGGCACGCGAGAAAGCGGCTGCGGCGCAGCGATTTGCTGCAGAGGCCGCCGCCGCGGACGGGGCCAAGGCCGCTGAGGAGGCAGCGGCAGAAGAGAGGGCACGCGAGAAAGCGGCTGCGGCGCAGCGATTTGCTGCAGAGGCCGCCGCCGCAGACAAGGCCAAGGCCGCTGAGGAGGCAGCGGCAGAAGAGAGGGCACGCGAGAAAGCGGCCGCGGCTCAGCGATTTGCTGCAAAGGCCGCTGCCGCAGACAAGGCCAAGGCTGCGGAGGAGGCAACGCAGCGGGAAGCAGCGCGCCGCCAGCTGGAGGACCAGCCGCAGGCAGTCGAGTGCGAGGTCATCACCGATGAGCAGTTCTCGCAGGCCCAGCGGCGTTGGGACGACGCCGAAACGCCGGCCATGGAGCAGCACGCCCAGCATGCTCAGCACGGGGAAGTCGGCGATGGTGACCAGGGAGTGTGGGTTGATGTCGCGCAGATGATGTGGGACCTCGCAGAGGAGGACCCGGAAGTTCACGCTGTGCTACAGGAGATGGCAGGGGAGGACGGTGAGATCCCCCCTGAGGCGCTGGAGTTCATCGCGCAGGGTTTGATGGCGGAGGACGAAGTGCCTGCTTTCGGCGGGGCGCAGGGGCGGCCACGCTCCCATGGGAGCGGGAGCGGCGGAAAGCCGGGGAGGGGGCCTGGACGGGGGTTCGGAGGGGGGGCGCAGAAGCGTGGTGGGTCGCGGAAGCGCGCGCGGCAGGCCGCGCAGCGCATGGCAGAGGGGGTTGTTGAGGTTGAGAGCGTGGTAGAGGAGCGTAATGGGGGCCATGGGGGCGGCTGGGAGCATCCGCTACCCCCTGGCCTGAAGTTGTGAGCCGTTCTCTCGGTGTCGGGGCGACTGCGCTATATGAAGCCGAGGTAGCGACGCGGCGCGTGTAGAGATTTCGTCTGTTTGGAGCAGCACGCCCGTGCGCTGCGCATTCCATGTACCCAGTTTCAGGTGCAGAGCTCAACAGCGTGAGCCTGGTGTGTAGGGCCTCAGCCTGTGCAAGCAGAGCGTGCTGGCTGTATTCAGAGATGTTCAGTGAGGTGGGGCGATGAATGGATGAACAAATTTGCTCAGGGCAAGATGAATGGGTGGGGATCGTCAGCGTTGTGGCATGCATTGCAAGCAATGCATTGGCGAGCCTGTCGGGGTTGGGGCAGTGTGGTCACTGTGGCAGTGTGCTGCTGACAGGTCAAAACGCTGACGCTGGGGGTTTGGAGGGGTCTCAAGTAAATTGCGTGCCAGCAGCAGATCGTGTATGTGTGTGGTCTGGGTCCAAGATATGCAGGAAGTTTAACAAGTGCATGACCAGCTCTGTGGCACATTCTCACATTCGTGGCATCGCGCTGTGCGTCGGTACACGGCCGCATGACATAGCTTCACAGTCAGACTGCTTGATGCAACCGGGATCTAACAGTCAAACTACTCGGGATAAAGAGTCGAGAATCTGAGTCAGAATACCTGGCTGACGTGTGGTGGCAGCCCTATATACCTTTGATGCTCCGAGGCAAAGCAATCTGTGAGTGCCTGGAACACAACGGCACAGCGCTGCAACTCTCGAGATAACGAAATATGCTTACAGCTGCAGCGAATTGCATCACTGCTGTGCTGATGTTGATCAGCCGGCTTGGTGCTATCGTGTGCACCTGCTCATTGCACCACACAGATCATCTGTGTGCGGCTTGGTTTTGGCCTGGACTCGATCTAGATCAGATTGTGCCCCAATAGGTGGCTCTCTCTGTAAACAGCAGACCTGTCCCTTGTTTTATATTGCATACCCATCAGTGGTGTGGTGTGATCTCTGGCCACTGTCCTACCATGTAGCACTCCACCAAAAGACTTGCCATTGCATTTGTTGTGCACACATTTGCGAGACACACCCACCCGCCCTGACGGAAGTACGTTATGGATGTACATGCTCTGCATGTCTTGGCTGATCTTCCCTTCCACTTGAATCAGATGCTGCGGTCAAGTGGAAGATTGTGAGGCTGGAGACACAAGCCCAAAAAGACTAGCAGGCTTGTCTCGAACCATTGCCGACTCAAGGATGCGTGCAGTGGGTCGTGCCATGGCCACACCTTTGACGATTACATGTCGGCAGCAGCGGTCGTAGTGCACCATGTGTACACCATATTTGCACCTTTGACAAATGCATGCCTGCATCGGTGGTTGTGGCGACATGAAACAGTGCCTGAGGATCAGGCCACAGCTCCATCATTTACACTGTCCAGTCATGTCGCATTGATCTCCAATACAACAAGGCTCATCACGATATGTACACTAGATTGGGTACTCCATCGCGCATATCAACAGCACCCCCGGCCAGATGGCTGGGCTGCGCACACTCAGAGAGGTTACATCAAGCAGGCAGGTGTCATGATGATGTGTCCGTGTAACGCATGAAAAACAGTGGGCAGTGTGACAATGAGTTCCAGCAACTCAGCTGTAGTGTTTGAACCCTTTGATCAGGTTCGAGGCGTTTGATGCCTCGACATCCTGTGACCGCAACATCGTGTGGTCTGCGAGACACCACACAGGCGCAGCCTGCATCGTGCAAGACTTATGACATGACATGATTGATTCAGCGACACAGATTTACAAATACGCAGATAGCTGTCACATGATTGCTTCTGGTTTGTGCCATCTCAGCAGCTGCAGCATTTTTGGCTCACGGCCATGGCAGTGCTCACCCCACACACCCAAAATTGGCCAACCATCGCCTTCCCAATCAATAGCTCAATGCGGCTTGAATCATCATCGCGCACACGCTGAACTCATTATCAAAATCACTTCATCACCATATACAAGCCGATACCAGCGGCAGCAGCCCGCGTTGCCTACACACCCCTCCTGTCCCACGAATTGCAAGCATTTCAACTGCATGTTCACCAAAAAAGATGCGGTGGCTTCGCACCCTCAGCACTTGCTGCTCGAACCTGCCAGAGCGCAAGCGCCGAGCATGCAGACAGGGTGCACACGAAGATTGTGTCTGTACCGTGCCCGCCGTGGTCACCCGAAAGCAGCCACGCAGGAGGTAGCACACCATGAATGTTGCAGACCGAAAAAAAAGGCCGTACAGTACAAGAAACACCTCCGATGCTGTTGCCAACGCCCAGCCTCAAAGTCTCCACCAGCCCACGAAAACCACATCTCTCCTGTCAGGACGATCGTCATCGAGAGGCAAGAATGTGGCCCTCGGCAGGTCCCTTGCACGACAGCGGTGGGCTGGGTTGAGAGCTCGAGCCCAGCCGGACGGCGAGCCTCCACCACACACATTCAGCAGCTTGCCATGACCATAACAATCATGGTTTTGTTTTTGTTCTTGTGCGTCGGCAGGAGCACGTCCACGTCTGGCCGCCTCTGGACTCCAGACGTGTGTTGTGTGGAGAAGCATGCACAGAGGCAGGCATGCACAGAGGCATGCATGCATCACATGCATGCATGTGGGCGCCTAGCTGCCCCAGCCATCGTCCTCCGGCAACTCGAACACTGCCCGCTTTGGCCCGGCCTCCACATCCTTTTCTTTCTGCACACCGACACGTCTCCAGTCGTTGCCATCGGAAGCAGGAATACCCGATTCCAGATGTTGCGTGGCAGGCAGTACGTGGGGCACGATAGATCGACTTCTGATACCGCGACCGCGCAGTGCTTCTCGGTGCAACATTGATCCAGAGGACAATTGACAACAGGCAGCTACAGACGTTGCCGTGCAGGCGCATGGCCACGTGTAAAGAGCTTGCAACCACACACTCTAATCGCGCCAAAAACTGTCATTTTCTACATGATGGTGTACTCCTCTGCATGACCGATTCGTGAAACTCGGGAGATATTCCAATACATCAGAATGCCAGAGCTGCGCTGCACAGACAGAGACATCAAAGTCAAGTCACAAATGCAAGGCCCCGGAAGCGCACCGCAGGCTCCCACATCGCGATCTGCTTGCCCGCATCCGCATCGACGCCCATGACGTCCCAGAAGTCAGGGTAAACGGCAAAGAGGATGAGGCTGCCAAACATGAGGCCGAGCACGAGGGTCCCGGCGAGGGCCTGCAGCCAGTTGGGGTAATTCCCGTAGCCATTGTCGTATGCCGTGGCGTCGAAGATCGCCTGGTTCACAAACAGCCCGAGCAGCGCCGGCGGGCAGATGTACTTGATCGGGACGTCAAAGGTGATGATGTGGATCATGCGGTCAGTATTCGTTGGGTTGACCTGCAGGCAAACGCACGGCGCTGAGAGTGAATGAGAGTCAGCTTCTAGGGTAGCACCTGACATCCGTTCCGGCAGTCGATTCTCAGGCGCAGATGCAGATGGGTCCGTCGGAACTGCTGTCAGCGAAAGTGCATGCCGGCGATGCTGATTTGGCCCCCCTTTGCAGCACCTGGCTGACCGCTCGACCACACAGAAACCACCTCTGATCCCTGTTTCTGCCCCGGCACAGCCGGGACAGTGGCAACGCAAATCGAGTGCGACGCAAACATAACATGTAACATGGGTCCAATGGGTTGAGGACGGATTAAAAGCTACCCCCTCCGTTTCAGGAGGTCGTGGGTTCGATTATGCGTGCGCTTTGGGGAATCGAAACGGCCGTACGTGACCACCTCGCTTAGCACAGGAGGAGGCCCTGTGAGTTGCGTACGGTCGTCTGAGGGGGGTTTCCAGGTGGTTTACCCCTTCGGCATATGTGGACCCGTTAACTCGGAGTTGTCAATGTCCAATAGAATACGGCTCAGTAAATTCGGATTTACTTTACTTTACATGTCAACAGAGACACAGAGATCTCTATTGCGCGTTGTCATTCGGGGCAGCAAGTGCACGCAGTCGTGGGGTGCGGGTGGGAATGATCGGAATCTCATCTGATTCTGCATGGCACAGCACACAGCACAGCGCGCAGCATGGCGCACCTGGAAGGTGTTGCGGAGGTTGCGGGTGCCCGCGAAGCCCCAGACGTCGAGCCAGCCCTTGAAGCCCATCTCCTTGTCCGACCGGGTGACAAACGCGGCGCCCGCGCAGCAGCAGAAGACGAAGACCCCGATGGCCACGCCGATGCCGACGTTGACGCCGGTGTCGACCTCGTAGTGCAGGCCCCCCGCGACGCAAACACCGAGGGCACACGCCGCGAGGAAGCCGTACGTTAGCAGCGCCGCACTCCTGCATGCATTTGGTTCAATCAGTGCAGCAGGGAAACACAATGTCCTCTTCGGGATACGGCTCAGTCAATTCAGATGTACTCGACTCTACTTCACAATGATCAGACAATGAGAATCTGCTTCAGCGAGCCCTGTCAAGCGTAGTCCACGTTGCTGCGAGTAGGGATTCGTGTTATTACTCCGGCTCTGCAGTTCGCCGCCGCCGTCCCAAATGCGGTGGTGCCAGAGCTGAACAGCGGAGGCCGTCCTATGCATGCATGCATGTCTACAAAAAGGGGCACCGCAGTGGCTCAGCAGCCAGGCTTGGCCACACGCAAGACGATACGCAGTCCTTTTGTTTGTCTGCCTACGCGCTTGAGGGTGGGTGGGGAGGAGCACACATGAAGCCGAGCTTCTGCTTGGTCTCCTTCCAGCCCCAGATCCAGCTCACGGTGACGGCCTCAAGGGCGCCAGTGATGAAGAGGCCATAGTTGATGATGTAGTGGTCAAACACGTCCAGCAGAGGCAGGCCGATGTCGGTGGCAAAGGCGATTGAGCAGACGAAGCCGATGACGCACGCGACCGCGGCGACAAACTCCTTGCGCAGGTGGCGGAAGCGGGGGGTGTCCGTGATCACGGTCGAGACGCCCTCGACCATCGCAAACATGGAGTCGATGCCGAGGAGCCAGAGCATGCCGAACCAGAGGATGGAGAGGATGTTGGCACCGCCCTTGCCGAGGTACTGCAGGCTCGCTGGGTACACCTGCGACACGGGACAACCTGGTTGGTGTAGTGAATAAACCAGGGCTCCAAGGGACAACCTGGGCTCCACAACAGCTCAGGGACTATCTGCTTGGCAAAGCGGCCACCTGGACTACAGTGCAGGGCGACTGCACTGGTTTTCAGGCCACCCTGGCTGCGCACAGCACACAGCACACGCAGATTCATGTGCTTGACAAATTAGCGGTGAGAGACGACCACGATGTATTCAACAGGGTAGACATGCATTGAGGCGAAGTGGCACCAGCCACAGTGTCAGGTTGCGTGGGAGTCCGGAGGAGCTGCCATCACGTCCCGCACGGGTGTGGACAAAGGCGAGAGGATGAAGTGCCGGTGGCCACATGTGGCCGGGGAGCGCTACGGCCTCACAGTACACGGACCCCTTGCAGGCCTACACTACATGTCATGGAAATCTCACATTTTACAGTTCATTTAGAGTGCGGAGCAGGGGGGGCGCGTACCGAGAACGCAAGCATGACTCCTTGTCTCGCCACGCTGTCAGTCATGACATTTCCGCAGCAGATCGAGTTCTCAATCGCCATCCAGTTGGCCCCTGTGCACATCGTGCAGTCAAAGACGTCCGGCGCACACACGGCCAGGCCGTCGCTGTTCTCTGGGTCCTGGTGGTCCAGGCAGATGTTCTCACGGAGGGCCGGGTTGGCCCCCGCGATGCCGCGCTGGCGCCACGCCATGTTGCCGAGGATGGAGAAGACGGCAAAGCCGGCCATGAATGAGGTGAAGCAGTTGATGTAGCAGATGTAGTTGTTATCGGCCCACACGTTGGTCGTGGCTGGTGCGAACGAGCCGTACGCCGACATGATGCCTGCATTGCTTCAGATCAGTGAGCCAAAGAGGGAATCATAGCAGAGGGCAAGGCGACACACGACTACCCCAGTATTGTGGTGCTTGGCAGCATACACACACGCACACGCACACACATGCGCAGGCGGCACACGAGCCAGCAGATCAACCCAGAGACCAGGCAGCGGCAAGCAGCTGGATTACGTACCGAGGGTGGCGCCGAGGGTGAAGAAGATCTGGCCCGCGGCGTCCGACCAGATCGAGCCGACCTGCAGCGCCGACATGTCCCAGTTCCCGATGTACGCCTCCACGCCGTCCAGCGAGCCGTCGAGCGTCGCGTTGTAGATGATGAAGATCGTTAGCAGCAGCCAGGGCGTGAAGACGGTGATCTTGGCCGCGATGCCGACGGACTGGACGCCCTTCCAGATGCAGAAGTAGCAGAACACCCACGTCAGCAGCAGGCCTGCACCGCGCAGCACCCTGTGCATGGACATACCATCGCCGCGCAGCGCCCTGTGTTGAGAGGGGCCAAGGCGAGGAGGCGGGCAGCACCGCACGGCCAGCGCGCAGCATGGCCAGCGCGCTGCCGGTGCGGGCACGGTTGGTCTTAGACAGGAACAGGAACACCAGCACAGGACACGCACAGGAACACCACCCCACATACGCAAGCTACAGCCAGCGTGCTGCGCTGTGACGCGTTGCCCACCCTCAACAGATGTTCGGCGTGGCAGTGTGACGGGCCTGGACGGGTGGGAGAGATCTGCGTGCTGTGCGCAGACTCAAGTTCAAGGTATGCAGGGAGTGAACCAAGGGGAACACCTGGTTTTGTGACACAAGGTCATGTGGCACATGTATGCAGAGCGCAGGGAGTGGCCGCACAAGTGTGAAGCCAAGGGGGGCGCACAGCCGACGAGGGGTCCAGAGAAGATGCGGGCGACGCCGGATGCGAGGGAGTCGGCGCTGTCCTGCAGCACGGTGTCGAGGAAGTAGCTGTCGCTCGAGGGCAGCGGCAGCGCGCGGGTGGGGTCGGCCGCGCACACGTCGGGGTCCGCGGCGACGCTGCAGTCGTCCGCGGCCCACGGGAACGGCGATACAAAGGACGCGCCAAAGTAGTATGCCGCCCACGCGATGATCGCTGAGTAGTATGTCACTGCACGCGCAGCATGCATGAGGCTCATGCGCGATGTGTATGCATGGGACTTCTAGAAGCACAATGACAGCTGCGATAAGCAGGGGGGGGGGCTTTGTATCACAGTGAAGAGGAGTCAGGGTGGAGAACGGGATGCGTTCACAGCTCTCATGGCTGATGCGATGCCCTGAGGCCAGACACCTTTATGAATTGGCCTGCTGAGTGTGATAGCTACAGGTGGTTCATGCACTGGACTCGAGTGCTGCATGGCCGCAGAGCACGACGGGCGGCCGCACCGACGCCAAATCCGCCAACGACGGAGATCGAGCCGACACCGCGGCAGCGCTTGTGGATTGAGCCGAACGACTCGATGTCTCCTTTCTGGAACAACCGGCCTGCATGGACACACACTCTGCGTTGCGCAGAAGCCGGAGCACTGCCGCACGGCATACCCCCCCCCACACGCACGTGCTGGGGCTGCCACATGAATCAACAACAACGTGGCCCATATGCATCACCAAAACACAAGTCCACTGCCTCATGCGGCATAAATTCACGCAAGCGGTCTCCAGACGGCCAGGCGGCAGCGGATGCATTCGTGCCATGCATGCGGGGGCGCACCGAGCGCGAGTTCTGTCTGCAGCAGCGGGAGGCCGGTGCAGACGAGGAAGATGAAGTAGGGGATGAGGAAGGTGCCGCCGCCGTGCTTGTACATGAGGTACGGGAAGCGCCAGACGTTTCCGAGGCCGATGGCGGAGCCGACGGAGGCGATGATGAATGTCCAGCGGGACGACCACCGCTCGCGCTTCGGCCCTTCGTCGCCCTTTGCGGCGCTGCTCACGGCAGCGGGCCCCGCCTTCTCGGGGGCTGCGGGTGCGACCATCTCGCTACCGCTGTGCCACGTCACAGAGCTCTAGGTTGACTCAAACCGTCACCTGCACCGCAGCGTTGGGATGGTCCTTGTGAGCCCAATCACATCGGACTGTTCCATGTGTTCGGGGCGATCACTCGATGGCAGGCGTACAGAGGCTGTAAGACGACCAAACACCGCTGCATAGTTACCGCAGAGTGATTAGGCCGTGACTTGAATGCGATCTGTTCCTGTTGCAGTGGTACGTGCGATTGTTATGGTGGCACCTGACTCTCCGACCCGGTCTTTGTACCACAGCTAGTGGCGCTCATCCTGAGCGGCCATGTAACAATGCCCGGTCGGAACATGCCCTATAAATACCAATGCCCACGAGAAGAACATGTAGGTGGTAGCTGCTGTAAGGAACATTTGGCAGCGGAATGATGTCCAAATTGTGCAGGTGTTTGTGCAGGATAGTGGTGCGATTGCATGGCAGCGCCCAGCGCCTGCTGAGGCGCACGATCTCGACAACCCGCCGCAATTTCGGCCGCAGTACTTACCCATCGGCGATGTTCACAGCATTGGCGACCTGGTACTGGGCACAGATGATTGAGGCACGGACGGCATGGACGGACACTGACCCACTGGTTTTCCAGTTGCACGGGAAGCGACTGCCCCCGAATAGAAAAGCCAGTCTTGGAACAAATGACACAGACCGTCAGTTTGCATCCTTGTTTCACAGCTGCGAGTCGAGAGCCGTCATGTCTCAGCTTGACCGAGCATGCAGTCGCGGCCCAGCAGACAAGGAAAGACGGCACGCTCACCGGTACCCGAAGCAGCAGCCGGTAAGGATCATGACTTGCAGAATCGTGTCCCAGGAGCGGTCAGCAATGCATGTGCGATCACACGCATTCGGAACAGCCGCAGTGCTACTCCGAGTCTCCACCGACACACACCACACATCGCCGCGCATCGTGGTGTCAGACAACATAAACAACGCCAACGTGTACAACTTCAGAATAAGACATTGCATGTGCAGCCCATATTACTTGGGCCTGAGCCCAGACGCTGAGAACTGCGTATGGCTGGCGGTAACATTGTCTGTACAGGTGCCGCTGTTGATTTAACAGCCTGCATCGACAGCCATCGCCCGGGACGAACAAGCAGCCGTGCAGACTTTCAGCGAAATATGAGCTACATAAGCTCTGCAGGAAACCAGCATCTACCACAGCTAAACCCCGCATCGGCATGCCGCGCATGACTGAGCGCATGCTACGTCACAGTCATCGTTTCGTCAGTCGAGGCATAGAACATGAGACATCACTGCCATGGCGTCACAGGGCCACGATATCATCTAGGGGGTAACAATGAGTGTCCGGAGAGTTGATTTTGATGATAGACGGCACGAATTTTGTACATCAAGGAATGCTGCTGCGTCTGTGGAGGAGTGAAACCATGGCGACCCACTGACAATACAACAGAGCTGTTTCGAGACGCTGTCGGGTGCTGCTGTTTTTTGAAGCCGTTGTCACTTCGCAATCACAGCGCAACCGTGCAAACAACGTCGCACCAGTGCCGACCTGAATAGCAGGCCTCAACGGTGCACAACAACTATCCCGCCGCATTCATCAGTCAGGACAGCATGTGAACTGGGGAAAGGGATAATGCTCAGCGTGTCTGGCGATACTGAACCGAAAGTTCAATGCGGCAGCACCGACAACTGTGTGCGTCACGTGCACACAGCCAGACCGATCGTCGTACGGAGCCTGCGACACCTGTACACATCGTCACGGGCAGCCGAAACCCCCAGCTTTCGCTTATGGCTCCCTGCGAGTCACATTGTCTTCCTAGACGTCTGTGCAGTAGCAGCGTTCCGCTGAAGGAGTGGCGTCGTCAGGGCTAGCCCGCCACTCGCTGTGACACGTCACCGTCGACACGTCGCTGCGTGTGCGCGTTGACTGGCATATCATCAGGCCGATCGACGTCAGAGCTTTGTCACGTCGTGGGAGGCGCCGCAGTTCCGGAGCGAAAGAAAAAAGGGCCGACGCAAAATGATCAGCGTATGGACAGATGGCGGGGTCAGGCGCACCTGTGTCGGTAACAGTGGTGGTAGTCTGACGCTGATAAAATATAATGTCGCACCGACACGCGCTGAGAAACCTGTTACGCACGAGGAGCGGCCCGGCTGCAGATCAAACATATGCTGGCGTCAAGCCACGCAGAGAGGCATAAGGGTATGGGCAATCGAGGCGATTTGTGATGGGCCAGGTGATTTGTATGTCTCGCGTAGTGTTTGCGCGTTCGCATTCGGCAGCTTCGGTCGATCTGTTCATGCAGGCGAATCGTTCCGCCATGCATGGCTGCATATGTGGCGTCGCGATGTCTCGGAACACGCCGCGGCTGATTTCCATTCTCTCTGTGGCGTGTCACGTTGCTGAACTATACAGAGAACTTCCAGTGATCTAAACTCGAGATGTAGCAAGCTCACAGCGCTGCATTCTCGTGGTCACGGCACACAGCGTTACGCGCGCGTTCGCATCGTATCTATTCAGATATGGGATCAATCAATTACTAGCGGAGATGTAGACTGGGTGCATCCCTCGAATGCAGGGTTAATACGCCCACGCCGCTCATGTACAGGCGCCTCGCCGCGGTGACTAGAAGGGTCAACTTCAACAGCGCAGCGTGGTTATCGGGGTACGCTCGTCGCGGAGCTGCGCCTCTGTACACATGCGTGTGAGCTGTAACTTGCGACAGACGGTAGAGCGCTCTACGTTTCTGGCTGCTCTCGCCACAACTGTGGGTTGCA
This sequence comes from Ulva prolifera, assembly GCA_023078555.1. Lineage (NCBI taxonomy): Eukaryota > Viridiplantae > Chlorophyta > Ulvophyceae > Ulvales > Ulvaceae > Ulva > Ulva prolifera. The sequence goes on from CM041196.1 coordinate 6,283,958, forward strand.
CGATCTACATAATTCATTAGCTGGGTCTGCCGAAAGGCTCAGTGGTTGGTGGGAGGCAAGTTTGGACAGTTGTCGGCTTTGCTGCAGTGCATGCCGCGCATGCGCGCGCGTGTAGTAGCACATGCCGCGTTCTTTAACGCATGTCGTGCAGCGCATGTTACGCTGACGAGTGGCGTAAGCTGCGTGGACCACGGCGGCCCATATCTCCTATAGAGATACCTGAAGACACAAGTGTTAGATGTCTGCCGAAAACCCAGAGCCCTGCTACGTGGATGACCGCAGAGCTGCCAGACATATGTGATGCGTGAACTCGGCCTCCGCGGGATGGATCAGCGCATAGACACCAGTATGTTGTTGCTCGCAGGTACATGTGAAGACATCACGGATTATGGTAGCTGTCAAGTGATAGTCTGGGTAGACAGTAGCCAGCGCAATGGGTTGATGGCCTGGCGAGGGCTTGCAACTTTGACCGTTGTCACCGTCGTATGCGCTTCTATGCATCGAATAACGCACTCCCGCAGGTGGTTTAGCTTTGCGATCCACAGTCGCTGTGAGGACAGAACTTGGCATATCGGCTGGCCTGGTTGAAAACAGGAAGTGTGTTCAGTGTGCAGGTGCTGTTTCAGGGCCTCAAATGCGAGCAAATGCGACGGGCCGGCGCGTGTGTTACAGGCAGCTCTAAGGCCCGGTGGGCAACAACACCATCGCCAAACAGCCCTTTCCTACATCTTCAATCGATCGTTGTGGCATTGCTGCTGGTATTGTAGCCGTGTTGAGCACCGGATCGGAGGATGTCAATCTTCAGGAACACGATTCCTGGCTTGCTGCGAAGCAGCAGATGCTATGGGAATTGCATCGCCAACATGATATTCCATTTCACTTCTAATTGGTGCATCAAGATCATGGCAGAATACGGTGTCGATATGAGAGCACCAGTGGTGCTGTGATCTGGTGCAATTCCTGTTGTACTGCCTGCCACTCCGACTTTGTTTTCTCAACACAAATGGTGCAGAGGTCAACGCCTCACGTATGGAGCCGATGTCCATCAAGGAGTTGATGTCCATCACGAAAAATGCCGCTAGATCCCCATTTACTTCACCGTACCTCACAGACCACACAGCCCACGGTGGGGCAGCGAACAAGTGTGACGGCTCACAGCATTTCGGATTGTGCTACTTCCTTGGAGCTGGATCAGACTCATATAGAAACGGCGTCGAAAGCGTCACACTCAGTGCCTACAGTGTACATGAGCTGGGCCTGCAACTAGTCAGTGACGTTCAATGAGCAGATCCTCTCAGATGAAGGCAACTTGTTGTGAATATCCAATGCGGATTATTTCAGTTCAATTCCTTCAGAAAACTCAGTTCACAGATTTGGAGACAATCATGTGGTTCAGTGGCGTCTGTGCACGTGGCCCCCCGAACGCTACTCAGGCTCAGTATAAGACTGTGCACTTGCCATCTGACTGGATGACACACATCTATATAATTGAGTTGGACTGACTGACACTGCAACTTCTGAATTCTACAGATCAAATAAAGCCTGTCATTGGTTGAGCCACTGGTCCAGTCGCCAGCAGTCAACTCGCGCAGCGCGGTTCACATGTTACAATCTCATGCGACAGGGACCACTGCTGCGGCAAACACTACTACCCACAAAACACCCACTACTCTCCCCAGGTGTAGCCATCCCACCTGCATTGCTCGCCTCAAGTCGGTCAGGATCGGGAGGCTCACGGTCATACCTCTTGTCCTCACACCTGTGGAGGCAACTTAATTCAACCAGGCGGATGGAGTGGCTGCCTGGCTGTCGCCACTCAAGCCACCAACCCACCCTCCCACATGGTGTTGGCTACTCTGCCTATCTAGGTACACACCTAGCATGGTACACCTATGCACATTACTACCTTGGTCCTATACCTTGTGCAGCATGCATAACAGACAGGCACCTGTCGCCTTTCACAGTACTGATGCAGCTACGTATACCCAATTCCAGCAGACACACTGGCAGCAACCCTTGCCAGCTGGGGCAATGCAGATAGCAGTGCACCTGCAGACTGGCCACACAGTCATAACTACAACATACTGTGCTCCTAGCACTGAACGAGCTTAAGGCCCGGTCATCATCATTGTGTGTGCACATCCATGGCGCCCTGGCCATGCAGGACGAGCACCGGACTAAGCAGGAGGGGAAACGCAGCCATGCATACAGCACAGCACCATGCCCTCCTCCTGGACATCCTGCGTGAAAATCGTGCACAAAGGGTGAAAACCGTTCACGAAGCACGAGCACCAGGGAGCCTTCTGTTGATGGATCCCAAAAACCGCTGGCTGCACACTCATTCCTGCCTACTTGGCACGCGGTGGTATCATAATGATGCTGGCTGGCTGCGCCGTTCCAAAGCAGCGCAACCAGTCCGTGTAAATTGATGTGTACTGATGCACAAAGAGATGTGCGAACAGGGATAGGTCATGTATCCTGGCCGAGCAGAAGCGAATGTAGATTGCAGTATCTGATCAAGCCGGACGCATGCTATCGGTGGCGCCTGCATCCAGAAGCCTGCATCCAGAAGCGCCTAGGCCTGCCATGTGCACGGTGGAATCTACACATAGATCATCTATGGTAGCTGTGCACATTGCCACAACACCGGCGGCATGGGGTATTATGGCAATGGGGTGTTGTATGCCCTTCAGGATCAGTCAGCTCCCCAGCCGTCATCTTCTGGCATCGCAAAGAGCGGAGCGGGCTGTGCCAGGGCCTCTGGGTCCTCGTCAACCGGCCGTTCCCCCTGAAGCCACCACCAGCTTCACTCCTGGCTCAACACTGGTACCATGTGTTACAAGGACAAAGGCAGCAAGGCGGGCAGCAGACTGGTACCATGTGCACACGGTTCAACTCAAGTTGAGCACATGGGGTTCACCTCAAGTTGAGCACATGCGTCTGCAGACACGTTCAGGCACATGCACGTTGGCTTCCTTAGCACATGCAACATTGATTATCTCAGAGATACACAAACCAGCGATCAGAACAGGTACCTTGCTTGACATTCGAGCAAGTGGACTGGTACCGCCTGCCTGTGATACACAGACTGCCACAGCGTGCATCAGATGCATGCTTTCGTTCGTCAGCACCGGTGCTACCTCGGCCATTCGCAATGAGACACGTTTCTCACAGTCCCGCAGCTTGTCGGCACGATCATGCTTCGTCGTAGAATACACAGCTGTGAGCATCCGCCCAGGTCATATGCATACCCATACACACATAGCTACGCACGAGAGCCTCAGACTTCGGATGCAATGGTTAATAGGTCGTTTTGCACTGCATTTGAGAGGCTGCATGATCCTGCAGTCTGACGTCACAGGCGATCGCAGCTGCTGCCAGGGCAGGCGCACCACAGGGGCATAGTTCGCGACTCGCTGGCCCGCGTCCTCGTCAATACCCAGAATCTCCCAGAAGTCAGGGTACACGGCGAAGCCGATGAGCGCGGCGAACATGGCGCCGAGCACGAGGACGCCCGCGACGGAGTGCAGCCAGTCGGGGTAGTCCTCGTAGCCGTTGCTGTACGCCGTCGCGTCCACGATCGCCTGGTTCACAAACAGCCCAAGCAGCGCGGGCGGGCAGATGAACTTGATCGGCACGTCAAACGTGATGGTGTGGATCAGGCGGTCCCGCGGTGACGGCGCGACCTGCACCCCACGGTGGCCGGTCAGCCCGGCGGCCCGGAGGAGTCCAGAGCGGCTTTTTTTCTATGTGTGAGTGTTAACAGGGCAGACCCACAGGAAATTGTTTCATCTGGCACAGCACAGCACGCGGCATAGCACATAGCACATAGCACAGCACGCAGCGCATACAGCATGCGCAGCATAGTGCATGTAACACAGCTGCGATATCACAGCGTGCATTTTGGCACAGCACGCAGCACAGCACAGCATACACAGTCCAAAGGGCAGCACGCAGCGCGGCGCACCTGGAAGGTGTTGCGAAGGTTGCGGGTGCCGGCGAATACCCAGACGCCGAGCCACTCCTTGAGGGTTTGGTCGGCCTTGTCACGGCAGACGAAGCCAAGGGTGGCGGCGGCGGCAAACATGGCGATGCCGATGGCGACGCCGATGCCAACGTTGACGCCGGGGGCTGTGGCGTAGTGGAGGCACCCTGACACGCCGACGCCGACAGCGCACGCGGCGAGGAAGCCCCAAGTTAAGATGATCGCACTCCTGCAGTATGGGAAAGTCAGATGGACACACTCCGATTGACCTAGACAATTCCCTTGCTGTGCTCCTGTGGAGCTGGCGCCACAGGCCTGTGATAGGTTGTGGCAGTACCTGCCAACATGGATTTCCAACGATCATGCATGAACTATATATATATATATAGTGCATGCGGCCTGGGCTGCACTACCGTCTAGCCACATGGGCGCTGTGGCACCTGCAGCTGTCAGTACAGCTAGATGGAAGTGCACTGGCTTACAATCGTGAGACTGTCAGGGGGGCGCACGCTCGGCCACACTTGTCTTTCGTCTCCTTGAACCCCCAGATCCAGCTCACAGAGAGAGCTTCCAGGGCGCCTGTGATGAATAGACCATAATTCACGATGTAATGATCAAACACGTCCAGCAGCGGCCGCCCGATCTCGGTGGCAAACGCGACGGACCCGACGAAGCCGAGTGTGCAGGCGACGGCGGCGACGAGCTTCTTGCTGAGGTGGCGGAAGCGGGGGGTGTCGGTGATGACCGTGGCGACGCCCTCCACGAGCGCAAACATCGAGTCGATGCCCAGCAGCCACAGCGTGCCAAACCAGAGGATGGACAAGAAGTTGCCTGCGCCCTTGGAGATGAATTGGAGTGATGTAGGGTATACCTGCACCCAGGCAAACTGGTGTAGCATTGCATGCCGGTGCTTGCTGTCGCTCCGCAGCACACGCAGCATGCCGGTGTGGAGTGTGTTGGTGTGGAGGACATGTCACATGCCCATGCATGCTGAAGAAATCTGAACAGCATTGGCGGATCCGACACACACACACGTCGCCATATGCATGCGGCGGGCAGTATCAACATATACCGCGCGCCGCGAGGGTGCGCGGCGTGTATATATGAATATTCATGTGCAATGGGGAAATTCAGGGTAAGCAAGTGAGTCAGTGCGGATGTATTCAGCCATATCCTTTTGAGACGTTGATGAGTCCGGATGTCCTGGACCACATGCCAAAGATTGGTATACCAGCTGAGTAACCCCTCAAGACACCCATACTCAATTCGCTGCGCATCCTCCTAGCTGTGCAAGAGTAGCGCACCGCAAACGCGAGCATGACGCCTGCCTCCGCGACGCTGTTCGTCTGAAAGTCGCCACAGCACCCAGCGTAAGCCTGCGCGCTCCAGCCGGGGTCGGCGCAGAGACCGCACGCAGCCGGGCACACGAGCTCGAGGTCGCGGCTAGGGTTCATCGAATGTGCGGCGCAAAGGTTGACGCGCAGGTCAGGATTGTCACCGGCGATCTCGCGCTGCCGGAACGCGATGTGGCCGAGGTTTGAGAAGACGGCAAAGCCGGCGATGAGGGAGGTGAAGCAGTTGATGTAGCAGATGTAGTTGTTGTCCGCCCACACATTTGTGGACGCTGGCGCGAAGGAGCCGTACGCCGACATGATGCCTGCACGCACCGCGTGTATATCTGTGAATGTGCTGCATGGCCCATGCAGCATGGCACGTGTGCGTCCATACTCACGAGCTGCCGCTGTGTGTGGCAGGTCATGTGACGCCCCGCGCGCCACAAAGCTGCGTCGGAGTGGATCCTCTGCAGCCACAAGCACAGCCAGCTACTGTACACTATTATAGCATAGCTCAGCCAAGAGCATGTGCAGCGGCACAGCACAGTGTCTCAAACGTGCCCAGGGCCAGGTGTGACAAGGGACGCATGCATATGGTTGTGTGGCAGGCGTGCCTTGCGCTGCGCCGAGGGTGAAGAAGATCTGGGCAGCTGCATCGGACCACGCCTCTCCGTTCTGCAGGATGGACATGTCCCATTCGCCGATGTACGACTCCACGCCGGCACGCGAGCCCTCCAGCGTGGCGTTGTAGATGATGAGGATTGCGAGGAAGAGCCACGGCAGCGTGACCGTGAAGCGCGCGGCCTTGCCGACGGACTTCACGCCCTTCCAGATGCAGAAGTAGCAGCACGCCCATGTGATCAGCAGGCCTGCACCGCGCACCGCCGTCAATGTACATGTGAAGAAAAGCCGATCTGGGCAGACTACGAACTTTGAATTGAATGTGCCGGCAGGGCGCCCACGGCCGCACGGTGACGGATGTGTATAGGTGCAGCATCAGAAAGCCAACATGCACGGAAAGCGGAGCACATTGATGTGCGGGCGGGGGGGAGCGCACAGCCAAGGAGGGGCCCTGAGATGACATGTGCGACTCCGTCGTTCAGAGAGTCTGGGGTCTCATTGAGGACAGATTCAGTGAAGTAGGCGCTGGAGGAGGGCAGGGGCAGCGCGCGGCCGGGGTCGGCGGCGCACTCGGCGTCCGCGCCACAGTCCTGCGCGGCCCACGGCAGCGGCCACGTGAAGGAGGCCCCGACAAAGTACGCCGCCCACGCGATGATCGCCGAGTAGTATGTCACTGCATGCGCACCATGCGTTTGACGCTGCGGGTGTTTATGCCAGCTCCACATGCATCACTGTGCATCATTGGTGCGGTGGCCAGCGCCTAACTGCAGCGGGGCGGCCTGGCGGGTATTCGCACGGCCGACAGGGCCATGTATTTGCACTCACATTTGAGTAAGCTTTTACAAAGGCGTCGGGGTCGTCATCGCGGATGCCCGAGTTCAAGGGATGCGTGCATACAACATCACGTGTTGCAGGACATGTGGCAGCCTGGACCCATATGCACAGTGCGGATCACCGGGCTGAGCTCAGTTACTCTTTTTGCAGCATGCGAATGGGAACCGAGGGGAGTGTGTTACATATAGAGCAGCACGTACCGAGCCCAAAGCCTCCGACGACAGAGATGCCGCCGACACCGCGGCAGCGCTTGTTAATGGAACCGAAAGCCTCGATGTCACCCTTCTGAAACAGCCGGCCTGCATGCATGCGCTGTTGGGCGGATGCTGCGGGGATCTCACGGGAGAGGCTGGGCACCTGACTGAGGACAAGGCGGCACCTCCACTTTGCTGAGTGAGCGCTCTACAGCTGCGGCGTACACGTAGGGCCGAAGGATCTGTAGCCAAACGCTGGCAGGGCAGTCAGGCACAAGTGAGGCAGGACGCTGACCCCCGAGTGGCGCGGAGAGCGGGAAGTGAGATCAATCTAGGTAGTTACAAAAGAGCGAACGGGAGAAAACAAACACCGAAACCGAATCGCATCCGAATCAACTGCAACATACACTCACAAAGATCAATCTAGGTGAGGTCGGGCCACCGCTGCCAGGCGTAACAGATTATTATGAATGGAGTGTGAAGGCATGGTCGTATGCGTTTCTGGCGAGCCTGAGAGCATGCCGCGCCCGGCCGCAGCAGCGCATGCATATGCGCGATGGTCGCGAATGCAGCATATATATCACACCGCACGCAGCGCACACCACACAGCGCACAGCTCACGGTACACAAAGCACAGCACAAATCGCAGAATGCATGACGCGTGACACATCACGCAGAACACGTCACGCAGCACGCATCACGCGGAGTGCAGCACACATTGCAAATGTCCGCAGTGGGTGCTTTTGGGGGGGGGGGGGTTCATGTGCATGCATGTATGCACATGCTGGGGGCGGGTTGGGGGGAGGCGTACCGAGTGCGAGCTCCGTTTGCAGGAGCGGCAGGCCCATGGTGATGAGAAACACGGCGTAGGGGAGGAGGAAAGCGCCGCCACCGTGCTTGTACATGAGGAAGGGGAAGCGCCACACGTTGCCGAGGCCGATGCACGAGCCGACGGAGGCGATGATGAACGTCCAGCGTGACGACCACCGCTCGCGCTTTGCTGGTGCGACGGGCGCGGCTTTGGCTGCGGCGGCGGCGACCGCCGCGCCGCCTACATTGCCTGCTACTGGCAGTGCCATTTCCGGTGGTGTGGCTTGAGGTGTTGGTCAGCTGAGTATTCCGCACAGACAGGTTTTGTGAACCTGCATGTGTGAAGGTCCCGTGATGCGTGCTGCGTGCTGCGTGGCGCGCGCACGTTCCTGCACCATGGTGCATGTGTGGCATGAAGACAGGCGGCGAAGCGGGCAACACAGCGAATGACAACAGTATAGCAAGGATACGATCGCCAAAAAGCCCAGCACACGCACACGACAGCACATGTCTGTGTACACAGATGTGGTGCATGCATATCCAAATACGATGTTGTGTTTGCTGCAGTATCTGAGATACATGTATGCATGCTGAACACATGCAGATACTTGTTATATACCTAGTAGCCCCCAAGACATGTACACGTGATCTTGCAAAATTGCAATGTCCTTACATGCATGCATCTCATAGCATATCACATAACATGGCTCCACAGTTGCCACATGGTCAAAGTCATGATGTTGATCGAAGTTGCGTTGGCTAAGTCATCATGTCGATCAGTTGCTTTGGCTAAGTAATCATGTCAATCGAATCTGCTTCGGCTCAACCTATCATCAATGAAGTCATTCAGGTCACAAGCAAATGTACAGGTTCGGAGTCACATAGCTGGTGCTGCCATATGCATGTGGTAACTGCAGCGCCAGCCACACTCAGTTGGAATAAACAATGTAAACTAACCACAATTGCGGTGCCTGTGCTATCTCGATATAGGTTGTGCACAGTGTAATGCACCGGTTGTGAAGCAGTGTGAGGGGCGCAGGCAGGTGTGCAGCACGTAGCACACGTGCCTTTCTCGATGTTTCAGGATCATTGAGGCTCAAGTGGCACCGTGTCCACAAGGCACACCTTGGGCTCGTGGGTAAAACGAGGTGGGAGCTGTTGATCCCAGCGCAGGGTCAAAGGACGGGATGGCCGATTGACACTGATTCACATCCACGCCGCTACGAAGTCACCTTAACTGATCCAATCACGCGCGATGCCTTGTCCTCCACAGTTCAATTCAAAGAGGTGCTTCACAAGCACGCGACCGAGCGGAGAGAACAACCGTCGCGTTGGCTGCACACAATATCGAGACAGGTCCTCTTCGGCAGTGGTGTGCTTGTGCACATGCGATACAGATTCAGCATGTGGTGCTAGTCAAACTCAGAAGGTTGGATCATATGCTATGTAATCAAATAATCAGCTGCATCAGCCTATATACTGCTTCACCAAGCATCGTTGAAGTTGGCAAGTCGCTTGCAATTGCATCGTCGGTCGCGAGCAAGCGGTCCAAATCCCGTAGCCTCGTACGCGGTGTGAGGCACAAGCTGGACCGGAAACGTGCTCAACTGAGGTCACACATTCACTGCACCGCTTGCAGCAGCTCGATTCCGTGTTGTCGATGACTAGCGGCTGTCAACCATGACTACCGTGGTGAGCCAATGCTGTGGTGTGATCCGCCGGAGACGATGTTTTTGCTTGTCGTGCTGTTATTTCTCACCGTAATCATGACTGTGTCGACACATCGCATGCTGTGGCTACTCCGCAGTTATGTTTCGCGTCGAAAGGGGCCCAGCAGCCTGCCAGCAGCCCCCAATCGCACCCAAACCACCAGGCTGCCAGCCTGCCAACTCCGGTGGCCAAACTCCAGCCTGAAACTCGCATGTGCCATCATGCACCACACAGCCTCAAACTTGACACAAGTACCACTCTATATCTGCAGATTATGTCTACTCATTTTCAGCTGCATCGAACACCTCTGCGTGACCTCGGCTCTGGTAGCTGTCGGCCCACCGTGATTGTGTCCGTGCCACCGTTCTCTCGCAAATTCTGTGCCTGCGATGACACAGTATGGCTTCATTTGACTAGCTGCTGTGCCATACGAATGATATCATAGCAACGTGCTGTGTCTGACGTACAGCACCTGTATCCTCGTGTCGAATACGGCTTCTTCAGAGCGCAAGTAACGCGCAAGAAACCGTACCGTCGCATTGCCGGCTACATGAAAGCTTTCAACAGGTGCCTTACAGCGGTGCTCATGGATGCCATGTCAATGCCGCGCTGCGTGCGCACACAGGTCCTACAAAAACGTGCATGTCGTGTGGGTGAAGGATCGCAGCCCGTCTTTGAACACACATGCGAAGGAGGCTGCAGCCGATGTCTGTCCGAAACTGTAGCTGTAAGCGTGGATCAGGAACACGGGATATCTTGTTGCCAAACGGAACACCACCACAGTTGCCGTACAGGCGGTGTGTGCCTTACAGCCCAACTGCTGCAGCAGCATTGGTCCCCACGCTTGATTGCACTTGTTGCAATGGATTCATCGCTGCCTCGTTGCGGGAATTAATGTACTGATCGCGAAAGACCGTGCCAGCACGCTGTCTTAACATAACTGCTCCACATCAAGGGCTGCAGATCTGCAGAAACATTGCAAACATGGCTGCCTATCCACCTCGCTGCATACAGCTGCACCTCGCTACACATAGCTCGACACAACCACCAAAACAAGAGGTCCAATTCGATCATCGCTCAGACATCGTTGCAGAGCAAGAACATGCCTCTGCAACAAACTGGCAGTCATCAGCAGAGCAAGTGCAACACGCCCACCATTGATACTTGAGCGGGGTCTTAATGTACGTGCAAAGGTACCGGAGTATGTAATCTCTGCAATGGAATGAGTACATGTCAACACGGGTGTGCTGTGCGAGAGTCTGGTGCGCACAGCACAAGCACGGCCCATCAACATGCATGCAATGTGCAGCAGCTGCAGCTGAATATTGGCAGCCATACTCCTTGATACAGGTGCATCTACATATTCAAATGTCAGAGATGTGTGATCTCCAGTTCCAGAGCAGTGAGCTGGGGTGTGCTGTGCGAGTGCCGTAAATTTGCCGTATTGTGTGCCAGCACAAGCGCAGACCATCTCCATGCACGCAATGTGCAGCAGCTGTAACTGAATATTGGCATCCATAGTCCTGGAGATAGGTGCATCCACATATTCAGATTTCAGAGCTGTGTGATCTCCAGTTCTAGAACGGTGACCTTGGGTGTGCTGTATGAGTGCCGCAGATGTGCCGATCTGCGTGCCGGCACAGGCATATACCAACATACTGCACTCAATGTGCAGCTGAAGCTGCAGGTTAGTCGTCACAGTCCTTGTCATGTGCAGAAAAGCTTGGGCCTCTATTGATGGAAGCAAGAATGGACAGGCGGTACATGATTCTGGGCTCTCTAGAGCTGAACTGCATTGCTCAGCACCAGTGCCTCCTGATCCGGCTGAAGGACAGCAGCTGCACTCTTTGTCCATTCGAAATTATACAACAGCTGCTCCTGTAGCTTTGTAGACGGTGCATGTCAGCTGGTGTGTGCAAGCGGGTTGCTGAGTTCTGCTGAGTTCTTCTTGAAACAGTCGTCGCAGCACATCCATTGCATCAAGCCAAAGAAGTCTACGCAAATGTAAGTATATTCTGTAAACTAATATACAAACTGCAGCCCGCAATGATAGGCTGGACACCGATCAGGCAGAAACAGTTCTGGATGGACCTCCACCACTGGAGGATATCATGAATTTCTATTGCATGATATGTGGCAATCCAGTGATATGGCCGCTATACCACTGGACCCTTGCACGTCGCGACGTGCAAGGGTCCAGTGGTATAGCGGCCATATCACTGGATTGCCACAAAAGCTGGGTCCTCTGAGATCTGAGGCTGGCCAGTCCTCCAGCTCCCCCGGTCCCAGCTTTTGTGGCAATCCAGTGATATGGCCGCTATACCACTGGACCCTTGCACGTCGCGACGTGCAAGGGTCCAGTGGTATAGCGGCCATATCACTGGATTGCCACATGATAGGATAAGCTAGAGATTTTCTCACCGAATGCAGATCGGAGGCAACTGCATTGCTTTTGCTCTGCACTCAGCTGGAACTGCATACTCCACATATGAACGATGGAATCTACGTGCTGAAGTACAGATGCAGCGATGCCACTTGCAAGACCAGATTAGCCATACACAGGAAGTTTTGTACATACTGGCGTCCTTGGGACGTTCAGTGAGCGGCAGCGGTGCAGCAACGGTGTTGCCTGGCGATCACCACACCATCGACCATTTACGTCGCGTACAAAAAGCATCAGGTGTAGCAGCGAATCAAACTAATCTATGCTGTATCATCACCAGCACAAGCTTGTGGAGAGACAGGTTGCACGGGCACCCCCACGCTGGCGAGCGGGGCCTATAGCTACCAGTGGCGAGATCACTCATAGACGCTCGATGCGGCTGGAACTATGCAGTAACAATATTGAGACATAGAGTGGTACTTGTGTCAAGTTTGAGGCTGTGTGGTGCATGATGGCACACGCAGGTTTCAGGCCTGAGTTTGGCCACCGGACTTGGCAGGCTGGCAGCGTGGTGGTCTGGGTGCGATAGGGGGCTGCGGGCATGCTGCTGGGCCCCTTTTAACGCGAAACATAACTGCTACTCCGTGGCATGCTTGGGCCATGGACCAGACATGTCGAAGACAGCGCGCGCCAGAGCCTGCACATCCAAGTATGTGCACGCTGAGCGTGGTTCTGAATGATTATGGCTCCTGGAGTGCGTACTATTTGAGGTAGAAAGTGCACTGCCTGCTGGTTGATGGCTCCTGGACTGTGGCCTGTGGAGATATGTGTCGATGTTGCTCATCGATTGTGTTTGCGGCAGTTCAGCACAATTCACAAACAGGCAAATTTGCTATTAAGCACATGGGCTGACATCTATCCAGTGATGCACACTTTGATCTTCAAGAGCTGCATGATGGGAAGATGGCAGTATCTCGAGACATAGGGCATCAGTAGAGCCCCAGGGCCAATGCAGCGATCGTAAAACACACTCAAGGAACATGACTTTTCTACAGCAGCCGATCTGAGACATATTCCGCGAGGTGGTGTCCAGATTGCGGCCAGGTAGCCATGCCACATCAGTGTTCGTGTTCAAAGCAGTCAAACAGTACAGCAGCTTGAGGTGGTCATTCAACAGGCATCGCCTGTCAAGAGCATGACCATAATCACAGTGACAAAGACTCATTTTGGCAGCATCGGAGCATAGTAGCGGCCTGCACAGCTGGGCGACAACTTGCAGCAGGCTGTGTCCATGCAAGCTGTGGCGTAAGCATGCAGTGAGTGGCACATGTGGTTGTGGAGAACAGAACAGAATTTTTCAGTCCTGGACTGTGCATTTTCAGTCAGGTCGCGGGTGAAGAGCTAAAGAGTTGTGCCATGTAGCCTGCCATGTTGCAGATGATTTACACTACCATCAGTATTCCTCTACAGTACGAAGCAATCTTTCGCCATCATCTCCTTCTGTCATATCCAAAAAAAACCTATCTGGCCCTTGCCTGAACATGTCTGACCTAGGACATGCTGTGTCCCCAGCAAGTCAAGCAATACCTCCTCGACCTCCCTCTCCATGCACGTCTGCAGCACAGACACGGGCTTTCCTGCAAGCAAATCATCACACGTAATTTTGTGCTGCTACCATGTCCCTCCAATGTTATACAGGTTCTGCTCTTGCAGCAGCAGCTGGCCCTAGGGCACATCCCTCTGAGGGCCTGACTCCCATCCCAATGTCCACTCCAGATAACCATTGCCAGAGGGATGCTGCCAGCACAGAAGCAGGGGCACCTGAAAATCCGAGTCCAAAACATCGCGTTGCCACACGGAAATGCCATGATGCATCAGTGAATCCTGCTCTGGCCAGTCTCCCCACCCGCTGGCGTGCAACAAGCACCAGACACACACTCACATGCCACAGCATGTTGATCACTGCGATTGCTACAAACGGACTCTACCTACGTCCTGCGATACAATCCACATGCCTCTTGAAGTTCGCTCAAGAAACTAAACGCCACATCACCACACCACCTGACACACCCTTGCGGAGGTCAGCCTTCTGGCAGCCTGCCGATGCCCTGCAGGGCAACGCACTGTGTGCTCAAGCGAGACCCATGTCCTCCGCCACTGCAGCTGTCGTGCATGTCCATCGAGAGGCTAGCAGCTGTTCGAAACGGCTGCTGCAAGGCCTGCGTCGGTCGGCCGCAACGCTCAGTCAGCCCAGCCGTCCTCCTCAGGCATCGCGAAGAGGGGTGCAGGCTGTGCCGGGGGGACCCCAGCCTCCATGCCATCAGCAGCCTGTTCCACCTGCAGCCACATCTGCCCTCACTCGAGCACATCGGGGACGGTGCCACCGCTGCCCATGAGCAGCAGCGATCACTGCGGCGGAAATATGTAGTGCCACTGGCCGGCAACTCTCCACAAGGACCGCATCAGGCACAAGAACCGCCAGGAACGCTTCACAGACACTCGTAACTATAGTCGCCGTCGTGTAATCGCGCAATTTTATGACTGCAGGCGCTTGTCTTTAGCATGCTTGGCTCGCTCTGTCTGGCATGCATGGCTCAACCGTGTTCCTTGACTGCTTTCACAGGATCAGTCATGCTTTGTGGACTCTGACTCGATTTTTGTTTTAATCAGTGTGCAGAGAACTTTTTTTGGCAATACCACAGCTGCAGGATGTAGGCAGAGCAGGCGCACCTGCTTCACGAGGTCGTAGTTTGCGACGTGCTGGCCCGCGTCCTCGTCGACACCCATGATGTCCCAGAAGTCAGGGTACACGGCGAAGCCGATGAGCGCGGCGAACATGGCGCCGAGCACGAGGACGCCCGCGACGGAGTGCAGCCAGTCGGGGTAGTCCTCGTAGCCGTTGCTGTACGCCGTCGCGTCCACGATCGCCTGGTTCACAAACAGCCCGAGCAGCGCGGGCGGGCAGATGAACTTGATCGGCACGTCGAACGTGATGGTGTGGATCAGGCGGTCCCGCGGCGACGGCGCGACCTGCACCACACGGCGGCCGGTCAGGGGTGGGGGACAGCGGGTAGGATGCACAGCACACAGCACACGACACGAGTTCTATAGCAAGTAGACCGCATGACACATGTCAGCAAAATACAGAACACAGCACACAGCACAGCAAGCAGCATTGCGTACCTGGAAGGTGTTGCGGAGGTTGCGGGTGCCCGCAAATACCCAGACGTCGAGCCACTCCTTGAGGGTTTGCTCGGGCTTGTCGCGGCAGACAAAGCCGAGGACGACGGCGACCGCAAACACGGCGATGCCGACAGCGAAGCCGATGCCGACGTTGACGGCGGGGGCGGTGGCGTAGTGGAGGCACCCTGATATGCCGACGCCGACTGCGCTTGCAGCCAGGAAGCCCCACGTCAAGAGGATCGCACTCCTGCAGACCTTCACAGATTAGCAACATATCTGTATGCTACGTCGTATGGATACAGCATAGAATCCACACAAGCTGAAGCCACTGCAGGTGGTGCGCACCACAGCAGAGTACACAGTATTTCCAGCTGGAGCAAAAAAAAGTCACATGCCTTAGGCTGAGGGTAACGCACATGAGAATGTACATGTGAGCTACATCTGTAGTATACCTCACGAGTCCCCGAGGCAACAGCAGTGTTTTAAGGTCGCAAAAAAGCCGGGGGGGGGGGGGGGGGGGGGGGGGGGGGGGGGGTGGCGCACGCTCGGCCACACTTCTCCTTCGTCTCCTGGAAACCCCAGATCCAGCTCACAGTGAGAGCTTCAAGCGAGCCGGTGATGAAGAGGCCGTAGTTGATGATGTAGTGGTCAAACGTGTCCAGCAGCGGCCGCCCTATGTCCGTCGCAAAGGCAATTGACCCGACGAATCCGAGGATGCACGCGACGGCGGCGACGAGCTTCTTGCTGAGGTGGCGGAAGCGGGGGGTGTCGGTGATGACGGTGGCGACGCCCTCCACGAGCGCAAACATCGAGTCGATGCCGAGCAGCCACAGCATGCCGAACCAGAGGATGGAGAGGATGTTGGCGCCGCCCTTGGAGATGTATTGGAGTGCTGCAGGGTACACCTGCACACACCCGTAGCCACGTTAACAACTGATTCGCGACAGCTGTAGGCCAAGGCTGGAGGCGTGGTGCTTCCCGATCGGTGCGTCTTCCTGTCACAAATTCACATCCTTGGTCAACCCGTACTCATCAAGTGCATGCAGGGCTCACACAGCTTCCAGTGTGGTGATTTTGAAGAGCGTCTCAGCCTGCAGCAGCGCACCGCGAACGCGAGCATGATGCCGGCCTGCGCGACGCTGTCAGTCTTGAAGTAACCGCAGCACGCAGCATATGGTCCCGACGCCCAGTCAGGGTCCGCGCAGATGCCGCACGAGGCCGGGCACAAGACGTCGCTGTCAGGGTCCGAGAGGTACGTCCCGCAGAGATTGACGCGCAGGTCGGGGTTGTTGCTGGCGATCTCGCGCTGGCGGAAGGCCATGTTGCCGAGGATGGAGAAGACGGCGAAGCCGGCCATGAGGGAGGTGAAGCAGTTGATGTAGCAGATGTAGTTGTTGTCTGCCCACACGTTGGTTGTCGCCGGCGCGAAGGAGCCGTACGCCGACATGATGCCTGCACAGACCACGCGGGATCACCGAGCGGACTCAAACTGCGGATGCTGTAGGCGTTGCAAGAAAGTACGCATCTCCAGATGTATGGCTGTCGGCAGTAGGGTTCTCCGGAGGCGGGGGTGCGACACAAGATGCATGCAGAGGTTAAGCTGGCTGCCAGCCCCGATGTGAATGCATGGTTTTTGGGGGTCCGTAGTGCCGATGTGCGGCGGACCTGTGTGTGTGAAGTTTGGCCGCTACAACAGCCACACCTTTTCTGTTTCATGCACAGTCCCGGACGCCCAGCGTGACATGGGCACTCCCGCACCAGATCAGATGCCGTGCCAGCACTGCTTCACTACGGTGATCCAAAGGCCTCAGGCAGAGTCATGTAGCAGCAAGTCCCCTCCACACACTGCGGAGCATTGCGTACATACAGCTCGAGCTCGGCAACAGACATGCAGCAGTTATAAACTGTTTAATTAATTAATTAATTAATCAATTATGGACTAATTAAGCCAGCGGGCGTGTGCGCCGCAGCCACTGCGGTGTACAACAGCAGCCGCATATGCATGGGGTGGGGTGGGTGCGCACCCCAGGTTGCCCCGAGGGTGAAGAAGATCTGGCCCGCGGCATCCGACCACGCCTGACCGTTCTTGAGGATGGACATGTCCCATTCGCCAATGTACGCCTGGACGCCTTCGCGCGAGCCCTCGAGCGTGGCGTTGTAGATGATCAGCACAGTGAGGAAGAGCCACG
Source organism: Ulva prolifera (assembly GCA_023078555.1). NCBI lineage: Eukaryota > Viridiplantae > Chlorophyta > Ulvophyceae > Ulvales > Ulvaceae > Ulva > Ulva prolifera. Next base: position 6,301,201 of record CM041196.1, read on the forward strand.
GCAGCGTGACCGTGAACTTCGCGGCCATGCCGACGGACTTCACGCCCTTCCAGATGCAGAAGTAGCAGCACGCCCATGTGAAGAGGAGGCCTGCACTGCCGCCTGCTGTCTAGACCTTCACTGTTGTAACTGAACACAGAGTGCAAGCGCAACGCGTGCGCTGAGGTGTCAGCTCACAAAAAACATTCAGCTTATGGCAGGCACTTGGGTGGGGGAGCCCGATGAGAACACAGTCTGACCCTCTAGAGCTGCGCCGCAAATCTACTTTGATAGGGGTAACGAGGGGCGGAGGACAGGGGGGGATGCGTACAGCCGAGGAGGGGGCCAGAGATGATGCGCGCGACGCCCTTCTCCAACGAGTCAGGGTTCTCATTCAGTAGGGTGTCAGTGAAGTAGGCGTTGGAGGAGGGCCAGGGCAGCACGCGGGCCGGGTCGGCGGCACACACCTCGTCCGCGCCGCAGTCCTGCGCGGCCCACGGCAGTGGCCACGTGAAGGAGGCCCCGACAAAGTACGCCGCCCACGCGATGATCGCCGAGTAGTACGTCACTGCATGCGCACCGTGCATGTGCCGCCACTGTTCTTAGTATGCATTGAAACAAGACGAGATCACATGAGGGGGCTGGGGCAATGGGGGCGAGGGCATGGTTAACCAATTGCAGCGTAGATTGCGCCGACGCTTGCACCCGACGTAGGCTGGCACGCTAACGCCGGCAGGTGACGGGGATCCCATGTTAATATATCGCCAAGACAGGTCGGCAATGTGCCACGGATCATGCAATATATCGCCAAGACAGGTCAGCAATGTGCCACGGATCATGCAATATCACACAAGGCATGACACGCTTGCGAGAGTGCATGCACCACCAGCCACGTCTACGCCGAGAGGAGCTGCAGGGGTCTGCATCACTTGTGCAGTGGAGGTGGAGGGGCGCACCGACACCAAAGCCGCCGACGATCGAGATACCGCCAACGCCGCGGCAGCGCTTGTTGATGGAGCCAAAGGCCTCGATGTCACCCTTCTGGAACAGCCGGCCTGCATGCATGCGCGCAGGGGGTCACCCCCATTGCGGCGAGAGCGATCGCCCGCTAGGACCGCCGCAGAGGGTACGCCTCTTCGACTGAGCTCCGAGTCTGTCAACCGAAATGCAGCCGGTGCGGCATGCAGTCACTTTCATGACGTGCGAAGAGTATCGAACGACTGCGCTGTATGGCAACCCTGTGCCACTTCTGGACGCAGCACAGCACAACGCGCGGATTGGGGGTTTGTGGGGAGGAGGGGGACCCTGCCGCAATATGCATTGGTATAGGTACGGCCATTGGCACGGGCCCATGCACGGCAGAACGCCAAGTTGGAAGACGCCTTGGACGCTCTGGGCAGCTCGAAGCTGCAGGTCGAATGGGAAGGAGGAGATAGGGCGGGTGCGCACCGAGCGCGAGCTCGGTCTGGAGCAGCGGGAGGCCGGTCGTGAGCAGAAAGAGGACGTAGGGGATGAGGAAGGCGCCGCCACCGTGCTTGTACATGAGGAAGGGGAAGCGCCACACGTTGCCGAGGCCGATGGCAGAGCCGACGGACGCGATGATGAACGTCGAGCGGGACGACCAGCGCTCGCGCTTCACGGGTTCGGCGGGCGCGGCGGCGGCGACGGCGCCACCGGCGCCCTCCGCCTTGCCCTCAACTGGCATGACCATCACGTGGCTTGTGAGTTGAGCAGGCCTGGTTGGAACTGCGCTTGGGGGTTGTGGAGGGCTGCTACGGCACTAGCGTTCCTGCAAGCTTGAGCGGTGGATTTGAGCAAGTGGTGAGAGTTCTGTGGCATTTTGGGCACTGGTGTTGGTGTGGTTGGAGTCTGCAGTTGGTGCAGTTGCATGAGGTTGCGCTGTCCGAAGGGAGATGTATAACACAACTTGTATAACACACCTTGAAGGACATCGTCGGAGAGGCTGGCAACACCGCAGGCGCAACACAGCAACCATAAGTAGAACAATAATTACTTAATTATAGGCAGACGCATGCGTGGTGCAGGGTGCTGCAGGGCGTGCATGATGATCCAGATGCATTCGCTTGCACACAACATAAATATTTGTGTAGCCACACTCAGCCGAACATGTGATTACATGTTACGTGGTGATCAGTATTGGCTGTCCTAGGACATGGGGATGGAAGGTCGCTGTGGTGCACCATCATGTAACCTTCTTAGGGTCCTTGGCCATTCGGCACACTTGCATGTGATGTCTTTCTGACAAGGGTGCGACGCAACACTTAAGCCAGATGTGCTCGCTCTGCACAAGCTGTTTAGGGAGACAGTCATTGATGGGGGCCGGGCGACATGTACAGCACTGCCAGTGCCACGTGTCAAGGTGCGTAAACTGCGACTGTGGACTGCATCTGTAGACTGTAACCACATAGCACTGGGGAACGGCAACAGCCTCGCAATAGTCTCATGCATGCTGCGGAGGCCGCCACACCGAGATAGATGGACACAAGCCATGCAAAGCAGAGCTGGCCACTGGCGCAAAAGTGCATGAGGACGCCTCAGGCATAGGTCTGTGGCAGCCACGGTGGTATGCCTTGCTTTGAACCCGGCACAGGATTGTGTCGCTGGAAGGTACGCAGCAGGTGTCCGGAACCTGTAATGAAGCTGACGTGGAACAGTGTCTAGAGGCACACCTCAGCTGGTGGATGCAGGTCCGCTACCTCACTCCACCAACGTGCGTGTCTGCCGCTGTAAGAGGAGCCTAAAATTGAATTATAGTGCGCCTACTAAGGCTATTCCACTGCTACAGGAGCGACCAAGCTACGGGCGTGTATGCTGTAATGTTTCCAATTGAAACGAGGGTACATACGCTAACTGATAAAACAAGCCAACGATTGACACTTGGTGCGTTGGAGACTACCAGCAAGCTCGGTCAATACATAGCGTTGGCTTTGCGGTGCCTGCTGCATATGTACCGGCTGCGCACCGTGTGCTTGACGAAAGCGTGCACGAAAGCCAGGACCGGCACAAATCGCGCAAATTCGAACGCGGTGTGAGCCGTGCGCAAGTGTTCCACGACGCTGTATTCAGTGTACATTCCACGTACCGCTGCGATAGACGCGATCATGAGCGAGATTGGTCCTTTGCCGGCGATACAGGCAAGCAGGTGGCCATGGCACGCTCCAGCGTATACGTAGGCGACGCTTCAAGCATCTAACGACCGATCGATGTCGGGATAGCGCATGCCTGGAAACCTTACGGCACCAAGACTGCTGCCGTCAATTCGTGCTCTACCGCATTTGGAGTTCCGTGGATATGCAGCGGTACGCATCTGCAGACGGGTTTTAGTCGAAGTCGAGCTGCAGGATGCGCACACCTGCAGCGGCACCGGCCACAGCGGGCAAACCTCAACGCCTGCACAAAAGTCGGCAGCGGGGAAACTGTCGCTGTATATGGCATAGCACCATCGTCTGAGTCGGAGATGTGCGGAGTCCTGACCTCTAAGCTCCATGCGACTTGCCTCGTTGAGCATGTGTGGCCTTTCCGGTACTCACTAGTCTCGGAGCAGCGTGTTACGTGTCACCTTCGTGAGGTGCTTGAAGCATTAATCTCGGAGCATGTTTGCTTGATCGCTGCCAGGAAGGTGCCCGGCTTCGCGCACCTGCACACACGCCTGGTGCGCCCAAGGCGGCATCTGCAACGACTCTCAGCAAACCTGTCGTGCAGGCGTGCCATGGGCCCGTTCGAGACTTACAAACAAGCCTGCAGCAGATTTGTGCTCTGAATATGCTCCGCAGTCAGTGTCACCTAGACAGGTCTCACCTGCAGATGTTGATAGCTGTGTTGTGTGCTCGTTCTGGGCGTTCACGACGGCATGCAGCATGGGCCCTGATCAGCCGGGAACGATGCTGTGCGTCGGAAAAATAGCAGTTGTCATTCCGCTCGACACCGACGGATGAGGCCGTCCATCCTATCGCATGATGGGTCACCACGTGCAAGTGCAAAACTGCAGTTGCCTGAGCTGCAGCAGTCCATGCGAGCGGAGAATAGAAGCACGGTCGCCAGATGTCGTGAATGTCTGTCCTCCCCTTCAAGAACCACCATCAGTGACCACCATCAGTGACCATCAGTGCATATTGCAGCCACTCCGCCGCGCATGTGTGCGCTCTATATTGCAGCAGGCACAGGCTGTGTTTCGAACATGTTTCAGCACTGCATTGCTGATGCAGGACACCAAGAACAACGTGCTGCTCTACTCGCCTATGTCCACATGTCTGGATCGAGGACCGCTGGCAGAGCTGGCAGAGATGGACTGCTTTCAGGCGAGGCTCTGTGGAGGCACAGCCACATGGATCGTCACCATCACATCTTACTCCAGTGCATGATCTGCTTTACAAAACGTCATCTGCTAACATTGTTTCGCCTTACAGTGAGTATCCTCGTCGGGTTTTGCTATGTCCGAGCAGGATCACCGGATACAATCTCCGCTTCCATGGCACTGGCTACTGCCTCAAGGGTCACACCATTGAAAGCATTGCTGTAACCAACCTGCTCCAGAAAGTTTTTGGCTAACCCGGATCGCTGGCCAACACGGCAAAACAAAACTATTGGCGTCTCGAGATCGGTTGGGAAGTCGTCTAGCCTTTCCGGAATCTCTTGCACGGGGATCAACTTTGCTTCATTGATTCGTGCTTCGTAGTGCTCTTGCGGAGTTCTCACATCTATTACTACAACGTTTGGTTGCTGGAGGAAGAAACGCAGGTCGGAGGTGGACGAAGCCTTGGCGCTGGAGCTCCTCATGTGGACAGCCGGCCGCTGAGAACACAGACGGAACGTCGCTGGAATATGAGTTCTCATGATACCAGCGCATAGGCGTGACATCACGGACGAGTTCATCAAGATATCCACCTGCGCCCCCGCGGCGATACCCCCCTCTTCGAATAGCCAGAGCGCGATACAAAAGCAACGCGAGTGCTTCGAACAACAGATCACACCACGGTCTGGTGGAGAACGGACACATGCATTTTCGAATGGTTTGTAGCGCAGTCTATCTAAGACATTGAGCAGCTGTTGTCGATTCTTTTGCACCGGCACCCTTCAAGACACGGGCTGCACATTTTGGTTGGAGGGACGCGATGTGACGAGGACGACGAAGGCTTGATGCGCGGGTAGTGCGCTGATCAGGAATTGCACCTTCACGTGACAGAATACTTCTGGCACAAGGCCTGCGCATGATGCTTACCTACGGAATTTCTTGCTACATGATCCATCGCACCACGCATGCGCCGTGACGCCGTTCCTCATCGCTCTCAGCTATCTCCACAAGTGCAACAAAGCCAGCCTCACGCGGAAGCAAGCTGCGTCATATATCAACGTATTTGAAAGCTGTTCTCTGGCACGTTTGTATTTCGGATGCACGTAGCCTGAGTTCGTTTTGGCCTTAGTGTTTGCACCGACCGCCTCGCTCACGCGGCGACGTGATGACCTATCGGATGCTTGAGAAACGATGATTTCGCCGTCAGAAGTTTCGTTTACGTGTGAGAGCAGGTCCACCTCGACCTTGTGCCTCAACCGGCCTCGCGCGCTCAACGCTCTGACGCTAGGCATTATAACAAGCATAAGCGATGAATATAAACGCATCCTCGAGACCAAACCTAGACCACCGCAGATTATTGTGCTGAAAGGCTCGGGAGGCAAGGTATGCCCTTGCGAGCGTGCTGAGTGCGCGCAAGATGGCCACGATGTCGCAAACAGTGAATTGCAGCGTCCAGTGCAGCACTGCCTCCCATATGCGCGACTCCATGCAAGTCGCAAATACAGCACAATGTCCAGGCCTTCTGCGCTGGTGGAGATGTGAAGAGCGTGGTCCGGGATGCGGTGTCGGGAAACTGGCAAGCAGGCGTGGACCTGTTCAGGGCAGAGTTCCAGCTCAACTACCTCATCTCCCGGCTCGCCGAAGCCTCACCCAGCATCATTCAAGTCGCACTCATGGACGGCATCGTGATGGGCGGAGGTGCTGGCCTGTGTATGCATGGGCCGTTCCGTATTGCCACAGAAAGGTGCCCCCTCCCCACACGCCCCAGAACCGAGGCCACAGCATCTCAAGCCTGACCCAGCTACCCCCGCTACGTCTTCATCCAGACCACCACCACAACAGCCCTTCTTGTGCGCTCACGGAGGAGCACAGAACCCCGCTACGCTTGATTAGCCACTCCCCCAGCATCACATCAGGCCTCGTAGTGTCACCATGTGAATCACATTCTGTACATACGTATGCATGATTTCATAGCCATATCCACTTGAATATTGACAACACCGGACTCCGGGACGGAGGTGTGATCCGCGCAGTCCTGCTGCAGGACGGTGTTCAGCATGCCGGAGTGCGGCATCGGCCTCTTCCCGGACGTCGGCGCCTCCCACTTCCTGCAGCGCCTGCCCGCCGGCCTCGGCCTGCTCCTCGCGCTCTCCGGCCTGCGCCTCAAGGGGCCACAGCTCCTCTGGGCCGGCCTCGCGACCCACTTTGTGCGCTCGGAGCAGCTGCCGGTGCTCGAGGCCGCGCTCGCCGCCCCGGCCGCCACCTCCCCTCCCCCGGCCGGGCACCGCGCCGGCGACGCTGCAAGTGCCCCCGACGCCACAGTCGACCTCGCGACGGTCAGCACCATCCTCACCTCCTTCCAAGAGGTGCTGCATCCGCACGCTGGGCCTGCTGCGTGCTGTGCGCCGTTCGAGACCGGTTTGCTCATCTGTACCTACCCCCGGACACGGGGCCAAAGAACTGTGTGGTTAGATCTCGGAAAAGCGAAGTAGCCGGGCAGCGGCAAGGGGGCTGATGTGTGGGGATCCGTCAGGTGGCGTCGTTGCTGCAGGGCACTGTTCTTTCCGGCTGCAATGCATGGCTGCCGCCGCCGCCGCGCGGCGAGCGCAGCGCATGGCAAGCGGAGGAGCAGCGCTATCGGAGCCTCGTCGCCATCGCGGAGCGGCACTTTGTCGGCGTGACGGACCTGTCGCAGCTTCTCCCCGACCTCGTGGCCGCACAGCGTGCCAGCGCAGCAAACGTGGCCACAGGTGCAGCTGCGCCTGGCGTCGTGCCGCTCCCCGCGCCGGAGCAGTACGGCGAAGTGCTTCAGGCCCTGCAACAGTGCGTGCCCCTAGCTCACCTTCTCACTTGTACCTACAGTTCCTTGTAGATCAATAATTCAAGACAAATCAAATGTATATTTCATGCATACGATGCGCGGTGCTGCCGTCCTCGGCGCCCCTCCGTCAATGCCCGCGTGGCCACCACCCCACCTGCACGGCTTTCGCCATCGCCGTGTGGTCTCGAGCGCACGCTCTGTGGTGTCCAGAGGTGGCACTACACGCGCAGCACGCACAGCAACGTCTGCGGCGCCACGTGCAGGTGCTCCCCGATATCCCTACGCATGACGATGTGCGCCATGCATGCCGGCGCGACCCGCACGCTGCGCGAGGTGCTCACCGCGGACTTCCGCGGTGTCTCCCACTGCACACGCCACGGCTGGGACTTCTGGGAGGGCGTCACCGCGCGGCTGCTGGAGAAGCGGGCCCCGCGGTGGCGCCACGCCGCGGTCGCCGACGTGCCGGACAGCTACCCGGAGAAGGCCTTTGGGCCGCTGGGGTTTGTGGAGGAGATGGACTGGGGTCCGGTCGAACGCCTGTTTGGCGACCCGCAGGCGGCCGGTGCGCCTGGTAGGCAACGGCCGGAGCCACACGCCAAGCTCTGAGCAGAGTGTAGGCTGTGCGGCCTCAAGGTGCAGCAGCTCTGGGCAGCTGTGTGTGGCGCAGCTCCGTGGCGGCCGGCACCTCGCACTGTGGTGACAGCGGCAGCGCCCCCCTGCATGCGTTACGTCGGCACGCAACCGTCGGCAAGGGAGTGCGCTCGGCAGGGGCCGGCGAGGCCTGGCAGCAGGCCGGCAGGTGCAGCAGCTGCGCCGGCCCGACACCAACTTGTCCGTGCGCTGTGGGCACATTGCAGAGAGTTCTCAAATCAGGGAGTCTCGCTGGTGCGGCCCCTGCACGACTGCAGCGCCCCTGCCACACGCCCGGGCCTCTCGGCCACCCCGGGCCCCCCCTTGCACGAGGTGTTTGCAGTCGCGGGCCTCACGGCCACTGACTGGTACGCCGATCGCCCTTGGGAGGGGTGAGCTACAGTCAGTTGGGGTCAGCAGGGGCGAGGCCCCGAGCCCTGCCGAAATCTCCTGCTTTTAGGAGAAGTGTCTACAGCTGTGCTGCCGATGAACTGTCTGCATTGCCGGCATTGGCTGCATGCTGCGCGCGCGCGCGCGTGCAGCCTCGGCAGCGCAGCAGGTCGGACAGGGGCTTCACTGTGTCCGAGTGGTAGGTGGGATGCTGGTGCGGTGTGAGGGACTTTGCTCTGGTAGCATTGGCCGGAGCTGCGGTGCGATCTTCAGGCATCGTCAGGGACGTGTGGGCAGTGCCCGGCGTGGCCGCAGTGCTGCGACCAAGCATGCAGGGCCGCGACGCGCGCAGCAGTGGTTGTAGCTGTACCCCCATAGCCAGGGCGCCTGAGCGCCGACAGCTTTACGCACTTGCACGATTGTAAGGTCCCCTGTGGCCACTCGGACACTCACGTCTGACTGGTTTGTACAGAAATTTTGATTTACTCAGCCGTATCCTGATATTTGTTTGTGCTGCTGTGTCTGTGCAAAGGCTGCACACTTTCAGGGCGAGCGGTTGGCGGAGTTCAACACATGTGCATGCCTGTCGCGGGAGGGGGGGGGGGGGGGGGGAGAGGGGGGGAGCCTTCGATGGCGCGGCTTGTGCTGCAGCGCCTGCGGCACCTTGTGCGGCAGGCGGGCGCGGCCCGAGGGTGGATGTGGGGTACCCACCGCAGCCGGCGCGGCGTGGGGGGGTGGCCGATGGATGCAGGATGGACGCAGGGGGCCTGCGCCGGACACCGTCGTGGCGTCACAGGAGGATGCAAGGGCGGCGGCGATGGCGGATCTGCGCATGCATTGCTGGGCGACAGGCGGCAGCGGGCCGCGGTCGCGACCTTTGGCGCTGACAGCCCGTTCTCAGCCACGAAACCCATCGGCTGTTTCCAGTCCTGGCGGCAGTTATGAGGGCATCGTCTTAGTCAGCAAGAAATTGCCGGGGTGAATGTCTAGAGAGTGCACTGTATGCGTGTCTCCTGTGGACATCATCACGGTAACATCCATTTGTCAACCATATATATAGACAAGCCTGCCACAACCACACGCGTCCTGCTTACTCCTGCTTACGGATCCTGCTTGCAAAGGCAATACGGATCTCAGATCCGCGCAAATGTCCCCAGAGTGCCAACAATAGCCAGTCCCAATGTCGCCCCAAAATTTTACTAACACAAGACTCTGGCCTTTAGATTTGGTACTCTCTTGAGGACTGCCGACCACAGTCACAGTCATGGTGTCAGAGTATCAGGTCAGCATTGTCCATGCGACTCATCTGTGGTCAATCTCATGACTACGTACACCGACACAATTTCAGCACCTTCCTCACCGTATCTGAGCCTCGAGGCTGAGCATGTAAAGCCTGCTTCATCAACCTCTGCAAATCTCGTGCACCCATACATGCGCTGCAAGTCTGTACACCTGCTGACGCTATTGCAGTCATGCAACATAAAGCATTTAATTGCATGCGTATGTAATTCGTATGCTATGGCATAGCGCGATGCATATGCCCGTCTCGGAATTGCGGAAGTACTAGCTACAGCAGTGCTGTACAAAATATCTTTGTTGTCCCCGAGCTATCGGGACCACTCTGATTTTCACATCGGAGCATCCGCTCTGTCTTTCAATCTGCTCGGCGTGTCGGGTGCATTTTTCTTTTGTGCGCGCGCGCGGGGTGAGAGGAGCTCCTCGCATACGCCGCGCATTTGCTCGTCGCGTACGATACACGGAAGAAACGCTGTCACATGCAACAACGGGAAAAGCAGAATTTCATATATGCTTGACCCTTACGCCAGCTCTAAGCGCTGTGCATCACACTCGACTTGCAAGCAGTTCAGTGCAGCGGTCCGCTTCAGCCTCCAGCTGGATCCAGCTCAGCCCTACCGGCACGTGCACATGTCACATCATTATATGCAGAGCAGAACATTCTTGAATCACTCCAAAATTTCGCGCTCCGCGCAAATTGCTCGGACGGCGCGGGGCACTCCGGTGGAGCTCTTCGCAAACGCGCGGCTTGCGCCGCGCTTGTGCTCGTCGCGCACCGGAGCTGCGCGGAGTATCTCCGCGCCGTCCCAGCAAATTGCGCGGGATTTCCTCCAAAAAATTTTCGCCCGACTTTCGGCCCGACTGCAGAGCACTGAGTACTAGTGCCCGTTGCAAAATCTGATTTACAGCAAGTACAGCCGGGCTGCACAACGTGAGCACGCGGCCGTACGGGCATATCAGCTAAATTTTAGGTTGACCATCGAGAAGCCAGAGAAAGGGGAGCACAGCTTCCGAAAGACGTGCACAGCGCATCCCCAGCCACCGCAGAGCAGGGGTAAACTTCCAAACACCGCGTGAGAAAGGCGGGGGCTCGATCCACGACGCGACGATGGCTGGAGCGGGTGGGTGAACGGTGATGTGCAAATTTAAAGCGGGCCCCAATCTCACAGAATTTTGAAAAGAGTGAGATGTTGGGCTATAGCTGCCCTTGTAGCACATGGCAGGCATTCCGTGTCGCTGAAATCTAGAAGCAACAGCTCTTGCGGTCGCGGCCGCTGTGGTGCCTCGCGAGTAGTGCTCTACATTGGGGGGGGGGGGGGGGGGGGATTTCTCCTGTCCTGGGCCAGCCACAAAACTAGGAAAGAACTGGAGGATGTTCTCGGTGATGAGCAATGGGAGTTGTCATCAGAACAAGTGGCAGCAATCTGCGAGTGTCTTGCTAATCTGCTTGAGGTCTTTGGGGAACCATGGAAAAGGTCCAAGCCGTGTATCTGAGGAATTCAGATACATTCAATTCATTCAGAGAACGGATGAGACTAGAGATGAACGGCTTCGCCGCAGCTGACAGTACAGGGCCGGTGTGCCGTGTCCTCACCAAATGATGCAACAGATTTTGATTGCAACGGTTTGTCAGGAACACCTTGTTTCCTGCAGGGGTTCGGGCTCTTATGATTGTATGGTCTTGGACTCTGAAGGACGACACAACCCTCACAGACACCGGTATTGAGGCTGCAGGTCTACCACAACCAAAGCTTGACTTGGCTACAATTGACAGTATGGTTTCATGGCCACATGAGAACAGGGGCCTCCTCGCAGACAACAGCGAGGAGTCATGGTGCACCATTTGCCATTGTCCACATCACCGGCAGACCATATAAGAAACCACAACGCCAGCGGGACAAGACACTCCTCCACGTCAAACAACAGTTCACCATGCTCAAGCTGTTCCAAGCATCCGGTGAGTTATCCTCTTCCGGGCTCCAGTTTTTCCAGAGGTACCACAAACTTCTTATTTGGAAAGTTCCCATCCCAGACTATGAGCCAGCGACTGAACAGTGTCCTGAGGACGATGCCACGGAGGCTGAAGACAGCCCTGTGATGGAGGACCAGGCCACCGCTGCAGACAATCATACAGATGTTCGTGTCGCAATACCTCGTCGAGGGTACCTGAATGTGGCAGGGGTGTTCATGCTCAATCAGATCGTACCCTTCATGGTATGCCCAGCTCGACGCATCTACCAACAGTGACATCACAGCACCAATGCAGCACCAAAGTGGGCCTTGCGCAGACCCACAGAGACCATTGTGTAGGAGGTCTTGTTCAACACGCATGGCGTCCCGCCCCCCACCAACTTTGCAGCCTTTGTGGATGCCGTCACCTCAGTCGTTCCAGTGAAACAGGTGCAAGATGAGCAGCATGAAGCAGATGAGGATGACGCCGTTGTACCATCAGAAGATGAGTTCCAATCAGACAATGAGGCTGCTACGCGTCTTGTCAAACTACCTCACGCGAAGGGTGAACATGACAGGGCTGAACGCCTGCGCAAGAGAACATCAGCTCCCAAGCGTGCGGGAGGTCAGGTTGCATCCACATCTGGCTCAGTGCCAAGCAGCGAACCCCTCGACTGCAGAGCATATCCAGACAGTGGTCGAGACAGACGCACCCCACGGTGAAGTCACCGTTGCAGTTGACATGGATGTACCGGTACGCATACCAGCTTTCCAGATCTTTCCAGTACGAACGGATGACCAGTTTTGCAGTGACACCTTCATGTTAGCATGTGTGTAGGCCCCAAAACAGGGCCACGGCCAGACGTCGGGACAGGGGCTCCCATTACCTGCCCCAGAAGCTGCAGGTTCAGCCAAACGCCCAGCTCGGAGCCAGAGGAAGTGCCAGTCTGCTTACCGGAAGAAGTCGCGCATTTGACTTGGTGAGAGCTGCCTTATCCACATGTCTGCCTGTGTGACTGCAGGCCTCAGTTCATCAAAGGCCTGGCCATGCCACCTTCTGTGATGGCTGTGGTTTTTGGTTTTGCATGTATGGCATCTTGTCAATTGCAGTGTGCAAGTGGATTATGCAGTAGATTCATGTGTGCAGGCCACTCGATTATGGGCATGGGAATGGGTCTATGCGAGAGTGGGCCGCTACCGGAGGTACTGACTTGTGGTGGTCGGTGCTGTGAAGTGCTGCACCACAGGGCCGTAGGCAGCAGCAGTGGGGTGTGGATAGGCCAGCGGGCCAGGATGGGTTGTGAGGGCCAATTGTAACCCATTTGCATGTCTACGGTTGTTGATAATGACTTTTTGTGGCAGTGTATCAGTGATTTGGTATATGGCACAGCGCAGTACACTGTTTTGCACACCCTGGTTGCGCACCCGCTAAAAGGTCGCGCGCCTTCCATGGTGCACCCGGAGGGTGAGCCACAAAAAAGGGCGTGAGCAACTAAGATGGGTGCGTAATACGGGGGTGAGCAAGACGCCAACGCTTCGCATTGGACGCATACACTGCTGCAAATATCGAGCAGGCGCAGTTGCAGATCGTATGCTTAAACGTGCGTATGATGTGGAGCAATTGTTGCCAATACACACTGTCGCCAGGCAGGTGTGCCCGGCGACGTACCCAAATCACTGCTTTGAGGCTGGTAATCACGCAGACTGGAAACACATGACCACACAGGATAATTAAATAGCCTGCGTAGTCGTTTTGCAGTCCGGCGCACATTGCTGCGCGCAGCAGACTCGAAATGGGTGCCGCGACCGCAAGTGATGACAACTCAACCAAGTACCATGATAACAGGCACAAAATCACAAGCATGACAGTTGTGGAACATACTTTACGAAACTGTGCGATCTTACGGCAAGTCTGATGATCCTTGCCACCCTCCCCGCCCTTCCCGGAAGCAGCTGAGCCGCACACCGCATTCTCCTTGCTGATGTTTCGAGCCCGATCCCAGCCCAGAGATACACCAGATGTTGAAAGACAACATCTAATCCAGTGCATAGCGTGGCAGATCGCAGCATACGCAGAATAATTGCTACATACGAGCATGTCTGCACCGAGCTGCGGCATGACACAGGAGCCCATTGGCACAGGCATAGACATGTTACGGGACAGCAAACGACACAATGTACATGTCAATCGAGTAAACAAGTCATATCGACCTCCGGGCGGTGTCTAGTGTCTACCGCGCCAGCGACACGGGGCCTCGCAAAAGGCAACACTCTCAAGCCCACGTACGCCAGACGGCCCCGATCACGTCGTTACGTATCATTGGCGCGCAGCAGAGCAACAATGTAACATTTTTGTCCATTGAAAGTGCATCGGGAGAGTGGTTTGTGCCAAGCGCGGGCCCAACCAGCCCGATTCGCCATGATACCTCCCATGCAAGGACACTCGCAGAGGAGCCAAAATGCGTCCGATCTTGCCCAGAACGATGAGGCTCACTTCAGCACAATGTGAACTACCTTACAGACTGTTCAGAGCAGCTTTTGGAGCCGTTTCGACGATTTATTACATCGCGAATCCGTGGCTCACCCAAGTTGCTCACCCACGGGTGAGCAACCCTCTCGTTGCTGCTGTGTCACACGTGTCGGGGGTTTATTGAGTCTTGCACAAGTGCACGATCAGGCATCACATTGGAGAGGCAGGAGCAGGTGGGACTGCTTGTCAAGAGGTCTGGCAATTCGGGGCAGCGAGCAGCGAGCTGCTATACGTCTCACATATGTGCTGCCGGCCATGCATGCTGCAAGTCTTGGGCGCCCTCCCCAATGCACTGACAATGGGCCATTTGGAGGGCCATCAGTACTGGCATTGCACACATGTGTGCACCCGCAGGCCATGAGAAAGATAGCACAGCCTCAAAATTATCACTGAATGATATTGGAACGGGCGAAGCATATCAACTGTTGCGCAGCTGCTCTAGCTCCGTTTCTCGATGGTAAGCATGCAATGTAGCCGATATGGAGTCATATGCATGGTTCAAAAACAGCCACGTCCACCACGAAGTTCACTCTCCGCGGAGCTCCGTAGCATGCATTTGTACGCTACATGTGTATCATGCATACGCAGAGGGCGTGACTGCAGACCCGCTCAAGCCCGTCAGGCTGTCGCCATGCGGCAGAAAATATATTTCCTGTCATATTCTCCAGAGATGGCTTGAGTTCTGGAAGTCTATGGTGCAGGCTTCCATCCCATGAGGACAAGTTGTTTCCTCATGCATACGAGGACGCATGATCGGTCATGTTAACGGGACAGTAGTGGCTGTGCATAGAACCGCGGCTTCGCGACAACACCTCCGCCACCCTAGACGGTCTTCTCCACGCTGCCGGCTTCCTCGCCATCTGGCTCGACGCGTCGCATCTCGGCTATTCAATTGCGCACACGCGCAGAGCAATACTGGCCTTCCACCCTGGCATCCTGGAGGATGACTTCTACGCGGGCAGGGATCTGTTTCTGCGCCTCTTAATGGCTGTGTGATGTAGTGGCTGTGTGTCTCTCATGCAGCTGTTTTGTAGTCTACTGTGATTGTCTGTCATTGTCACTGATAAGTTTGTTGTGTTTGGCTGTCCTCCTGACACGGACATAGCCATCTAGGCTTTTCTTTCTTTTCCTGCGTTTTTTGGACAATTGGCCTAAATTGTCGTGCGGCTGCTTCCGCACGAGCTGGAGGTGCTGCGGAGGTGCATTTGCGTGCCTCTGCATGCATTGCCCACATTTGCGGGCGGCGTGATGTGCCTTATCTCGTTATCTTATCTCGTGTCGGTTTTTCTGGGTTCTGGACTTTTCTTCCAGTCTCAGTCAGTCTCGCTCTAGAGGACTGAATATTAGGGAATTTGCGAGCTGGTTCGGTGTTGGTTGCTTGACTCACGTAGGTGTCTGATGAGGCCCTTTGGCAAGGCCGAAACATGTTATGCCGGTCCGTGATGTTCATGTAATACAGCATCAACCAGTGAACTTTCTACCTCAGTTAGTACATAGAACCAGCTTCGCGCAGAATGCAAGGCGGCCGCTGCCACGTCACGTACGCGATCTCACCCAGCGTCATCATTATCATGTGATGCTCGGCAATTGTTCGATCCTTGATTATACGCGTAGCTCCGCGGAGCTCCGGCGCGGAAAAACCGTGATTTCACACCTAATTCGAAGCAGCCAACGCCGGCTCGAATGCACCGACCTGACACTCGAGAATCACAGGCCAGTGTCTATATTCAGCCACTTCACTGCCTACACCAACTTTCTGTTGAATTGGCGTTTCAGAGATCCAGACGGCGACTCAAGAGTTGAATCATGTACAAGGCTAAGCGGGTACTGTTGTCCACCGCGGCATGCGCTGCCGTGCTCTTGGCGAGCTGCTGCGCTATGGCTATGCCGGTACACAATTTCAGCGGTTTCATGATGGTTGCTAACCGTGGTGAGGGCACGGTCTCGTTCATCGACCCGGAATCACTGGAGGTGACAACCACGTTCACCATGCCTGACGACGGCGAGCCGATGTACATCGCCTACGATTACTCCAGAAGGTCACGTATTCTGGTGGCAGATCGAGCGAATAGCAGGCTCGTGGTCGCACAGCTGAAGGGCGACGAAGTGAGCCTGATTGGCCGAGGCAAGCGCTTCATTCCGCTGCCCGAGGGTGCCTTCCACACCATGAGCACCCAGTTCTTCGTCAACGATGTACGTCTCCACTCGCTCATGATATGTTTCAGCAGCTCGATACGTCGATATGGCCGCGGCTCCCCTGGCTGAGCATTGGCTACCTCTACAGTAGCTCAAGCTCTATGCGCATGCTGTCATTGCATCGACATGCCAACGTCTTGGGGATGGTGTCTGGACTGGTCCAGACAGGTACCGATGCCAACGGTTTCGTTCCGGAACACCTGCACTGCGGGTCCCTTTTTGTTTTTTTTTTTTTGTGTGTGAGTGTATGTTGATGTTGATTCATGTGATTCGGTTTCAGTGTTTGTTTTCTCCCCTTCACTCTTTTGTAAAGCATCAGCTATGTTTTTTTTTTAACCATGATTGGTCGTCGACTTGCGCGCGCAACTGGTGGTACTGTGATAGGTGACGGCACCTCAAACCCAAACCATGTGATCATTGAGGGTATCACAAAGTCGCTTTGATGCAATGTGTGTGGGGTAGGCCGCACGAGCGATGCGGGGTCCCGGTAGTGTATGCATGGGCTGCGGCCAGGACGCCGTGCCCAGATGGTGCACCGTCGCAAGCCCGAGAGCCACCGCTTCAAAGCTGGCGTCCTGTTTTTGAGCTGCTTGCACGCTTGCCGAGGCCTGTCCGTAATTCGGTGGCTCACGTTGCCGCCTTGCTTGTGACGTACCGGGCTTGAAGAAGCTCTATAGAGCTTATATATGCACTGACGCACCGGACTTTTTGGGGTCTGTGGGCGGAGCTGGTGAGGCGGAGTGGCGCTGTGTGTTACAAGGATAAAGCCGGAGGGGCAGGTGGCACCGCCAGGACAACGAGGAAGCACACGAAGAATGCAAAGCACACGTGCCAGGAGAGCAACAGCCACCTCGAATCCGCCCACACTCAGGGCCATGGCACAACAATCGCCCGCACACGGCACCCCGCCACAGCCCGACCGGAACCCATCGAACGCGCACCCACACACCCCCACACCACACCCACCCCGACACCCGCGTCCCCGCTCAATCCCCCACCACACGCACCCCCACGCCCGCATACAACACCACCCCACCGCCCGCGTGGCTGCGGCGTCCCAAGCTGGCAGCCCGGCCGGCGCTGGCGCCGGCCCCATGCGCAAGCCGCCGGGGGGGTTCGCCCCCCCAGCCCCCCTAACCCCCACGCAACTCCCCAACCGCACCTGCCCCCCGCTGCAATCCCGCACCCGACCAGTTTGCCGAATAGACAGTGGCGTGTGCGTGATGCCGTATGTCTCACTGGCAATGTGCATACGTCCACAGCTGGTCGCATGCGGCGACGGAACTGCAGCAGCAGACACAGCAAAGGGCTGAGTCAGCACTGAAAGAAACATAGTTTTAAAGCAAGCGTCAGCAGTGGAGGCTGAGATGGTGTGCTGTGACAGCATGCGGTGGATGTGGGTGCAGCTGTCCCGTGCAGGCCATGCATATGCTAGCATATGGTTTCAGTGTTTGTTTTCTCCCGTTCACTCTTCAGAAAGCTTTTGTAAATAATGCTAGCATATGGTCAGTTTGAATGCCGCATGTGCGGTGCAGCTGTCAAGCAAGACACACCCCAGATGCATTGCAAAAGAGTGAAGGGAGGAAGACAAGCACCACAAAAGAGTCTCAGCCGAGACAGCAGCGACACACACACCCCAAATCGTTTCACAGATGACGCATGCAGTCCCGATAAGCTTGCACTGGGGTCACCAGAGTTCCGGAAGTGTTCGTCAGCGACGAGTACACGGGGTTCGGAAGTGATAGTGATGTCACAGGTCAGCGAACGGGCACAGATGAACACAGCAAAAGAATGTCTTCCGAACAGTGATGTTTGACGTGTGCGCATTTGCCGTGCAGCCGGAGACTTTCGATTCTATCCGCCCCGTGGCAGTCACATCCTCGGATATCGACAACGTCACCACCATCCACGACCTCGCGTCGCTGCGCCTCGTTGACACGCTGCCGCTGCCGCCGCTCGTCATGGAACTGGGCGGCAAGCCGCACGACCTGACCATCAGCGGCTTCTTCGCCTTCGTAACCTACCTCGGCACCTCGGACGGCAAAGGCTACGTCGCCAGCTACATTCGCGCCCGTGGCCACTACCGATTCTTCAGGCTCCTCGAGACCGCCGCTGACCCCCACGTGAGCCCCTCTCCCCCCCTCGTGATGGCGCTGTACACACCTCCGTCCACATGGCGTGAGGTGACCGGGTGTCGTTGTGTGCGAAATGCCGTTGCTGCCTTGTGTCTTCGGTGTCCCTAATCTTGTCATGTGCGCGGACTCGCGACTCTGTGGTGCAGGTGCATAAGTAGCACAGCAGCATGACACGCCGCTGCACTTGCGCTGCAATACATGTACTCACACGGCATCCCCGGCCATCATCAGTCCAGGCACGCGCTTGAACTCCACCGCTGCAATGCAGGTGGCCATCCGCGATGGCACGGAGCTCGTGATTGCGGCACAGGGCCCCTCCGACGGCGATGGCGAGGTGCTGTTCGTGCGCGCCCCTGAGCTCACCGTCCTCAAGCGCCACGTCCAGCCCTCCCCCCACGGCACCTCCATCTCTTTCGATGCCTCAACCCTCTACGTCACCAACATCGCCGAGGGCGGAGCAAACGCGGTCATCACATATGATATGACCACCCGCGAGGAGCTGCCCGGCTGCGCGGCACTCACCACGAGCGAACCGGTGCCGCACAACCCCGCCGCGACACTGGACCAGGGGAAGCTGTTCATCACGCACAGTGGCGCGGAGGCGACGGTGACGAGCGTGTTTGACATCGATGAGAGTGGCTGCCCCGTGCAGAGCAGCGAGGTGCTCATCACTACCGGCCTCAATCCCTTCGGCATCTGTGTCGTCACGGACACGGTGGACCGAATGAAGTAGCTCGGATGAGATTCGGTTCTGTTTTTTTTTCCTCCCGTTCACTCTTTTGTAACCACCGAATGAAGTAGCTCGCCTGCTGACCGCTGACCTGCAGACGATGGGATTCCTCGGGAGGCCTCCCTAGGGTGGGGCGGAAGGGGCCTCGCAAGTCTGCTTCAGCGCTAGCTGGCGCTACCGGCGGTGGAATGATGCGGGACGTGGGGTGTCGCCCCGCTGCTTGGGTGCGTTGGTGAGATGGGCAGGTCGCGTCCGTGGCTACCAGAGTGTTCGAACATGCCGATCGGGGCGCTGAGAGCAGGGGGCGGAGGAGAGGAGATGGGTTCTGGCAGCAACAGCGGTCTGGTGCGATCTGTGTGACCGCATGCGGATGTTGGAGGGTGCTGCCCCGACTGCCCAGGCGTTTTCTGACGTGTGCCAGCGTGGATGCCTGTCGATGCCGCTCTTTTGTGTTACTCAGCAGTGTTAGTTTTCTCATCGTGGCACCTGTGCCGTGCATCTACCGCATAACAAAGTAAAGTTGCGGCGGCGAACTGATAATAATGATTGAATCACGTCGCCGTGCTTGGGCTGCTTGGGCGCAGCGCATGTGGGTGCAACGTGTGTGCTGTCCAGCTGCCGCCGACCATCACGCTCTACGAGTGTGGTTCAATCAATATTGAGGGAAACCTGGAGCTGCAGTGTGTGAGCGAATTTTCATGCGAATTTGAAGTGCCGTTGAAGAGAGTGTTGTCAATGATAGAATTTTGTGGAATCTGTCAACCCATTTGCCACATGTTCCATTCCCGAGATGACTCGATTGACTTGCAAGTCAATGGCCCAAGCTAGATCGTCGATGGCAACATATCTGCAGCTGTATGCCAATGTAGACGTTCACGCCAATGTCGCGGCGATCAACCACACGGTGCACCGCGGTGGAGGCGTCAGCAGCGGCGCTGGCGCATGCATGATGGTCGCACTTTCGATCTGTTCACGTGGTATAACGTCTTGACCAGCATGACGCAGGCTTGACGCGAGCCAGCGGAAACGTTGCGGACAGCCAACACGGCCGAGCACACGTACTCACTGTCCATTGGGAAACATTGATGCCTTTGCCTGCTGATATGCATACTCGAGAATGTCTTTTACTGGACGACAACAATCTGCCCTCAAGTCACAAGTATGCGCATGCAGCCATCCACGCGCCACCGACACGTCATGGCGACGTTTTTTACGCTCATGCGTTATCGAACGTGCGCCGCGCTCACTTGCAAGCTTCACCGCTGGGACGGTCTTCTACGGAGGCGTGCTCGTAGCGTCGACCCATGCCCACATTCGCTGGCCACATATAGGTCCGGGACACTATTCGAATGCCATATCCACTCTGTGAGCGCGATCGACTCGAGTGCCCCATATTTACAGTATTGCTTGCCGGTCGGGAATCGTTCGGATCCAAGTCCAGCATGCAGCGCTTCGCACGAGCCTGGGCTTCCGCGGCTGCGCTTCTCACTGCAGCCAGCCTCGCCTCAGCTTCTCTCGTTCATGAGTTTGGTGGCTTCGTGACTGTCGCCAACCGTGGTGAGGGCACGGTCTCCTTCATCGACCCGGACACACTCTCGGTGAGCCACACTTTCAAGCTGCCTGACGATGGTGAGCCGATGTATATCGCATACGACTATTCTTCAAGGTCTCGGATTCTTGTGGCGGATCGCAAGAACGAGCGCCTCGTGGTTGCGGAGCTGCGGGGCGGGGAGATCAAGCTCATCAAGCGGAAAAGTCGCCGCTTCCTTCCACTCCCGCCGGGGCCGTTCCATACCATGAGCTCCCAATTCTTCGTCACTGAAGTATGTCTCTATATTCACACTTTACCGAACCATGTAGTTGAAGCTTCTCGCTGTTTGAAAGGCTTGGCCCAGCCGGTTTGCATATGCATGCTAGCTCAGGCCTGCGGTGCCGGCTGGCCACATGTTGAACTTGAAGCAAACTTGTAGACTGGATCATCGCGAACATTCATGACGCATTGGATCTCGTCTTGATCGCCATGTCATGACATGACATGTCACAGTCGGGCGATCCCGCAGTGTGCATGCATTTGCATGTTGTCTATCCTCGGATGTGTTGCTCAGTTCGACCGCTGCAGCGCGCTGCTGTGCTGAGACCCACGCCGCGCTGACGCCGTGCACACTCCAGGTGAACGGATCCGCGTACGCGTGCTGCGGTGTCGCTGTGTGTGTTGATGCTATGTCTACAGCTGTAGACAGTCTCTAGAGACTGTCTACAGGGACTGTATGCAACGTTGTATGTTTGCTCAGGCCATTCACATTTCTGGTACTTTAATTGCAAGATCCGTGGGCCACCATCGCCTGGGAAAGGTTCTTGCCATGGCATAGCGGCTGAATTGCCGCGCGCCAGCTGCAGCTACCGCGCAGGTGTCCGTGCGCATGCTTCACCGTGTACACCGACGACGCTCGACCCTTATGGGCCCCCGAGCTCACCTCTGAATATACAGGCAGAGTCTTTTGAGAAGGTATCACCTGTCGCTGTGACATCGTCTGACATTGATGGCTCATCGACGGTGCACGACCTGAAGTCCTTGAAGCTGCTGGACACGCTGCCTCTGCCACCACGGATAAGCGAGCTCGGTGGCAAGCCACATGACTTGACGGTCAGTGGATATTTCATCTTCATCACATATCTCGGCACTTCAGATGGCAACGGATACGTGGCGAGCTTCATTCGTACCGGTGGCAAGTACCACCTCTTCCGCATCCTCGAGACGAAGGCGGACCCGCATGTATGTTCTAACCTCCGGGGCAGCTTTTTTCTGCAAGCGAAGTCCAGGTCTCAGTCGCCAAGTGCCCGAATTAGGTCAAGGCGACAGCGCGGTCGCAGTCCTGCGCAGGAAGTGCCTTGTACACGGACCTGACTAGCTGCCATAACTGCGAGAGTACATCATGCGCCTGTATGCACTTTGGCTTCGGAACAATGGTTGTGGAAGCTCCAACCGATGGGTCAGGTGTCCCGCTCTTGAGATGTGCCCTGCATGCCAGAGTCTCTCTCGATCGTTGCTGTGGCCACAAAGGCAACACAAGCTGGCCATCTGCAGTATGTACATGTCTTCAGAGACACATCACTGACAGCACTGCTCCGGTTTCAACCCACTCAGTTCATAATTCTGCTCTTTGACTGCAGGTGTCTATCCGCGATGGCACGGAGCTCGTCATTGCGGCGCAGGGCCCCTCCGACGGCGACGGCGAGGTGCTGTTTGTGCGCGCCCCCGAGCTCGTCGTCCTCAAGCGCCACCCCCAGCCCTCCCCCCACGGCACCGCCATCTCGTTCGATGCCTCAACCCTCTACATCACCAACATCGCAGAAGGCGGCGCAAATGCGGTTATCACGTATGATATGGCTACCCGCGAGGAGCTGCCCGGCTGCGCGGCACTCACCACGAGCGAGCCGGTGCCGCACAACCCGGCCCCGACACTGGACAAGGGGAAGCTATTCATCACGCACAGCGGCGCGGAGGCGACGGTGACGAGCGTGTTTGACATCGATGAGAGTGGCTGCCCCGTGCAGAGCAGCGAGATGCTCATCACTACCGGCCTCAATCCCTTCGGCATCTGCATCATCTCTGAGGCGGTCAACCGAACAATGTAGCTACCCTGCTCACTTGTTATATACAGGCGGTGAAGCGCCGGGGCGGATTGTTTCAGCAATTCATGGCGTCGCCAGTGGTGTGGCGGAGGAGGAAGGATGCCGGCAGCTGGGGCCGCAGGGCAGCGCCCAGCTGACACGGCGCGTCGGCGAGGTGGGCAGGCGGTCGCAGTGGCTAGAGGTGGTCGCTGCCGTGGCTACCAGTGTGTGTCCGTCGCGGTAACAGTGACTGGCGGAGGAGAGGAGTGGTGCTTGGGGACGAACAGTGGTCTGGTGCGATCTGTGCGGCTGGTGCGATTTCGGCAGGACGTGTGCTCGACTCGGAGTTGCAACATGCCGCCCATGCGGCGGTCCATCAGTGCAGCACGTTTGTGTTGCCTGCTGGGAGTGTCGGCGGCACCTCAGCCACATATCTGCAGCGTACTAATAAACGGCGTCCTAGATCACGACGTGCTGGTAGGCCGCGGTGTGTGCCATGGTGTGGATGCCCTTTGAGTGCTCTCCAGTTCGTACGCTACCGGTCTGGCCCCTTTTGCGCTGGAGTTTGCAGATGGTGCAAGCGACAGGCTGCTAGTCTTGGAGGCGGTCACAGTAGCAGGCTGTGCCGAGCGCTACCTGGTATGGGTTGTATTCATGGTACCATGTATTTCTTGCGTCCTGCCTATGTGAACAGGGTCCCGTTTTCTGACCAGCAGCCTTTCAAATTACCACAATTTCAGGTTTGCACGATAGATAATGCCGGATGTCGATGTGTGGCGCTCAGTTGATTTTGTGTAGTTGCCGATTGATGCCTGTCGGCTGCAGGATGTGCTGTGTGCATTGACCTTCGTGCACACCATTTGTGCTATCATGATAGCACGGATGGTGTGCCGCAAAGGCCCCTTCATACCACACATGTGTTCCGAAGATATCTTTGGAAGGCAGACAGGCGGGCAGCACCACGGGCAGGACAAACGCTTGCAGACACCACATGCATGAACCAACCCAGAGCATCCAACGCGACCAGGCAGTCCAGGCAGTCCTCCCACGGCCACCATGTGGTACCACCCCACAACATCACCACCTCTGCTTTACAACGTCACAACGGGTACCCATCGGTTTCCCCGCTGAAATAGACAATATTTTTTCCAGAAATGCCGCCAGCCTGGGGATTTGACCACAATATCAAAACCGACAGGATTCGCTGCTGGAAACGGGCTGCCAGCGCCAGAATTGCGGGCGCAGCCCACTGGAACCTGCCCCCCTGCGGCACAACGCCGCTCGGTTTTGACTAAAAGCGGCGAGATCCCCTGCGAGACATAAAGGTCCTGTTGAGCACTGACCGCCACTTTCACCAACAGCCTGTCCCCATACGTGCACGCACAAGCTTCTGCCATCATAACTGCACCCGTACCCCAGCTGCCTCGCACACCCTGATGTGCAGATCCACAAGCACATATGATCTTGCTGTTTTGAGCAAAGGCTGTTTTGAAGGCAATCCTTTGCACCTGGACGACTAAAAATTAACAATTTTGGTACCGGGAACGGTTGCAATCAAAACACAACGCCACCATGCGGGCTCTGCACCACCAGCCCGAGGTCCCACAACAACCTGTGAGTGCCTCGGAAAATCTGAGTTGAGGCCTACATTGGTGCCGCATGTGTGGCACCAGAACATGTACACACGACGGACCGCAGTGATACACACACACACGTGCAGTGTTGCGGGATGCTATGTCTCAGGTAGGATCATGCTACAATCAGCCCTTGGCCATGCACATGCACACCACCCTGATCCAAGGTCAAACAGACAGCTCCATGGCCAGTAGCAGCATCGTGCTGCGCCATTCTGAAAGAGTGCAACACTTGCTCCCTGCTTGGTGCATCGACCCATGCACGACCTGCTGCAGCCCAGAACAAGCACAGCCTGCGCTGCTCAATCGCATGAAGCTGAGTGCCACACGCCTCAGAGAGGGCTACACACCTCCCACAGACACCCACTTACAGCTCCGGCACAGGTGCAGCTCCACCTGGCTGGGGCTCCTTGCTCGTGAAGCGCTCCACACACAAGCTGCTCTGCAGGGCTGCGTCGTTCAGCGAATTGACTGCAGACCCCATCCGATCAATCGTGATGCCGCCCAGCACAGCGCCCTTCGCCTGGACCGGTACCCACAGCCGCCGCAGCACTGAGCTGCGCTGATTCAGCAGGTGTCCCCCTACACCTGCCACATCCACGCCGCCGCTAGCCGCAGAGCTCAGCGATCTCTCCGCAGCCGCATGTATGATGCTACTGCTTTGCGATAGCAAGTCTGGCGGCAGGCTCAGTCCTGGCAGCCGCCAAACCCGACCGTTGCGCATCTCGCTAGCCGATGTCACAGTGGCCTGCAGGCCCGTCGGAGCCTGTGGGCGCGTAGGGGCCTGGACGGGCGCGTTCGGCTGCCGCTCATGGGCATCCCCCGCATGTACATCAGGATCTGCCTGGCAATGCTGCGCCTGCGCAACTGCAGCCGGGAATACGGTGCCACGGTGAATGGCCCCGCCGGCTTGCAGGCGGAGCTGCGCCACCGCAGAGCTCACCTGCGACCTCTCGCAGCTCCCCTCAAGTGGAAGGGTCATCGAACCGCCCCCGCCATGCACTGACAGCGGCAGATCTGCAGCGCCCGCCGGCGGCAGGGTCGGCAGAGAGGCGGTCGCATCGGCGGCGCCTCCAAGGCTCCGCCGCGTGCTGCGCATGCTCGGGCTGGGCAGCACGAACTGCATCGGCATGGCCGATCTGCTTGAGTCGCAGTCGCCGGGGCGGGCGGTGAGGGGAGTGAAGTGGAACGCGACGGCCGCAATGAAGATCGCCAGCGCCACATCGAACGACCATGCCAGGCCGTGGTTGATCCAGTTCTTCATCGCGCACGTATCCGGAGGGACTCCGTCCAGGTCAAATGGCTCCAAGCACCAGAAGCCCATTCCTGCAGCCGCACGCTCCCCGAGTCTCTGGACCTTGCGCCTGTGGATGTATCCGGCTGTGGCGCTCCCATGACGCTCAGTGCACAGGCTGCGCCACGCGCTCCCGTTTGAATCTAGATGGAGGGAGTCAACAATCGATCCGATCGTCTGCGCCACGGCGTATCGTACGACAACACAGCGTCCTGACCCGCTCCAAGTGATTTGGGCCGGATCGTGACCGCCAGCATGTGAAGCGATTTGGTGCAGATTCACATACAGCACTGACGGGCTCCGAGACAGAGTGAAAACGGGTCAAGTCAACAATTTGGATAAATGCGGTATGTGTACAGAAGCTACTGCATGCATGTTGTGATAGGGGCAGCGGGTTTACCTGAGGCAAACGCCGAGGGCAGTTTGATTAGCATGTATCCTGTGAGCGTGTCGAGTGACAATTGAGCCTCAGAGCCCTGCTGGCAGTTCAAAACCAGCGCAGCGGCGACAAAGACGAGTTGGGCTGCCGCTTGAATTGCAAAGAGCCACTTTGATACCTTGAACGTGCTGCAGGCGGTCCCACGGTCGTCAGGCCACTGCTATCAGCTCTGGCATGTTGCCATGCTGTGCACCAGCTGCACTGCAAGCACCACAGCATGGACAGGCACAGCCTCTGTGCCAGGATCTGAAGACCACTGTAACAGAGGCCTGGTCCCAGAGTACATACAGGCTGAGCCAGGGTGGCATGGCGCAGGTCTGGGGAGGCAGGTTTGCATTGCAAACTTTGCAGTGGGAGGGGTGGTGCGCAGCAGACCTAGCCAGGGACGCCAGCCCGTACGCCACGCTGCAATCTTTCACCCAGAAGATCAGGGCGTGTACAAAGCAGCGCTGCCACTGTAGTGCTCTGGCGGCTGGTGTCGCAGACGCTATTTCATGCCTGGTCGCTGCCTCCAGCAGAGCCATGGGAACTTGCATGCCGGCGACGATTGTCATCGAAAATTGTGGCAACAGCCAGGACATTGGATGCTGCAGCAGGAGAAGGATGAGCCACACGATGTGGAGCACGTGCTTGAAAGCAGATGTTGCAAGGGTTGACAAAAACAGCTTCAGCGCTTTCAGTTCCCACAAAGCCTGCATGGTGTACATGATGAGATGTTTGACTGGAAACTACCTGGCCTATACCTTAATTGTGGACTCTGGAGTTGCTTTGCAAGCGCACAACAGCTATAAAGCCTCATCTGCATTTGCAATCCATTTTGGGTGGGGAGGTGGTCCAGTCTGCCGGTATGTCCAGCCAAGATTCACTTCCAAATACCAGCCACGGGCAGATGGCAAATGTTGTGAACCAGGTAGTGATATCCGTAAAGGATCGCAACCTCATGTATAAACCATGGTTTGGGAAAAGCCTGAGGCGTGCCAGATCCATAGAGTGGCAATGCTCTGGGTCACACTCGCTTTCTACATTACACAGCTGGACAGTGCTCACCTGCAGAAGAGCATATGTGGTTGTCCCCGGTGGCAGAGTGTTTCGATAGTTCGTTATACTGAAATGAATTGAAGCTTTTGCCACTGTCACAGCTGCAAGCAGCACAAATATGGGATGTAAGAGGTGTGCTGCTTTGCCAGACTTGAACAGTATTTCATCTGCTGCAGTGCCGATCAAAACGAGATGATGAAGCACAACGGGAGACCACAGCCATAATTGTGAGCTGCTGAAGTTCAGGGATTTTCCGTTTTGCGTGGTTGCAGTCTGCGGCGAGCTCACACGATCTGGTGGACTCTGCTGGACATCATGTTCGCTTGTGGGCCCATCAGACACAGCTTCGTTTACGTGATACGTTTCGGGGTTGACTAGTAGGATGCCTTGGAAGTATACCTGCTTCTTTGGGATACTTGCCTGCAACCCCGGTCCCTGCTGAAGGCCTCCGAAGGAACCAATCACGCCCAGACTCCGAGAGCGTTGCTTCCACCAGAAAGCGTCAAAGCCACACCTGCTCCATCTCAAAAGTGTCAACATCATTTACAGCGACAGCGCTGTGCTCGGATTCCTTGGCTGAGCATCCACCGTGCTCGAGGCTTCCATGAGAATGCTCTGGGTCTTCAGCAGACCAGAACACTTGAGATCAGAACGTGTACACCATAAACGGCGTTTGTCATTTCCGTGTTGCAATATTGGTGTAGAGAGAGGATCACATGCCGAGCTGGATACCGACGCCAGAAATTGGGGCAACAATGCTTTCCCTGCGCCCCTGCGTCAGCGACGAGATACGCTTATACAATTCATTCCAGGCAGGAGGTATCTTGAAATACTTGATAGAGCTTACACATCGAGCACAAGGATGCAAGCAACCTGTGTAACGCTAATCACCTGAAACATGTGTGCGGCCATGCCAACATATTTCAGCCGACATGGGTGCACAACAATCCACACTTGTGTTGCACGCTGCAACTGTGCATCGTGATTGTCCTCCGTTTGAGTGCTGCATGCGCTTGTCAAGCGCATGCATGTTGCACAGGTATGCGCTGCAGGCATCGTACGGATCCCACGACGCTACTTGCCTCGTCGATCTGGACATACGCACCCTCTGCCTTGCTTGTCATACACCTCGGCTGTGTTCTTGCTTCATCAGAGGGGCCAAAACGGTGCAAGTGGGTCTTCAGGAAACTGTATCTCTGGGACAGGACCAGCAAAATCAATTCATATGGGTACATCTGCTTTACGCAGAACCTTAGATTCACTCAGGAAAGCTGAAAGGAGCTGCCCATGACCTGATCCAGTAATGCCAAAAGCTTGTGACAATCCTCCGGTGATACAAGGTGTGTCTGTTCACTCAAGGTGTGCACTGAGGGATCGTGGGTGTGCCTCGGGTCGCTCATGACCCCCAGCAACGTTCGAAACATCAGAAAGGCATGTGCTTCAGTAATCGAGCAGCTGTTTTTGGAATTCGGAATCATGCTGTTCGGGGTGTGGCTGTCTAATTCAGCTGGGTGGTCACAACGTCTATGCCTCACACGCGCCGAGCATGTGGCTGCTTCGGCTTCGGCAATCCGTTCTAACGGATCATTTAATGCTACCCATCACTGCGAGGCTGGCTAGGCTGGACACATGATGAGCACTGAGGGCCAGTGCCCACTGCAGACATCCTTGCAGTGCTTTGTGCCAGAGATTTACAGATAGCATTGAACACATCTCTCAAGCAGGGAATGCATCGACAACACGCCTCATCAGCAATGACCCTTGAAATACGTACATGTCAGCCCGCATCTGATTGGTCCCCAGCTGTGCACAAAGATTGCAGCGGCTGTCAGTGTGAGAATCTGCCGCACAAAAAATCATTTTTATGCTATTTATGAAATACCTACTCTATCTCAGGGACGATATCCATATACTATAAACTCAAGCTTTTTGCAACACCAGTTCAGGTAGTGATGCTATACGCCGAATCAGAGGGTTTTCTAGATATTGAGCTGGAGCCGTTGTGAGCCGGCACCAAGAGGACAGGGACAGCAGTGCTGGGTGCTGAAACTAGTTGATCAGTGGAATGGCTACTGATTGCCAATAATGGACTCTGTGTGCGGACGTCCTGTGGCCACTTTGTAAACACACAAAGCAGTCACAACCTCTGCAGAGTGGAAGCGCCTGCACTAGAGGCAGGTGCAGGGGTCCAAAAACACCTTTCACTGCCACCCCTCAATCCAGCCATCTATCAAGCAGCCTTGGCAAAACGGCGTCCGGGATAAGCTGGATCCGCATCATACAACTTGCCTGCTACTGCTCTTGCCACTCCAAATGCTTCCATGTGTGGATATATTCATGTATATGATGACCTGTTTTGCCTCCCTCAGGGGATGCGAGTGGCTGCATGGGAGGAGCTGTGTGAGCTGACGGTGGTGGGACAGGGCGCACTGAATACCGTTTCACTTCACCATTCTTTTTTTATACCTCGATGCTGTGAAAAGTGCTTGGACACATACCAGAGTGTCGTCCTCGTCGATGATAACTGGGTGTTCCACTCGCACACAAGCAGTGAGACGAATGTGAATGGATGACCAGCCCTTACATGCACAGAATGATGATCACAAACTGCACGGCTCACCACCCACACACATACACCAGGCCGCCGAAGCTCCTACTCTCATTCCAGTACACATCAGCCGGCGACCGTTTGCACTCTCCACAGTGCAGAAGCACACTACACTGGCGCGCTGAAGCTCACGCCGTGCGGACGCCAGCGGGCAGGCAGGCAACAAAATCAATGAATCTGGCATAGCAAGAATGCGCTCAATAAATATCACAGACCACTCCACGGTCTGTTATCGTAATGTCAACAAGGCGCCTCAGCCTGCCCGCGTCCGCAGCCGAAACCACTCCACGAACACCTGCCTCCTCAGCGCTCGCGTAATGCATTCCATCATTCTACACGGTGCTCATCACAAAATTCACCTGCTCCGACCCCAAGGCCGCACCGGGAGCGGCTGCGCCACAGTCACCCATCCAACAGAGGCATGGCGCAGCCGAGTCGGCCATCAGCAAAGTAAAACGGAACAACCGGGCCCAGGGATGCTCGTCGCGCGCGGGGGCGCTCAGCCCAGCCGGCCACGCCGCGTCGCTTCTCACCTCAACACCAAGCGCACGTGAGCGCTCAGATGATGCCGCCCTTCATGATGTTGGCATTCACGAGGAAGTACACCCGCTGCCAGATCGACACGAGGTCCGCAAGCTGCGGCGGCCGCCCGCACTCCACGAGCTCGACATCCATCAGCGTGCGCAGCTCCATGCGCGCGGCGGCCTCACGCTCCACCGAGCTGCCCCGCGGCAGCATGCCGCTTGGGGCGGGGGGCCACAGAGCCGTCGCCTCGTCGATGCCCTCGTCCCAGGACCGCCGCCGCAGCAACACATCCATTGCGTACCACGGGCTCAGCAGCCCGCCGTGGCTCTCCGCGGCCGCCGCGACCGCCGGCCGCACCTCGACGACGTACGACTCCGCCCCTGCGACCTCGCTGCTCGCGAGCGCCGGCTGGAGCGAGATGCCAAGCCGGGCCTCGAGCTCGTCGCACACCGCGCGCAGCGCGGCTGCGGCACGCGAGTTTGGCAGCGGCAGCAGCGCCGGCGGCTGCGCCGCCGCCGCCGCAGCGGCAGCCGCTGCCGCTGCGACCAGCCCGCGCCCCGGCATTGACACAAACGGCGCCGCCGTGTCGTAATGGTACACCGTCGCCGCGGCGCGGTTGCTTCCGGACGCGTCCGGGTCGACAATTGACAGCACCGGCGCCACCGGCGTGCGCAACGGCGCCGACAGCATCTCGCCTGTGGTCTCGCTGTTCAGCGAATCCACCCCGGACGTTGGCGGCGGCATCGGGTGGCCGACGGGATTCAGCAGGGTGGACACCATCGCCTTGTGCAGCGTGTCCGGAACGGCAGACAGCTGCATCATCGGCTCCCCCAGGCGGTCACCCCAGTCCGCAGCCTGGCGCTGTGGCGCCTGCTGCCGCACCATCGCCTGCTGCTGCGGCTGAGCACGGCGCATCGCCTGCTGCTGCGCCTGCTGCTGCGCCTGCGGCACTCGCGGTGGCGCCTGCATCGGCTGCTGCGATTGGGGGCCCCCGCGCTGTGCGGGCTGCTGGTAGACCGGGGGCGCCTGCGCCACAGCAGACATCGGAGCGGCCCGAGCGGGTCCTGCCTGCTGGCCGTAGCTCGGGCCTCGCATCCCTTGCGGATGCGCCTGGCCAGCCGCCGCACCCCCCTGATCATTTGGGCGGCTGCGCTTTGCCGCCATACCCACTTGCATGGGAGTCTGCACAGCTGTGCCATACCCGTCACTGCCCCGGCCACGCTTGCCGGCCGGGTCGGCCGGAAGTGCCTGCGGCGGCGACGCAGCCGGCGCGGCCATACGCGGCGACGGCATGCTGTGTGAGGGTGCACCCTGCTGGGGGACAGGCTGCGCGCTGGCGGCAGCGGCGGACGCCGGCGTCTGCGGGCGGCGGATCTTGATGCTGCGGGCGCGCCGTGCCGGCGGCTGCTCTGCGGGACGCGCGGCACCCTGGGCGGCAGCGGCCGGGGCCGCTGCCGCGGTCTGAGGGGTGTTGGGAGAGTCATGGGAGGCCTGGCCCTGGGACACGGCCGCGTGCGCGGGTGGTGTCCGAGCGGGTGTGGCGCCTTCCTGTGCCGCTCGGTGGCCGAGAATCTGGTCCGCGAGAGCCTGATGCTTCATCACGCGGTCCGCGACCCCCTGCATCTTTGTGTACAGCTCCTGCAGGTCTTGCTTCACATTGTGCGCCTGCAAGGTGAACGCCGAGTCAGCCGCGGCGCCGGGTGGCCGTTGCAGGGGAGGCCCAGAACCTCACGCGCTGGGGGTGCCCATTCCGGCGGCAGCAGACTCAGCAGCACAAGAAGCAGCAGCGGGCCAAGCAGGTGCATTCGAACCACGCTGTAGGTGGTGTAGGGGTGCAGCTCACCTTGACGCCGGCGGGGTCGTTGCGGTACTTCTTCAGCACGGCATCGTATTTGCTGTACTCGCGCACGAGAGCCTCCGCCTTCTCTGGCCAGCCCATGCTCGCGAGGCGGCTGCGGGCCTCTGGCGCTATCGTGGTGCCGGTCTTGAACGCCTTCAGCAGGGTGTACATCGGCCGCACGATCCCGCTGAAGGCCTCCCACACCTGCTTCCGCGACTGCCCTGGGGCCTGCTGCGGCTGCTGCTGCACAGAGAGCGGAGTGGGGACTGGAGCAAGGCAGAGGACCCCGCACGTGAATCAGGTGGTCAGAGGCAGGGGGGGGGGGGGGGGGGGGGGGTGCAGGGGACGTCACCCACACAGGGCTGGGGTACGTATGCAAAAACACTGTAGGTCGATCCGCCATGAGGCTAGACCATAAACGATATTGGATGACTCTGATGTTGAGTGCATTAGTATGGAGATCAAGATGTATAATTGGAGCAACAAGGAGCTCACCTGGTGTGTTCCAGCAGGAGGCTGCTGTTGGCGCCCTTGAGACATCTGCTGCTGCTGTTGTTGTTGCTGCCACTGTGACATGTGAGATTGCTGCTGCTGCATTTGGGTCTGCGCTGCCTGCTGCTGCTGCTGCTGCTGCTGCTGCTGCTGCTGCATCTGCTGCTGCTGCTGCATCTGCTGCTGCTGCTGCATCTGTTGCATCTGGTAGCGCTGCATCTGCAGCTGCTGCTGCTGCTGCATCTTTTGCTGCCCGTGGCCAGATTGATGGGCCAGCGGCTCAGCACTCGGCATCTGCTGTTGCTGCATTGCCGGGGGCTGCGACGGCCGCTGCGGAGCCGAGACGCCCACTCCCGCGCCGGCGTGCTGCTGGTGCTGTTGTGTGTAGTACTGCTGCTGCTGCTGCGCCTGTGTGTAGTATTGGGACTGCTGGTGAGAATGGGTCTGCTGCGCCTGCTGCTGCATCTTGTGCTGGTTGACCTGCTGCTGCTGAGCATGCTGCTGCTGCTGCTGTGCATGCTGCTGCTGTGCATGCTGCTGCTGTTGTGCCTGCTGCTGTGCCTGCTGCTGCTGTGCCTGCTGCTGTGCCTGCTGCTGCTGTGCCTGCTGCTGTGCCTGCTGCTGTGCCTGCTGCTGTGCCTGCTGCTGTGCCTGCTGCTGTGCCTGCTGCTGGGCCTGCTGCTGGGCCTGCTGCTGCTGTGCCTGCTTCTTGGCTTGCTGCTGGGACTGCTGCACTGCTCGCTGCTGGGCGTGCTGCTTCTGCTGCGCAGCGCGCTGCTGTGCCTGTCGTTGCTGCTGCTCCAGGACAGTCATGCCGGCAGCGGGGCTGTTCCCAGACCGCACGCCAGCAACACCCCCTCCCTGCTGCGGCTCCCCTTGCTCGTACCAGTACTGCCCTGTATCCTTGGCGACGCCGGGCTGCACGCCCGGCGGCTGCTGCTGCATCGGACCACCGACCTGTGACTGCGGGACAGGGCTGCCAGCATGAGGCCGCGGGATCTCACTGGCGTACGGGGCGCGCGCCTGCTGGGCCCAGGCCTTGTTGGCCTGCTGCTGGCCAGCGGCGTGAGGCGCACTGTACGCCGGGGCACTGCCATCCTGCTCAGCCCCCGCACCGTAGCCCATCAGCTGTGCAGCCTGGCCTGGCTGCTCCTGCAACGGCGCGTTCTGTCAGCCTGTGCATCGGATGAGCCTCGGCTACCCGAACCTCACACACACTCCACGGTACCTGTCCAGGCTCACAGGGGCCCATCACACATGGCCAGGCACTCGACCACAACCGTTCATCACAGCCTGGTGCCAGCGGCTGGTAGTGCGCTCCAGGAGCAAAGCATGGCGGAATTCCACACCAAGCGTGGCGCAGGGCGGGGATCTGCCACAACTTTCGAGAGGGGGGGGTTGGCGGCGCACCGTGGGCCGGCCCTGGTCGACAAGCAGCACTGAGCTGAACTCGGAGTAGTCCTCCCCGGCGTAGTCCTGGCCAATCTGATCGATCGGCGTCGGCTCGAAATCGAGCAGGGGGTCGCTCTGCGGCGCCGTGACTGGCGCCGCCGCCGCCGCGCCCGCCAACGGCGCAGCGTGTGCCGCCATAGCGCCCTGCCGGCTGCCCGGGGCCATCGTGCGCTGCTGCGCTACGTGTAACGCGCCTCCGCCGACCGACCGCACGCTGTCAGATCGTGGGTGCGCGGTGCGCAGCGTCGCAGGCGGCTCCATCTGCAGGCTGCCGCTGTAGGGCATCTGGTCGGAGGGTGCGGCGCTCGCCGTCACGAGCGGCGCAGGTGTCGGCGAGAGGTCAAACGGTCCGGGCGCAGCTGGCTGGGCCGCCGCCCCAAGACCCGGCTGGCCGTGGCCTCGCGCGGCGGATCCTGCGCCGCCTGCGGAGGTGCGCATGCCTGGCGTCGAAATGTGGCCAGAGGCGCCACTAACACGCCCGCCCGCGGGCGTCCCGCGCATGAAGCTGGTCTTGAAGGCGGTTTCGTGAGCGCCGGTTCCCGCTCCGGGCTGCATCTGACCCATCGGCATCGACGCTGTTGGCACCGCCGCCCTACAGCATGCACAGCTCTTGCACGTTCGATCACCGCGTCATGCATGGAGATACAGCAGGTAGTGAGGGCAGCACTGCAGAGCAGCCGCATGACACAGCAGGGGAAAAACCGGGAGCGATTCTCATCACAAGCTCGAGGAGGTCGGCGCACCGCTCTGGGCGGCTCATGGGGTACATCACATACTGCTGATTGCTGTGAGAGGCCCCGTGCATGTACTGCTGCTGAGGTGCACGCATCTGCGGGGCTGGGGCTGCATGAGGCCTGCTGCCCTCGTAGGCTGCATGTACCCCCGGGCCATCATAGGCTTGGTGTGCATAAGGCCTTGCTGTTTGTGGCATAGCAGCACTGGGATTCATGTGGGGATCCATCGTGGTGTATGGGGATGGAGAGGCATCACGGGGGCTGGCTGAGGCCACATGGGCGGAGGTGTTGGCGTTGCCTGCTGTGGGACCAGCTGGAGTACCCGCCTGCGGGCGCCTGCTGCTTGTCTTGCTGTTCTGCTGAAAATGCCACAACAACTTGGATATCTGCTCCCGCCAAGCATCCGTGTACTGCTTCTGCACAGCTTGTCGTGGGCATTATGAATCATATTTGTAGAGGTCAGCCAAGGCATGGACACCTGACGTGATGGTTGCAAATAATTCAAACATGGTTGTCAAGTGCAGATGAAGGCCAACCTGAGTAGTTGTCTTGTTGAAAATATTTTTCTCAAAAGCTGACAGCTTTGCAGGTAGGTTGGACACTGCTGGCGTCAACTTGCTCTGAATATGGTTCAGCCTGCAAATCCGAAAGGTGATTGCAAATGCTCTGTATGGACGATATTTGCCGGCACTGATGTATCTCGCGCACAGTCGCACATCTCGGTTCTGTGCCATGAGTCAAGTCGACAATGTATCTTGCGGGAACGTCGCCCTTGGTGTTCAGGTACAACATTGGTACGACAGCGAAACGCTACAAAAGATACCTAAGTCGCAAGTCACCGTCGAGTCGCAAAGGCTACGTCCTGTCTCCGCGACAGCCTGCTCAGCATGCCATGGCGCACGCTGAGCTGCAGAGCTCCAGGTCGTCACGACGACGACACGGTGCACAGACACTGGACCAGAAAATACAGCCGAAAACGTAGCAGTCCGTTGGCTGGCGTGCGTCCACGCAATTCCAGGCACACGCGACGGTCGACCTTGTCAGCAGACGCATGAACAGAGTGCTCGAGCTCCCTGCGTGCCGGGTGTCAGGTAGAGAATGTGCACATCCAGCTATGCCGTGACCACGAAGAGTTCTTTGCAGTTCAACATACGCATGGTCATGATGTAGTTATGAAGTTTGGGACTGCGGCTGTGTGGCACTAATCACGAGGAGAGCGGATCCGTACGACTGACCGGCCTTAATCATCATACACCAAGTACTCAATTGAAGCATGTTGAAACAATCAAAAGGAGAAGTGCAAGGCACGGTGATCCGCGTGAGTGCACCTGCGACCTGGAAACCGGCTGCTATCGCGGAGCAGCCTCAGACGCAAAGCTCTATAGAACGACGAAAAGCAATCGTACAGCATTATTGACCTGATGATGTGCCGCGGCTATACAATGTAATTATTCTGAAATACCTGATAACGATATGGATGAGATTCGTTTGATAAACTTTTCGCACAAATACAAACCTAGCCTGAAGGCATACAAAACATATTTCATAAGCACTGGTACCGGTTCAGGTTGAAGGGCGTTCACGGAGAGCCGGCAGCAGCGCACCATTTGCGGTAATTCTCCTTCCGGATAGAGTCGGTGACATCGGTGTTGCCCATGAATAGACTCAAAAGCTGATTCAAGTCTAGTTAGTAGCGTTTTTCGTATCGATGTGTCGTTGTGATGGAAACAGGTTTCTCAGGTCTGGAAGCCACGCTGCGGTCGCTCCTTGCCCAGGATCCCCATGACCTCGAGATCGTTCCCCAGCAAGTGGACAGAAATTTCAACTGCAATAGCTACGGCTGGCGGTAGAAAGAATGTGCGATGTGCAGCTTGTGACGATCATCTGATGTGAGCGTCGGGGCAGACCTGACGCTTGCAGTGGGACATGGTAAACAGATGCAGCATGATCAGAGTGCGGTTCTGAAAATGTGAACGGCTCGCTCGAAGTCAGTTCTGTTGCCTGGGGTGTCCAGAACACGCCCGACTGGGCGTCCCCATGCCACACCAGCAGCACGAACGTCAACACGACGTTCATGGGGCGCCCTTGCGGCCAGCTCCCGCACATGCCGAAAATTCTCACTCAGTAGCATACAAAACAAACTGTTTTTTGGTGGCTCTGTTTGTGTGAGGACGTCGACAGGTGCTCTGGAGCGCCGCACAAGCCTGTCAAAAGCGAGTCGTGTGCACGGAACAACTCTGCGCAGTTCATACTGTATGCTGTCCCTCCAGGACAGACAAGGCTGCAAACGAAAATCAGGAAGAAGTCGATCATATAAAACCCATATGTGAGAGCGATCAACGGTTTCCCGTACGGCCGACATGTACAATGTCCTACATCCCCGGGTGCATGACTGATAGTTGTAGCGCTGGCATGAACACGCCTGCACAGCCTATCTCCCAGAGATGCTTCCTGGAGCAGGACCAAAGCGACACAGCAACGGCAACAGAACAGCACTGAACAGGAGCCATTAGCTTGGATGGTGGCAAAGCGCGAAGATTCCTTGGGGTAATATAGTCTCCCTGCCATGACGTCGACGTCGACGTTGCAATTGAGTTAATTGAGGGCTAATACCTGCAATTGCAACTGTGTTTGGATACCGTCCACGAGCCACGAAGCTACCACGTCTGTCACTTTCTCTCAGGCCTCTTCCTATGCTTGGTCAATACTTGTGCGCACTAGCGCTAGCTGAGCAGTGATTTGGCTCGCGTTTGCCTGCGCCGATGTTGACAGCCAAGGCGGATCGAACATTGATGATCGGGAAGTTGATCATGAGAGTGCACAACCTTACGTGTCCTTATGTAGGTGCTTCTTCAGCCATTCCCGTTGTCAGGAGGCAGAATGTGTTTGTCCGTGATGAGCATCGGATCGTGAAAGTCCAAAACACACCCGTACTTTTGAACGAACTATGCTTGAACAGTACAATCAGCCGTGTACTCAAAAGATGCATGGCTCGCATAGTGTAGGAGAGCGCGTTATAGCCAATGCATGACGCGGTAGGCAATGCGCCGTTTGCTCAATCCCAACACTGAGGGTTGTGGCACGTGTACATCGTACCAAGGAAGTCTAGATGGGTATCACAGGACATTGAACACCGCGCCCTACCTAGCAATGGTGCCCTGCATATCACACGTAATGTAATGTGACGTCTGCCATCAGTGCGCGCAGATTCCAGGATCTGGGCTGAATGGATGGCAATCCCTTGGCAGTAATTGCGTTTAAGGCTGATGTGCGACTTTGGTTGGATGAGGCATGTTGCCCAAACTTATGTTGGTGCAGTCTTCCTACATGCTATGCAGAGTCGGAGGACGCATACACATGTATATATAGCTGGGCACTTTCAACTAGCCAGAGACTCTGCCACAAAGTTCGGGGGCGCCACCAATATGCTTCACCCACACACACATCAGTCAGGGAGTTTGGACAGGCTGAGCTGGACTTTGGGGGTTGCGGGTGTGGGTTTGCGGGTGGGCGGGTGGTGTGCAGGGGCTGGGTTGTGCCGGGGGAGGCAGGGGCCTCCCCGGGGCGGGGGTTGTTGTTGGGGTCTCGCTGTTTCTTTCCTCGGCGGCCTTGACCACATGCGCTTTCGGGGCTCTTGCGACTGGCTGGTGGGTGTAGGGTGGGAGGCTTGGGTGTGTTTGTGGGTGTGTGTGGTCGTGTTGCTGTGGCCGGCGCGGGTGCTGACGTCGTGTGGGTGTGTTGCTGTGTGCTGCGTGTGGCTTGTTGCGTGGTGTGCGGTTCCCCTGGTTGTTGCTCGCAGTGCTACCTGCCTTGCTTGCTTCGTCCTTGTAAGACACACACATCAGTCACAGGACAGTGTACGATCCCAGGCACATGTTGTCACTGAAGCGGTCTATCACTCCACAACATGAGCTACATCAAATTGCGCCAGCACAATCCAAGAGAAGCGCCAGACTTGTGGCACAAGAAACGTGATACATCTCGTGCACATGGGTCTCAGCCACTAACACCCTGCAGTTGGCTGATCGCCACAATAGCAGGCATCCGTCCGGCGCGCCAGTGGACCAATCACACGTCAAGCCGATTTACAAACACACGCCGAACCACTGCAAAGCACAGTGTCAATCGCTGTCTACGTCGGACACATCACTGCACTCTGCTCGGCCGCCAAGGGCGCTACGCAGGCGGCTCCACGTTCTTGAGCTCAGCTGCCCGAGCCTCCCCCTGCCTGCCCCCGCTCCACCCATCCTTTCGCCCACATACATGTTGCCAGAATGTGGCGCACGCTGCCCTATGCTCTCACCACCACTCATCAGCTCACCGTCCCGGCTCCAAGGTGTGTCATAGCCCGGCACATGCATGGAGCCAGAAAGGCTTCCCCGGCTCTGCCGCCAATATTGGCCCCCCCGCACGCCGTCGCTCGACGGCAGCCGGCCCGCGCCAGCAGTGCTGCACCTCTCACCCTCAGGCTCAGCCCTACCCCTGAGAGTGCCAGGCAGCCTGTTCATAGCCCAGTCTGTCTTCCTGCTAATTGTAAGGCCCTTGCCAAAGTCACGTCCCCGGCCCTGACTACTAATAGTACCAGATCTCAGCCCCACAGCTGATGCCGGTCTAGAGTTCCGGAGATGCCCCGGCGCTGAGCTCCCCGGCCCCTCATGCTCCCCCTGCAGAACTCTCCCCCCCGACTGCCAACGGACCTCCAGCGCTGAAGCACACCTGGGCGTAGCTGCATCAGAGCTTCCTGGACCGCTACGCATGGGGCGAACGCGTTCTTCCGCCTGCTGCCCGCCGACTCCAGCATACAGATCGTGCACGCCGCAGCATTGCCGTGCCGCGGCAGTCAGGGTGTCGAGGGACCGTGACGCAGCGCCTGTGACACCCGTGGCCGCGGGAAGGGCTGCACACACGCCACTGAGTGCGGGCGGGCAGTGGCTGCTGTGTAAGCTGCCTGCCACAGGGGTCGAAAGAGGTTGGCAGCGGTTCTCTGGCGCATCCACTTGGCGCGAAGGCGCAGTCCCATCTCTCCACCAGCTGCCCCTCCCATCATGAGCCTCTGATCCCGGCCAGTCCTGCCACGCATGCGTAGGAGCTGACTGTAGAGGTGTGCGAAACGCTGCTGAGGCACCTGGACGGTCGGCCACGGGCGGAGCGCCCACCACTTGCACAGGGGTCGAAGCGCCGCTCAGGAGCGTGTGCTGTGCGTGCCTTTGAGGCAGGGCCCCGGAAGACCCTGTGGACGACATCGCTTTTGGCAGCTCGGCCCGCGGAGGTCCGCTCAGCGTCGTCGGCGATGCTCCGGAGACGCCGTGCGGAATGTAGAAGCTGTCGGCGTGCGCGGCGTGTGGGGGCGCATGCGGCGGCACGTGTGTCCCCTGCTCCGGCAGCGGTGGCGATTCTGTCATCCACCGGCTGTCATCATCACGATGCCATGTGTAATGCGATGGGCCAGATGCATCGGTGCTGGCGGCCTGTCGCGGTCCCGGGCTGTTGGCCCGGGAGGGGGGCCGCCGCAGAGACGGCGGCAGAGGCGGGAGCGGCATCACAGCTGGG
This sequence comes from Ulva prolifera, assembly GCA_023078555.1. NCBI lineage: Eukaryota > Viridiplantae > Chlorophyta > Ulvophyceae > Ulvales > Ulvaceae > Ulva > Ulva prolifera. Next base: position 6,341,388 of record CM041196.1, read on the forward strand.
GCCGGCACATAAGCCGTAAAGTCATGCCGGTGGCTGTCCTGCGCCGCATTGTGTGCGCGTCGGGCTTGCGGGGCAGAGGCTTCAGCCAGGCGGCCTGTGGGCACCCCCGCGGCGCTGAGCGTCCTGTCTGCGCCTCCCGCACCGGCGGGCGCTGCGTCCGGTACCACAGCTGGTGGCGCCGGAGGTGCCTCGGGCACCGCCACAGCGGCCGCCGCCGGCGGCGCAGCGAGACTTTGGAACATCACAGTCTGCTGATGGTGGATTTGGTCCAGCCGCGCCACCAGAGCCAGCAGTCCATCGGCGCTCCCAGCCGCACCATGTGAGCCCACACATCCCGCCACGTCAGATCCAGGCAGCAGCTGGGGCTGCTCTGGCGCAAGTGCAGCGTCGGCCACGGCATGAGAGGCTGGTGGCGGCTCCACGTGCCCGCCGGCGGCGCTCGCACAGCTGGGTGCAGCCTGCGCAGCTTTCTCCATGCTGTGCCGAGAAGGCGCACGGCTGTCCCCCCCCTGCCCACCGCACACAGACTGTGCTCTGCTGTCCGTGCCACAGTTTGCTGATGCATGGGCGCCATGCATGTGGACGCTGGCACCGCTGTCACTGCGTGGGCACTGGACTGCCGCCATGTTGCAGCTTGTTGGTGCCGCACAAAGATGTGAGGTGTTGGCACTGCGCTTACACGCATCAAAGGTGGTCTCCACACATGCTTTGGGCACCTCTTCTGCTTCAGACAGCGGGCCAGCGCTCCGGTTGAGCGCCACAGCGCTCCCTGGCGCAGCGCCAGCAGCATCGGCGGGGTCGTGCGTCACATTCGGCAGCATTCCACTGCCACCGCCGGCAGCATCGGTGGTGTTTCGAGGAGGGCAAGCGCCGTTGTAGGCTGAGGGCCCACAGGAGGGAAGCGCCTTGGCAAGCGCGTCCCTCAGGCGCTGGTTGTCCGCCCGCAGCGCCTCCACAGTGCTCAGCGCCTCCACCGTCGAGTCTGCATGCAGCCATGGTGCTGACACCTAGGCCACAGAGCTCAGCTGCACGCACCACTGGCCCAAACCATGTATGTACGACGCATGCTGGCAGCTACAGCAGAACACCATGCACAGACATCTCGAGATATACGCAAATCAGCGGCTGTTCCACACTGCCACAGCCGGCTGGCATGTTTGGATTTTGACTCAAGCAGCTGGCAGCGGACCGCCTTCGGTGTGCCTCAGCTCTGGTGGTGTGAAGGGCCCCTGCAGGCTGTCGCTGCGCTCTGCCAGTGGGGCTACGCTGCGTGCAGTCCTCGTCGAGACGGACTCCAGGGATCGGGCCTCTGAGATCTCCTTCCCGAGAGCCTCCTGCAGGGCACCTCTGGGTGAGCACGCCGCATCCAAGGCACCTCCAGGTGTGGCCCATGAGACAGTCAAGCTCCGGTCACTGTGTGCACCGCCCATGCCTCGCGTTGCTTGAGGGAAGGACAGCCGGTTTCCCGGGGGCCGCCTCACTTCTGCACGTCCGGCCTCGACATGCATCTTGCACGCAGCATGACCGCATGACGGCATGCGATAGCACACGAATTCTCCTTGCAGGGCAGGACATCGGCGGACCGCTCCGCCACTGCTGTGCCCCAAGTAACAAACAAGAACACCTGAACCATAGTGCGCAGAGAACACTGTTGCATTCCCGGAGCTTGCAGCGTGGTGACCTGTCAAAACCAGTTGCAGGCAACCAGGCAAGCACGCTATCACAGCAGACAGCTGCGTTATCGTACCTGCGGAGGCGCCGCCCATTGCGCTGGCGCAGCTTCAACAGCTACCGGCTTATGCAAAGTGCCGCCAAGTCTGCCCCCCGGAGCTGCCTCAGGCTCCATCGGCGCGGCTTCAACAGCCGCTACCTTGTGAGGAGCGCCGCCGCGGCCGTCGGCAGTGGCGGCCGCCGCTCCACCGGCTGCAAGGCGGGAGCGCAGCAGCGCAGCCTCCGCCTCCACGAGCGCCATTCGTTGCAGCGCTGCCTGCAGGGCGCCCTCATGTGCCTGAGCGCGGGTCCACGCCGCGTCCGCCTGCAGCCACACCATGCACGACTATCACGTCTGGACGCGCTCCACCTGCGCGTCTCTGCAAGCCCTGGCCCACCAGAGTCCTGTACTGGGCAGGCAAGGCGATGTAGAGAATGAGTGGGAGGATAGAGATGATGGGGAGCGAAGACAAGCTTGAGAACAGCGTGTAACACTTGCCGTTGCGGCCGAGACCAACCAAGTCCGCTTCTATGAACAGTCATCAAACCCAGTTGTCGTGTTTCCGCTGCAGTCATGGTGGGTCGTGTGCACCACAATTGTGAGCATGGTCATGTGCACGTGTAGTACTACAATTTATACCACCGAATGATTGGCAGTGGCACCTGCAGGCCCTGACATGTCATGCTGCAGCCACAAACATCTCCCAGACTGCACACAATCCCAGTTGAGTGATGCCGTCAACCAGTGCCTGGGTCAATGATCAGCCACTTATGCACAGTGCAACAGCGTGCCACCTGTAACGGCCAGGGCCAATCTCGTCCATCATGCGGCACTAAGCAGGCCGGCTCTCAGTGCGGCTGCGTGCAGCATGCATGCACATCCCAGCAAGCCGGCCGCTGGCAGACTGCATGCTTGCCTGTGCTCCGACCTCTAGCATGCGTACCTCATGCTGCAGAGCGGAGGCTTTGTCGGCCGCTGCGCGGGCCGCGTCGGCGTGGCGCCGCTCTGACGCGAGGACTTCCTCCACAGCCAGCAGCACGGTGCCCTGGCCGCCGTCTGCGGTGGCGGTGCCGGCGCCTGGGCGCACGTGGGAGCGGGCCGCCCGCTTGCGTTTGCTCAACTGCATGGCCGGGTGTGGAGTGGCCGCGGGGCTGCGGTCGGGTGCATGCCGGGACTGGAGCCGCCGTTGCACCTCCTGCAAAACAGACCACTTCCAGGCCCCGGGCTTAAGCTATCCATGCGGCATGCCGGCGCCACGTCAACAGCGCCCGGAGATCGAACGCTAGAAGCGGCCACACGGCAAAGGCAAGGTGCGCAAGGTGTGACTGCACGCAGTCATGCGCACATACTCCCACTGCAGTGTGCCGCACAGAATGTGCGCCGACTAGACACACAGCTGGGAAGTGGGATCATCCGCGGGCCGACACGTTCTGGAGTAGGCCCATGTCCTCATGGCCCATAAAATAAAAATACAAAATCAACATGCGCCTCGTTCCATGCATCACAACTGCACCGCTGGCCTGGCAAATGGCCATGGCCATGTCCAGGGAGTAGCACGCAATACATAAGTGTCAGTCAACATATACATGTTTGTTCTTGCTACGGTCGTAGCATAGCCCTGGTTGATCGGCTGGCGGAGATGATGGCACACCTGAAGCAATTCTGCGGTCGTTTGCTCACCAGCAGCTGAGCGAGGTGCAGGGGCGGTGTGGCATGGTATCTCGCCCAGAAGTACCGAGGGGTCAGCCCGGATGGCAGCGACCTCGGCCACAGCTGCTTCTGCAAGCTGCGCTGCGTCTCCAGCAGCCCGGTGCCATTCCTCCTGGCGCTCGTCAGCCTCCTCTCGTGCTGCCACTGCTGCCTGTGCGTGCTCCTCTGCAGTGGCAGCCCTTGCCTCTGCGGCGGCAGTACGCTCCTCTGCAGCGGCGCAGCGCTCCTCTGCTGCATGGAGCTGGGCAATGGAGTCCCGAGCCACCTGGTCGCTCTCATTGATAGCCGACATGGCTGCTGCTGCACGAGCCTCTGCATCACTGCGAGCTTCGTGGGCGATCATGAGGTCCTGGCGCAGTGTTGAAACGTGCTCCATCGCTCTGTTTGCTTCAGCTTCGTGTGCCTGCAGCTGAGCCTGCAACTGGCTGACCTCCTCTTCAGTCCTCGTGATGATGCCTGCAGACAGCAGGGGTCGTGCACTGGATCCGTTGCAGAGCACATTGACTGGGACCGGATGCAACATCTGCGGAGCATACTGTGCTGTTCTTCAGTGACTCGTTTTGCGATGCCCAGCTGTTGCAGCAACTCTTTGATACGCTGGTTTTTGGTTGACAGGTTCTCGGCAATGCCCGGAGTTTGAGATGCGGTAGCTAATGAGGTGAGCTCAACAAGGCAGGTCACATCAGCAAGGTTTGCTTCTTTAGACGTATCGTCGACTGTTGGCTGATTTTCCTTGAATTCGTCGCATGTGTTGCTCCCTGAGGTACAAGGCATAGCCACTGATTCTTGCGGATGTGCTGCTATCTGATCCATGTCGGCAATATTTGTGTGACATTCATTTGATAGAGGACCTTCGACTGAATGAAGGAATTGATTGACCGGTGATGGCAGATACGCCTGGGCCGTCGCTGATGTGGACTCAACAACGCCGGTGTCATGCCGGATCTGCGCTGTCGGTGACGTTGTTTCCGCTTCAGACAGCATGGACTCAAATCGTAAAAATATTTCATCGCATCTATCCTCCAGTTCTTTGGCAGACATGTCCAAATTTGCCCACTGTGTCCCGGGCGACAAGGCCTGCAAACACTTTGCTTCAGATAAGGCTGCAGTGCCATGTCCTGGCATCCAGCCGCATTTGATCGTCCAGATACAACTAACCAGTTTATACATCCGCTGATGCGCGAACCAGTCATACCTCCGCTATGTTTGTGTTGGCAGGCTCCGTCCGCTCCATCTACACAGCACTGCAGCAGCGCTCATGAGAGGCAGTGAGGCGGCAACAGGTCGCGGACGATAGGATGCATGCCAGATACAACAGCTCTCATATACATACTTCAGTCTATTTCGTGTAGTCGTTGTGCGACCGCTTGTGGTGTTTGACTATAGGTGGTGCGTTCACAACGTAGAGGCGTCCAAGGCGAGCTACACATTGCTCACAACGAAGGTCCCTCGATTCTATCTACAATGGTGTGATTCCATGTCCGCTGCATGCTGCTCTGCGTACGCGCAAGCGTGCAGGCGTACGGCATGCATGTGATGACCACTAACTGGTTGAATGCACCCAGCGCTCCAGGGCCCTGGCACATGCCGATTCGAAAGTGTTGTGCCCAGAGGACCCTGCTACGTTTCATTGCGACTGATTCATTGCTGTCGCTTCGATAGCCCTGCTGCCACTACCATACCTGTTGTGCAAGGCTGACGCATGGCCCACTCAACACGTCTGGTGTGTAGTGGCTGGACGAGTTTTGACAGGCACACCAGAAACTGCCCACCATGGCCCCCAATCAAATACAGCCATCCCACCATGGCCCCCCATCAACCACAGCCATACGCAGTCCCAAGCAGTGCATCAGCAGACATCATAACAGCATTTGTTCGTTTGGACAGTGCTTCATGCGATGCAGTGGACACATGTGCATGTAGCTAGCGACTGCTGTTGGATGGTCAATACAGTGGCGGTCTTCAACAGTGGCAAGACAGTCAAGATGCACCATACCGACTGCAGGCGGAGATAGTAGCAGACATCTCTTTCGCATGGGCCACTCCTGCAGCCAGCTTGATGCTGGTTTACAATGGGCACGGTCACGAAGCTGTGAAAGATAGGCTTCACGGCATTGTCACTGAACACTGCATTGCCTGTGCCATCCTTGTTCAGCCACCAGAGTGAAGACCGCCAAGATCTCAATCTACGAACGTGGCGCGCCTTACGTGTCACATGCATAATGAGCCACGGCATGTTGTCGCTACAAGTGAGGACCAGACAGAAGCTGCATGCACGAAGCCATGCTCCTGCCTCTGCACATGCCTCGCCTATCTGGCCGTTACAGCACACACCATCAGGTCATCCGCAGGCACAACTCATGTGTGTCTCGTTTGTCCATTTCTCCCTCAGACCAGGTGGGCCCAGCCGCTGGACCTGTCGCTTGACAGCCCGACACAGGTGCCAACATCAACCCGCCTGCCAGCCCCAGGTTCCCCTCCAGCACCTGTGAAGGGCCTCTGGAGTGCATGAGATCCTCATGCTCTCATCCACCTGCCACGACACCGCACACTTGCAGCCCAGTTCTGCTTGTGCGGAGTGCGGGAGGGGCTTTGCGTGGTGGTGGGCTCGTTTGCGTGTTCCGCGAGGGATGCTGGACACAGCCCTTATACCAGAGTGTAAGGAAACGTGAGGCTCTGGTATAAGCAAAAACGAGAAGGCTGGCCTGTTGGTGTCCCCCTTCCTGCGCTGCGCGCTGCGCCTGCGGTGCAACTCACACCCTTGTCAAACTTGTAAGGGCAATGGACCTTGTGCCTGCGGCCGCACCAGCAGCCCGGGGCCTCGTTCGAGTGGGTCCCACGGCGCGACAATTACAGCCCATTCGACTGACGACACCATCAGCGCACATGCACCACGGTCACCACTCAAACAGGCTAATCGAGTCCGGCAGCTGCCCTCGCTCAAACTCGAACGGCGCCCCGAGCAAGCTCCCGGCGACGTGCTCCGCAACGCAGAGGGCCAGCGCCTCGACCGTGACCATCGGGTTGACGCCCGAGGCCGTCGGGAAGACCGAGGCGTCGGCCAGCCACAGCCCGGCCACGTCCCACGCCTGCCCCTGCGGGTCCACCGCCGACGACTTCGGGTCGTCGCCCATGCGTGCGGACCCCATCTGCACCCAGCGCCTCAGGTCAGCACAGAGCACGCAGCAGGTCAGCACAGAGCCTCACGACGGCCCTCCTCGCGATGCGGACAGATGCATGTGCCACGCTTGTTTGAATGCTCCAAGTGGAATGCCGCATCGCGCACACCGGCGGAGGGACAGACTACAAGAGCTCAGACCATTGCAGGGACGAGCACGGAAGCATAGCACAAGGTAATCTAGGCCCAGGGGCCGTTGAGCTGGCGAAAACAGGGGGCCACACCTGGTGTGCCGAGGCATAGGGCAGCTGCCTCGGGCTGAACCCCCGCCGCCGCACCGTCTCCCGCCACGCGTCAAACGCGTTCGCGTCCCGCACCCCCCCCGCCGCCGGTGCCGCGCCCGGCATTGCGGCACTGCGCGTGCGCGGCAGGATCTCTGATGCCGGCCGCGAGCCGGTGTCCGAGACGCGGTGCGGCGGTGACGTGGCGATCCCGCCGCTGCTGCTGGCGCCGCCTCGGCCACTGGCTCTCTGCTCTGCCTCAGACATGCGCCGCGAACCCGGTCGCGAATCGGCACTCGCCCGCTGCACATGCGGCGCTGAGTTGGATTGTGGCCATGTGTGGCTGTGCTGCTGGCGCCGCACGCTCGCTCGGTGCCCTCCATGCATGTCCTGCGTGTCGAGATCCCAGCCAGCTACACAGGCGGGCGTGCATGCGCCGTACGGCTGCACACGGGTGGCGCATCACCGCACACGCATGGACACCTCGGCGCCTGGAGTGGTGTGGTGTGCTCGGTTGTCAAGGGTCATACACGCATGCGCGCGGTGCATGCATCTGACAATGCACAGCGCGTAGTTGGCGCACGTGCGGCGAAACGCGCGCGGCGCCACACACAGTGGATGTGGGTCTACGTCCGCTGTTGTCGGTGGCGTTGGGGTGCTTGTGCATAGCCCTGGCGATGCTACCGGCCTCTCTGCCAGTGTCGTTACACGGCCGTGTAACACACACGCAGCGGATGGGGTTTGTACAGCGGGACGACATGCATGCGCTCTGAAGGACAACATGCATACATGCATGCGCTCTGGAGGACAACATGCATACATGCATAACGCGGTGCACTTGCCCATAGTGGGCGTGCACGGAACTGGTGAATGAGTGGATTTGCGTGTGAATTCCTAGCAACGGCACGATGCCCGGCCTCTGACCTTTGTAACTATATTATGCGGTGCGCGCTCGTGCGCGGCGTAGTGCCATGAGTGAGTGGATCTGCGGGGGGGAGTGGGTTCCTAGAAACGGCTAGATGCCCGGCCTCTGTCCTTTGTAACTACATACATTATGGCACATGTGCATGTGGCTGCGGCGTGCACAGGTGGCCAGGGGCGGACCTCGCTGGTGCGCTGCGAGTCGAGGGACGGCACCCTCGCGGTGTCAAACAGGATGCTCCGGGAGACGTCACGAGAGTACTCGAGGTACGCGTCGTGCGCGGTGAAGATGCGCGTCGCGCCCGCCGCATGCATGGAGCGCAGCATGAGGTCCACCGCGTCCCCCATCGCCCGCTGCGTGGCGCGCGAGGCGCTGTACATGATCTTGGGCTGCCCCTGCACAGGCACATTGTCTACGTGACATATGGCTATGTGATGCATGGCTGACATGCATGGCTCCCCACCATGCGCGCTCCATGTAAGCCAGTTTTCTGGGTTCGCAGCGCATTGTCACAGTGAATTCTGTCACAACACTTCAATGGCGCAATCGTATCGTAAGCATTGCCTGGCCAACGAGGGCTCTCCCGTGCAATGGTGTCAACCGCGCCGTGTAGAAGTGTTCACCATGCATGTATGCGCGTGGCTGCAGGGGCGTGGGGGGCGCACCTCGCTGTTGAGCACAACGCGGCCACAGGGGCCCTGGTCGCGTGTATAGCAGATGACCGACACCATGTCGGGCAACGCGAGGGCGTTCTGCAGGGCCTGGAAGCGGTCACGGAACGGCAGCAGGGGCAGCAGCAGGCCCGGCGCGAGCGCCGCCACAGACACAAACGCGCCGTAGCCACCCTCAGCGGCGTCGGTGTCAAACGCACCGCCACGCTCCGCGGGCGTGCCGAGCGGTGGCCACCGCGCGGCGCCGCGGCTGTATGCCGACATCATCGGCGCGTCCATCGTGTCCGTCAGGGTGCGGTTCTCTGCCGCGAACCCTGCACGGCACCACCCGGGCACTCGCATGGAATGCCGAACTGACCAAGGCTGCTTTACACTGGGCCGGATATACGGGTCAGTACAAGGATTGGCTGCTGATGAACTGCGTGGCGCGAATTGGACCCTGCCGTGCACAAGTTGGCCGGGTCGCACCCTAGAGCGTCCGTGGTGGCTCGCGCTTCAGAATGAAACGTGTCAATGCGCACCAGATGGCCACACCTGCGGTGTTCAAGTGCTCTGATGTATGGTTTGGTGCATCGAGATCCAGGGTGCTGCTGCGCGAATCAGCCTGCAGGATGGCGGTGACGGCAGGGTCTGGCGCGCAGGCGCGAGCTGCCTGCCTGAAAACCGGGACCGGCATGCATGCAAGTCCCCAGCAAAGGGTGTGAGTCGCGCCCCATGCGGCAGCGGCGGTGCAAACGACATGGCGGGGGGGGGGGAACGACATTGCTGAGGCATGTCACACACCGGTCGGCATCTCAGCCATGACGAACGTCGCAGGGTGCAGCCGGAGGTGGCGGCCGACGTTGCCCCGGCCGCGGATCGCGGACCGCAGCAGCAGCGCCGGCGTGTGAAGCGACCCTGCGGCGCTGACGACGGCCCGCGCCTTGACCGCGACGCACACGCAGCGCCGCCCGCCGACGCGGCCGCCGCGATCTGAGCTCGGGGGCCCGGCCTCGTTTGTCTCCTGCATGCGTGCGGAGGAAGTCCAAACACATGCATTTGTGGCCGATGGCTGTTGAATGAGCCGGGAGCACCATAGCAAGCTGGATCGGCTCCAAAGATACAGGGACTTGAGTCCAATCGTGGATTTGATTTCCGGTTCCAGGCAATCGTGAACGCTGAGCAATCGTCCGGCACGGAAATCAGCGATCATACAGCCATTTCCTGCTGAAACACCCACATGCCAAACAGAAACTTACAATAGATGACGCTGAGAATCAGACATGTGAACCTACTTGGCAACCAACGTTTCGTGCATTTGTGGACGTGGCATAGCATGGCAACGACCGCTTATCTGCGCACAAGACAATCGAGGTTGGGCTGTTGCGCGCAACGCCTCGACAGCCTCTGACAGTCCCAAGCACCCCCGGCTGCAACTGGTCACATGCTGAAGATCAATGCCCCTTTAAATAGTGCTACGTTTGGGCAGTGCTGCTGCTGTGACGGGGTGCCTCGGGTGTCGGTGCGGCTTAACACCCGCCCAGGGGGCACCAGCCCTCCCGCGCAGCTGCATGCACAGCAGTGTTGGGTTATGTCTGTTTTTCTTTGCAGCATTTGCAGGGTTGCCATCCGGAAATCAGGCCTGTACGTTCGGCATTGCTGTATGTGATCGGGTCCGGTGACCGGTCATCGGAGACTGGCGCACACACGGGACAGCACACGTTCCGGATTCGTGCATGGATTCGTGCTACGTTTTGGGGCAGTGCTGCCGTGATGGGTTTGCGAGGATCTGCGCATACTGTGCGGCTCCTGCAGTGCCACCTTCGCCCTTGCACCATACCACCCACCCACTGAGCATCAGCGAAAAAAAAAAAAAAAAAAAAAAAAAAGTCCTGCCCGTGGAGCTGCATCCAAACGCGGGAGAACAGATGGACCTGGGGCTGCACACCATATGCAGCACGGCGCCGCAGGCGCGGCGGCGCCGGCCGCCATCGCCGTCGCCGCACACCGCCGTCAGCACGCGCTCCGCGGCGGTGTGGCAGAGGATGGTGATGTTGCCGGAGGCGGCGGCAGGTGCGAGGAAGGCGCGCGCGGCGTCGCGCTTGCCGCCGCCGGCGCAGCCGTGAGAACAGTGCTTCACGCACGCCTCCGGGGTTGCGCAGTTCTGCGGGATCATGTCAAAGTGGCTCCCCACCGCCTGCAGGCAAACACACATTCACGCGGTTGGAACACACCTATAGTGATGCCGGGTTTTATTGTGCGTGTAAGCATTGTTTCAGCATTCACTGTGTGTGCTGCCATGCACGCCTCTTCACGCGCAGCCTTGTTTATGTGATGCAGATACCCTCCTGTTCACCGCTGCAGCCGCCGGGGCGGGCGACGGCGCCCGTAAAGCCGGGACCACATCCCAGCAACACTCTGCCTCAGCCTCCGGCAATGCCGACAGATAGGTGCGGTAGCTGAGTCCTGCAGCAGCATGCAGAGACATGCCCGCCACGCATCGAGCATGGGTGGCGGAGGGGTGGCGCACGGTGACGCCGGCCTTCAGGGCCACAGCGCTGCGGTCGCGCTGGAACTGCGGCTCCGTGTGGACGCCGAGGCGGCTGCAGACGGTGTCGAGGGCGCGGGTGAAGCGGGGGGTGTCGACGAAGGCGACGCCATGGCGTTCCGCCCACTCGTGGCGCACGTGCGGGGGGGTGCGGAATGAGGCGCCCCAGTTGATGCGGCTGCCACCGCCGATGCCCGTGCCGGCCATGATCAAGCAGCCTGCACAGCGGCCTGAGATATTGCATCGTGTGCGCACCAGTGTTGGGTCGCTCCGCAGCATTTCCAGGGCTGCCACCCAGAAACTAGACCTGAATACTCGGAATTGTTACATATGATCGGACCCGCCGACCCGACGCTGGTGCGCACGTGAGAGCAGGCCAGTGCGCGAGCGGTACCGACACGGGTGAACTGCAGCCGCCGCGGGGCAGGGCGGTATGTGCATGAGTGTGGAACCCTACGAGTACGGCAGCGGACAACAGCAGAAAGTGGTCAGCGCCTCGCCCGCTGTGGCCGTGTGCGACCTTATGTCAAAGCCGCAGCACACAGCGTTGCACGGCGCACGCATTGCAAGAGCATAGCCTCCACTATGGGCTCCAAAGCGGTCGGCCCACACATGCATGGCCACCATGCATTCACATATAGCCCTCGAAGACCACGCGGGCGTCCGCGCCCATCCGCGATAGTGCCCATACGGTTTCTGGTCTCGCAGGCTACAGACTGTCCTTGCGACCTCGCCACGTGTACACGCATGCATGCACTGCACGTCTTACCAGCGCACACAGTGTGAGGGTGTCGCGAGAGCTCTACGAGCATGTGAGCCCGGCCGGGCCCGGCCGAGCACGCAGGCGCACCGGAGTCGACGGCCGATTGCGTGGTGCCGTTCTCAAACACGGCCGCAAACGCCTCGTCATCGGCGCGGGCCAGCTCCTCGGGGTTCACGTACGGCCCCTTCTCGACGACCAGCACCCGCAGCCCGGCTGCTGCGAGCACGGCCGCCGCGACGCCGCCGCCGCAGCCCGAGCCGACGACGAGGACGTCACACTCCACCACCGCCTCTGCCGCAGCCGCCACCGGTGGCGGCAGCCACGAGGTCGCGGCCTCCGGAGGATCTTCGTCGTTCCCCGAAGGGCCATTGTCCGACCCCTTGCCCCCACATACGGCAGCCTGCATGAGCCCGGCCATGTGGCGTTGTGCGCTGAGCGGTGCGCTGCGTGCTGTGCTGCTGGGCAAGCACATGCATGGATTCGCTGGCCGGCAGCGCTGAGCACGGGGCTGCGAACAGATCGGGGGGGTATGCACAGGCGCCTTGTGCGTGGAGGCGCTGCCGCCGAGCAGCCGGGCAACGAGTCGGGTACTGTGGTCAGGACATGACAGTGAGGAGTTTGTGGAACGGATCGCGGTCAAGGGGCAGCCGCTTCAGCGGCTCTGCGAGAGCATGAAGCATGCATGGTCACATCGGCGCGTTGAAGGAGGCGCGCGGCAGTCCCATGCGCGCGAATGCCAGTTCCGCTGCCCTCATCGCAATTGCCCGGCATCCTTTAGTTCCTGTCTCGGTTGTGTTCTTCAAACGTGGGACATGCAGAGAGGGGGAAGAGGGGGGAGGGCACCTGGAGGCTACGGGCGTGCAGGTCCTGCACGACTTGCGCGATGGTGCTACGCACATGCGGCCCGGACCCTGCGAGCGCCAGCATGCTGCCCTGGATCGCCTGCTCCTCTCCCTGTGCCGCAGCTGACAGTGGCTTGGGCGGCGGGCGGCCGTTGTAGCCGACGCTCTGCAGAGCCGCGGAGCCGTGGGCGACGCCTCCGCCTGGTACCATCAGAGCTGCATGCATGCACTGGTGTGATATGCAGCACCTGTGGACACGTGTGGCTACTGGTGTCGATGATGACCAACGGTGTTGATGGTGACTATGGCGGTGGGGTGTGAATGTGTGATGCAATAGGTGGGACCTGAGCTTGTGTGCAATTTGGAATGATGTCTCCGCGGGTTCTGTGCACTTGCAAGGGCAAAATGCACATGGGCAGACACCAAGCCAAGGCTGACCGGTTCGGCTGTGTTGATTGATCCGCAATGGTCACAGCCGTGCGAGCCTCCGATGTGGCAGGAGGTATGAGAGCAGTTTTGGTCAGTCTATGCATGCATCGAGGTTTTACCTGGGCATGCAAAGATAGCTTGGTGGCACATCCCCTTCAGAGCTCTTCCCAGGATCCTGAACTTCGGGATTCGGCTGGTCAGCCAGCGCAAGAGCACTGACTCAATGCGTCGTAATGGCAGGTCCCAGAAAGCGGTTATGAAGGGCGGGCGCTTGGTGAAGCACTTCGGGCCGATGAGCAGCAGTGTCCCCAAACGTGTTGACAGCAGTCCAAGAACTCTGCATCACGCAGAACCGATGCCCACTTTGTGCTGCTCATCAATAATCATTGAGTATGCGGAAGCAAACATGTGCAAGCTATTTTGCTTCAACGTCGACAAAGCTTGCAACGGCAGGTGCACAAAGCCGTTTCGCGCCAGCTTTCTAGGCGAGCACAAGCGGCAGAACCGACAGGAGATCGTACATGTGAAGCTCCCATTCGGTGTGCGCGGGCAGCATGTGTAGGCGTCTAATCACCTGCATGGATACCGGGAGCGTGACCTCCATGAGCAATTCGATTGCTGACAGCCACCCTCCACCCACACCGATCCATGCACAGGCCGCATTATCGTTTCGCATTTACGCCTCTACATCACACAAGGTTTGCACGCGTACCCATTCAGCGAGCCGCTCGATGTCCCGTGCATCGCATGCTGACAATCGCGCGGCTGTGTATGATGTATACTGCCGCAACACCGCGCTGCTACTCCCGATGCTGTCAAACTCCTCCTTCCTGGGCCAAACAGCAGGTAGGATGCTTCTGATGACTCGCTCCTTTTTGCGGAGGCTCTTCGACTGTTGCCCTTCCTGCTTGTCCGGATGCGGGGACAAATCACTGCTATATGCTGCCCCGGACTCCATTGTGAAGTAGGCCTCAGAAATACCAGAATTGACGAGGCCGTCCTGCTCGATTCTCAAGCTGGCGATGCGGCTTGGCCCTAGGCACGGTTGCGCTGCATCTGTTCAGCGTGTTCAAGATAACTTCACGCTATCGCAGCCGCGCATCACAACTGCAGGTTCTCCGTGACACAAACAAGTCATACTAGTATGTGCCGCTTGCATGTCCACCCGATTCCCCAGCTGCACGGCACGCATTCAGATCCGCTTCGGGGATCCGGGCTCGTGCGCGCCAAACTGTTGGACCTATCGAGGTAGTGAACTCAACAGACTGAGCCGATCGGTAACCTCTCGCGAGTGAAAACTCGCACATTCATTTATATTACACAGTCACGCATCTGCAGACCAGCAGGCGTAATATACAGCCGCATCTCGCAGTGCGTTCAGTGCGTGGTGCGCACAGGCCTCCGATTGCACCAGATAGTCACCAACCTCGTGAAGTATCATCAGGTGTCACGAATCTCAGAGCACACGTGAACAATCATCCTCTGCAGATCCTCTGCAACCCGTGCAGCTGTGCTACTGGACCAGCGTGCTGGTGCAAGGTGCCTCGTGTGTACACCATGTCTTGGGCCAGCTTGCTTGACCATGCCTGCGAGAAGTATCTTAAAGTAGCGTGTCAGAAGCATTTGTGCAGGCTGAGACATGAACACCATCGTCCGTGGCGATCACGATGCAATCACAAAAACTGAAGCAGTCCAAAAAGCGGTACCTAGATGGTCATAAATGTCGAAATATTTAGGTTTGAGGCTGGACACCATGTCACACCAGCACCTCCATGCACAATCATGACGCATGTGCAGGGATGGCATCACTTAAATTCCATGGGCTCAATAATCAAATGATCGAACACCACACCAACACATCTGAGCACAGCATGCAGCAGTGTACAGAAGCGTGCACATATTTCTGAGTTGATGGTGGCGTACTGCACATTTGCATACACTCACCAGGATGGTCGGCTTGCTTCTGTCGCGGTGCTGCCCGCCTTGCCACCTGTATCCCTTGTAACACACTCACCAGGACACACGCAGCTGCACTGACCCGGACCGAGCTGCTCTTACATGATGAAAAGTAGCTGAGATTAGTTGAACCAAAGCACACACACGCATGTTCAGTTGACACCCACAAGCGACACAGCCTTGGGCACTGACTCCGTGCAACTGCAGAACACCGTCCTGACGAGGAGTGAAAATAGCCCAACATTCTACAGCGTTGATTCCACACGCACCCGCTGGCCACACCAGCTTCATCGGGAACTGGCGCCATGCATGCATCACAGCTGCCACAATCGATCTGCACTCATCCGCCCACGCAGAACATCCGCCATGTATTGTGAAAGGACGCACGCACACAACTACCCATGCATGTACTCATCTACATCAACGCCAGACTGTGTTGCTTCGTTCAGAACCGCTCACCACAAGCATCACACTATTCCCCACGTTTGGCTTTCGTGCTTGATTCCGGCGCCCAGCCAGCAGGGCTCTCAATGTCAGTCCCGTCCTCTGAGTCATAGCCCTGCCCTGCTGCGCCATGCTCAGCCTCGACATCAATCGACTCTAGCGTTTCCGCGCTGCTGATCGACTCCTGCACATCACCACCCGCCACCCCGACCAGAATGGACCCCTCTGTGCTCTCGCTCATAGACCCCCCGCCACCCACACCGTCCGCCGCCGTCGGCACATCTCCACCGTCGCTGCCCAGACTCCCGGACGTGGCGGCGGCTACAGGGGCATCGGGTGCCTCTGCGTCGCCGCCATGCACTGCCGAGCCCACGGCCTCCGTGCCCTCCGGGACGTCGGCAGCCGCCTGTGCTGTGTGCTGTGCTGCCGTGCTGTGCTGCAGCTCGGTCTCCGCAGCGGCCATGGCGCTGATCGCGTCTGCGGTCGTCTGCTGCACCTGCCGCAGCGTCGCGCCCGCCACGGACATGTCGGATGGGCGCCGCGCGAGGAGCGTGCTGCGGGCCTCCGACTCCGCAAGCACGCGCTCCGCTGCACTCAGGCCGCCCAGCCGTGAGCATGGGAACGCCGGCCAGCTACCTTGGATCACGCAGCTACCACCGGCGCTTCGACAGAGGCTTCATGCGTGCAAACAAGACCTCACGCAATAGCTCGCGATCATTCCGTTTGTAATCGCTCCAGCGGGTCGGAACATTGGAACTTTTACAGTGATGTACAAGTTCGGAGAGCGTGATCATCTATCAGTAGCAATGGCACTCGATCGATTGCTGGCATTGAGACGGACGTTGTGCAAAACTCTGGATCATGGGTGACTGCAGCACAGCCCGGGACATTCCACACCTGAGGCTGGAAGAATTTCATTACTGTTTGTTTCAGTTGGGGGCCGAGGGGGCGCACGAGAGAGGAGCTGCATGGAGGAGTACAGCGGGGCCGCCGTGTTGCCCTCGTTGACAAAGCCCGCGAGGAACTCGTCGAGCACCTCCACCGAGTCGGCCACCGGGCCGTCCAGCCGCAGCCGCTGCAGCGTGCCGAGCTGCTCCGCGCTGCGCAGGTGCGCGCCGCCGTCGTCGAGGAACGCCGATGCCGCCGTCAGCTCCGCGCCGGGGGATTGCTCCGGCAGTGGCCCGGCTGACGGCCGGACCCCGGTGTCGGTGCTCGGGGGCCGGCGGTGGAAGCGTGGGGGTGACGCGGCCGCTGCTGCCGGGGCGCGGCGCCGTGGCGCGCGAGCTGAGACCGGCGGCGTAGGTCGGGGGTGGCGAAGGTGGAGGTCCGGCTCCAGTGGGGCCCGGGCAGCGGAGACGGGGATGAACTGTGTTTGCGCTGCAGCACACCGCAAGGGTCACCACTGTGCAGCCTAGTACTGTGCATGCGCAAGTGGTGGTGCGGCGAGGGTGCTTGCACGATATCGATGCTGTGGGCACTTTCGTCGCTGGGCCGTTAGGAGCCCCAGGTGGTGACACGCGCGACAGCAGTGCTGTCTTTTGAGTCAATGGTGCTTGCTCGGACTGGGTCGCGGTCGATGAGATAAAATGCGGTGATGATATCTGACGAGTGTGAGGTCGGTACAGGTGTGAGCACATGTCTGTTGTGCGCGCCGGAGCTCATGCACCGCACTCATTCCTCGTTCAACCGGGCACCTGTTTGACGCATCTTTGGGACAGATCAGGATGACAGCCGGATACTTGAAAGCGATTTACCCTGACGGCGATGACCGATTTGAATATTGGGGACAAGTTCACATTATACTGAACATCAGCTATCGATGCACAGGTGGTATGAGGTTTGGGTGTGCATGTGTCCATACCACAGCATGCAGTAGCCGTGACTATGGGACGTCCATGATGTACAAGCTGTTTCGAGCGCCATGTTTGTGCCAGTTCTGCTGGCTCAACACCTCAGCTTTCGACTGCAACAAGCTCGCGACCATGTGCAGCTCACTCGCAGAAACGGTCGGATGCTGGACAATACGAGATGCCAAACAGAACACGGACAATAGACTGCGACACGCCGCTTCAGCACAGCTTCACATTTCAGCCGGCAGGACGCACCGACGAGCGCGGGAGAATCCGTATCCAGGAGCTCCCTTGCGAATGCACGGTTACTGCGGTGCCGCTGCGACTGCCGCGGCGTCTGCGTCGCCGTCGCGGCGGCCCGTTGCCGCGCGGCTGGTGCAGGCAGGTCCGACATGAAGCCGGTGCGACGCGTGACATGAGGCAGCCCGCCGCCGCCGCCCGTGCCGCCGCCCCCGCTGTGCTGCGCGACTGGCGGCGCGCTAGCCTCGGCTCGAGAGTGGAGATCCGGGAGGAAGCCGCGGTCCCGGGAAGGGTGGTACGGCAGTGACGCTTGCGCTGCAGGTGCCGCGGGTGCATCCATGAAGGAGGAATCAGCCTCCTGCAGCGGTGCGTGTATTTCTATTTGCTCAACGGCTTGGCACATGGCACAGAACATGTCTGGACTGTTGCGCTGCGTTGATTTGAACGCCGAGACGCTACCAAGCGCATGTGTGACAACAGCCGTCAGTACTTTTGCCTGTATCGCAGGCTTCCCGCTCCAATACACATGCATGAAGTCAGAGCAGTACGTCACATGCATGAAGTCAGCGAGTATCATAGACGCAGCTGACGCTCCCATGTTGCCCTGAAGACACTCACACACCCCTTCGCTGCAAACAGCACTGAGATCAGTTAGTCGACAGACGGCAGCATCGCCCACATGCGCCGGGCACAGACACAGGCACGGAGCCGCACGAGGTCGCGGCGCAGGGGCCCGTCGTGCCCCCTGTAGCCCGGGACGTGGTCAAAACGCCGCTGCGGCTCCGGGGCGGCCGGCGGCAGCGCGTCGAGGTCCGACCGCGCCGCCGCGGATGCCTGCAGGCGGAGGCGGGCGTCGTGCAGCTCCGCCTGCGCGGCGCGGCTCTGCCGCTCGTACTCGTCCGCGCGGTACCGCAGCGCCGCGATGTCGGCGGTCTGTGCTGCGAGCTGCGCCCGCATGCGTTCGTTGTCCGCCGCCATCTCCATGCGCGCCTGCACATTAAGTCATTGTCCCTGACGCAGGTAGGGAATGTCAATAGGACCAGATCTGTGTACATGCCGTGTGACACTATCGTAGCTGTGCAGATGGGTACATATGTGTGCACATACGCATGCTGCCGTGTGACCATCGCAAAGACGGGCCCCTTGTTGGTAGGCAGATCGTATGGGACCTACAAACACCATCCGATTACAGCCGTCGCGAAACGATGAACGGGCGCGGGGTGGGGGGGGCACGCACTTGCTGAAATTGTCCCGCTGCGCCCGGGTCCTGGCCGAACCCTCCTCCCCTGCCGGTATCGGTCAGCGGGGGCCGGCCCAGCACATCTGTAGGCGCATGAGCCCCATGATGTGGGCCGCCCGCGCCACCCGGCTCGAGGCCAGCCCACGGCCCAGGCTGTGCGGGTGCAGCGTCATCCGCCCCGAAGCCCACCCGGCGCCCCCGGTCCGTCCGGGACCGTTCGGAGAGGCCGCGGAGGGACTTGCGGCGGTCCTCCGGGGATGTACGCGGCCCCGCGGCGCCGCTGCGGCCGCCGTGGATGCGCTTGTTCGCCGCAGCCTCCTCCTGCGCGCGCCGCCACGCCTCGGCGACCTCGTCCCGCGCCGCCTCGGCGCCGCCGGGGTTGCGCTCGCAGTCGAGCTCGCTGCGCTGCTTGCGCTCCAGCTCCTCCTGCTCTCGCTTGATGCGCCGCTGCATAACAGCGGCCCATCGCAATTGGAGCATCAGTGTCTACGCACACATGATCTTCCTGTGTATGCGTGATCACCCCGGTGTGTCTGTGTGTGTTGAGGCCTGTACGCCAAGACAATGCCAAGGCAGCCATGCTGCCAACCAGACCAACAGGCCTCTCAAACCCCCGATTGGGTCATGCGTTCGACAGCTGCGATGAGTACGCGTGAACATCAGGCACAAGGCAGGGCTGCATGCAGAGCCTTCGAGCCCTACCGAGCACCAGCTCTGCCGTGCAAATACTGCTCTACAGTTTAGTCGAAAGAACGGACCACTCACAGTGATTGCCCCAGCTTCTCACACAACACATACATAACACCCCATCAACACGCAACTGCCGCAACGTCCGGCACAACAGTATCATTGCCTGCAGCAAACAGACAATTGGGCCCGCCACATGCAGTATACAGGCTGCATCATGCACACCAGGCAGAAACGCCACATATGCTCTGACTCACACATCACGGATGCGACCCCAAACATACAGCAGTGTTCACAAATCTACTAGCATCACAGGTTGCTTATGTATGTACAACTTGCGATGCTGAAGCGGGACCCGCATGCTATGCACGCAGGCCGGCGGCAAACACGCCGCACACGCAGGTGGCACACCAGCTCCGCTTCGTCGCGCTCCTTCTCCTCGCGCTTCTCCGCGTCCTTGCGCCGCTTCTTCTCCGCGATCTGCTCCCCGAGCGCCTGCTGCAGCGTCGTCGCGGCCGCCGCCCGCGCCGCCATCTCCGCGTGCGTCAGGAACGCCTTGTCGCTCTTGAAGTGCAGTGTCGGCGTCTCCCCGAGGGCGCTCTCCTTGTTCACCAGCACCCCGCGCGGCACTACACCGCCGTTCGCCGCCACCGCCGCCGCCGTCGCGGCGGCCGGCAGGTCCATCCCAGGTAACGCCGCACCCACCGCCCCGGACCGGGACTCATACCGGCCCTCCTGCCCCCCTCCTGCCCCCCCGTTGAACCCAGTCATCCCGAGCACGTGCGGGGACGTGTCGTTCAGGGCCGAGAAGGCTGCCGGCATGGTGGTGATGCCCTGGCTGTAATCGCCCGGGCGGCCACGGTAATCGTCATCTGGGCGCATGGAGGGGGGGTGTGGGGCATGCGGGGGAGAGTGGGCGGTCGGGCTGAGGCTGCTGCGGACATGCGTGCCAGTGCGGTTGCCGCTGACATGCATAGCGCTCAGCATGCGCCGGTCTTCCTCCAGCTCGGCTTGCTTCTGACGCCGCCGGGCGTCCTTCGTCGCACGCATCTGAGCTTCGAGCTCCGATCTGAAGCAGCACAGGGACAGCTCAGGTTGACGGCAAGCGCGGTGTTGCGAAAGACGGCAGTGTTGACAAGGTTCGAATTGCAGCAATGCGAGTAGTGCAAGGAGGTGACAGCAAGCAGTGCCCTGTACCTTGCATGCCTTCCTCCCTACGACTGTGTCATTATGGCAGGTTTCTCACATCCGCATCCAACATGGCATTGGAATAGACTTGCATTTATATTTCATTGGGTAAATGGCTCCCCGTCCTCACACAATGCATCACTTTCAGCATAATCTGGCGGCATCTGCCCCATATACATCATAGAACCATCTAGCATATGATATGCTGGTCAAGATCATATTTCCTGTGGCGGGGGAGCAGCACAGAAGGGGCATGGCACCTGTAGGCTGCCTTCTGTTCCTCCTTTCTGTTCCGCAGCTTCGAGTCACTGCGCAGGAAGCTCATGATGCCGTTGTTCTGTGGGTGTGGACAATTCTCCTGTTGCTCAGTTGGATGCATCTGTCGATGCTTCAGCTGGTGCGTGCTTCTGCCAAACTGCAGGCCCTCGGGGGAACCAGGAGATGCAGGCCGGCCTGGGGGCTGCTGCAGATGCTGTTGAGGATAGCGGTCCTCTGCTGGGGGGAACATGGAGTACATGGGCTGCGGTGGAGGCGGGCCTGGGACAGTTCCGTACATGCTGGGAGGCTGGGGTGGAAACTGGGCTGGGGAATTGTAGTAATCGTAGCCAGGGCGGGCTTGAGGTGGCGGGTAATATGACGAATATTGAGCAGGGGGGTGGGAAACAGGTGGAGGTGGGAAGTTGCCGGAGTATGGCAAAGCTGCTGGTGCAGCATTCATGTGGCCTCCATACTGTGGCTGCCCATAGTGGTCATAGCTTGCAGGTGCATGTTGAGGTGACCGTGGGCCCTGGTCTTGTAGGTCTGGCCGGAAAGATGAAGTGTCAGCCTGCGGAGAAGGCGGGTCATTGAGAATGCGCTGTTGAGTGACATGTGGTCGTGGGATGACAGGACGAGAGTGATACAGGTCTTCCTCGTCTTTCTTGGCTCGTGTCTGCTGGGCCATCTGTGCCCGCAGCTCATCAGCATAGGTCTGCTTGAGAGCATTCTTTGAGACAGGTCGAGAGCTCTCAGGTGTCAAATTATGGAGCAGCGCTGAAACATGGTCATGGCCACCAGGTGGTGCTCGCTGCCCTGTCAGTGTCATTGGTAAGGAAGGCTGCGATGTCAAGCCATGGTACTAGGCTGCGATGTCAAGCCATGGGCTGTGTCAGGCAGCTAAGTGGATGTCACGATCACCGGTATGTGTCTTAAAGCTACAATGTGCCGCATATATTCCCATCGGCGTACCCACATGTACTTCTGCCCTTGAAACGATTCGACGAAGCCTGACTGGTGCACAAATGCCGACTTCGGGCAAGGGAGGCAGACTGACTACTCAAGACTCACTTGTCACGCTGCATTGCGATGACTGCAATAAACATTGCCTGTCAACGTGGATGGAATTGGCAGGACATGGCTCGACAAACATATACGAGCAACATCGTGTAGCCAGCACTTAGATCACGGCATTCACAGACCGATGCGCGTGCTACAGCTATACGGGAGTACAAACGCCATCTCTAGAATGTTGTAACCGGCAATCTCCACCCAGTAAGTCGTAAATTCGCCTTTGCCGATGCCGCAAGCGGCACACCGCGGCCTCACACGCTGCGCAATGTTTGAATGCATGGACTGCGCCAATGAAGTGCACGAGCTGCGGCACATCGATGCATCGCCCTGCTCGCTGCAGATTTTATGACGTTGTAATGTGCTGGCAGCAGTGTACATACATCCGTGATGGCACTTCGACATAAGCTGTCCTGTTACGGGATCGGCATCCGGGCGTCACGCGGGTCTATGACTGCACTCGTGTCACTGTCTTGGAATGGGAAGAATGTTTGATAAACTCCTTGGCAAGTCCAGCAAGAGCTTCAGCGGGAGCGCGGGACCTCTCCAATTTTCAGCAGCGCAAGAGCGCGTCGCCAATTTAGAGAAGCAGGTCTGATGTGTGCCAGTTAATAATGCAGTGATACAGTGTACAGGACCGTCGAAAATCAAACTGTTGTGGAATGCTGTAGCTCAGTCAAGTGAACTGTGAACTTGCCGCGCTGAAGACAAAGAACCAAGATCTTACAGAGAAGTTGGCTCAGCTAAAGTCCGACCAACGTGATGCAACGAAACGACATACGTTACGCTTCGAAATTCTCCGGGATATGCTGGGTTTGGAGCTTCTACGAAACACGGACGCAGCCACAATTGAACATGCCATGGAGGCTGTGAAACGGAGTGGGTAGGAAGTGGATCGGATCCGGATGTTGCCGCATGGATATCAGTACCTTTTATAATTGATGATTCATATAAGGATCAATCAGTGAGATGGAGTGCAGCAGATGGCTGCCACCAGCGCCCGCTTCATATTCTTCATAGCAGTATGTTGAGGCACATGGACAGCACAACAAGTGAACTGTGCGCCAAAGTGACCCGCAAACAGCACGCCGAGTACTTTGAAATTGGATTGTGCCCATAATGTGCCAGAACCGAAGAGAGCTGAGAACGTTGTGGAGCCCATGTTGCGTACAGCCTTCAACCTCCTGCATTTCGAAACCTTTGTATGATGCAGAATGCCTTATATGAAAAGCAACCTGGGAACCGAGGTGACCAATGCAAAGAATACTGTGACAGCTGGATTGGGCACCATTTGATATCACCAACAGCTGGCAAAGCAAGAGTGCAATGTGATGCTGTGACCAACGGTCATCTTCTTGGAGGAGTTTTGGCACCAAATGTAAAAGATACTGACTTTGGCAAGAAGGTCTGGAAGGTTAGGCTGAAGCATCCATGGATTGAAAGTTTACAACTTCGCTCTTTGAGGATATTTCATCTTCAAGGCTTGTCTTTGGGAACAGAATGATGTTAAACCATCAGTGGGTCAGGGAGAGGATTATCCATCTTGGAGGTGGCTTGGGGTCAAGGAGTGCACAGTCTTGTTTTATGCAAGCCGCAACTGACATATAATTTGTACAAAATAATAGCACTGATGTAAGATGCATACATGAAGCACAGAACTGCTTTGCTGATTCTGCTCGCTGTGTGT
Organism: Ulva prolifera; assembly: GCA_023078555.1. Taxonomy (NCBI): domain Eukaryota; kingdom Viridiplantae; phylum Chlorophyta; class Ulvophyceae; order Ulvales; family Ulvaceae; genus Ulva; species Ulva prolifera. Next base: position 6,364,980 of record CM041196.1, read on the forward strand.
CGTGATCAGCTACTGCGCCTCAACGGTGCATTCAGCAGGGCAATCATCACTTACTCACAGCCCACATCAGCACTATGTAGCTATGCCACTGACAGTTCTTTTGCCAAGACATTGACACTCTCCTGCATTGCAAGCCTTTCCTCCCGTGCACTAGCCAAATCTGCCTCCAGTCTATCGATCCGTTGCCGAGCTGCAGCACTTGATGTCGACTCTGGAGCGGTGGACGGCCTCGTGGCAGGTTGCGAAGCACCAAATTTGGTAGCATCTGATTTCATCAGTCCATTGAGGCGTGGTACAGCTGCTGCTGAGCTAGTCGGGCGGAATGAGTACATCGAAGAGATGTCACTGCATGCATCTTGCGCAGGGCGATCAAGCATATGTCGGCCATCCAGCATTGCGCATTCCACATCCACCTGCATGATACCAGTGGCCTTCACCGCTACATCCCAGTGCAGTAAGCAGATATCTCCGAGGAAGTTTGCACAACAATCATTGAGAATGCTTAATGACAGGGGCCTGCCACAACACTAGCCGTTCCAGCCATGTTAGCGCTGCCAGCACTATCACTGTTAAACAACTGTCAGTGTCACCCGCACCCAGAACAGCAGGTCAGCTTCTTCGCAAGTGCTCAAATACATGCCATGCTGACACACACACACACACACACACACACACACACACACACACACACACACACACACACACACACACACACACACACACACACGCACACACACACACACACACACACACACACACACACACACACACACACACACACACACACACACACACACACACACACACACACACACACACACACACACACACACACACACACACACACACACACACACACACACACACACACACACACACACACACACACACACACACACACACACACACACACACACACACACACACACACACACACACACACACACACACACACACACACACACACACACACACACACACACACACACACATGTGTGTGACAGATGCGCAGCACTGACCAAGAAACTTGGGATTGCTCAAAACGAAAGTACCACATATCTCACAATCAAGCATTTCAGAAGGGAGCAGCACATCCTCGCCGTTGCCTTTGTCATTCAAGTGCGCCTCTACCTGCTGTCGGGCACACTCCAGTTTCGCAATCTGCGCATCCAATGCAGTAGCCTGTGCCTCGAGATCATTGTTGTGGACTTGCAGGGTGCGCATCTCCTTTGCCAGAGCATGCTCTACCTGCACCACACTGTGTAAGTGACAGTTTGATCCCAGAGAGTTCACCACGCTCCAAAACCAGCTCAGCTTCACTTCTGCAGACCTTTCCAAAGCAGGTCAACAGTATAAATCAAAGTGCAGACCGTCTGGCAGAGTGAGATTTTCTCAAGCCAGATGTGAAGCATGATAAGTTCCAGGAGCCTACGATTCCTGCTAAGCTATAGCCACGTTCATGCACAGTAGAACTGCGCTATACTGCAGGCTTTGCAAGACAGGCAATCAATAAGCAAAGGTCATTGGAGCATAGTCTGCGGTGGAGAAGGGCCGAGCCTCGTCAATGATCTGCTCTCGCCCCGGGCGGTGTTGCCTCAGCTTGGAACGATGCACAGCCAACAGTTCTGGGCCATGTCTTGCCTTAGCTGCATCCCTGACAGCATTGCGCTGGCGCTTAGCACGGGCAGCTTCATCACGCAGCTTGTCCAGCTGATCTTCAAGTGCCTAAAGCAACACTATCTGAGTCGTGCAGAGGTGACGCAATCAAGATGTGCTTCACAGTTCCAAGGAGTGCAGGATGTCGGGCACAGAATAGTGCATGATCTGCTCATGCAAGACGTCACACAGAACCAGATATCCAAGCTTTGGGCATGGCACCGTCTTGAGAACAGCCAAAACACCAAGATTCAGACACAGCAACGAAATTAAGAAACTAGGTACATGATGCTGAGTACCAGCATTCATCCGGATATTCAATCACACACCTTACGATTCCGCCGAGTGTCAGAGATTCGATCCTGCATACTCTGCTCCAACTTTGATGATATTTGTACAGTGGTGTCATTCTGCTCCGACACCATCTTGGTCAAGGCTCGGCGCAGCGACCGGGAGTCATTCACCAGGCCTGATGCTGCTGTGATGGCTCCATTTGTGGCTTGTGCCCACATGTGCGGATGCTTCAGCGGCACCTCCAAGTTCGTAGCTGTTGCACTCCCTGATGCAGCAGCAGTGGCAGCGTCAGCAGCCAAGGCAGTCCGGTCAATCCGGATGGCTTCATCCTTCAAACACAAGCAGCAGGTCAGTCTGGTTTGAGCCAAGAGCTCGGAGGATGCTCTCGCTTATTGAAATGCATGCGCAGCCTGGCCCGCGTCGATTCTGCTCATTTCGTTTTTGAAAGGACACCTTGTCTGCAACATCTGCTTGCATGGCAGCCCGAGCATCCTGCAGGCGTGTAATGTTGTGATTGACAGCCTGCAGCCCCCGCTCCATCCGAAAGATGAATTGGTGAAGCAAGTCTGTCTGGTTGATGAGGTTTAGCTGTACGGTGTCATTGGTGAGCTCCCTGTTAGGCCGCAGTGAGCGAATCTGCAGTTCACGTCAGCATCATTATACTCCAGACCGTGATTGGTACATCTCAAACCATGAAGGCCGGTGAGACAGCTTTGGCAGCACCGGTCAACAGCTGCACGTCCAAGTGCTGATGTGTGGGTGTTCCAGCACCTGCATCCGTTTCTCAGCTGTTTGCAGTGATGCCTTCCGCCGGCCCAAGAGTTTCGTAAGCTTTGCTGATGTCCTGGTCAGATTCTGGATTTCAAGATCGACATCGAGTATCGTCTTTTCCAGGCGTGCTTTGGTCTCTTGTGTCTTCCTGATCTTGCCGGCAAGGGCAGACTCAGTCGAGTTCACGCTTTTGCTCAGATTCCGCTTACCAGCGACCTGTGGCAACGTAGTCATCGTGATCTTATATGTCCGCAAGCATGCACTGCAAGGCTTGAGACTACAGAGCACACAGCTCCGAACTCGTGACATCGTCTGCACCCACCATGTTTGCGTTTGCATCCTCGCGCATGAGATTGGAAGAATGAGCTTCGTTCTTGTAAATCCTGATGACATCATCTACCTGCACCATAGGCTGCTGTCACAAAATTGATCTGGTCTCCGTTGTGAACCATGGCTCTCGGGGCCTCGTGAGCCGCAAATATTCCAAACTATCACTTTAAATTCGCATTGGCGATCATGAATATTCACGAGGGCTGCAAAGCAACGATGCTCTGCCGTGTGTGGCGTGGCCGGACGCTGGTGAGCCGCAGTGCTCACTGCCACGCGAAATTCTGCCTCGGCAAGTACCTCTTGTTGCCAGTCATGCTGAGCTCGAAATCCTCCAGCAAGCTTCTTCACTGTTGTGCCTCCTACATCTCGCAGGTTCTGCAAATGTACAGTGGAGCTTCAGCGCAACCGGCCCATGCCGAGCAGTGCATTTTCAGTCATGCCGGGACAAAGAGCCTAACCTGCAAATTATGGCCTCTGGTTGAGTGGCCATAATGAGAGGAAGGCATTTCGTAGTCAGCTGAAAATACGCCTGGCCGTCTCGCCTCTGCGTGGTCCGTGACCGAATCTAGCAGGGCCAGCTTGTTCTGGTACCGTCTACAGATCTCCACCCCGTTTATGAGTGTGCTATGGCTCCAAACGTCTTGGATGACTTGCTGCAACAGCGATTGCGTTCCTCACGGCCCCATCGGGGCAATGCATGCGTCATGGTACCGCGATAGTGAACTCGACCTCGCGTTTGTTGTGCCAACAGGCACGTTAGCGTGCGGTCGATTTTGAAGGGTGTTGCCCTGCGTATCCGCACCTTTCAGATGACGGGTGCTGGTGTCCCTGTTCATCGTGCACTCCTGCGATGACATCCGGCCATCCTTGTGTACACAGAAGTAGCATCAGTCCAAGCCACATTGCGTATTTAAAAGCACTACATCTGCATGGTGAAAGCTGCTCTGGTGTTGTGATCTCACTGTCATATTGAAGTGATCGCTCGCTGCGACCGTGCTGGTTCAGAGTGTGCAACGGAGATGCTGCAGCGTCGGAATTGCCGCGCGCCTCTTCGTGCTCCCTCGCACAGGCAGTTTGTAAGGAAATAATTGTGTCGGCTGGTCGGAACTACGATGGTCCGTTCACCACGGAAGAAACATTCCAGCTCGAAGAAGGTCGATCAGGTCGAGGTGGGCAGGCTGGACTGCATGTGAACACGCACACGTCGGAGATGTACAGCTTTGAATCAGTTTCTCTGGTCGCTAGGCCATGCCAGTTCAGGATTCGCTGACTGCTCTGCCCTTGCGGACTCCGCAGTGTTCCATTGCATGCACACTACGTGATGCAGATCTGCCCTGCTTTGCGGCTGCTTGGGATTGGCGTATAAGCGCTGGCGATCATGATCTGGTTATGCTTGTCTATCTGCAAGCTATCTGGTATGCGCTGCCGCTGCAATGACCTGTTTTTCTGATAATGCAGAACGGAGACCGTCAGAATGGAGATCGCCTTCCCGTCGTCAGGGCAGCACGCTATCCTAGCAGTCAGCCGATCTTGGTTTTTGACACGGACGTGGGAAATGGGGAGGATGACCGTCTGCTGACTGGAGGGGAGAGTGGTTTCGGCGAGCCTCCATCAGGGATCAGCTTGAGTGCCCCAGGTGATGGTGACAAGTGTGGTACGGATGCAGCACAAGCTGGCCACATTTGCACACTTTGTTTTCCTATCTACACCGAGCAGAATTTTTCAGGATCGCGATGCTTCACCTCTGAGCGTAGCCCAAGCCCGATCATGCTGAACCGATCTGCATCCAATGCGTGAGCGGTCCGCATCCATGGCATGCCCACCAAAATGGATGTTTGGCCGGCCCTAGGAAGAGGCCCGTACAAGCAGTATTCAATGATGAGCCCAGAAATTCATAGGTTTTATATGCCCTTTTCCCAGGTCACGGGACAGGCAGCATGCATGCTGGCACATGCCACCACTGTGCTGGTTGCATCCAGCTCGTGAAGCGGATCATTGCGCAAACCATACCACATGTGAAACTCCATTCGCACCGCCCTGATATGTCCACACCGGTCTGAAACAACGCGCCCTGGTTACTGCTGTTTTGCTCTGCTGTGGGCAGACAGTCCACTGCTTAAGGTGCCAGGCCGGTTGATGTCAACCGCATCAGACTGTGACGATGACTGGTTGCATTGGGAACGGGTCACCAGGAGGCAAGTCTTGTTCCTGCCATGCTCCAGGCAGACAGAGCATTCGAACACGTGTCTTAGCACGGGTAGACTTGCACAGGTCCCCGTTGATTCAGAGCTGCCAATGTCCTCTAAAGGATACAGCTCAGAAAGTTTAGATTTACTTATGTCACTCTCCAGCATCGCACCACCAAGATGCACACGTGTCCCGCCCTCATCCACCAGATCACCTCTCTAATGCTGCAGCAACGTCGTTGAGCAGCCAGCACCTGAAAACGTTGTGTTGAGGATGTGTCCAGTCCGTCACCGCAGTGCAGGTGTGTACAAGACCCTCGCAAACATATTCATCTCCTTCCTCGGCGCTGGCATCCTCACATTGCCCTACGCCTTCAAACGGTCTGGCCTGCTGCTCGGGGCAGGCTTCCTTACTGTCCTGGCCCTCCTCGCTTACTACTGCATCCTGCTGCTCGTAGACTGCAAGAAAGCCGTTGAACACAAGGCGGTGGTGCGACACTGGCCATCATCCTGCCGCTTGTGCATGCATGCTATGCCATACTTGCAGATTCAGGCTACACGAACGACGATTCTGTGCACGATGTGGTGGCAGCCAGCGTCAGGCCAGGTAACTACGGTCCGCAACCTGAGCATATGTCATAAGCCAGAGAACGGGCAGTGTGAAGGAAGAGAAGAACACGGATTTGAGAGCGGTTCATCCACCCCTCCCAGCCATCGGTTCACGCAGGCCACCTGCTGTCTGCGTGTGCATGTATATGCCACTGTGGCAGTCTCAGGAGGATTATTTTTTGTGGCCGACTTCGAATACGTGCGTCTGACCAGGCCGCCTCGTGGCTGTCACAGTCAGCATCAACATGCCAATCCCGGTACACTTCAGCGTACTGGTATTAGACATCACGCATGTCTGCTGGGAAGCAAGGCACCCACCGATGCAGGTGACGTATGCGGAGGTGGCAGAGCAGGCGTTGGGGCCTGTCGGGAAGACCATCGTCGAGATTCAGCTGGTGCTCAGCCAGACCGGCTTCTGTGTCGCATACATCGTCTTCATCTACTCCACACTCTCCCCGGCCGTCGTGCCGCTGTCTGCAACCTCCATCGTCCTCCTCGTCCTGCCCCTCCAGGTGACCTCCATCTCCCTCGCACCGGGACTATCACATCACCGAGCCGTACTGAGCCGTCCAGACCCTCTTGGACGCTGCCATGCAACCATTTGTGTTTATTGCGGACATTCATGGCATGCACAAAGCAGCCCTGTGGCGGGTGCACGTTGCGCAGCCGCGCTCGATCTACCCACACCCCTGCGTGCTGATGTCAGTTCACGTGCCATCCATGCAGTGCTCATACCGTGACATGCTCACTAAGACAGCATGAGTGCCTGGCGCACCGATTGTGAGGAGTCCTCACTGAGGACCAGGCTGCCGTGCAGATCGCGCTGGCGATGCTGCGCGACATGTCGGCGTTGGCGCCATTTTCGCTGCTCGCGGACTGCGCGCACGTGGTCGGCATGCTGGTTGTCCTGAAACACGATGCGACACACTACACGCGCGTCCATGAGCGCATCGTCATGAGTCAGGGCGCGGAGGCGCTGCCCTTCCTCTTCGGTGTCGTCATCTACTGCTACGAGGGCATCAGTATGATTCTGCCGATACAGGACGCGATGAGGGACAAGAGCAAGGTGCGTCCTACGCTGAATGCGTGCTGCGTGCTGCGACCGTTCTCACACACCTGCGCTGCCACCTGCGGCCGCCCTGAGCTCGTGCAGCAGTGTGCGATACAGGCATGCCCTGAACTGTCACCGGAGCGCGTCGTCAGACAGCTCGGGCTTCCAGAACAGTGAACAATGCATGCATATCCTGCGCCATCGTCGGGGGCGCGCCCCTGAGCATTTGAGCTGGCTGCAGCTCTCGCACCTCGCCAGACTGTCCTGCACCACCCCGCCCGCACACCTGCCCTCGATGCTGTGCCAGCACAGCAGCATGCCAGCACCGGTGCTTGTCTCGGTACACAGCTGTCACGCGCCTCCCGCTCCTCGGCCGGCACCAGCGCCCTGACTGCTACACTGGCGGTCGCCTGACCTGCCCGGCGCGCTGCAGTTCCGCGGCACGCTGTCGTTCGGCTTCGCGGTGATCAGCATCATCTTCCTCGTCTTTGGCGCCGCGGGGTACACCGCGTTTGGGGAGCACACGCAGAAGCTGATCACCGACAACCTCCCGGACGAGAGCTGGATGACGCAGACCGTGAAGGTCGCGCTGTGCCTCGCGCTCTTCTTCACAATGCCGATGATGATGGTTCCTGTGTACGAGGTCATTGAGCAGGCGCTCGCGGCCCAGCCGTGGTACGAGGCGAATATCGCGCCCGCCCGACGGTGCGCCCCCCAACCCCACTCCCGCTGCTTGGCTCGATGTGCACTGCCGTGCACTGACTCAGACGCGCCAGGCGGATTCGGGTGACCAAATGAAGCTGACGTGGAGACAGAGTGGAGGGTTGCCCTGGCGTTAATCACATGCCAACCATGCACGCTGGCAGACGTCGCGCAGATCATAGCTCCGCACATATTGGAGTGCATCGTATATGACATAGAGTGCAGGGTGCAACCCTCAACTCACTTTAAACCCTGCGAGGGTGTGTACCGTAGACGACGGCCGTCCAGTGTGTCGGTGGGTGTGGCGTGATGTTGGCTTTCTTTTCGCATCGGTCGTTCGATTTCTGTTGCTATCGTGCTGACGGGTGACACCGCCGGGCATGCATGTGCAGGGGGGCGGTCACGCGGGTGGCGCGCACGCTCATCGTGCTCCTCATCGGCGTCGTCGCCATCTCCGTGCCCGGCTTCGAGCTCTTCGTCACGTTCATCGGCTCGCTGTGCTGCGCGCCCCTCGCGTTCATCATCCCCGCCGCCTGCCACCTCGTCCTCTACCACGGCAAGCTCAGCTGGCCCGCGCAGGCGATGGACTACGCGATGCTGGTCTTCGGGTTCACGGGGATGGTCTTCGGCGTCGCGCAGGCGCTACAGGCGTTTGTGGAGGCGATAGCGGACGCACCGGAGGTCGACGCCGGCGGTGGTTGACGAGGGTGGCCGGCGCCCGTCACGCGCCCATGGGCCCTCGGTGGCTGATGGTGTATGCTGGATCTCATCCAGCCCGATAATGCTGGCGCTGAAGCCACAGGGGAAGAATTGCGGGCTGCATGGCGGCGGCACGGGGTGAGCGCACCGTGTCGGCGCGCTGTAGCGCCTCCAGGCGGCGCCATAGAGCCTGTGCCAGATGCATGGTGCATGCTGGGTGGTATGGGCGGACCGTACTGGTCGGCGCAATGACTGTCAAGCTGACAGTCATACAGGTGATGATTCGCATTGTCACACTGAGTGGTGGCGGTGGGATGACGGGTGGGGTTGAGTGTTGAGGTCCGCGGAGTTTGAGGCTATCTGCAGCACGCGTGTGGCATCGCACACAGTTCACACTGTCTGCGAGGGCTGCTGCAGAAGAGAGTGTCAGAGGATAGCCTTGTCAACATGTCTTGAGACAGCATCATCAGCGCGGCGTGACATGTCATGCATGGTGTAAAATTATTATTTGCGGGCTCACTGGCAAAGTCAGAGCGCAATGTAGGTGCTGGGGCCTTCCGAGGCTGAGCTTCAGCACACACTTGATAATGTGGGCGATCGTCAAGCCAGTCCAACTTGCTGCCCAAAATCCTGGCAGACGTCAGTGTGATGAACTGTAGCACCCAGCATGAACACATCTGCACATTCCACTTTGCAAGTCTCAGGCCAGACATGCCTCTGTATCCTCAATTCTGCTTGCAATAAGCTAAACAACTTTGAACAGTTTACACAGGTATGCGTCACATTCCTCTGCAGTTTCATGGCTTCTAGTCACTGCTACTCAATAGTGTTGACTGATGTACAAGTGTGGCTAAGGTAGTACCTGATGCAGCGGTGCTGTATTGCATTTCTGTGTCGTTTTTCTCAGGGTTTCCGCGGTGTGACACCCAGCGGTTCACTGAACCATCACCAATGCAGTCAGACCGTGTTGCTCTGGATGACAGATCACTGTGTCCTATGTAATGATCAGCTCTCGCTGCTCGACACCGCAACCCGTAGTGATGCCTTGTTTCGCAGGGCAAAAAATCCATGCAAGGACTCGGAACTGCAGACTTACAGGCAGCTACTCAACCAGACCTTGCCTCACACAATTGATGAATCTGTCAGACACATCCTGTCACACACACATACACGCACGCGATAAGAAAGTGCAGTCCGCGAACTGCAACGCTCACACACCAGCACAGAAACAGCATGCGACCACAGCCATGCCGTCCGCCCAGTGCTGCATGATGTCGTGCTCGGCCCCCACCGAGGTGCGGATGCTGATAACTACTGCCACCCTCAGGGCCACACCCACGCCCCACCGCTCAGCACCAGTGTTGGGTCGCTTTGCAGCATTTCCGGGGCTGCCATCCAGAAATTAGACCTGCACATTCGGAACTGTTCTATGCAACCGGGCCGCACTCACGCCCCACCGCACAACCCCAAGAGCCAGCAGCCTCGACAACAGCAGCCGCGGTAGCACCTGCCCTGAAGGCAGATGCATCTTCCCCCCATCTCTTCTGCAGAATTGACCTCCGTTCGGCCAGCACTTCAAATCAGATCTGTCGAGTCAAGGCCATCATGGAATGCAGCTACAACATGGCAGCATACTCTTTGACTTTCTTGTCTTTGAGAACCATTTCACAGCTGCACCCCCGACATCGGCAGCCACTCCGCAGCCTGTCCGGATGCTGGACCCTCTCTTCGCACCGGGCCTCCATCTGCGCGGGCCCCAGGGTTGTCAGAGGCTGAGAGTCAGGCGGTGCGGCGGCTCGGGGCTAGAGGCCGGTGGGGATGTCCTGCAGGGCGTCGTGAACGCGGCTGCGCGCCGCACGCCCCGAGTCGACTGCGGCCCGCGCCGCCGCGACGATCGGCGGCGGCAGCATCGTCAGCACCTGCGGCCACTGGTACAGGATCTGCCGCGCCGCGATGCTGAGGCTGTTCATCTCCACATCCGCCTCCTGCACGTATGCATCCGCGTAACTCCCAAACGTCAACACTCCAGTGCTCCACATCGCCTCCTCATAATCTGTCGATGGCGAACAAGAACAGAACAACAACATAGAGCTCCCTCCCTGCCCTGTCACGCGCGTATTCCCATCAGATTATGCCGACGTAAATCATCTGTGTAACATTGGTCAGTCGGCAGAATCTTGTGATACTGGTGCGTACGCCGTTTGCTTGAGGGGAGTGACGCATGCCGGCGCCAGGGTGGTGGTCCGGCGGTGGGCCAGAGGAGCAGGAGGGGGTCAGGGGAGGGGGCAGGGAGGGGGGGGCGCACGCGCATGGCGGCAAAGACGGTGAGCGCGCGCTGCCAGTCGGCGCTGCGCTCGCAGGCGTTGATGAGCGCGATGTACACGTAGGTGTTGCCCTGCACGCCCGCAGCCTTCATCTCCTCCCACGCCTGCACCCCACGCCACCGTCACTCTCGTGCCGTGCGCTTCACCAAAACCGATGCTCGTCCCGAAGCTGGGGGCTTTGCATGGCGCCGAGAGAGGCTCTGTGTGGGTGGTGCGTACCACCATGGCTGGGTCGTCGGATCTGATCACATAGAACAATTCCGAATGTTCAGGTCTAGTGTGTGCGCTCAATACTCTGCAAGGCGACTCGATGCGGCCACATACCACCGTGATATCGCGATCAGATCCCTGTGGCGATATGTATCACTATTACTTCATATGATGCTGATTACCACAACGATTCCGTGCCGTATGCTTGAAGCACTGGCCATGTGCCGTAGGCTGACTAAAGCTGCATGAATTGTGTGTTTGAGGGGGGGGGGGGGGGGGGGGGGGGAGGAGGGGGCGCACCTGGAAGGCTTCGTCGACAAGGCCGGCGCGGCCGAGGGCTGCGACGAGGGGCCCAAAGGTGTAGATATCCGGCTCGAGGCCCGCGCCACGCATCTCTGCCACCAGCACCTTTGCCTCCGCTGCCTGCACACACACCCACGCTCTTTGACTCTGGCCATGGTGAGAAAAAGCATCAAGGAGCCGGGGAGCTCTGACATAGAGTCCTCCCGCGCTGATTTCGGATCCGAATGGTACAGGCATGATGTATCTGCAGTGTGGCGCTCTGTCGCCATGGGCGTTCAGAGGCTGGGCTCACCACCGTGACCACATAGACGCTCGGCAGCGTGGTGGCGACGGAGCGCCTGAGCACAGTGGACATGGCCAAACAGACCGCCTGCGCTCGTCGTCAACCAACCCCTCGTTGCCCGCATCTGCGCTGTCGGGCAGGGGAGTTCATGGGTCGGGGCAGTGCCCGCGTCACATCGGTACAGCAGAGCACTGAAACCAGCAGGACCACAGAAGCAGCAGGAGCTGAGGTGACTCGCTGCATAATGACGACATCAAAGGGGGGAAGCAGCCGCACCTGGAAGCCCTTGGCGAGGGCCGAGATGGCGGCGTTGAAGCAGATGGCGTTCGGCTGCACCCCGCGCTCGCGCAGCTCGTGGAACTTCGCGACCGCCGCCTCCCACTGGCCCCCCAGTTCCAGTGCGTTCACCAGCGAACTCATCGTCACCTGCAACCACAACCTCAGCATTGCTGCGGCGCCATGTGCGCGCTGGAGCCGCAACGCATGCATACCATGAATCTGCCACACTTCACGTAGTTATCGGGCACGGAGGCGCTGGGTACCCTTGGCTAGCATACGCTGGGGACAGTAATGGAGCTAGATGTAGGATCTCAGTGCGCAGTACCGAACGGCACCACTGCGACCGCATGCCCACAGCAGTCCGTCACAGCATGCTCAGCCCGTCGCAGCATGCCCAGTCCCCCCTGGAAGACATCAGTGCAGACACGTGCGCAATTGCGATCCAATACACGCTGTGCGCTGCGCACGCTATGTGCTGCGCACCTTGTCGGGCAGCACAGCGTAGTCGTCCATCTCCTCGTAGAGGCGCAGCGCGCGGTGCCACTCGCCGGCGCGGCCGGCGGCGCTGATGAGGGTGTTGAAGGTGATGACGTTGGGGCGCAGGCGGCCGCTGTCAGCGCACTCGCGGCACAGCCGGCTGTACACCTCCTCCACCCGTGGCCACGCCCCCGCCCTGCACGCAGCCCCGACACGTCAGCCCCTGATTCTGCGCCGCTCGCGGGTGTGGCACATACAGAACAGAGAGCCGTCAGCCACGCACGATGCTGCGATGTGGAGCTATAAGTCACAGCCACTTGCCATTGACTGTCGGCAGTAGTCATCAGCCAAGGTGAGGACCATGATGAAAGTCAGGCTTTGTAGTCAAGCAGGACAGTGCAGCTTACAGATGCATAGCTGCGTGTGCGCGCTCACGGCCTGCCGAGATCAAGGCGGGCACAGGTGGCGGCAAAGCACCATAGCCATGCGACAAGCGCCGCACAACACTCTACCTCTCGGACTCCGAGGCTGTGTCTCCATGCGTTTTATTGTACTGCTGTACAGCACATCGCAACACAGCACGCCATCACGCAGTTCTGCCACCAGCGCCATCATCTGCCACGTGGCGTCGCAGCACCTATATGCCTGCGACATCGATCGCTGCCTGCATGCATGCGCCGCGTACATGCAGCACATGAACACACAGCAGGGCGGCCGCACCGCTCGCACGCTTTGAGCAGCGTGTTGAAGCTCACGATGTCAGGGTCGACGCCGGCACGGCGCATCGCGCCGAGCACGCTCCACGCGCGCTCCCAGTCGCCGGAGCGCGAGAACGCGCCCATGAGGGAGTTGTACGCGAGCAGGTCGGCGCGCACGCCGGCGGCCTCCATCTGCGCGAAGAACGCGATCGCGCGGTCAGGGGCGCCCGCGGCCGTGCACGCCTTGATGAGCGTCGTGTACGTCTTCACCGTCGGCTCGATGCGGCCGGCTTGCATCTGCGCGAACAGCTCCGCCGCGTCGCGCCACCGCCCCGCCTGCACTCATCTCTGTCTCAGCACGTACTGCACGGAGTCGGTCCATTGCATGGTTAAAAATCAGACAACCAAGCAGTGCATCACAAGCGGCAGCAGCTGCTTTTCTGTGTGAGCATTTCTGTCGGATGTGATCACAGTGAGCAGGCACGCGGGAACCCACGGTCAGAGTCTGCGGAATGGCATGTGTCTGATCCGGGGGGGATCAAACTCAATGTACAAGGTACAGTAGCTCGGGCCATCGTATGGCAGAGCACCAGCACAAACTACAGCACACTTCCACCAAATGAACAGAGCTCGGGCCATCGTATGGCAGAGTACCACGGCAAAGCACAGGGCTTGTGTCTTTGGCAGATCACGACCGCAAAGCACAGGGCTTGTGTCTGATGGAGGGCAAGGAGGGGCACGGGGGTGCGAGGGGGGCGCACCTTGCCGTAGGCGGAGATGAGGAGGCCGTACGCCTGGCCGTCGAGCTCCCCGGGCGTGCGCCGCAGCTCGTCGAAGAACTGCTGCGTCGGCTCGGGCGCGCCCGTCGTCGCCGCCGCCGTCAGCGCAGCACGCAGCACGCCCGGCGGCTGCGGCGCGCGGCGCAGCACGCCCGACACGAGGAGCACGGCCGTGTGCGCCGCCTCGCCGTCCTTGGACCACTCCCAGATCAGCCTGCAGGTTGTTCGTAATAACTTGGTAACATACCTTGTAGTGTACCTCGGTGCGCCGCCATGTGCTGGCCTGAGCGGATGTGATTGGATGACCAGCGTGCACGCCCTGCGGTGTGTCGGGTCCAGTACGGCATTGCCGGCAGGTCTGAGCTGAGTCATGGCTTCAAGGCGACAGAACACGGTGATGGATGTGGCGGGGGGGCCACCTACGGGTTTGGATTGTCCACCTTCGTCGGTGATTTTGGGCCGAGACGGGGGCTCAGGCGGGTTGTCGCACTCGGACTGGTGCATAGAATGGGTGTGGACGCCGCGAAACAATGAGAAGCGGAAGGGACGATCGAAGCAGAGATTTCAAACCCCGAGGACGACAAGACCTTTGTGTGCTGTGTGCTGTGTGCTGTGGTGTGCGTGGCAGCGGCCAGCCATGCAAACATCGCAGATTATTGAAGGGGAGGGGAGAGCGCACCCCAGTACCGCCTGGCGGGACAGGTCCAGACTAGTGAACAGGTCTGGCTGCGTTTCAAACAGCCACTCCAGGAGCTCGCAGGCGGTTGCGTGGAGGCCACTAGCAGACAGCGCCCTGAGCAGCGAGATCAAGCGACCGGGCGTCCATTGCGCATCTTCGGCTGGCATGCCAGCTTCAAGCGCATCGCCTTGTCGCACTCTGCGCAGATCCTCTTCGAAGGAGTCGTCAGCCTCGTCTGCTGCGAGCTCTGGGTGATACCATGGATCATCGGGCTGCTGAGCGCCTGTGCTGCTCGCGGGAAGGTCACCATGTGGCTGTGGCTCTGATCCTGACCGCAGACGAGCTGCAACGGCGGACGCAGGCTGTGGATGCAGCAGCCACTCGTCAGCTGGGTGCATGTGCGTTGAGAAGTGGGGAAAGAGCTGTGGTCGCCTGTGGATCGAGCGGGGCAGCTGGGGCATGGCAGCCACTCGCTGCTCCGGCTGGTCTTCGATGTTGAACGGAAGAACGCGGGAAGGCACACGGCAGACTTTCGGAGGGTCAGCAGAAGGCTGCGGGAGTGTCTCGGTATGTGAGAGCGTAGATCCGCTGCTTCTGAGCTCTGTCTGGATGTCATCGAATAACGAGCTCAGTGATGCCTGCTCTGGAGGACTGCTGACTGCTTCTAGCGCCTCTGAGTCGCTTCTTGTCCAGCAGTCAGATTCTATGTGCTCGTCCTGGGGGGCTACTTGCGGCGTGATGGCCGGTATTGTGCGGGGCGCTTGCCCGGAATGTGTGCTGGCAGAGCCAGCACTGTCGAGAGGAGGTGACGATGCAAGCTGCAGCGCTGACCCAGCAACTTGCCTAATGCTGTACGAGCCATACGTACAGTACTTTACAGCCTCTGGGGTAGTCTGATGGCTACACTGGTTCCGTGGCGACGTACGCCGCGCCAGGCTGTGACGTTGCGCTGCTTTGGCAGAGGTAGATGTACTACATATCGACGATTTGTGCTGCGGTAGGCGATGCTTCATCGGATGGCGGGCAAGATGCGGATTGGACCGCCCCGCACGACGTGGTTGGCCTTACCAGGCCTGCGCAGATCTGCGCACTCCCCTGCCGCTCAGCATTCAGGCCAACGAGCCACTGCACGCGAGGCGTCGATCGTACTGAAGTGACTCGGTACTGAAAAAAGTCTACTGTTGTGGCTAGCTGACTGTCACTACACGCGAAGCCAAAGCCAATGAACTCAATGACGAAGCCAGTCGATCAGGTTACAGATGGTAGCCGAACAGAGCTTACTCTATCGCAAGAAACATGAACAGTTACACGCAGTTCTTAGCACCACGCACCTACGAATCACGATTTTACCAAAGTATCTATCAAACGAATCCACTTGTGGCGCTGGTGCGCTTGATGCTTTGCCACCTCTTTGCGGCAGCGTTCGCGATCGCAACATGCACAACGCTACAATAGTCGCCAAAAGCAGGGCCCGACGGTGAGATCACATTGAAGGACCACATCTATGTCGCCCGTAGCATCGTGCTGAATGAGTCGGTGGTATACTTTCTCGAGCAGCATGTGTGCAGCTATGTTGTGCCGTCCACCCTTCAAGAACTCCAACGACTTGGGAGTCAAGCCCAGTGCATTTTCGGAATGCTGGTGCACGTTTATGGTCGCTGACGGGCGGTCGGTGTACGTTGTCGCGCCCTATGCACGATTCACACCAAGTAGATGCGCCCGATAACCTCAGTATGCACCAATCAGGCTTACACATCTCACGTGGCAGTGAATAGTGTAGTACCGGTGGTGGTCATGTGATTGGGTTGATGAGACTTGGTCAGGTGTTGCGGCACAGCCCACGATCAATATGAACGGGAGCTCTCAAAAGGCTGATCTCCCACGGAAGCACCAGCAGATGCATACATGAGTCCATGCGTGGGCCGCATGATGCTGCGAGGGGAGTCGGCTTGCTGAGTTCCTGGTAACTGTGGGAGGTACGTCACCGCAGCAGCGACTCAGCCACCACATCTAGGGAATTGCAGCCTGACACTGTCCAGCCTTTCATAGCTTATTTATCTTTCAGCTGTGGCAGCTTCTGGAATCTCACTTTACGGCACCCGTTGCAAACTCGGCACCACCTGAAGCTCGCGCCATTTGCAATGGCCATGCCCTGGCTGCAGCATGCACTGCAGTCTAGCATGTACCCCCCGCTACCAACGTGAAACAAGCCACCTCGACATTCTTGAACAAGCGCACCAGCTGGCGATGTCGACCTGCATGCCAGCAGCAGCGGCCAAAGTTTTTGCTCAGACTTGCATTCATGATACAGACATGGGCAGTGGTCGCTGCGTACAAGTCTCACTGTTCCCAGGTACAGCGAACGACCACATCCCATGTAGCATGCATCAATTTTTTTGGGGTGTGCACGCCTAACGCCACAGCGGCAACTCGATCTAGCACATGTAATGCGATTGACTAGCAGAAGCCCCTCGAGGTATGTGTAGCGGATCGGTAGCACGTCTGCTGTCAAGTCGCAGGATCGCCAGCAACTCTGTGTCATTCACATGTGTACTGCACACTGGTGAAGGAGCATTGTGCCTCATCTCAGAGACCCCAGCAGCATCACCACAAACAATCGAGCCTGTTGTCACTGGTGACTCACACGATGAATATCAGACCGGCGGCAGGTGCATAGGTCACTCTCACAAGATATGCCAACTCTCAACACATAACCTTGCGCCACTTGCGAGGGGCAATTCTGGCTGCAGCATGCAGTCCGTGGCATCGTCGGCATGGACACCCTGCTAAGAAGTGACCTCAACACACTCACAATAGTGGACACCCTGCTAAGAAGTGACCTCAACACACTCACAATAGCTGCAGCAGTCGCCGCTAACATGTTGAGCCACATGACAGTGGCAACTGTTATGCCTGACATGTAGCCTCTAAGCAGCCTCTCTTAGCTGCCACCTTCATCTGGGCAACTGTGTTGAGAGCATCAGCCATACCTGTTGAGAGCATCAGCCAACAGACATAACACAGCAGAGGTCGCTGTACTGTTCAAGAACATGCAGTGTTTCAAAATTGGCCTGGTAAGGAGCAGCATCCATTTCCACGTCGTTGTGGTGTGCCTTGGGGCTTCCTCCCCCTGGCACAGTAATCCCAATCAGTATTTGCGGTGATGGGCAAGCCCATACCTCGAGATAGAACTGCAGACAGGTACCACATGTGCTGATTGTACAGCATCTTTACAGGGTCAGCTCAGCCTCGAAGACCTTTAGATCTGCAGCATAGCCTGTATGCCCCGGCAACACAATTGAGTCCATACTCACTGGAAACTTGAACATTGAGCGGAATGCCGGTGGCAGATGCCTGGGGCAACCTTGCAACCAACCAGCACTACATTCAAAGGTTCTCTGTGCCTATGCGGATTAGACATAGGCATTGTCTGTTCCTAGCTGTAACTGCATGGCAGCTGCCCAAGCATACACCACGGCCCCAAACCAAAGCCCAGAGATCAGCTGTAAGTGTGATGCAATATATGCACAGAGAGCAGGCGACCACCGCGGACCAGCATCAGCAAAGCCACAGCACCCATGGGCAACAGGTATCTCCTGTTGGTTTCTGTGGCCTGCCACAGTAGGGTCTCAGAATGAACGTGTGTGCAGCCGTGAGGGTGCAGTCGTGCTGCCTGACTTCCCAGTTGCCGTGGTGAGTGCCCCATCGGATCATTCCTGCAGCCTGTAGCCAGCTGTCGTTATGGCCTCGTTGCCTTCAGCTCGAAGCAGCAGCAGCATCAGCACTGGGCCAGGCCAAGTAGTTCTCTGCATGCTAGCGCTAGTCATCATCAGTCTCGCCCCATATATCTATACTGCCAGCCGCGATGTGCAGCACACCTGCAGTGCATTCACCGGCACTCAGTGATCGGGCACAATCATCAAGTGAATTCATCAAACGGGTGCTGTGACGTGGCCTGCACAATGACCACATCTCCAGGGACACACAATGAAGCCATCACTCATGCATGCATCAGTACGAAATCATGATGAGCAACTCGAAGCTGACTGCTCTCAGGGACCAGTGCAGGAACATCAACACGCACTCATGGCACATACACACAGGAATGTCTGGAGGATCCTGTTGAGGACAACTTGTACATCACTCACGGCATGCACAGCCGATTCGGAGTCCAGAATGTCATCTTGAGGACACGGCCGAGCAAATCCAGATGTACTTTGCCCACAGCAGCCGCCGCATGGATGAGAGGACTGCACGTGCTCCGCATGCACGATGGCAGCAGAGAGTTCGCGGTTGAGGAGGGGCGCGCACGATCTGGCATGTCTGGCACTGGGCCCCGACCCATGAACATCGCGCGGACCGAGCCTGAGTCTTCGCCATCTTCGCGTGCATCCAGGTAGCGCAGCCGAGGAAGTGTTTCCAGTGCCTCGATGACGGTCTCACGCTGGTCAAACATTTGTGAGTGCGACATTTCCAGATGCTCGAGGCTGCGAAGCTGCCTGAAGTAGTCCGCCACTTTCTGCGCACTCTCGGGGGAGTCGCCCACACGGAGGTTTGTGATGTTGAGGTAGCGCAGCTGGTGCTGCTCCGCCGCCCCCGCCATGACCAGACCGTGCAGCACGGCCAGCACCATTTCATCATTTGCACAGTTGGAAGAAAGATCCAGATGGGTGAGACCTGTCAAGCCAGACAACACCCTGGAGAGGCTCATAAACCCAGCATACTGCAGCGCGTCAAATACCAGCTCCAGGGACTGCAGGGCTGGCATATCGGCGAGCATGGCTACAAGAGCGACGTCAGTCTCCAGCGGCGCCTGGAACATATCGTAGAATCGGAGTCCTGTCAAGCGTGTCAGCAGGCCGGGACTTTGATCACGCATGCATGCATGCAGACGCCCGGGCGAGAACGCATCATGCATTACGTTTTCAAGAAAGTTCTCGCATTTGATGCTCTTCAATGAGGGCAGCCCCGCCACGAGGTCTAGCAGCAGCCCTTCAGCCGCAGTAGCGCCGTCTCGGTTGTCGGCGAGGAACTTGATTGCAAGGTCCTGGAGCGTCGGGAGCTTCTTCAAAGCGCTGACAAACACGCCGGTCCACTCGGAGCTGCAGATGCAACTCTCAACACTGAGGTGAGTGAGCCGTGACAGCCTCGACAGCTGCCCAAGCACGTCCGCCATCGCAGCTCCGTCTGGTTCCGACACAGCAGTGACGGACGGAAAATTGAGGGTGTTCTGCAGGGACAGCGAAGAAAGCTGAGGCATGCGGGTGACCCCGCGCAGCAGCTCCAGCATGACTCCAGGGGCGCAGCCATGCGCTCTAAATGAGTACGACAGCTCGAGCTGTTCCAGAGCCGGCAGGCGGCGCAGGGCTGCCACTAGCTGCGGCGCATGGACATCAACCGTTTCCTGCCGCCGCGGGATGTATATGAGGACACACACATCACGCAGCGAGCGCATCTGCCCCAACGCACTCCAACACTGCTTTGTCCAAGCTGAAGTACTCTGGTCCAGATTGGCCTTCAGCCGAAGCTTGGTGAGCACTCCATCAAGGCACTCCCTGGTGCACTGACGCTTCGGGAGGGGCTCTGCGGCAGAGCGCACACTGCCCCCGGCTAGAGGGACAAGTGCTGTGAGAAGCCGCAGGGCAGAGGCACTACATGGGCAGGAGGGGCCCGAGGTGGCACCACAGCTCCGCCAAATATCTCTGCACTGCACATCGAGCTCCAGCAAACAAGAGCCGGCCTCAGAGGTGCATGTGCAGAAGGTCTGCACGACGGCCGGGTGGAAGTCGGTCGGGAGGAGCTGCAGCAGGCTGCTAGCATGATCTTGCCATAAGCTGCAGTGTTCCTGTGGGCACAGCTCAGAGAGACGCTCTGCATTGCCAGCGAGGATTGCCATGACAGTGTGCTGTGGGACTGCCTGCATGACCTACACAAAGGCGGGGCAGTTGGTCAGCAGTTCAGTGAAACAGTCATCATGACCAGTCCGACCATACACACAGGCCCAATTTGTGCGCAGCTGCCGCAGTCATACATCATGGCTTGCTATGGATGTGCATCCCAGATTCCTTCAGCGCACATAAGTTTAGGATGGCCTGACTTGCCGCTCAAATGTATGGTATGCACCTAGCAGGGTACTGGAGGTCGGCCCTGATGAATGCAATCCCTGCGAAGCTCCATCCTCTGCGCGCGGCTGAATGATTCGTGCTGTAGTGAATTAGTGCGTGTCATCTCCTGAAAATGTAAAGCTCCGGAGGATAGGGCAAAGGCCGCACCTGGCATGCCCTTGCTTGCATATCTTCACTTGCATCTTCTAGCAAGGCATCATCCAATACGAAAGAAAGAGCATGAACCACAAATGCCATTGTAGCATCATCTCGGAGGAAGTCGGCAGCCTGTAAGCAGATGCGCGTCGGGGAACGGGATGTGTTCATGAGGCGACGGGGCCAGGCCGTGTGCGACTGGGCCAGCTGCGACCCCACAATCCAGGAAGACCCACTGCCCTTGCGATATGCCAGTACTGGCGGGCATTGGATCGTCGAGGGCCACGGGACGAGGAGTGATAATGCTGGCACAGTGAGCTGCTCAGGACGAAACCAAAACGGTAAACTCGTATGTACAGGAGGTCACATTTTGACCATGTGCTTAGCAGGAGGGTACGAGTCTGCAAAGTATCCTACGATGCCTTTCCAGCTGGAAGCAAACCAACCGAAATCGAACGTCCACGCAACAGAACTTTCAGCCTGGTGAACCATGGGCACAGCGTGATGCTTGAAGGTTTGATGCCGGGTCCCTTGAGCTCTCCGTCAATCCCATATGATACATGCAGAACATTATCGGGACCAGATGTTGCGTTGCGCCAATGCAAAACGGGAACGTTTTTGGACCGTGAGCATTATACTTGACGAGCGACGCACGCGTGATTCGGAGCGACATAACACGCCACCGTCATACACAGAAGCTTTGGATAGTCTCTAAAAAGCGTGCCTGGAGGGCTCTAAGGAGCGTGGCGTCGTCTTGTGTGGCGCCATCTTCATTGCGCGGTGCCCTGGCGCATGTCAGCCACGCTTCGAGGTGTTCGCCACACAGCGGCAGCTCCACTTCGACCTCACCTTTTTGCTGATCGCGGATGTCTGTCAGAAGTATGCAGTGCTTTGCGCAAACGCTTGGAATGGTCCATGACTTCGAGCCGTCCGCACCCACAACAGAAGCTGTAGTGTTGTTCAGAAGCAGCCTGACCTGAGTGAAGCTGGCATCTGGGCGCGACATGATCATTCGAATTGATACACGAGCCCTTCTGGCAGCAGATGCGATTGCGTTCACAGCGGTTCGATTCGGCTACACGGGACAGTGCGACTGTAAAGGACGTGGTGCGGGACAGATTTGAACACAGACCATCAAATCGTGATGTCGTGCAAGGCGTCATGTGCATTTGTACACTAGCCCTCAAGCTCAAAACTATGCACAGCTCTGGCTGCCATGCACCGAAGCACGACACCACGCGAGAACGACCCAGCGCGAACGCATGGTGCAGGAAGGAGCCTTGAAGCCACAGCGGGGGAAAGCACACAGCATGCGGGAGCGTATCTGGCTTGTGAGCTTATTTGTAGCACAACGTGAATTGCATTATGTACAGGCGGCACAGCTCAGCCTCGCCGTTTGCATATACACGGAGAGCGCACAAGCACGGAGCAATGCATCGGATTGACTGAAGCCATCAGCTGCGCGTAATCTCAGGATGGAATTCATCACACATGAAAGGCGCCGAGCGTAGCTGTGTACGGAACTTGCTGCCATGCGGGAGTTCAACGGCTGCTACCTGCTCGTCACGGAGAGCCCGACGAAGAGACGGAAGACGTACATCGGGTCCGTTCGCTTGGTCTGTGGCCACGCTGACTGAAATGCTGCTCACAGACAGCGTAAATATGACTCGCTGCTGCAGGTACACAAAGAATCCTCGGAATCGTATACGGCAGCACAATGGAGAAGTGCAAGGTGGAGCTGTGCAAACTCGAACGTGTGGCACGCATCACTGCCACGCTGAGCGCATCCCGAACATCACTTGGCACTCAAATGTTTACACTGACAGTCAATGGTGGTTGCAGTGGGCGACCATGGACGATGGTGATGGTCGTGTACGGCTTTGCCAGCCAGGTGCGTGCAACAGGAGCCAGTCAGTTTGCGATCGGCTGGCCCAACATTCTGCTGACATTTTGATGGCTCTGCAGAGGCATGCGTTGCAGTTTGAGTGGGCATGGCAGCATCCTGATACCAGCCATCTATGCAAGCCCATCTATGAACAGTGGAGCAAGCGAGGTCTCAGGGCAGCCGACGCACAGGAATGCGCCACAATGACATGTAAGACCGAATCTGCGTTTACCAAGCAGATGTTTCATGCGATACTATGGCATGCAGGTCAAGCTCGCGGCAGAGATGCTCAATCTGAAGCCATTCTGCATGTACCCGCTGACTGTACAAGTGCTCTCTGTGAAGTTTGCGGACCTATGGAGAGGTATGCCTCGCAAGAATATCAAAAAAGCATGCAATGCCAGATTTGCATACTTCTGCATGTCGCCGTGGCGTCACATTGCGATATGCTGACTGGGAAGCGGACCTGTGGCAGTCAAGTGACATCTCCACTGGGTTGCCATAGGAACTGTGCGAATCTACACCCGGAAGACCGTTGTGCCTCCTGAAGCTGGCGGTCAGTAACTATGCGCCATGCAACGGCCTCAAGCACGGTGAAAAGATGCAGTGTGCATGTGTTCTGCAGCAGTTGTGCAGTGTTGGGTCATCGGGCCCGATCACATAGGACAATTCCAAATATCCATTCTATTTTTGGGGTAGCATGGCTGAAAATGCTGCAAAGCGACTCAACACTGCAGTGGTGGTGAGACTGGGCCATGCTGTGCAGACACCCGCCCGTTGCCACCACACATCACGGTCTCCTATGCTCCCCTGAAAGACGTGCCGATCACGGTCCCGCTGACATTCGTCGATGATCCGAATGACAGTAGCTCGGCCGATGGAGACTCCAGCTGCTCGTTATCTGTCACAGCCGAAGAGAACAGCTCCGCAGCAGCCAGTTCCCTTCTCAACCATTCCCAGGTGCATCTGGGTGTGTCACCAGCCTCCCCTTGTCTAGCACAAGCCGATTGGAGCTCCATTCCTGCAGGTGGATGTATCGCACACCTCCTCCATTAAACAATGAGGCATCGTGATCATTGTCACTGGTGTGCAAGCCTTTGTGTCACACTGTGAACGATCCAGTCGCTAGACCTTGCAATGGCTGTGCCTGCCTGTCTCCTTCAGGTGCTGCGTGTCCTCACACACACGTAGTGCGACAGTGCCACAGGACAATAGCTGTGATTAGTGTCTTTTGGTACTGTGCAGTACTCAGCACTGGATGCAGCGTACCCACTGGAGATGTGCAATCAACTGTCAAAATTCCATTCAGCAGCAATTGTGTGCACCTACAGAGTTGGCATACGGGTGTGGCCTCCCACAAGTTCATCTGGATGCATACAGCCACTGCGTTTTCAAGGACGCCCCCCCACATCCACGGCCATTCTCAGCCGCGCAACATGCACCACAGCCCCTTGTGTCCCCATGACTCCAACTCGCAATTATTTTTTAGTGTCACATGCAGGAGGCGATCCCCGGGCAGATGTGTGCACACATGCAGTCGACCTGTGTGACAGCTCAGGCAGCAGTGCTGGCAGCGGAGATGACACCGAGTCAGACGCAGAGATGCGCCTGGGCTTCGCGGCCGGCAGTGGCGGTGGCTCGGATGCAACAGCGCTGCCGGACCCGGATGGCATGTATGCGCGGGCAACCAAGGGCAATCTCGTGGAGAAGAGCCCCGGGAAGTGTGTGGACTGTGCCAAGAAACTCGACAAGAACTGGTTCCGGTGCGGCAGCGTCGCTTGAACAACTGCGTGTGTTTGGAGAATCTCGCCAAGATGTGGTCGTAGGACGCTCAACCTACTGCTACATGTACCTTGATCGCCACAGGCATTGTTGTCGACTGAGCCGATCGTTTCACTTGAGCTTCCTGTGGCCTGGCGCAATGAAGGGGAGCACAACTGCATGTGGCTGTTGCTGCACAGCGCTCTATAGCACGCATCTGTCTCTCCCATGCTCTGAGATTCCACTTAAGCTCTTCTTGTCCGTCGTCTGTGGCAGCGGGGAGATCCACACATGGGCATCCGGGCGGCCATACACTGGAATATTCCTCAAGTGATGTGCCGGCAGTGCAGGTGCCCGGGCTGCGCGAGGCTCGCTCACGATGAGTGCTGGGCTCAGTACCTGCGCACCACCGCAGACGGCCAGCCGCTGCTAGAGTCGACCATCATGCCCGAGAGCGGCCGCTGCCCCGCGTGCTCGCACGAGCTCTCGTGGCTTCAAGTGATCTCGGAGGACATGTCAGTCCAGCCGCCGCGCAACCGGCGCCGCCGCGTAGCCAAGAAGCGCCCGAAGCGGGGCAAGGCCGCGGCGGCGAAGGCCGCGGCAGCGAAGGCCGCGGCGTCTGCTGGAGCACCGCAGCCGGCGGCGAGCGTCAGTGGCGCTGCTGCCGATGCGCCTGCCGCCGCCGCAAAGAAGGGCGCGGCGGCGACGAAGGCTGCAGCCGGGGGGAAGGGTGCGGCTGCGGGCAGGGGTGCAAAGGCTGCAAAGGCGACGGCCACGTCGAAGAGGGGCGCCGCGGCGGGGAGGAGTGCGGCAGGTGCCGGACGTGGGAAGAAGGCGGCGCCCAAGGCTGCCGCTGACGCGGCGGAGGCGCGGGCGCGCGCGGGGAGACCGACCCCCGGCAGCCGTGCGGTCGCGGCCGCGGCGCGTGCTGCGCCTGCTGCGCAGCGGCGCGACGCGGGCGGCATGTCTGCGAGGCCCTCGGAGGATGTGCACGCGGCCACATCCCGCAGCCAGTCTCCGGCGGCTGCGGAGCCGATTAGCTTGGCGGGGGCGATCGCCGCGGCGCAACGGCGCCAAGCGAGCCCGGCGCAGCGTGTTTGGGCATGGAGCCCGGACCGTGCACAAGGATCAGGCACGCCCGGCGACGCCGCCCGTGCTGACAGCGCTATTGCAGGGAAGCCTGCTAGGGGACTGCATAAGCTTGCACAACATGTGTACGACACAGAGAACATCGATCGGAACGTCTGGCGGCAAGCTGAGCGTGGCGACGCCGGGGGGTCTCAGGCTGCCAACTCGGGCGCGATAGATATGTCGACAGATGCGTCGCAAGGCGGGGATGATGGTGGTGGTCGATCAAGCGGGGCGTTGAGTCAGCAATGGGACGGCTGGGAGCCCCGGGAGGTGCCGGGTGCCGCAGAAGCGCCAGATGATGCTTTCAGACGCATGCCGGGGTCAGCAGAGCTGCGCGGACACCGCACGGCAGGTGTCTGGGAGACTCTGATATCAGAGTCGGAGACAGACGAGCTGCGTGGTGGCACGGGCGGCGCTGCGGGTCCAGGACCGGGTCGTGCTGATGTGGATGACGCCGATATCGCAGTCGCTCGGTCGCCGCGGGATGCGCTGGCGCTGTGTGACGAGATCCCAATCGGAGATGGCATGCCGCCGCTGGCTGTGAAGGCCGGCGGCGAGACGTTCTTGCTGCGGGGTGCCGGTAGCCCGGCGCCGCGGCGCCGTAGTGGCGGCGGCGCTGGGCAGCGGGGGGCGCCTGCGGAGGCCCTGCCAGGCCGCTTCGGCGGCACAGCGATGGGAGCGGGGGCCGCGACTGGGGCGCTCGCGGCTGGGATGCGGAGGTGTAGCCTCCGAGGGGGCCCTCATGTGGCGCATTGCCAAGCGCCGGGCGGCAGCTCTGCTGCGCCGCCGATTCAATCGCCACAGTGTGTTGACTACGCTCGAGTGGGCAGTTTTGATCGAGGCGACATTTCTGATGGTGAAGCGGGAGCGGAGGATTTAGACTGGTGGCCGATGGCTGGTCCGCAGAGCCCCTGGAAGATGGCATCTGAACCGTCCGATGACGGTGATGCTCTGCAATGCCTGCAGGGTGCCACTGTGTTGCATGGCGGCGCAGGGTGCCACAGTCCACAGCAATCCCCAAGGTACTCCCCTGTGGCCACCAGCAGCCGGCCCGGAGGCTGGTGCGCCGCCGCTGGCGCCGCCGCGGGTTCCCCCCATGCATCGCCCGCCCGAGCCAGCGAAGCTGCTGCGTCTCCTGTGTTTCGTTCAACACAATTTGCACAGCGCACGCATGCATCGGGCGCCAGTCCAAGTCAGCACCTCCCGGCGCCGCCATCGCCGGCCACTACACCTGCCGCCGCTGCTGTTGAAGCCGACGGGGACACATGCATGCAGAACACGACTCCAGCTGCTGCGGCGCTGCCCCGGCGGCTGCCACGGCGGCAACTCCTGCCGATGTTCCCCCCGGACGCTGAACCCTGCAGCGGCTACCCTGTGCCGTCCAGCCCTCCATTCCCCGCATCAGCCGATGCCCTGGCCCACCCGCAACCAGCTGTGCCACCCCAGACAGATGACCAGCACATGCATGAGGGCAACTCAGGGCAGATGCAGCCTGCCGACCCCCCACAGCTTCAGCCTCCGCAGCCTGATGGCGCGCATGGGCGTGGCCTGGATGGCGCAAGGGGCAGTGACGACTCTGCGGCGATACACAGCAATCCGATGACGGCCCGGCGCGGTGTTGACGAACATGAGCGGGAGGATGGGCTGTATAGCTTCCACAGTGGCGGCCACGTGGGTGCGGGGCTCGGACCGGGTGGGGCGGAGGGTGTGAGCGAGGATGAAGGGGATGTCGAGATGGTGACACCTCAGCCGCCGCCGCGTAGCCCAATGGTGATCGATTTGTTGAGTTGAATGCGTTTTCGAGGTCGGTGCGACCATTTGGGTACGGGTCGGAACAAGTGGAATTGAACCAATTCAATGCAATGGTTTCTGGCTATCATCGTTTATCGTAGCTGGCTTGTTTTCCGCGCTGCCGCAGAACTGAAGCATATCGGTGTCAAATTCATGCAGGCCTGCGCTGCCTGGCCCCTGTTATTGTTTCAACACCGAAGTGGTGGTGTTTCATGCGTCACCTGTTGCCCCATCAACCGGGGCAATCCTGACTTACGCCCAGGTCTTGTCCAAGGCAAGCGCAAAGGAAGCCTACCTGATCGTTAGAAGTGCTCCGCAGTCGCGGGATCGCATCACAACAATGCATACACCTGTCGTGTCGGTCATATGGGATGTGGTCCACCATGTCACCGACCCGAGTAAAGCTGATAGGGAGAGCAGGTGTTCCTAGTCAGTGTAGACTAGTCAGCTCAGAGTTGACATCGTGCACAGGAGGAGGGCTCCAGCGTGCACGAGAACGCGACGCGCGACGTCACCATCACCGCGATGAGCAAAACCGCCACCGAGGGGCACACCATGGACTCCGCCGACCCCTCCGCCGCGCCCACGCTCGTGCACCGCCGCTGTCCAGGTGACCCCCCCCCCCCCCCCTCCAATCTCTTCATAAGTGCATTCCATGCGCTCCTATTAAAAAAAAATTGTTAAGTAGAATCCAAGCACTGATCTGTGATGATGCGCACCTCCTCGAAAATTTCTTCCGCTGCATTGCAAGGTGTAAATCTTGAGCATAATAAGTCACAAATCTTTGGGGTTATTCACTTTGATCAGCGGCCTCCCACAGTGTGTGTCCATTCTCGTGCAGCAGGTTGTAGACAGAGCGCGCCTCTCGCTTTCGGGTCCCTGATGTCGGCTGCATGCATATGGGCAGCGCCTTACGCCCGCAGTGACAAGCGCACTACAGATTAAGTCGGAGAGGCAGGAGCTGGACTGGTCCATTGAACAACCAAGCCATGCCGCAGCCGTTGCCCAGAACAGAACCACATCAAGGCACCACAGCCACTCAACACCACCCGCATGCATGCAGCCCCCATGCGCCCTGCACGCACAAACACCCAACCCACTCATGGATGCCGTATGCGTTGAGGCCTACTGTACTGGGTGTGCCACGCACACGGGCGCCTCGTCCTCATGCATTCGACGCCACGCGTGGATGACGATGCGCCCGAGGCCGCCGCCGCCACCGCCGCCGCCGAGTCTCCAGAGTACCGGATGCCCGTGTGTCTGCCGCCAGCGCCTCCGGCGCCGGGGGAGCCCCCCGCAGCCCCAACGCCGTGATTGCGCTCGAGGACATCGTCCTCTTCCGCGAGCACCTCGTGCTGTGCTGCCGCCGCGACGGCGTGCCGCTGCTGCTCACTGCGCCGTGGGGGCTGCAACATGTTCGGCATCGACGAGCGGCTGCCGCGGCGCCGGTCGCGGCCGTGGCCGCGCCGCGGCCGCAGCTGCTGGAGGCGCTGCCGGCGCTGCCGCTGCCGGACTGGGAGCTACAGGTCCCCCCCTGCGCAAACCTGGACTTGAGTGCGGGCGTGTGCGTGTCCCACGCGGCGTCGCAGGCGCACCCGGAGCGCGAGCTGAGCTTGGACCTCGCGGCGCGGCGGCTGCTGCTGGCTATGCTTTGCAGGCGGGGGCGGTGGAGGGCATCCGCACGCAGCGGCTGCGTGTGCACCCCTGTGCTACGCCCGGCTACCGCGCCGTGGCCCATGCATACGGCAGATTCCCCTGTGCTACGCCCGGCTACCGCGCCGTGGCCCATGCATACGGCAGATTCCCCTGTGCTACGCCCGGCTACCGCGCCGTGGCCCATGCATACGGCGGACGCAGCCGCGAGCATTTGCCCCAGTCGAACCACCTGATATTCGTGAGCCGGGCTTTGTAGAGAAAGATCTGTCTAGACTTGGCGTGTGCTGTGTGCGACACCGCGGTCGCCCACGACTGCCCCGTGCGCTGCATGGTCATAGCAGCGCCACGCCCATGTCATTCCCACGGGCTCTCTTTGCGACTGCTGGGTGTTTGGCGGCTGTGTCCACATGGGGTCATACGAGACTGCATGCTTCCTCCGCCGGCGGTGCCCGAGCATCCTCGGCAGCGCAAACCGGCTTGCATGGGTTGCCGGTGCCTGAACAGTCTGACCATCTGCTGGATAAGCACGGCCTGCACTGCTGTCTTGCATGAGTGACCTCAGAGATGGATTCGCAGCACATTTCGCCGCAGCCACGCCCATCATGACGCCTCACCATGCATGCGCAGGTGCCAGTCGCGGAGGCGCCGCAGGAGTCCGACTACCTCGAGATGGTGTACAGCCTCCTCCCGCGTGTCAAGGCCGCCGCCTCCACCGGTGGCAGCCCGGCGGCCGGCGGCGAGGAGGGTGCGGAGGCTGATGACCACTCCGCAGCGGAGGCGTGCATCGCGTGCCGCGCCGGCGCGGCGCCGAGATGCCGGTGACGCTCGCGTGGCAGGGTGACCTCGGCGGACGGCCGCGACGGGCGGTGCTGCTCGCGTACGGCGCGTACGGCCTCTGCGCGGACGTAGGGTTCCATGTTTTCAAGGCGATTAGAGTTTGAGTTTGCTGGAGTAGGAGGTGTGGACTGCCCTGGCTGCGTGCCGTGGACATCGACGCGACCCTGCGGTTTTGGTGTGTGCGCAAGGAAACCATCGTCAAGGCGTGGATTCAGAGTCCGCCTAGGAATGTATTGTGCCATGCTGGTGGAAGGTGTGGACGACTGCATATGATCTGCATATGATGTGATGTGGGGCACAGGACATGGGTGCGCAGCTCCCAAGTGAACAGTGGAGCGTCCCTCCAAACTACTTGGATGTGCCCATGCTCGATGATGTAGACCCTAAACAGTCGGCCAAGACCTCAATGGCCGTGTATAGTATAGGCAATGAAAACTTGTTTGTAATTGTCCTGGTTACATCCCAGTGGCCGTGGCCGGCCCACACGCAGAACGTACATCTAGGCCTGAAAGCACTGAAAGAAAAGGCGCACATCAAGTCTTGTGGAAACTGCTCTACTGGCCTGCCAGCAGGCTAAACACTGGCATCGGCACCATTGCAAAGGCGTCCGCAGCAAGGACGGCTGTCATATCATCATGCATGTCAGCATGCATGTCGAAATCGGTATCATCACCATATGAGCTGCCATGCCTAGAGCTTCATCAGCGAAGCCGTCACGGGCACAGCAGCCCCGAGAAGTCACTCATCACAGCATCAGCGCCCATCACATACGCGCACACATTCCTGCGCATCCATACAGATCCCCTCACCAGCACCGGCCCTAGAGGCCACCTCCAGCCATGCAGCTCCCATGGTGCATCATATGTCCTCCCGAGGGGTCATCACATGCATATGGCTTCGACGCTGTCGCCGCACCGCACCAAGAGTGCCATGCATTGCATGCCATGCATTGCGTGCCATTGAATATGCGCATTCTTCATCAATCCAAGGGAACGGGGGGGGACCATCATAAGTCTGCTGCACCATGATCATTCAAATGTGCGAGGCACCCAGTGCATGCCAGCTGCTTGCGCCTCGCGCCTCGGCATTGTAACTGACGATATCTCGTCAGTTCATCAGATGTGGCTAGCAGCGGTGGACCTCGATGAGGTCAGTGCAGGCGCGGGAGGCCTTGTTGATGTTCTTGACGCGTTCGCCGCCGTCGGCGAGCTCGGCGTGCTCCGGGAAGTCGAGGTTGCGGGGGTTGGCGCGGACGCGCACCTCCAGCAGGAACTCGTTCACAAACGCGTTGCGGGGGTTGCGGCGGCCGGCGGCCTCGCCGACGCGGGCGCCCGTGTCTCCCAGCATCTGCAGCACAGCACACCTCAGCCACTCCGCCGCCGGGCACCTCCCGCATTGATAGTACCCCCGCATTGATGTTATAACCCCGCCGGTGAGCTCGCGTTGGGCCGATTGTCCTCCGCCTCAACTTTGGGCATACAATTCAGCGAAAGGTTCTCCTACAAGCCATCATGCAAACCCAACAGGACACACAAGAGGTCGCTCGGGAGGCAACAGGTGGTTGATTGATGTGTAGCTATAGGCAGACTCGGAGGGGGCGTCTCAGAGCCTCCAGTGCGCAGATATCAAACACGTCCATGCCATATATGAATTCTTCAGCTGTACTCTTCAGCTGTACTACATGCCATGTAGTAGGCCCAGGTGGGGACAGCAGGAAAGTGCAGGTCGGGGGGAGGTCCTCCGGGGGGGGCGCACGAGTTTTGCGGCGAGGGCGAGGCCGTCCTCGTGGCCGTCCCCGGCGTCCACGCTCCAGTAGCCGTCGAAGCCGCCGGCGTACTCCGAGAAGGTGCACTTGCCGTCGGCGGTCACCGTGATGCCGTCGGGCTTGCGCACGCCCAGCACGCTGCCGAAGCGCTGCTTCTCGCCGCGCACGCACACCTGGAACTTGCCGCCACGGCGGCTCGGCAGCTGGGGGGCCCTGCAGGGGGGGCTGACCTTAGCACAGTGCCGCGGGCTGTGGTAAGCATGTGCACACTGCCTGCGGTGACCGTGCAGCAGTGATGTGTCTCAGGTTGTATAGCATGTGTAACAGGTATCAGGCGTTGCCTGACTTCACGTGTCAACACTCACTGCAGGCCACCAGTGTGTAGGCCTAGGCTCCACTGGTACCAGCGCTCATGGACCACTGGCACCAGCTGACTGATCATGATTAGGTTGGCGCAAGGCAGCAGCTCTCCAGTAGGGGGGATGATGCGGGAGCAGGGTCTGGACAACGCACCCGCCCTCGTCGCCCTCGTTGCCCTCATTGCCCTCATTGCCTTCGTTACCCTCATTGCCCTCATTGCCTTCGTTACCCTCATTGCCCTCATTGCCTTCGTTGCCCTCGTTGCCCTCATTGCCATTGTTGTTGGAGTTGCCTGCATGCGAAACCGGGCTCAGGTTGGCAAGGTCACTCCTGGCAATTGCAAGAATGCTTATTCACACGTGAGCTGGGTCCTGTGCGTTAGTGTTGGTTCGCTTTGCCACATTTCCAGGTGTGCCACCCAGAAATTAGACCTACATATTCTAAATTGTTACACATGCATGAGCTGGGTCCTGTGTAATAATAGTTGACAGTTGACAATGATGACACGGCCAGTGAACCCCAGTTTTCGAGTCAACATTAACGTTGCAATTGCTGCCCTGAAATAACGCTTCTATGAGGTGGATTGCAGTCCATGCAATTAAGCTTAATTGCTTGCAGTAATTGCTAGCAGTGCACGTGTCGTACGAGACAGGCTGCATAGCAGGGGATCCTTCGAAGGAATGCGTACTCATGCGCAGCTGCCGGCCGGCGCCGAGGAGCAGTGTGCCCTGCTGCAGCGCATGCTCGCTGGGTACCAGAGCCAGAGGGCGTGACTGAACTGTGGAGGGTGTGGCCACAAGGGTCACTGCCAGGGCGAGAACTGCGAGGATGCTCATCTTCTGCTGCTTGGGGACGTTGCTGATGTGGAAGTCAGGTAAGGGAATACGTATTCCTTTGTGGATGTTGCCAAGCCTGCACGGAATGCTGATGCTATGATGCCTCGGCTGTCCTCAGGAACTAAATTTGAAATTTGATCAGAACTGCAGACGTTTAGAGCTGGCGCGACAAACTGTGGGTGTTCAGTCCGCAAGAGTCATAGCCTGAGGCTATGTCGTTAATGGGGCTGAAATGTATACAAAGTTCTTGTAGAAAAGGGCGGTGAAGGCCAGGGTGGGGACATACCGCTGTGGACCTGTTAGGCTGTGGCTTCAATGGGAACCTGCAGAGACTATGATGTATACAGCTGTGGAGTAGGGAGTACTCGCATTCCCGTATGCAGCTCTATAGCTAGAGTCGACTGCGCTTGCAAAGGTGTGACTTTCTAGACAGTGGAGATGATACTGTGAACTACCAAGGATGTGGTTATATATACAAAGTGTGCTGGCCCCGCAGTGCTTGAAGCAATGCATATTTTGGACAGGGGCGCGGTCGCGAGCATGGATGCGCCCCGGTGGACACTTAGGCAATCGCAACCTGTACTGCAGCATGCTGTGCGAGCTCGGGTCGGCACGAGGCGTGTGTGGACATCCACACGGGGTTGAGGACGGACAAACTTGTAGATCGTAAGTTTCGTTTTCAGGTTACGCATCTACTTTACGCTCACGCCGTAGCTGTCTTGACCTCTGCCCAGTGGGCATCCAGTTCGGGCAGTCGCCAAGCTGTAGCTGGAATATCGTGCAGCACCATCTCATTCGTAGGCAATGTTTAGCGACACGAGTGCGTCTTGGGGTGGTTCCGGGACACCGCTGTGCAGAGCTGTGCTCAGCGAGGGGGCGAGGTCTGTCTGCTCGACATGCGAATCGTGCGTTTCACATGCGTTTGCGAGAGCGCGAAGAACCAGCTATACTGCCGCCGCGTCAATCATAAAATATATTTAGAAAGAATCCGCGGCTTAGTCAGGCTCTGAAGGGTGTACGAGTCGATCTCATGAGAGTAGCGAACACGCTGGCAGAACTAGCACCGACTGGCACACTCGCACAGGAAGTACTGTGAAAGCAGCCTGCACAGTGGCAAGCGAAAATTCCACAACACGTTCACGTCGCAGCTGGTCCACGTTCAGGCTCAGTCAGCGCGGTCTGGGAGCAGCTCTTGGAGGAGCTGTGGAGCGTGTCTGGAAGCCAGAGTGAGCCCATGGCGGAACTTCATCCCACAGACAGTATCATGCGACCATAATACACATAGCAGAGGAATTACCAAGCTGGTGTCAGCGTCATCACTCTAGCATTGTCAGGCTTCGCGCCCAATTGCAGCCATACGTCCTGCTCACATTCACCTGCAGAGTTGCGTTGAAACGCGTTTCTTTCGATAAGAAACGTTTCAAACTCGTTTCTTATTTTAACGTTCAATGTTAACGTATGAAACGCTGGCACGCCGGGACTTCAACGAATTCAAGAGGACTCCAGGAAGGGGGGTCTGCACTCGGGCCATGCACACGTCCACCGGGAACGCGATCCACTCAGACATCGCCCAGGGCCCTGGGCGGTGTCTATGGACTCACAATAACATACTGAATGCACACAGGCGGTCGTCTCACGTCGCTGGGCGAAAGCAGCCTTTTCGTCGAAAAGCGTATGCATGCCTGGGCAGAATGACCCATTTCGCCCAGGGAGCGCCTACAGCGCCCAGCGCGTGCCCAGAGCGCGCCCAGTGAGCCTAGGGCACCCTTATTATGTTTATATTCACTAATGGGACGTTATCTTTGATGTTATCGATTGCTGTGGAAATCGTCCTAGCCGTTGTGACTTGTGGGGTCATGTACTGTCACATGTAGGCAGCTGCTCTGCGCGATTGGAGCGCTATGAAGAATCAATACAAGTGTTTTTTACTCTTGCGGATGGGTTGTTTTGTCGCTCTGCGGTTGATTGCTTCAGCGGCTCTGACCCCATTTCGTTCTGGCGTGTCCAGTACATGGCATGAGTATAAAATGACAGGCTTCAACAGGCGTGCATGCTTAAATTACGGTACAGTCGGGATACCTTCAACGATACCGACAGCTGTGATCGAGGCTGATCAAGCGGCTGTCCACATGATGAAGGTCATTGTATTGACACCACATGGATGCAGCTGGCCTGGTTGATACATCTAGATCTGGCATGTTTGACAGTATCATTTAGTTGCATCTAGATTGTATTGCAAGCGATGTCACATCTGAAGGATGCCAGTCAGGTTAAATGCTGATTGCATGGTAGCATTGTGCAAGAGGCAGAAAACCGATGCAGTTGACTGTTTACTGCTGTGAAAAAGAATACAAAAGAAAATTTACGCGAGAAGAAATCAGCATGCGCTCTGCATCACTGTCATGGGATTCTGAACTGCATCAGAGGTGTAGGAAAGCAAGAATGCCTGGCATACAGCCTCTTTGTGTGCTTGCATCTGTGACCTGCCACATTACGCCCACTGATGGCATCACGATTGACCACGACTCACTCACGTGGATCGGTGCTGGTTGAACAGCGATAAGTTATTGCGTAGTGCTGAATACATTTGTGTGAATGAACATGCTGTCGCGACCGTCACAGCCAGATTCGCAGCGCCTCCGTGCCCTCCATAACGAGGAAGGAGCTGATATACACAGGTGAAAATTATGACTGCAATTTGTAGATCGCGCAGGGATCATTCTTGCCGTGGCTTTGATAAGCCGGTGTACGGCAGCGTACTTTCAATCACTGTGACGGAAGAACAATGCTGCCTTCCCCACCGAGATTAGAGATCCTGAGCCATCTGGGGCTGATGGTTTTTGGTATGTATACGTATATGCCATGGTCGATTGAAATGCTATGTTGCGTCTTTCCTGACACAGCTGTTTTGCGTCTTTGCAAACTCACGAGGCGCAGAAACTGCACACAAGTTCCGGCAGAAACCAACAGCAAAGCCGTCAGTCACTTAACTTCACTCAATCGCTGAGTCTGTGGTAGCTAAGCCGGTCTAGGCCGGCGTGATGTCCGCTCTCCATGACTGCATCACAGACACGTCGGACATACCCGCACGACACCGGTTGATAGGTCACTGAACATCCATGAGACATATTATAGTGTTTTTGGGGTGTTCTCAACCCACTGTGCTCACTGGGCGTGCGCTGGGCGCCAAATCCGCGTCCATGGGCGAAATCAGCATTTGGGGCGAAAACAGGCCTTTCCCTGGGCACTTTTCTACGTTTCGCCCAAGGACCGCCTGTGTGCATTCAGTATGTTATTGTGGGTCTATAGACACCGCCCAGGGCCCTGGGCGATGTCTGAGTGGCTCGCGTTCCCGGTGGACGTGTGCATGGCCCGAGTGCAGACCCCCCTCTCCAGGACTACTGGACCACTCTACTCCAGGCAAATCGGGACCGCGCTGCACCCGGTCACCTGCATGAGTAGGCCACCAAGGCTTGGAGGAACCGTGGATGGCACAATATTGGGTCCAGTTCTTCATTGGGCCTGATCTCTCTTCACTCCGGATCCACTGATCAACACTTCAAGGACACAGGCATACAGGCGGATCAAGGAAGGCCTTCCGACGGGGCTGGTGTGCTGCTTGATCGCACATGGGGCAGCAATTTGAGCTGAGGTAGCTGCATGTGCTCCAAAATTGTACTGCCACTGTGTTGATGATAGAGCTGGAGTGTCTGGAAAATTGTACTGCCACTGTCTGGAAGAAGCTGCCCAGGCCCGCCAGAATCATGGCAACAATGGCAGGCGAGCCAGTCTATGTGCAGAAGGCTCAATAGCAGCACAACAACACGCAGTGTTCATCAATCTCTGCGGCAAAGGTGTGCCGCAGAGATTGACGATTGATGCCGTCGCAGCACACCCAGCGCCACCCGCAGCCACTGCTCCGCAGTCCACGACACCACGCCGGGATTCTCAAGGCGCGCAGCGGAGATCCGGTCTGTGGGCTTGAGTGCGCATGAATGCAAGAAACGCTCGCAGGTGCAAGCACCATACGGCGAGTGCGCGCCAAGCCGCTCCAAGCAGGTGCTGTGCTGTGACCAGACGTCTCTGCGCAGGATCGCTGACTGTCTGCAGAAATTCCTCCCGGTACATCCGGTCGGCGCCGGGAACGAGGAGCACTAGTGTAGGCAGCCGTGCATGCATCTGGCATCCCACGCCTGGGAGACAAGGGCGGTGTGCGGGAAGTGGGTGCGCTGTACTCGTGCATGCATGCATGCCTGGACCTGAGGGGCCTGAGGGACTGCATCGGCATTGAGGGATAAGCCATGGTGGCGCCACCCACTGGCAGTGCGTTTGATGCAGGATCCGCCTCCAGCCTGGGGAGCGTGAGACTCCCATGCATGTCTGGGGAGCGTAAGACTCCCATGCATGTCTGGGGGAGCGTGAGCCTCCCATGCATGTCTGGGCGAGCAGCCGATGCCAGATTCGACCAGGCGAGGTCTCCCCGAGAAGTAGCTGTGCTCTACTTTGCATTCGGTGCATCAGTGCATGGTGATCCATTGCTTTGGCTAGCTATCCTATGCAGGCTCAATCCGAATTCATGCTGCCCTGAGAACTGACTAATCCAGCCATTGGACTTACCTTGTACTTGCATACACGAGATAGCCTGCTATAGCTACCACTTGCCCACTGGCAGCCGCAGCGAGCCTAGGATACTTATATGAAAAATTGAGTTGAACAGAAAAAAACTTCTTTGTGGAGGAGTTTTGTTCGATTTGCCTGGTGTATGTGTGTGAAGCCGCTTCGCGTGCAACCTGTGGCATCTCTCCTCTGTGATAGTCGGGCAATTGTGTGGACGCCATGCATGCACTCCTTGCAGATCTCCTCAGCGTGTGAACTCTGATTGACTGCTGTGCAGACGTGCAGAAGGGCCTGTAGCCACACAGGACGCCGGTGGGTGGTTGTTTTGGTGGGTGGTTGTGTTGCCGTGTCGCTGTGTCCGGCGCGGGTGCTGCCGTTGCGTGGGTGTTTTGGTGTGCGCTTCGTGTGGCTTGCTGCGTGGTGTGCGTTTCCCCTGCTTCTTGCTTGCGGTGCTACCTGCCTCGCTTGCTTTGTCCTTGTAACACACACAGGACGCCGAGAGCGTGGACACGCAGCTGCGCACGGGGTCACATACTCGCCAAGTCCTTCACGAGAATTCAGACGACAGAGCACTAGCTGTATCTCTGAGATGAATCCGAGAGGTTTGTCGGCATATCTCAGCTTGCCATCAACGTGCACTGACGTCTCGTTTGCCCATCGTCGAATTCAAGTTTCACTTTCATTTGCGTTAGATGATGGCTTCGCTTCCAGCTTCCCTTTCTGGCTCCGTAGATCTGTGCATCGTGGGCTCGCCAGCGGAGGCTACCTTCGTTTACGGGCACATCACCGCTGTCGTGCCCGCTGCAGCAGCCCAGCGGTCGCGGCTAATCACTGATCTCTGCCAACAAGCAGATGAGAATGGCGAAGATCGCGGCTCCACTTTGCTCTGGCTCGTGGATTCTGCGTTGTCTCAAAGTGGCACAGATCGAGGCGAAGAAATCGACCCCTGCATCGCTATCGCACTGCATTCCACAGACAAATGACCGCTACTGCTCATCGACGTTGTACCTTGCTTGGAAGAAAGTCTTGTGCCATCTTCTTCTGCAGTATCCGCACCCATTAACGTATACTCTTCTGTGACGCACCTGTGTGGCCGCTAACAGATGCCTCAAGGCAGGGCATGCGGCACCATAGCAGCCTCAGCAGCGCATTGTAAGTTGCTCAGCTGGTTTCTGATGCACTCCCCCCAGCTGTGGGCAGTGAGGCAGAGTCGGCTGTGCTGGAGTGTGGGCCATGTGGTGGTCGTTGAACCCGCCCCAGCTGCAGCTGCAGCTGTAGCAAGCAACTTGTTGAACAGTCAGCTGGCCCAGAGCATACTGTAGTCCTTGGCGTGTACTGCAGGCCGCCGACTTTCTGGACGACGCGGCCACAGTGGCTGAGGTGCAGAAGGCCCTTGGGGAGGCTCTGCTTGGTAGAAGCATAACCGACACGCCACTCACAGAGGCACAATCCGCTCTCGCGCGCAAGGTGTGTGCTTGATCTTGTGCAGCAACTCGCCCTGCAGCTGCTCCACCACCTCATCGAGCATGCCATACTCCAACGTACAACTTCTGCAATGCCGTACACAGTGAGCCTTGCACACGAGGCATGCATGTGTTGTTTCTGTGCTCTAGTGGCGACGCACCAGCGTGTGGAGGTTCAGGTGTGCGGTCATACATGCGCACTGAGTGATTCCAGCGTGTCGTGCTTGACGCGGCTCAAGCAAAGCACTCGTCCGATGCTGGAGCTCGCGCTCGAGCCTCTGGTGTGCGTGACTGTGCGTCGGCCCACCATGGCCCCGGCCGCTGAGGGTTGTTCATGCATGCATTGATATGAATGGCGCTCCGGGTGTACATTGCACGGCCAAGCACCCGCCCGGGCCTGGAAAGTGGAAATTCACCACCGGCATAGCACTGGCTGCTGTTGCCCGCAGTCCCGCCCAATGCTTGCGTGTCCCAGATATGCGCTCACGCGCTTTCTGCAGGCTCTGCAGCCGTTGCTTGAGATTGGCGAGCGCTCCTGTTAAGCACACGGCCGCATTCATGCCCTCTCATCGTCACATGGCAACGCTCGCGGCCGGCTGATCAGCCTCGAGACGCTGTGTCTGTTCACGTGGCCGCGCCGCCTAAGCCGCACTACCGTCACGTGCGCTCTCTTTTCTGAAGTGGCCACGTCACAAAAGCCCGGTTTGCAGATTGACAAAGCACTGCCGCAGCACATCGTGCGGGCGTTCCTTTACACGATTCACACCCGCCACAGCCCCGACTTTGAAGCGCAGCCCCACATATGCATCGAGCCCCTGCTGCGCCTGCCCCCCCGCACCTCCCACGCCGAAGTCGCGCAGGCCTGCTGCATGCCCTCGCACTGCATGGCATGGCTCCACCCGTGAGTACTGCGTCATCAACGTGAAGAGCCACGCACACTTTCGATGCGCAGCATGCACAGCACGGGGCGCGCGCCGCCTGGGGGCGATGGGCGTCGAGCAGTGCTCGTGCACCTCGCCGACAGCCCTCGCGCTGGCTGCTATTGCGCCACTCTTCACGGCTGGAGGCGGTTCAGACGCCCCTGGGCCCCTTCCGGGCAGCACGGCTGGCCCTGCCGTCGACGCATGTGTGCGGGGCGCTACGACGTCCGGGGGCACATCATCCCGGAGCGCCTCAACGGAGTCCAGGACGGCCGCTGATGATGCGCAGCCAGCCTCCCCACCGCCGCAGTTGCGCGCGGTGGGCAGCGGCACGCCGCCGCCTCCGCAGCGGAGTCTGCAGTCGTGTGATGCCCTCACACATCTCAGGCTGGACGTACACGCGGAGTCGCCAGCGGCACCGTCGCAGTGGCCGCGTGCTCTAGTCCAGCTCACCGCGCTGAAATGCCTCCATGTGATTGTCCACAACTACCACAGTCCTCAGGACTTCTGCATGCCGGAGTTCACCGCCGCCCTGCGCGATCTGCCCGCCCTCGGACAGCTCGAGCTCGCGTATGCCGGCGGCACCAGGCGAGTCACGAAGCTTGGCCTGGACCCGGAGTGCCAAGGACCCATCTCAAGGGGAAGAGAATACCGAGCTCGCGGTGCGAAAGCGCAGCCTTCCCGCGGGCCAGGGCCAGCCTTGCAGCTGCTCGACGGCCTCTCGCAACTGTCACAGCTGACATCTCTGGACCTCCACGACTGTGTGACCTTCCCCAGCGCCTCTGATGACGACCGGTCGACGGACGCACGCCGTTCCCCGTCGGCGTCGGATCTGGGGCAGCTTCGCGCGGGCCTCGGTGTTGTCGCGCGCCTGACCCGGTTGTCGGGGCTGACTACGCGTAGTCAGAGGGTATACCCTCAAGATGCTCCTCGGCAGCCGAGGGCACTGCGATTGCCCGTGGTATCAGGCGTTTATGGGGGCAGTGAGGCAGCTGGCCTCGCTAGACGAGCTCATAATCTGTCCGGACATCCTCACGATGGCAGAAACGCCCCTCGACGGAGGCCCAGGCCATCAGGCGAGGCTGGCGGAGTTGTTCGTGGGGCAGGGCTTTCCCGCCCTGCATCACCTCGAGATATATTATGGGGACTGGTTCTTTTGCGGCTTGACGCCTGCCGGCAACATGCACGCCTCCATCCGCAGAGACAACCCGGCGCTACTGGCGCGCCTCACAACCCTGCGCCTGAGTCACATTGCGAAGCTCGATGCCATCGGGCCACTCGTAGCCGACATGCCGGCGCTCCGGCAGCTGGCCCTGGATCGTTGCGGGCTGGGAGATGCAGGACTGAACAGTCTCGCAAAGGCTCTGCCGAGTCTGCCTGTGCTCACGTTTCTTGAGCTGTCTGTCAGAAAAGCTATCTTATGTGCAGGTCAGGACGCGCAGTCCTTGTTCAGGTCAGGTCAGGACAGCCAACATCTCATACCTGCTGCGCACAGAGGTAGAACCGAGAGATGTTGAAGGGAAGTGCTAGCACCGGGAAACAGTAAAGAGAATGGTTACAGACCTCAGTGTGCACATGCTTATATGCACACTGAACACTCAAGGTTACGGCGGGAAACCCTCGCACGATCTCTCTCACTACATCGAGACAATCCTAACTGGCGGCTTACCCCTACACTGGATCCGCGGATCGTCCGTGCATGGGTGCACCTGTCACCACTGCTGCCCGCAGGCTCATGCATTGTGACACTCCCCCATAAACCCTGCTAAGTCTCCACTAGCTGGAGTTTATTACGAACTTCTAACAAAGCAGGTCCGGGCAGCACTTTAGTAAACACATCTGCTAACTGGTCAACAGTGCCCACCCATGCTACCTTAAGTTCATCCATCTGGACATATTCCCGCACTCGCAAGTGCCGCACACGAATGTGCTTGGATCTGTCAGTGGACACAGCATTCACAGCCAAGATATTGGCACTCTTATTGTCACCCCACAGAGTTGGCTTGTGTGGGACGAGTTTCAGATCGAGAAGCAACTGCTTTACCCACATCAACTCGTTGGCTGTTGCACTCATCGCGATGAGTTCAGCCTCTGTTGTATCCCCAGCCACTATACTCTGTTTCTTCGAACGCCAGAGAACACAGTTCCCATGCACCCGAATAACCATACCAGACACGCTTTTCAGATCAGCAGAGTTCGCAAAATCTGCATCTGAATAAGCCTCTAACAAACACCCGTGTCCCTCAGAGCCTATAAACTTTATTCCTAAATTCTTTGTGGACTGCAGGTATCTCAGAACATGTTGCACGGCAGACCAAT
Source organism: Ulva prolifera (assembly GCA_023078555.1). Lineage (NCBI taxonomy): Eukaryota > Viridiplantae > Chlorophyta > Ulvophyceae > Ulvales > Ulvaceae > Ulva > Ulva prolifera. The sequence continues at coordinate 6,406,911 of CM041196.1, forward strand.
GTTCCTTTAGACTACTAGACATGTGCCGGGCCAGGGCATGTGCCACATAGCTCAGGTCAGGTCGTGTCACTCCTGCAATATACTGGATGCTTCCTACAGCACTCATGAACCTGGAATGCTCAGCAGCACTGGCTTTCTCCAGGTCAGGATGCTCTTTCGCGCTCCTTAGTTGTTGCCGCGGCACTAAGGGAGTGGGAGATTTACGACAGTCAGACATACTGTACTTTTCAAGTAAGTTTCGAATTTTGTTTCGTTGTGTCATGATGATTGTTTTGGCCTTACGATCACGCATGATCTCTGTGCCAAGTGCCCATGCGAGTTCACCTAAATCTCTGCCCTCAAATTTCGTGAGAATGGTGTCGACAAGTTCTTGTAACCCCGCAGAGCTACTGAATATGAACAAGTCATCGACCCATAAGAAAATAAAGCAGCGACCAGATGTTCTGACATACAGTCCGGGATCACTTTGTGCGCACACAAATCCCATCTCAGCTAAGACCTTGATTAAAGCTTTATGCCACTCGCGAGCAGCTTGCTTCAGGCCATACAGGGTTTTATGCAATCTCCAGACACGTGCTGTCCCGTCAGTGAAGAACGGGGGCTGTTCAACGAACACTTCTTCTTCTAGCTCACCATTCAGAAAAGCGCACTGAATGTCTATGTGTCTAATCTCTAAGTCTTCCTGAGCAGCAACTGACAGCAACACACGCAGTGTCGCGTAACTACCGACAGGAGACCAAGTCTCAAAAAAGTCTATACCTTCTACCTGAGAAAAACCACGAGCTACATATCGTGCCTTATACCGCTGAACCTCGCCAGCAGGCCCACGCTTGATCTTGAGCACCCATTTGCCCGAGATAGCCCGTTTGCCCGCAGGCAGATAGCACAACCCGAAGGTTCCGTGCTCACCCAGTGCATCTACCTCCTCCTGCATGGCGCGCAGCCATGCATCCCTGTCCGGACCCGCAAGTCCTTCCTTCATAGAAGGCATATCAGGGTCGGAGGAGGCCTTCTGCTTCCTGGCGGCAGCTGCTCGGCGCGACCCACGACGCTGAACACTCTGCTGCTCACCAGACTCCACATGCTGAGGCTTCAGGCCTGCACAGGACACTCCACAGTCAGCCGCGGCTGATGTGTCCTGGCTACAAGCAAATCAACCCCAACTGCGGCTGAGGGGTCCGGATCCTCTCCCCCTAATTCGGACCCGGTCTCCACCTCATCTGGCTCATCCTCCCAGAAGGGCCTCGGCGCCTCAGCTCCTCGCAAGGGCTGAGCAACTGCCCCCGCGCCAGATGCTGAGGCCGCTGCCGAATTACTCCCGGAACGGACCCGCTGAGCCTCCAGATTCTGATGAGCCGCAGCTCTTTCATCATCTGAGACGGTGTAGTCCATGCGCTGTTCGTCATCGTCGTCATAGATGCCACGACTGTCATCATCGGACGGATCCTCCATGTCGTCATCAGACGCACTGACAGACATTGGAATGGGGAACGCAACTTCTACACCAGGGTCGTGCAACACAGCATTGCGCGTGACAACATACCGCGCGGTGCGAGAGGGCGTGGCGACAGGATGATGCACTTCGCCGTGAACACGAGGGGGGGCAGGAACGGCAGGGTGAGCAGCAGCTCTGGACATCGCACGCGTGCGGTGCAAAGCTGCTCTGGCTATTTCCGGCGTTGCCCTAGCAGGGTCACGTCGGATTATCTCCGCAGAGGAGCCAGCTCCAAATCGTGGAGAGTACGCAGTAGGATCAGGGTCAGGGTTGTCCTGTTGGAATGTCATTTCCATGACAGGGACCCTACCATGACCAGGGGGGGTGTGAAGCTGGTCACGCAGACGGCGCAACACTCCCCCATCATACGTGTGCTCTGCCGCGAAAGGAGGCACATCTGCGTCAGTCACACGCTCACCCTCATCGTCCCCCTCGAAAGCAACCGTATAGGAGTTCGCAAACTCCTCAGGTTCCCTCTTGTCCACAACGGCGGACGCATCGTACTTGCGTACGTGCCGGATCATCTGATCCGCAGTGCACATCACCTGACGCACAACAAAAACCCTACCCCCAGGAACGTCCTGGGCGTACACACGCTGCATGCTGGGGCCTAACCCAGCCCCGACCCAGTATGCAGGCACACCCCGCGGGGACAACTTCCGCAGCTTGTCATCCCTAGGGTATGCATACACTTCAACCCCCCATGGACGCTGCTGCCGCAGCAGATCTTGGAACACCTCAACGGAGGTGTCTCGGAAAAAGGCCATATAAGGAATGATATCCTTATCACAAGACCGCACTAAAAACTCATCTAATTCTGTCGTCGCAAGCAACTTGTACTTGCGTTTCTCCTCATCCCTCAACTTATCGCGCTCGGCCTTTTTCATGCGCTTACCTTTCCCCAGGCTCTTCTCAGCTTCGTCAACGTCCGCAGACGCATTGACAGCATGCTGAGCTTTCAGGCCCTTGAGGATGCTCGCCAGTTTGTCATGGTACAATGCCGATGATGGCGTGAGATTGTGACCATGGACAACGCTGGCGAGGCATTCTATCCACAGGAACAGAGGCAGGCCGCTCGCGAGCAGCACAGCACGGAGTGACTCAAAGGCCACTCCGATCCTCCTCTCGATCATGCCATTACAGCGATGAGCGGCTGTGGGGGTCAAGCGGTGAGTGATGCCACGACGCTGGAGGTAGAGCTTTAAGGCCGCGACCATAAACTCTCCCCCTTTGTCGGTGTGTAGGATGCGCACACCCGGTTCACCTGGCTTCACCACATTCACCCGAATGCGTTCGATAATATAAGAGATCATGGCCGCAGCCTCACTCTTTTTGCGCAGACCTACCACGAAAGTATAACGGGTAAAGGCACACATCACAAACAAAACATATTTCACACCACCAATTCCTACTGGAGAGACAGGACCAGCTAAATCGGCGTGCAGTTGCTCACCAGGCCACTTGGCCTGGCCCATGAGCGCACGATCATTGGCGGAGAACTTGCCCGCAGGCACCTTGCCAATTCTGCAGCCGTGACACCGATTCCCCAGTGGCTCGGAATCGACATCCAGATTCAAATGACCATAAAATTCACTGTTGGACTGCATTCGTTTTAGGACCCAATTTGACTGGTGAAAAGACAAATGCGCTAGAAAAGCAGGTTCCAGCAAGTATGCATCATATGGAACCTCAGCTCCCCCAGCATTGGGTCGCTTCAGGTCAACGGCCGCAACCGCCATATGATGCCACTGCTGTTGATCCTCAATAACTGAGGTCGGACTGCTCTGGTTAGACCAGACTACCCCCCTATTGACAGGCGCACCGACAAGAATGGGTTTGGTCTCTACTGCCATTTTGAATGCAAAGACAGGGTGACCATCCATATCTAGTTCCTGATATTTGGCATCGTCCTCTATGTCGGTAGCCATATCACCCAGACCAGGGACATATAACACATTCCTACGCGTGTCTAGGAACATCTGCTCTGATCTAAGACCCATCGTGCTGAGCAGGTTGTACGGACATTCGGGAGCATAGTAAACACCAGGGATTTCCACATCCAGTGGGTGCGTGTTCCCATGCTTGTCCACATAAGTACCCAGGTTCACCTGAATGGTTCCCCTACCCATGATAGAAAGCTGCCCTGGTCCCGCGAGATTGGCAACTTTCTGACACGGGCCGTACTCAGTGAACATTTCCCGATTTCCTACTATATGCATGTCCGACCCACTATCAACAATGATATTCCACGGCATGGACGCGTCCGGCTGTGGGTACTTGGCAGGCATTTCAATAGTGCAAACATCTCTGGCCGCAGCCTGTTTGCGTTGGGGGCAGTTCGCACGCAAGTGTCCCTTCTTCTTGCAGAAGAAACAGGTCCTGGTCTCCTCGCGAGGAGCCTGGCCAGCTGCAAGAGCAGCGACCACAGGACCGTCACCACGGGGCTGCTTGCGCCAGCCATGGCCTGGTTTGCCCGCGGGCGCCCCAGACCTAGCCTGCAGCGACCGCTGTTGTTTGAGCAAATCAGCATGCTCGGTTAAACGCGATATTATCACATGAGGGGAGGAGTGTTGAACTTCGCCGCGCACAGCGTTGAACTCCTCCCCCACCTCTAACAGTTTCAATCGTAGCCATCGCTGGCCCACATCGGCACCTAGTGCCTCCAGTTGAGTGTAAACACTCATCACTTCACCACAGTATGTCGCAACATCTTTATTGTGTTGTGATAAAGAATTAAACCGACTCCACAGTCTGTGGATTTCGGCTTCAGTGCTAGGTCTGTACTTGGCAGTCAAGTAAGACCATGCTTCACACAAGTGTGACATGCGATAGACAGTCGTCCTATCCGCGTCAGGCAAAGACATTAGGACCTGTGTCCTCGCCCTAGCATGAACACGCTGTTCGTCCGCAGACGGTGCGTGCTGCAACAAATGATCTAACTCGAACTGACCTAACCACAAAAAGACTTTCTGTTCGTACGCAACGAAACTTTCAGTCTTGTAATTCCAATCAGGCAATTTCCCTTTAGTCAAATCAGGTTCGCTACGTCCACGAGACGCGCGCAGCGCCTCGGTTAACGTCTCGAGTGATATGAGTGACTCAGTGTGACCAGGATCGTTCACAACATGAGAGGAAAAAGGCACCTGCTGACTGCTCTGCCCAGTGTGGGAAGAGGGTAGTGGCCGGACAATTCGTCCGCCCCGGAGCAACATACCCGCAGGCTGTTCTCCGTCAGGGAGCTGCTGGTCAGCGTCCCTGTCGACGAGAGGCTGCTGGTCAGCATCGTCGTCACGCCTCTCTTCGCGAAGAGAGTCGGCGTTGGAGTTTGCGTTCGAGAGAGACATCCTGCATCAGGACAGATGGTTGTTTGTCGCGCGCAGCAACTAACCAGTAGGATTGCTCGCAAGCAAACAGGTTGAGAAAACAAGCGAACGCGTTCGCTTTTCTCAGCGCTGATCATTAAAACAAGCTTCTCGAATTGTGTCTAACAACAATGTACTACGAGAGAGCTAAATGATGCCTGCGCTTTTGACCGCAGTCTGAGCGCCGGCAGAACAGTGGAATGCCCGCCGTGTCTGCGCACAGACATTGGCCGACGGCTTTCCTGAACAAGACCATAAACAGACATAACGCTAACATCACCGATACCATGACAGAAAAGCTATCTTATGTGCAGGTCAGGACGCGCAGTCCTTGTTCAGGTCAGGTCAGGACAGCCAACATCTCATACCTGCTGCGCACAGAGGTAGAACCGAGAGATGTTGAAGGGAAGTGCTAGCACCGGGAAACAGTAAAGAGAATGGTTACAGACCTCAGTGTGCACATGCTTATATGCACACTGAACACTCAAGGTTACGGCGGGAAACCCTCGCACGATCTCTCTCACTACATCGAGACAATCCTAACTGGCGGCTTACCCCTACACTGGATCCGCGGATCGTCCGTGCATGGGTGCACCTGTCACCACTGCTGCCCGCAGGCTCATGCATTGTGACACTGTCATGGGCTGATGGGTCCCCCGCCACTGTATGTGCTGTGATGCATGCGCTGGCCGAGGGGGCCGCAGCCGGGCGCCAACGCGAAGGCGCGCCTTCGTACCCTGGACATTGCAAACTTCCATGACCAAGACATGGACGTGGCTCGGGCGATGCAGTTTGCCGACAGCCTCCAACAACTCAGCGCTCTGGAGGCTCTGCTGATGTCAAATGTGGGGCTTGGGCTGGAGGTCATGCAGCCGATCGTCGACGCCCTGGAGACGCTGCCAAAGCTGAGCATCCTCGATGTGTACTCCGATTATGATGAGGATGGTAGCCGTGCTGACGGTCTGACTCGGATGATGACCGGCTTGACGCACGTGAAGCTCGTTGATGAGTAGTCGTCCTTATCATGTGATGAATTCAGGTGTGGTGCGGCGCCCTCCCACAGGGCAGACGACCAGCATGCACACCCATGGGTGAGCATGTTGGGTGCGCAAGCTGCACTGAAATATTAAATGTGCTGAAATAGCTTCAATTTGGCTCGTGAAGGCCTACAGTAGTAGATATGTACATTTAATGGATCAAGGAAGCATTCCGAAGGTGATCGCTGGAGCACTTGGCCTCCCGTGGCTTCATGATAGTGGCTCGGACGCGATGCAGCGAACGGTGACATGGCACGCAGGAGACATAGCATTGTGCACAGACCGTACAATAATGTTCTTAGTTACTTAGTTTGTACACATGACTGGTCTGCGGCACGGTCTGCCATGATCCGGCTCTCTCGTGTCCGCTCCGTGATGCCATGGCTCCGCGGCAACGCAGCACGAATTGATAGTACAATCCAGATCCAAGGCCGGAAAAGGCTAAAGTGTATGGCTTAAGCCAATTGGTGAACTCTAGTTATGTTAGTCTGCTGCTGCATGCCATCCTGTGACTGGTTCGCTTGCAGTGAGACAGATACATGCGCGGCCATCGTATGCTCTGTATGTTGGAGAGATCCACTATAGGTTCCGTGCGCGCGAGAAGTCTACGTCAGGAATAACAGAAAGCTCTTTGGTATGTATACGAGTGCCGACTCCAGCCAAATCAGGACATGCCAGGTGTCGTGTGTGTTCGTGCTGTTGCGAAAATGCCCAAGCTGTCTGCTGTCATCCGTGGCAAAGCCACGATCATGTCCACTGTGTTTTCACGATGGTGAGATCTGATTATATCAGCCGCGAAATGGTGTGCCAAAAGCTTCTGGTTACGTGGCGTTGCCAGTAAAGCAAAGCGCACTGCAAGCATGAATGTGAGGTTGCAGCCCTCGCGAACGCCCCGCTCAACACAATCTCGCTGAATGCAAGTACTCTTTCATATGATAAGTGCATAGTACCAGTTGCACGATGACAATGTGGAAGCCTCCGTGCGTTACGATTCGCGGGCCACTGCACACCGATCGATATTCATCAATTCGATGTCGCTGGACACAGTTTTGCCCAGGATCACTTATGCAATATGATAGCGGGCAATTAGCCTTGCTTGTGTGCCATATCGCACGTCTTCTAGTTGGCGCACTCTGCGTCTGCGCACCCACTCGCGTTTGCGCGCCTGTGAAACCAAGGCTCACCCACTGGAGTGCGCCATCGAGTGCGCGCCACATGTATGCGTGAGCATGCTGGGTGCGCTGAATTGCCTGAACACGTAAATCATCAAATAGATGCTTCATAATCAGGTACAGCATTGTAATACGTGTTTGGTACATTCCTATCATCGCTGGCGCCAATCTACGGTGGTCCTTGAACCACCTCAAGTCGCTCCCACCATGCACTGCTCAGTCTTGCTCAAATTGCTTACTACCATACATAAAATACACTCAACATTCACCATCAAATCGACACTAGCTGGTATATACTTGCTCACTGCACAATTGAACGTGGCCTGATCGAGTGGAGGTCTGCTCCTTCGCCAAGTCTGCTCCTGCATACCAGAGATGATATGACGCCTTGTTGCACAGACCAAGGCATCTACGGGGTAAAAATTCACGGAAAGAAAATAATGAAGGTGCAAGGTGGCATTCAGAGATGCAAGACAGTGTATGCACACCTGCCATGCTAGGCTTACTGCATCGGTCTTGTCAGGTATCCAAAGCTGTGGCCATTGCCATCCTGCATGCGATCAGTTTTTTCATATTCAAAGCATCTTAGTATGAAATGAGTCTATCGATCGACTGAACACATCAGCAAGCTATCGGGGCAGCAGCGAACCATTTGGACCATCAGGCCAGTTCGGTCAGCAGATATATGCTGCATGTCCTCATTGTGGCTGTACTGATTGTCGAAGCCTCAATCTCTGTATGTTGCAATCTGTGTGCTGGTTGTAGACCTACATGAGCAAGTATTCCTGAGACGTCCAGAGCTGGCAGCCATCCGTGTCAGGACATCAGCTACAACAGCCAGGCGTTGTGACCATTTACAGCAAATGTATCAGAATCATGTGACCGACCGTTTGTGCTAAAGCTGCAACGAAAAGTCAATTGCTAGCTTGACAGTCTCAGAACGAACCTCTGCTCAACAAAGGTCTCTGATTGAAGTTGAAAATTACACATTGACTGTCGACATCGGATCTGTGTCTCAAGTTGGAGAGGTGTAGCAAGTGCACCTGCACGCACGCACAGCTCTTGACATCAGGCAAACGCTTCGAGGTATGCACCATTTCAAGACAATCCATGGAACAGAAAGAGTCTAATCAACGTCACTCACGCGAACACAAGCTCGCCCTTGTCTTCGCCGGGCTCGGGGCCTGCTCGAGGGGCTTGATCAACAACGAGTGCTCGTGAAATTTGCGTGACAGCACAGTGTACAAACATAAAAGATATTAGACCATGGAGGATAAAGTAATACATACTTGCGAAACGATGTACGCCATCGGTGAATGCAGATCACCTAGTTATACTGCAACGGGGAGCTGCAACTGACACGGCGACATGCAAGAGCTGATCGACGCAGCATCACAAGCCTCCCTAACGCGCCGAAGGTTACATATCCACTTCAGAAAGTAATCATGTTTCGTAGCGACGGCTGCCTGCAGGCGACGCTACCGCAAGTACTACACGCGAATGCTGTGTCCTGGCTGTTATCTGTCCATGCAATCGCTTCGACATGTAATTGCACCAGTATAACATGTCTTGCACTGGCGTACGCGGGATAGCTGTCAGCTGCACGGGTCTTGTTCAACCATGTGTGGCGGAGTGGCAACGATGCACTGATCTACAGTTGTTCGTACCTCGGCGACGTCTGAAAGCATGAACACCATCGCGCGCCATTGCAATGCGCCGCATTCAAGGATGCTGCGCTTTGTGTAGACCGTTGGATATGACATGACGGAATTTTGTACGCCTGCAACACCATTGAACGGGCTGTCGATGGCTCTGTACATGTGTGGCCTTTGCTAGGACAGACCTTGCGGACAATCGACCACGGATTACAGCATGCTCTTCAATGGTGACAGATTTATGTGAATGCACGGATATCTGATCTGGTGTATGGCGCAGTTGGCTCGTACTTCACTCACACGGCATGGACACCACGTGCAATCTCCATTCACCATTCACGGACACATCCCAGCTGATTTAAGCCAACTAAATTCACATTGGCATGTGCAGCGGGTGCTGAGCCCGCCTCAGTGTTGACTAGAACAGGCTCATGCACAACCTTCACATAGTACACAGTATCCAACCAGCAGACTGAGCCGAACAGTCTTCCTCCACTTGATGAGATGGTGTAACATGCCATGCTCTGCGAATCCCCATGGCGATGGGCCTTTCATCGGCCAGGTTCCCACAAAGCACACCTCACTCAGAACCATGGCACACCCTTTGGGTGAGCTGTTCGTAGTGACCCACGCTCCAGGAACCCAGCTCCACATTCCAACAGCTGTACAGCAACTCTGGTACTGTGATTTTGCATTCCAACACGATTAGGCCCGCCGCAGACCCGGTTGCAGTGACTTCGCTAGACCAGCTCACCCACTGTTGGCGCACCTTTGGACATGGAGCACCCACCAGGTGGGCAGAAAAGGTGATGGGTGGCCATTAGATGCATCCCCTAGCTATCACAGGGGTTCCAAGCCCACCAACGTATGTTAAACTGACTCTAGAGCACAATGATACCTTGAGATCATCAAATCTCGCATTTCCCAAGGACTTACGATTCGGCTCACCCCAAGATCGCGCACCCAGTCCAGTGGCGCACCTGGGTGTGCAAGTGTGGCGTAGGACCTGTGCCTCCTGAGCTTGTGATCCAGACATCAGCCGGTGCTGCAGTGAGGTTGCATGGCGAGATGGCATGGGGTCTGATCATGCTTCGTACGTAGTGCAGTGGGAGCCACTGTTCCGGAACTTCATACAGCGAGTACCGTACGGTGACCACGCTGTTTCTACTGTGTGTGGCCGTTGCTGCTTGATGTGCTGTCAATGTTTTGCCGAGATGTAGCTGCTTGAAGTTCCAGCCAACATCAAGCAGGTACACTCGAGCTCACAGTGATGATGCCGTTGTATTACTGGCACTCTGACCCACTCCTAGGTGCAGCATTGGCGCCGCCGGCAGAGACATGCTATGGCACAGTTGCCCGGCTGTCAATTGTGCTGCTGGCTGGGGCAAAGCTTGCATTTTCAGGGGGGGGTATGGCTTAATTAATGTTGTGGTGGCCGACTGTGCAAGCTGCTGTGAAATCAATCTTGAGCCTCACATGTGGTGCCGATTATACGAACATGGTGCTGTTCAGTTGGGTTTTGGCAAAGTAGAACTTTGTCATGGTGATCACCTTCACTTGACATGCCCTGCAACGGAGACCTGTACGTTCTCCGTGCCGTGTCAGCACTGTTTGTAGATCTTGTTGTGTGTTGCCCACGCATCTGCAGTACTCGTCGGAATGCTTTGATGCCGTTGGACAAAACATCACTAGTGCATTGCACCGATTTTGTAATTGCGTGTTGTTGATCATAGTAGACAAACGTATATACTGGAGGAACAAGCTTCAGCCTGCTATGATCATTGTCTACGTCTACACAGGTCGTCGCTCATATATATGCCACTCATAATTACAAGCGTCCACGCTCATGCATGGTCGCTCACGCAGGCTCTTATTTACCCCCCCCATTTTCCGCATATATATGAGCGGAAGATTTTTGATATGAGCGAGTTTTTTTTTCACGAGATGTTCCACTATTGTATTTTCGGCACCAGCAGTGCGAGTTTGAATAGCACCAGGTGCATTTGTGTAAGTGTGCTTGCCCGGGCAGTACCCCTAGGTGTGGGGGGTATGCACCGTCATGTACGGTGCTGCAGGCTGCAGCTTGGTGGCCACAGCAGTCCACTCAGAGCAAGCGGTATGCCATGCCCAACAGCAAAGCCACTCGTGGCCTTGCTGAAGGCGCATGGCACACCGCCCGTCTGCGTGGCCCTGCTCACTGCACCCTTTGCACGCGAGCTGTGTCTGCGAGCTGTGTCTGTACCGTACATGCCTTGTCCCTAGAGTCTGAGACACACTCGTGCTGTAGTACTAGACACATACTATCTATCTAGTAGCATGTGGTCTGATCCACGCACCTGCCCTCAGGCTCGCCATTCGGGATCGATCCCTGTGGCCAACACAGTGGTGTGGGCAGAGTGTACATGTGTGGCTGGCACAGAAGAGTATGCCCCGGGGCAAGGGGTGCTGCTGTGGCCGACCGAGGGTGTCGATCCTGATTCAGGGTGTCGATCTCGATTCACAGTGTAGTGCCGAACGCATGCGTTGACAGATGCCTCATCTGATCATCCCCCCCCCCCCCCCCCCCCCCCCCTCCAGTATGGCGTGCAAGATGAGCGTAGGGACTACAGAGCACCAATGTCACATTGGCATACTCGTTTGGACCAGCGTCTGGCCATGGCCTGCTGAAGGGCAGTGCATGGCACGCGAGCGATGGTTCGTTCTGCCTGAACTGTTCATGGCCACCAGCGCTGCGGGCGATGATGCGCTTTCCGCTTGCGCTGCACCTTCAGACTGTGCATATGTGCATTGCAAGTGATGAAGATAGTTGCACCGGCTCACGTCGCGGGCCACATCTTCATCAGTCCCCGGGCCAAATGTGTGCAGAAGCAGCAGTGTGCGCACCAGCAGAACCGACCAGACCCGCAGGTGATCCAGCACCAACGCCGTGAACATCACTGAGAACAGAGATATTTGGTGACTGCTGATCGCGTGCGTACGACACACACTGTATGTTGCCTTGCAGCTGGATCCGGCCACTGCGTGCTGTCGTTAAGATGAAGCAGGCGATGCTGCCTGGAGCAGAGCTGAGGTTGAGCTACTGCCCCCTGCTCCTTAATGGTCCGTCATGGAAGTAACTGTTGCCTGATTCGATTCTGCAGTGTACGTGAATATAGCAGATCTGGCGATGTGCTGAATATGGTAAGCTGGGTCCAGCTACATCAGGCCTGGGTGGTAGTGCCAGAACTGGTGCATGTGGCGTGGTGCTGTTGACCTGCCCGGCCCGATTGACAACTCATAGCTAAGCTGCGCACTTTGTTCCAGAGTCTTGTAGACGTTGCAACCAATTGGTCAAACAAACGCCACGGGTGCCTGGTTGGATGCCCTCTACCTGCTGTGCTTGGGACAAAAAGTAATGGTTGGGGCTTCAACTGCCTGCTCCTGCATGTCAGGCCCATGGCTCAGGCCAGTGTTGGGCCGTCGGGCCCGATCATACGTAACGATTCCGAATATTCAGGTCTACTTTCTGGGTGGCAGCCCTGAATATGCTGCCAAGCGGTCCAGCAACGGCCTCTGTCTCACAGAATGTCCTATGCATCTGCTCCTGTATGTAGCTGCTCCTGAATTTGGTGTGCACACGTGAGGGCTGGCGACCGGAGGCCCCCGACACTTTTGGCGCCCGGCCACCGCCGGGCGGGGATGAGTCGTGGTGGCTGGCCGCCCAGGCCATATGCGTGTGGTGGGGTGTGCCACGACGGTGCCACAGTGTGCTGAGGCATCTGCTTGGTTCAGATGCCACATGTGATTCTTTGGTCTTGGAGTTTTTTTCCAGTGTTTTAGAACTTGCGGTGTCTGGGCCTGCACGCAGTGGCGACAGCACACACGTACACACATAGGGGGGTCGGCACTCAGGCCTCATGCACGTCCAATTGAACCGCGAGCAGCTCAGAACGCTCGAGACATCGCTGGGAACGTCTATAGACTCACAATAACCTTCTGAATGCTGCTGTATCTTTGTTTAAATTCGCTAGGCGAAATGGACCTTTGGCCCGAAATCCGTGTGCATGGCTGGGCAAAAAGCCCCATTGTGCCCAGCGAGCGCGAGAACGCGCCCAGCGGGACCGGAAGCATGCCCAATGGCCTCAGAACACCCTTAAATGCCTGTAATGCATCCTGATGCGTTATAAATGGTCTATTGTTTTGCTGCGGGCGGTACTAGTACATGCTCTGCCATGTTTGCTTCCCTTGGACACCATCGACCGCGTCGTTAGGAGCTGTTACGCACATAATAAAAACCGGAGATAGTTGAGATGGCTTTCCGGGTCTGGCGAGACTGTTGCTTGCCCGATGTGGCTGGGGGGCAGCTTGGCTGCTGCAATTTGTACTCCACAGCGCTGGGCGTTGTCAACAGTTGATCACAACAGAGCCAAGCACAGGTTCTGCAGCACATCAGTTCGCCATGTCCTGATAGCATGTGTGATACTTGTCCTTCCATCCAGCGTATGTGTGACGACCTGGTTGCATACATGTGTGACTCTGTACCACTGGAAATCAGTGTATCGCCTTCGTCAACAGATCAGGCATGTTTAGGACCGTGGCAGACTGTTAAGGACCATGGCAGACTGTCTCTGGTAACACTGTGCCTGGATCTATTGCATGATGGTGTGGATTCAGGCGAACAATGACGTGCCTACGCAAGCCTTCCATTCTGTAGAATGGTGTTTGCTTGCAGACCATGCTGATGATAGGCATGTACATTTCAAATTTATATCCTGATCGCTTTTGAAGAACATATCTGGTCGGTGGTGCTGCTGTCCCTTCGATCTTAAGGTGCAAAGGTGCACTGCTATGCAGTGTAGCATGCTACACTGTCTGACCCGGAGATTCACTCAGTACCGTATGGGCAGGCATCAAAGTTTGGGTAGTCTCACAACAATTCCATCTTAAGATGAAGTTCACAACACTGGAGCTGCTGCGATGTTTTGAGTATCTCAGCAAGGAGCACGTCGCCCACCTGCTCTTTGATCACCACACAAGACAGCTGCATATGTGCCAATAGTCCGGTAAGCTGGTCGAAATCATGGTAATCGATGGGATGTTTCCCGGTAGTATGGACGCCCGCCATGACGCTGGTCGGACGCGAACACCGCACGGTGACACAAGTCGAGGTGGCAGCCAGTTGAACATCAGGGCAACATATTATGGTGTTTTTCGAGTGCTCTCTGCCCACTGAGCACGATGGGCATACGCTGGGCACCGTTTGAGGCCATCTGAGGCGTCGCTGGGCAAAACGGGCTCTTTGGTAAAAAAAATCCCGGTTTCGCTGGGCGTTTTCACCTGTTTCGCCCACACTACTTACAATCGATTCAGAAGGTCATTGCGAGTCTATAGGACTTTTCCTTGTGTTCTGGAGCGCTCTGAGGTGCTCGCGGTTCAATTGGACGTGCATGAGGCCTGAGTGCCGACCCCCCTACACACATAGACTCACGCCGCGGACGACCACGTGAGGGCAGGGATGGGTGTGTACGTCATCATGTGTGGGGGGCTGTGACTGCGTTGATGCGTTGTGTATGTGTGCGTCGCTGTGGGCGCTTTGGGTTAAGAATTCTGCGTGTGCTGGCTTGGTGTTGGTGTTTTGCAATTCCCGTTTGTCCCGTGGTGCTTCCCGCCTCACCGTTTGTGTCCTTGTAACACACCATATCATGATGGTATTGGCCATCACTGCAAGGGCGCCGTCCCGAAGGGCATGCATCCTTGCGATCGCACAGGCTTGAATCACCGGCCTTCAAGTTCGTTACATCAACAACTCTGGCTGCATTGCGCCTCTTCACCGGCCACATGTGTGTGAACTGGCCTAGCATTGATGAATGAGAAGGCAACATCAGGTCTTGCAGTCCGTAGATTGTAAGTTAAACCAGGGTTCAATAGTCCTGACAATCATGATGTGTTACAAGGACAAAGGCAGCAAGGCGGGCAGCGCCGCGAAAGAAGCAAACAAACGAAGCAAACACACAGACACCCACACACGCGACACACCACGCCCAAAAAAAAACCCAGCACCGGCGCAGCAAAAGACACAGATCCGTAGACCGCCAAGCACACACCCACACACCCACAAACCCAAACCCACACACGCACGCACAAACCCCACGGCCGACACACAACATCACAACCACCAGCACCACAACGCCCGCCGCCGTACGACAGGGCCAAACCCAACTCACTGCTGCCAGGGTTCAATAGTCCTGACACTGTGTATAGTGAATTATGCATGGTACCATGTTATTCACTATCAATGGCACCTAGGATGCAGCAGGCACCACATGACATTCTCAATCAATCGGAATGACATGCTTTTCCAGCACAATTGACGTCCATTGCCGAGATTTGGTGTGGAGCAGGGTACGTGAGTGGCCATGTGAATGCCCTGATGTTCCTGAAGCATGGTACTCCAAGCGCTGCAAGCACATGTACATAGAATCGTGCACGGTTGTGTTTCGCCTCTCGTAGGTCAGCCGCGGTCACTGCAGAACAAACTCGAAAAAAAAGAAAAAGGAGTCAGTCACCGCTGGTCGCCGACTGGTGCTCGCCAAGCAGATGAAGAATTCCCAGCAATGGAACAATTTTCTGCGGAAATGGCGACTACCCCTCAGGCAATCAGAGCAAAATAGCAGTAGCACAAGGGACGCTCTAAGCAGTCGATGAATGTTGTCAGCACTTTCCAGACTTGTTGCGAGCCGCTCGCATTCCTGAGCGGCGTGCATGTGGCTAGTGTGCCGACCACTTCAGGTACAACTGCACCTTTCGGTCGCATCTCACAGGTGGACACCATCATGCACATGACACAGCAGTCAGCACCCAAAGCCACGGACTGGAGATGATGTCCTTGACAGCGTCAACACAGATGAAACTGTACATCGTTACACGGGGGAAATTGGAGACTCTACTGCTGTGGCATGTCACACATGCACCACTGTGCAAAGGGCAGTCATATTTCATGGAAAGTGTGCGCTCGTGGCGCCTGCAAGACTGGCGCCGCCAGCACTCAGCAACGGAAGACCTATCACGACATCACTGCGTCATTGTACTGGCCCAGTCAAGCAGCCCACGTTGCCTGATACTACTTGTTCTGAACCTCAAACCTGAAATGCAAAGAAAGGAAGCCTGCTCTACTATAGGAAAGAAGAGGTGGCAAGAGGACATCTGCCATATTGTTTTCATCTGAATGTACACACCCCGGCACAGCCCCTGTAGCAATCAACAGCCGCTGCAATGGGGGCCGGCGCCGACTGTCACATGCAAGTCTGTGTCCCATGAGGGGCTTGGCCACTCCGGCGGCGCTTACTCCTCGTCAGCAGCATCATCGGCGGCGGGGAGGAGGCAGGTGGTGGGGGCCTCGATGGTGCCCTCGTAGAAGGAGGGGATCGGCGCGGAGATCCTGCGGCAGCGGGACTCGTCGTCGTTGCGGCGCACACAGTGGTAGTCCGAGTTGCAGCACGGCAGCGTGCCAGAGATGCCGGGGCCGCGGCAGATGCGGTTGTTGCGCGCACACTCGCTCGTCTTGCCGCAGACCTCAATCTCGATGCTGCAGCCGTCGCTGTGCTCGCTGGCGCGGGAGATGGCCGAGGTGATGGCGGACGCGGTGGCGGTCAGCATCCTCTCCTCGACCGCAAAGCCGAAGTCCGTCACGAAGCTGGTATCGACGCCGACTGCAGCACATGCACGGGTGTCAGACGACGTGTGGAATGATCGATGAGTGCAAGAACATGATACAAGATGCCGGCTATGATATGGCTGCCGCATCGTGAGGGCCTTCTGTGTGCTCGGGCACAGCCACTAATCCCTCATGGAGTTGTCATGGCATCATTGTCTTGGCGATCAATTCGGGTGAAGCAGGGGCGCACGGGCACAGGTCTCGGCGTACGCCGCGGCAACGGCTTCCACCCAGATCTCCTCAAAGACGTGCGCGTCGGCGAAGTTGGAGACATCGCAGCCGCACGTCTCGGCGGACGCAAATCCCTCGGCGAAGGCCTCGGCCTGTGCCCGCGCGACGACCTCGATGTCAGACTGCGCGAGGCCGCAGGCGCGCGTGTCGTCCCCGCCGTTGGCCTCGCAGAAGACGTCGGCCTGCGCCACAGCCTCAGCCAGTGCGTGAGCCGTCGCCTGCGCGATGCTCATGGAGTCGGCGGCGTTGACGTCGGTGTCGCCGCCGTCGACGTTGCATGCGTACGAGCGCGCGGACGCGGCGGCCTCCGCGATGCCATCGACCTCAATCACGCGGCCGCCAGCGTGCACGTCGAGATCGCAGCGCGCAAAGTAGTCCCCGACCTGGGCCTCGTTGATGACGTTGATGCTGCAGCCGTCGTTCGCGCCGGAGCGGATCGTGCCGACGACGCCCGCGAGCACCTCCGCGACCGTCTCCTGGATGTCATGCACGATGGCGCTGCCCTGGGCCGAGGACGACTCGCCGGCCTGGCTTGTAGCGCTGATCTGCATCACCGGTGGATGTCACAATGGTGGAACTCTCTGATCATTGACGTCTATCTGTTCAACTCACACAGTCGCGTCGGAAAACCGCATCGTTACAAACGTCAAGAAAGCAGGAACGACAGCGTGCGTGAGCATGCACTGCCGGTCATCGATGCTGCGTGAGCATGCACTGCCGGTCACCGATGCTGCGTGAGCATGCACTGCCGGTCATGATCAACTTGAAGGCGGTTCGCACCTCCACCCAAGCCTCTGCGGCCGCCTCCACCACGAGCTGGCGGCTGGTGCGCGAGATCGCGTCCACGGCGGCCGTGCACTTGCCGCACACCTCGGTGTTGGCGTACACGCGGCTGATGGCCTCGCCGTAGGCGACGGCGCGGGCCTGCGCGGACGCGGTGCCGGACGACGACGCCCGCGCGTTGCCGCTGGTGGCACAGTCGGCGGTGACCTCGGCGATGGCCTCGGCAAAGGCGCGCGCCACCGTGGCCACCTGCGTGTCAATATCCCTCACCTGCAGCTCCTCCGCCTGCTCGCCGCACGCGTACTCGCCGATGTCGACCCCTGCAACAACAGGGGTGTCAGCTGTCAGGCAGCTGCTCATGAGCAATATTTCTGGTATGGGTGTACTGATGGAGAAACACTCCCAATGAATTGAGATGGCAGATCAGATCCGGGCGGCCAGCATCAGATTTCAGCAGTCAAGACACAACGTCTCTGCGATTACATGGGAGCTGCATACACAGGGGAGCAGGTCTGGAGAGGATGTAGGCGGCGGACGTACATGCTTTCGACACCGCGTCCTGGAGCTCCACCCGACTAGATGAACTGCCGGTGATGCGGCAGCCGCTCGAGCTCTGCGCAGCCGCCCCTGCACTGCCACACACGGGTGTCAACACTGCCTGCCAAGTAGCTGCTTGCGGGCCACCCGTCCCGCACTGTCCGGACACATGAGGTGTGGGTCAAATGGTCCAACAGCATCCATGATGTGTGAGTCCGGCCCTGCTGCGTGTGATCCGCGGCGCGAGGACCAGGCTGTAGCATGTGCGAGCAAGTACCACGATGGGGCAGCACGTATAGAGTTCACACCTTGTAGGCACATGGCAACTGCCATGCAGGCTGCGGGGAAGTACTTGGAAGTGATCGGCATGGTGTTCGGCCTGCACGGTGCGCTCAGGTGGTCATCATCTGAGCGCAGGATGCGTGCCAGTGAAAGGATTGTGGACATGGGGCAGTATGGCCAATTAGATAGAGTGATGCTTGTGACATGCACATGGTCCACTCTGAACTGATTGTACAGAGCAGGGAGATCAGGTGTGCTGCTGGTAGGTTTGACTGAAGTGTCTAGATCAACGGGCTTTTGCATGTGTGTGGCAGCTTCAGTGTTGCACGGACAAAGGCGTTGAGGCGGACAGCACTGCGGAAATCGCTGTGTGGCTGGCTCGCTGCGAGGTTGTACCGTGTATGCAGCCAGCTGTGCAAATCTGATCAACGGCTGTAGCTGTAGATCGACCAATGGAATCTCACTTTTTATGCTGCGACCAGATGCTATGGTGTGGGTACATGTGCCACAGGAGACGGAAAGCTCACCTGTTGATGAGTTGTGTTGAAGAGCTGGTCTTGAGCTGGATCTTGCTGCTAAATTTGTTGTCAGATGAAACGTGATGAGATGTGTTGGTGTTGAGAGGCTGGGGTGGAGAGGGAAGGCAGGTTGTGATGGTGAGTTGTTGAAAGCAGAGCAGCTGTGGCGTCTTAAATACATCGACCTGTCTTTGGACGTCCGCGGTGATCAATGTGGCCGCATGCTTTCGGATTGCCAGGAACGCATGTTCGCAGCTGCGCTTCGTATGCAGCGTGTTGATCGTGCAACAGTTTTGGAGCATGCGCCGCGGTGAGATGTGTGCTCGCAGCGGTGGGAGAAAACGCAGGACTGGCCGAGAAGACCCTCACGCCACATCTGCACAGCTCGCATCGCGTGCAGGACTGAGTAAAAATTATTGGAAGGCGCCGGGTAGATGCGCTGGCCGGGCGACGGGTTGTGTACACGATGGTCACGCATCCCGGAGCATGGACAGAAAGCTGACCCGGCCACGGGACATCTGGCTCCTAGACGGGCCAGCCTGCATCCTGCTGAGAGTTTGAACGCTGCAGTGTGCGTGAAATGTAGAGACTGCGGTCTGAGCTGTAGACGGGCATGGCCAGGTGCAGTGCCCACAGGAATGTAGACGCTGTAGATGGCCCCCCTCGCCAAAGGAAAGCATCCCCCACCGCAGCATCGACAGTGTGACCTGCTTGTATTCAGATGCAGGTACATGATTGCGGTCACACCCGATAGAAGTAGAGAGATTCGACTGTTGCGCAACCCTCGGCTGTACTGTGGCCCATGCCCACATCGGTCTGGGCATGTTCCCGAAGGGCAACCCATCTCCAGCAAGCAGGGGTGTGTGGTTGCTGAGTGTTGGTGTAGACCGTCGGTCCCACAACCGACAAAGTTGACCTCGGCGCGCATGCTGCTGACCATTCCTATGAACTTGCAGCAGATTAGACCCACGATGACAGACAATGAAAATACACTGCACTCGATCACGATCGTCGTTCACCCAGCCGTTGTGGCAGTGTTAGTGCTTACGACGCACACATCCACTGGGCTGAATGCTGAGTGGAAGCCCATGACAGCACTCAGGATGCTTAGAAACATCTAGCAGATCCATTCTAGCGAGGGCAGATGGTATTGTGTTGCAGCAGTATTTCCTTGGACAAGCTTGATCAGGCAGTCGGGGTACATGGCCCTTATCGCCATGCAGCTCGCCTTCCTCAAAGTGACGCCGTCAGATAACAGCTGCTCGAATCCCAGGACTGATGCTCACTCTAGTTATAGTAGACAGTCACAACCTGCGGCTTCCGTGTTGCTGATGAAGTGGTGTTCGTTTGCAAGGCCATCGTCGGGACCGGTTCTTTGTTATGTAGACGGTGCCCTCGAACGCCCTGGATCTGATGCAAGGGACAGACTGTGGCTGAGTGATGTAAGTTTCAGCCGGCGGGTGATCCTAAATCAGGCTGGTTGTTTTCTCGACGGTTCGTCCAGCTATTCGCTTGCTGTCGAACCCGTCCAGCCTGGCCTGCGCAGTGCGCAGAACCACACGAGGATCGATTCGCAGAGTTTCAGCTGTCACTGCATATCGCTGTATCAGCGGTGTGCAGCGGCTTTGAAGATGTCTTGTGGAAGCATGCGCGTATAGCGCCGTTGCTGGTGAGTGCTACTCCTTGGTTGATGTTGACAAAATACTCACTCAGGCATTATCTCACAGATACACAAAAGGCTTGTGTGTCAGACAGGTCTCCAGTGTGATTTACGGTATCCCCATATGGTGATCCTCAAGCATTGTTGGGTTGCATCGTCGCTCACCAGTGCTTGTCCTTTATTGTTCAGCATGATACTTACCAAATGAAATCTTTGCGGCAAGAACAATGTGACAGCGGCTACATTGTTGAGGCCAATTAGCTGACTAGCAAGCAAGACTCCATGGGAACACTGCACCATAACAGATCACCAGATGGACTGAATCGACCCACAGCAACACCAACGTGCTTCTCATCATAGTAAGTAGCCCATGTATCACCTAGCAAACACGTGGCGTCACAGCTTCCCTGCACTGCTAGAGAGTGCGTCGCAGGTTCAAAGGGAGCCATGTCAGCTTCATATGAACCCATGCAACATCAGATGTGCTGAATCTGGCTATCGCCATGTTCTCATCTCCAGTGGCAAGAGGCCAGCTGTGAGGGTGCATGCGCGATGTCGCAGCACCGGGCGCAGAGCAGAGTCGCCGCATGCATAAAATTGCAGCTCCCATTCAGGTGCCGTGGCTGTCACTCAGTACCACCCAAAATGCCCTCAGACCTCGGCGCCGGGTGAAGCCACCCAATGCGCGCAAAAAAAAAAAAAAGTTGCTGCATACACCATGCTCTATATCGGTACGTCTGCTGCAACTGCAAGCCTCACACACTCAACCTGTAAGTTCTGGGCCGAGTATCGGTCTGGTTTTGAGTCACCTTTACTTTGCGCGCTTTACTGCCGTAGATTTGTTGTAGTAGCTCGGTATGCCTGTTGCGGGGTGACTTCCTATGATGCCTATTGCATGGTCGGACTGCCGGTGCCATCTGTCACCCCCCTAGAGGTTCTGCGATGGACATGCTGGAGGTTGGGCGTGATGCCTGTGCTCATCCGAGCTGATGTCGTCGGTGTTTATGTTTGAACCGTTTGGAGTAGTGCATCATCGCGGTCCCCCTGACTGCGGCAGAGTTCTGGGTGTTGCTTGGACTTTCACAGATCGTGCAGCGCCGCACAGCATCGTGATACAGCTGTAGCATAGACATGCATGTACACGTGCTGGCGACGTGGTCTAGCTTGTTCTGTATGGATGGGTGAGTTTGAATCACTGATTCTGAGTGCATCATCCTTGACTTCAAGTATGAACGTTTGTCCGCATAAGTCCTGCGGCCGGTTCGTTTGCGTGGCGTTAGACACCTCACATCGCTTCCAATGTTCGATGCGAAGTTCACAGTGCCACCTGTACACATGATGGCGTATATGCATTGTCGAGTCGATCCTTTCGAATCGGCGAAACAGACCCATGCGATGACGAGAAAGCTTTCTTGAACACAGCATCTCTGTGCAAATTGGAATCTGCGCCCCACTGCAGGCCATGTGTCTTGAGATAGTACCGAAGGTCGTTCATGCATGTATGCGCCGCGGCCCGCTTTCGCTCATGATCATGTTTCGGCCGCCTAGTCACCCAGCACACCGCACGCTGCTCAGCAGCTGCGGCGCACTGTGTTACAACACGCAGCGCACTGTGCGGCTGCTGATTGCGCCGACCTTCGGATCGCCGAACTAGCTGTATGAAAACATTGACCCACCGACACAGGCAGCTTCGACAAATGGGTGAACGGGCGGTAGCATGATGGTAAACCATTTACCGATGACACTACCGGCTTGTGCTTGCTACCTCGGTCAGTGCTGTTTGGTCGCACCAGCAATCATTGCACTCACCAACTCGCGCTGTGCATAGAGCTGGTGCGTAGTACGTGCCGGTTCGTACCTCGCACCAAATCCCGGCGCCCGGCAGGCGGTCAAACACTTGTGCACAGTCGTGCATTTCCTGCAGCAAGCTGCGAGCTCGCCACGAATGCATGGCGAAGCCGGCTCGTACACATGCGGCTGCAACCCCGTGCGATGCAGTTCCGCTCTGGCAATATATACCAACGCCTGAGACGCAATCATCATCCACCCCAGCTCATCTACATCTCCTGCACATCCCCTCACTTCGATTCCTTTACCTTGAACACCTCCGTTGCCTTCAATCTTCTCCACAACCTTCAAGTCCAGTTGTCTACACCAGCCTCAACCCCGCAGAATTCAGACCATGATCAAGTCAGCTGCAGTTGCAGTCGGTCTGCTGGCCATCTGCCAGGGCGCCGCAGCGCAGCGCACCTTCTCAGCAGATGCTGCTGTTGCCACCGACAACAGTGGGGAGGCGGGCAACGCCCCGGGGGCGCTCAACACCGCCGCCGAGGAGGTCAGCGGGGGGGACACCGTCGAGCTGGAGCGGCAGGAGCTCGTGCCTGTGTCGACCCTCCCCCGAACCTGCGACTGCCTCGCTGCTACCACCGTGGTGCGCTCCTAACAGCCTGTCCCTTCCGGTTAACCTTTACCTGTGCAATGAACAGCTCGGCAGGCTTGCACAGCAGCCTGCCAAGATTGTGTCAACCCAGCAAACATGTACTGAATGCATCTGTCCGCTGAGAAATGTGTGCTGTGAGAGTTTTACGAACTGCATTGCCATGACGGATGCGCGGGGCCGACAGTGTGAAGTCGCGCTCGAGGTCTTCTCTCCAGCACCTGCTGACGAGAGTTGTGCAGGCCTGCATACATACAGGGTGTGTGATTATGATATCGATAATTATTATTATAATCAGAGCCTGAAGTTTGTGGTGTTGACCATGGCTGGCAATGCAGGAGGTAGGCGATATCAGGGGAATCAGCAACGAGTTTGCAGCGGACGGCAACGCCAAGAGCTCGTCCGGCCTCTCCAACATGGTCTGGGGATTCGGCCAGTTCCTCGGTGCGCCCCCACACCCAACGCCTCCATGCAGTAGCATTTGTGAAGCCGATGGCCTTGGATGATGACCACGTCGATCCTGTCTCTGTCAACATCAACGAATGTTCTGCCGAGGCAGCAGGCACGCCTGAGTGCACCCCGCCACAGCATGCATGCATGCGCGTGTGTGCACTAGCCACCACGACCCGCCTACCGCCATGCAGACCACGACCTTGCACTCACGATCGAGGACGAGCGGGGCCCCACCATCGAGGTGGAGGCCGTGATGGAGGATGACCCCATGGAGCTTCACCGCGCCGTCACCACCTTCCGCCGCGGCTGCCGCACCACCCTCAACGTCCACACCGGCCTCGTCGACGCCGGCCCCGTCTACGGCACCGACGAGGCCTACATCCAGAACACCCTCCGGGAGCCGGACACCTGCCGCATGCGCGTGGCCGATGGGGACTTTCTGCCGCTGACGACGACTGCGGACGGCGACGGCCGCTTCTTCTTCATCGCGGGAGACGTGCGGGTGTCGGAGCACGCGTTCCTCGCGTCGCAGCACACCGTGTGGGTGCGCGAGCACAACCGTATCTGTGAAGAGGTCGACGAGGACCCCGCGCTCGCAGACATGTCCCAGGACGGGAAGTTTGACCTCGTTCGGGAGGTTGTGCGCGCCAAGTTCCAGCAGGTCGTGCTAACGGAGTTCCTGCCGGCGCTCGGCATCACACAGGCTGACCTCGAGGGGGCAGAGCGGCTGATCAACACCCCCGATGTGTCGGTCGAGTTTAGCATCGCATACCGGCTGGGGCATGACCTCATCGGCAACGACGTCGGCGGGATTGACATTGCCGGGGCATTCAACGCGGAGAACTTCCTCCTGGACAAGTCTGGCCCCGCAGGCAACCCGACCGTGACGTACAAGGCCAATGCAAACAGCCTGATCAGCAACATCATGTTGCAGCTGTCCACCACCTCCGCCAACGAGATTGACGGCAAGCTGTCCGACGCGCTGCGCAACTTCCTATTCGGCCGCGACATGGCGGAGGACCTCGCGGGCCGCAACATCTTCCGCGGCCGCGAGCTCGGAGTGCCGACGTATGCTGGAGTCGCACAGTGCTTTGGCCTTGAGCATGACGCTACGGTGCGGCTTACACCCACAACATACCCCACGCCCCAGATCTTGTCTTTGCCCTAAGCGTGTCCTGCCCATGTTCTGCCGAGCCTGCACAATAAAAATAGTTGCCATATGCTATCAACCTAAGGGCTATACATTGCGCTTCGCTCCCTTCCCAATGTAGCCGTTGCCGGTCACCCGTCGTCGGTCAGCCAGTGTCAGTAGCCAGAGTCTCACTGGCACAGCGGCATGCAGGTGGAGGCAGAGACTCCCGACCTGTGGCTCGGCCTGCTGCGTGAGCCCAAGGCCGCCGGCTCCCCCCTCCCCCCCACCCTCCGCGCCGTCCTCGTCGAGCAGTTCCACCGCAGCTTCTTCGGCCCCGGCGGCTTCTACTGGCGCCGCAACGTGGGCGCGATCGGGGCCTTCCGCGACGAGGTCGAGGGCAGCACCTACGCCGCCATCATCTCGGCCAACACCGGCGCCTCTGTCTCTGGCAACGTCTTCCTCGCCTAGACGATGTCTGACGTGTCGGTGACAACACCGACACACGCACATCCGCCGCCCACAGGCGCGGCGGCGGCGGAACAAACATGCATGCATGAGCATCGCCCGGCTTCGCACAGCCCCTGGAGCGTGCAACGCCATGTGACACGCATGGCAGGCATGCATGTTTATGCGCCCGATGAAGAGCCGAAACGGGCCTTCACAGATGTAGCTCTGGAGTGCTCTGCACGGCGCAGAGGGTAGTAGATAGAAGGGTAGTTACGTAGAGTTCAGAATGTCTGGGTATAAGTCCGGATGTAGATATCCGGCAGCCCCACTGCATCGTTTCCTACAGAAGCATGGGCCTCGGGCAGATGGCACGGCAGCAACTGTGGCTCTCCTTGCTGTCGCTTGTAGCTGTCGCGCCTGATGCTTTTCTCAGCTGGCGGGTCGTGACCAGAGCAGGCTGCATGTGTTGCAGCAGCCTGCAGCCCGTGCGTGACACCGTGCGCCAGCAGCGGCATCACACTTTTCGTTTCAGCTTTCAGGAAGTGTTGCTTGACTTAGCCTCTTGCGACAACTGTTGGTCCGCAGAGGCGTATTTCCTTTTCTCAGAAGCATGGGCTTGGTTTGGGGAAACCTAGGCGGTGAGGTGCTTTTGTGCGGAATGCTCACACAAGCTTAAGCACGTGTCGAACTATGATCAGACTAGCTGGCAGACTGTAACCATCCCGTCAGTGAATTGCCAAAGCATTCATGGATGCTTCTCCCATTCTGACTCTGGAGATTGTGTAGAGAATACGCAACTGTGCATTGTACAGTGTACAATGTAGTGTGGCAGCATCTGTGGTCTTGCATTTGAGCAAGCCTCCAGGCTGTAGAGGTCTGTGAGCCACGCATGCGCATCCCCTTGCACACACGGCTTGACACATCGCTCGTCCGCCTGCCACACCCACACACCGCCTGGCCAACACTGCCTCTTCACTGAGGCATGATTGCGGCGTTTCGCAGTCTCACGGCGCGATGCGGCTACATCAGCCCGTGCCCCGAACACTTGACGCGACCTCAAACAACCCCAGTCACTGGCTCTGGCTCTGGCTCATCCTCTAAAGCACTCCCAAGCGTAGCGGCAATCGCCCCTGCTGCACCAACACCCATTCACTTTGGTGTAAATGCACTGGTGCGCGTGTTCCAGTGCACCCCCTCTTCAGTTCCCAGTAGCGCTGCACGGACAGTCCTACATCCTTGAACGCACGCCACTGGGACGGCAGATCTATAGCGCGTCTTCTTGGCCTCCTCCCGACCTCTGCCTGATGCCGGCACCCCGCTGGGTCCCAGCCCTGCCACTCTCCATGTAGATATCTCTTCCATAAACAGAGACCTTCAGTCACATCCCTCCATGATTGTCTGTGTAACAGCCGTCCAGCGCAGCCTGGCATCACCTCATCTGTGGTGCTGTGAGCATACTAAAAGCTGTACATGTGTGCGCTTGACCACGTGTGCTGTGCACAACGTGGCCATCTCGCCGTGCGATACTGCTACAACTATATAGATATCTCGGCGGCCGTCGGAGCAGCATGCCGTGGACTGAGAATTCTTCAAATGTCGCTGATCTGGTGCCAGCTGCTGTGCCGGCATCCTGAACTTGATCCCAGCTGACGGTGACATGGCTCTGCGGAGCTGGCCAATTGCCGCGATCGTTGTGTGCCCGGTTGCGTGCGGCCCGTCCTTCGTGAGGTCATTGCGTACCCTGGAGGTGTGCAGCAATTGTTAAGTTCACATTTGCGTGCAGAAGGATGTAGCTGTCACCTGCACGGGTGGCACTCTGCCCTGCAGATGGTCACAAACGACCAAATTTGAGGCCCCTGTGAGAAGCCACATCAGGGAATGCACTGGGCAAAGGCTGGTCCAGAGGCTGGTGGATACTGGATCCGGGAGAGGTGCAGCATATGCATATGCATGGCCTGCTTGTTGCCTGTACAGGCAACACGTCCACATGTGCTTCATCGCATCTCAGATTAATGTAGAGCCGAGGTTCTGCAGATAAGATTCCTGTCAAGCACCATCTTGAGCAGCATTCGGTGTCCATGGCTGACCGCTGTTGTGGCATGTCATTGCCATCATCTGCCTCAGATCATCTGATGTTTATTTGATGGACTGTCAAGTGCGAGTGCAGCAGGTGGCTAGAGTGCACCTACACTCTAGGATGTTTCAGGTGGTTCGTACCCCTGTAGGGGTACGACGGCTGGGCTGGTGACACATTTGTCTTTCTGTGCCAGCACAAGTGCCAGCACGGTTCAGAAAGTGTGTGCAGAGAAGAAATTGACCCGGTCAGCCACCGTCTGCACATGTGTTACAAGGATAAAGGTGGCGAGGCGGGCAGCGCCGCACAAGAAGCAAGCAGATGAAGTAAACACCCAGACACCCACGCACGCAACATACACAAAGCTCACAAGTCCCCAGTGAACGACAAAGATCCGCAGACCGCCGAGTACACACCCACACAACGCCCAAACACAACCACACAACATAGAACACCTCAATGCCTGTCTCCGCACAACACAGCCACGCCCGACACGCTGCCGCCCGAGGCAGCCCACCCGGGCCTCCCGACTGCCGGGGGTCGCCCCAGCCCCAAACCCCACCCCACCCCCAGACCCACAGCGCACCCTGCCAGCCTGGCGCCACACCGCCGGCACACCGCCTCACAGCCTCACCGGCCCGCGCTGCATTGCACCAGGGACAATGCGGTGCCCAAGCCGTCCCCGCATTCCCCGCACATACCACCGATGCCATCCCGCACGCGAAGCGGAGCTGGCCGCCCAAGGACTGCCGTGGCTGCAAAGAAAGCTGTACGTGCATATGCATGCGGGGGTTCTCTGCTCGCTGTTCCCAGGCTTTGCAATTGGGTGATGTCTCGACAATTGGGACACGTGTTGACATACCGGACCTGCATCCGTACTTGCAGTTGACTGCACCATCGGTGCCGTGTTGCAATGCGCTTCTGTGGCCGCTCGTGCCAGGCGAATCTGTCTTGCAAAGCGCTTCTATGGCCACACGACCCCACTCTGAAACGGCTGTTCTTGTGACAGCTTTCCTTGTCTCCTCAGAAGTATCATAGTCGGACCTAGCTAGGCCCAATTGTGTGTGCAGCAGGTGGGGCTGTACTCCAACACAACGACGCCCAGCTACGTATACAGTGAGCCCTGCGATCGATCTGGGCGGCCATGGCCGTCGCATGCATGGCATGCCACTGGCCCCAGAAAGCGATCAGGCTGCGGCCACTGGTGCTGCACCAACCCGGCAGTGCTGGTGCCGAGCTCTGGCATCAGCTTGTGTTCCGTGCTCGGCAGGCTTGCCCCAGGCTGCACGCACACACCCCGTCTCGGTCAACTGCTGACGCCCTACGCCGTGGCTGACGATAGCCGCGCGCACATGAGACGCCTGAATGGCCGCCCACTGAAGCACACAACACCGATCGCATCCGGCTCAGGCCGTTTGCAAACTTGACATAATATATGCATCTGAGGTTGGTTTGTTGGGATAAGGCCCCCAAATTGCAGACACAGGCGTGACCACGATCCCCATTTGGGGAGGGGGGAGTCAATCTGGCACCCGGGAGCTCAGAGGCTCTTACCTGCTCTGAATTGTTGAGCCCTGCTCGACATGCTCAGCCTCGTCTGAGGCAGCCTCTGGATGAAGGCCCTGCAGCTGCGTTTCACCGCGGCCGCCGTCGTGCAGGTGCTCGACGACCCACCACGCTCTGCCCAGCAGCGACGTCCGCACCCCCAGCATGTACGCCACCACCCCCGCCGGCGCCGCCACGAGCGCCAGCGCGACCCGCAGCCACTGCTCGGCCAGCCACGACGCCACGATGGACTCGCGAAAGCGCTTGGCGGGCCTTCTGTCGCTGTGCTTGGACATGCAGGCATGCATGGTCCATTCGCACGTGCAGGCACCGTATGGCACGTGCGGGCTCTGCTGTGCCATGCAGGTGCTGTGCGGCCAGACGTTGTCGCCCCATTCGTGCAGCGTGATGGGAGGAAGGCTGGCTTCGGTCGGCCACAGCAGCACCCCCTGCGTGGGGTCATAGTCTTGTATGCCGGCCACGCACTCTGCACACAGCGATGCGTTTGCCCACAGCATCAGCAGCATGCTGCAGCTCTGGAGGTAGATGAAAGTTAATTAAAAACCCACAAGGAGAGCCGGTCGGTTGCTTGTCCATGGTGTGTACGATGTTTTGCACAGAGTGGGTGGCGTGTCTACAATTTCTCAGGCCGAAACATGTCTGAAGATAAATAAATGTCCGGAGTTGGTAGTGAAAGGTATCTACAGGTCAGCAGGTTATACTGCAAAACTGCAGCAGTAACTTCACACTTCCAGGAGTCTCTGGAGCTGCAACGAGCTGGAGCAAGCACGCACCACGGTAGTCCACATAGCACGCATGCTTTGAGCTGTTCAGCCGGGACTCAGTCACCATGTGCAGCACGACCAGCGCCGCGAGGACCACGGCCGGGGCCGCGAGGGGCAGCCAGGCGGTCACCGAGCGCCGCAGCACGATGCGCATGCTGCAAACGTGGCGCCAGGCCCTGCTGGCACGGAGCCGTACGCGTGGTAGGGCACCGCTCCAGCTGGGGTCGGCCCCCGGCGTGTTGCTGTCGCTGCGTGTCGGTGCAGGCTCCGCTGCGTCCACAGGGAGCAGCGCAGCCGCGTGGTTCGCATCTCTGGCTGAAGCGGCCTGCACAGGGCACAGACACGCCAATTGAGCTGACACTGTGATGAAGCCAGCGTGTGCATTGCCTCCGCATGAGGCTCTAGACCTTGAGAATGTAGTGCTGGCTTGATCAGACATCCCGTGCCTGGCTCGGAAAACGCAGCGGGCGAACGCAATAGATAGGCTGCTTGAACTGGATCACATCTTCCGTAAGAATATACAATAGTACCGTCCGTCTGTGTCCGCTTACGATCAGCAGCGACCAGGCGGGTCAAGAATTGTGAACCACAGGCGTGAGGGGCACACCCGGGCTGTGATCTGTTCGAGTATGGCTTTGTTGGCGTAGCTCAGCTGCTTGGCGTGCGCCCTCATGCACAACCGGAAAAGATGCCAGCACGGCAGCGCCAGCAGCAGCAGTAAACTCCCAAACACGATCGCCAAGATGCGCTGAACACGATTGACCACCCCGAACTTGTTGCAATCTGCACAGCACCCTCGTCGTTGTTGCTTGGAACTGCAAATCAACAGCGCTAAATGCGCACTCAATGGCCACAATCATAACGTATGCTTGAAGCTGATGCCCCCCCCCCCCCCCCCCCCCCCCCCCCCCCCCCCCCCCCCCCCCCTTTTGACAGGTTCGCTAATCGCATGAATTGCCTTTGCCATGCGGCATGCCACGACACTCCACGTGAAGATGGAACTCGCGACCACACCTCGACAGTAAGAGCAGCTGTGTGAAGATCTGCACCATCGGAGCTGCCAGCTGCCTGATACATGCATGACGACCATCAACACCACCCACGCTGCCAGAGTGCAGAGCAGCGCAGCGGGCAGCACTGCCCCGAGCAGCAGCGCAAGCCCGGTCTGGGCCTGCCGCGGCCTCCAGCGCAGAGACCCCACTGGCCACAGACTTTGTACTTCTTCGCAAGTGTCCTCCGAGGAGGCTTGGGCTTTGATAGGGTTTGCCTGCGCTACTCCACATCTCCCCAGCACGCCGCGCAGCACGCCGCAGCAGCTGCGGAGGCGGGGCAGCAGCAGGCGCGCGAGCAGCAGGCAGGCGAGCGCTAAGCCTGGCCCGGCGGCCAGGCCAGCCACGGTGTGCTGCGCCTCCACCCTGCCCCATGTCGTAGCATGTGTGACTGCCCAGTCGAGTTCTGACATCTGAGGCCTGTAAGCACACTGCTGCATCGCGCCGACGCAGCCGTACACACTGTCTGGGCACGCCGCCCTGTGCCCCTCCGATCTATGTGCCCTGATGCGTACTTGCCTGTACGTCTCGTAGGCGTGCCGATACACGCAACTTGAGGTGTTCCGGAACCCGAGAGGGAAGCGTGAGGGCAGCGCGGCCTCGTGCGGCCACTGCAGGTCCATCGCGCTGACATTCGCTGCCGCCGCACACCCTACACACCGCACATTTGTATCCTAACAGCAGTGGGAGGCGTATGCTTCGACAAGGAAATTAGTGCATATTGCGAGCGCCAGTGTCACGTCTTGCACGAGACAGGCACCAGGTCTTCAGGACAAGCGTCGCAAGCGCTTCAGGTCTACATCTACAGCGCTACCTCAGTGCCGAAGACGCATCAGATGCGGGCCGCACCGGCGTGGAGACGGATACACGAGTTCCATTGATCCATCCATATAAACTGTGCTAAGTGATTGACGGAGGTGGCATGCACCTGGTGGACGCGTTCGTGCCAGAGGCCAGGTCCAAACGTATAAACATAAACTACTGTTGCAGCGTCGACGTGGCGCAAAACGCCTTACGCATGGCGCAGGACTTGCATGACAGAGTGTGCGCAGCGCACCTCGGAACTGGTGGTAGCAGTCATGGTTGACGGCGGCCTGCGCGGCCCGGGCGGCAGGCCCTGCCCCCGCCGCTAAAATGGCAGTGACGGCTGAGGTTGTCAGTGGCGCCAGCACGCGCAAAGCCTGAAGCGCTTTTTTGGGAGCCCCCTCCGACTGGAAGAACGCCGTGGCCGTTGCCAGCATCGGCAATGCCCATATATATGCGCATGCCCGTGCTGCCTGCGCAACTGACCACAAGCTAGGCCGTTCAGGGGCATCTAGCAGCGGCGTTTCCTCATCAGCCGCTGTGGCCGTGGTGGCACTGTCGGTGGCGCCGGCTGGCTGCGCTGCTTTGCCCTGGATGCCTGCTTCAAGGTCGACCCCGCCTGTGGCTTCTGGTGGGCGCGTGTCAGCTTGCTGCAAGGCGGCAGGAGCTCAAGTCAGCGTTTGATCTTGCATGCACTGCATGGGTGCTTCTGCACCGAGATGTCTGCATATGCATGCCGCTGCCCACATGTACCCAACAATGCAAATGTAAATCGAAGCATAATTCTAAAACAGCAACGAAACACTCAATGTTATTATGCTGTAGTTTCATATACCAAATACCGTACGTTGTTGTTCATTTCAAATCGTAAGTATCAAGTAGAACAACCACAAATTGGGCATCACAGATTGTTCAAACACTATCAAGGATCAGCCTCCGAGGCTTGGTTAGCGCGCCCACTGGAAGGTGCGAACAGAGAAATGCGGTGTAATGGCCACATACAACAGCTACCAATGTCTTCAGATGGCCTTAATCTTGTTCAGAATG
Source organism: Ulva prolifera (assembly GCA_023078555.1). Taxonomy (NCBI): domain Eukaryota; kingdom Viridiplantae; phylum Chlorophyta; class Ulvophyceae; order Ulvales; family Ulvaceae; genus Ulva; species Ulva prolifera. Next base: position 6,439,109 of record CM041196.1, read on the forward strand.
CGCAAGTTTGTCTCGGAGTTGCTGCGATTGCGGCCACGGGTGGCGATCAGGCATGCGCTATATATATAAAGCGCAAGTGTGCTGCCGCGGGCGTGATCATGAGCTGCGCACCTCATGATCCGCCTCGAGGAGCTCCTCGCCTGAATGCCGCTTCTCGGTGCCGCTGCCATGATGCTCAGCCGCCGCGTCCCCTGATGGCTCCTCGAGAAGGAGCACCGCAGCAGCCCAGCAGTAGTGCAGGAGCACCGCCAGGAGGGCAGCGGCCGCGGCGGCCGAGACGGCGACGATGCCGCAGATGCGCGCCACCTGGTGCTGGCTGGTCTTCTGTTTGTGGTACTGGTAGCACAGCTGCTCGTTTCCATGTGCGTCAGTGTCGCTTGTGATGTATCCTCTCCAGTAGTCTGCAGGCACGTTCACAGCCTTTGAAAAAGCACGCAGAGCCACACCCGGGGGGGGGGGGGGGGGGGGGGGGGGGGGGGGGCAGCTGCGTATGCATTGTGAAGACCGTGTTGGGCAAGAATCTCTGTCGTGGTGGCGTCACTGGCGTCATGGCAGCATCAAGGTGATCAATGATCAAGAAGCCATATGCTCTCACACACACCCCCAGTAACGCACCCACGCATACCCACACACGCACACATGAGTGCACTCATAGACATGCACCCGCAGAACGTGGCACACGCAGACGCCAGTCGCGACAGACACACGCTCCACCCCCTCGCCTTCCCTCCCCACCCCCCCCCTCCCCCCCACCCGCTCGGAGCATCCGCAGTGGCACACAACGATGCCTCCGCCGCCAGCGCGGCCGAGATGGCCCAACCTGAAATTCCAGCTGCCAGGGGGGGGGGGGGGGGGGGGGGCGGGGTGGGGGGCACACCCAAATCCCTCTTCGAATATCAACCTCCCACCAACAGACTGCAGAGCCGCCCCTGCGCGACACACGCAACCAGCAACCTGGGCTGTGGTGGGCAGACATACGTGAGGGCAACTTTCCTGCTTTTGGCGGAGGTGTTGCAAAGCTTTGAGCAGGTAACATCGCGCGCCATATGACCGGCGGCGCGGCGTTCTTGGCGCAACCTCTATAGTATACGTGATGCAAGAACGAAGTTGTGATGCAAGTGACAGGGCAGGCCCGGGATCGCAAGCTGTACATGCGTGGCACTCACCATCGTAATGTTGGACTCTGTCTGACATTTCGCCGCACGATGCGGACCGAAGAGAGGCCATTCGTGCGAGTATCATTGCCGAAAGTCCGAGGCTTGCTGCGGCAAAGACCAACCACGGAAGCACTTGCTGCTTCACGCTTGACTTCACTTGTCCCAGGAGAGGCCCAATTTGGCTAGGCTCCGGGTCATCAACAGAAGCACGTCGTGATGACATGAGATGCTGCTGACCGTCATCTGGCACTGCTCCATGCTCGACTCTGAGGCGAGCCCGGGGCGAGTGTGCTCGCTTCATCGGCGCGGTCTCGGGTTCTCGCCCTTCAGCTTCAGCGCTTGAGCTGGATGGCAATGGTTTCGGCAAGACTGCGTCCATCTATCTCAATGCAGGTCTTAGAGCTTTGGGACTAAGGGCTGACGTACGACGGTTTCAGAGCTGGCGAAGATGGAATGGGACAGTCGCGCACTCGTGCAGGCACCTATGCCAACAGGTGAACGGCTCTGAAGCAATAACAATGTAAATGACACCACTGATTAGTGTGTTCTTCACATGTCAGCCTCCGCCGGCAGACAGCGGGAACAAGCCTGTAGATGCGCAGAGCAGAAGTCGAACGCTACCGGAGGCAAGCTGCGATTAGCTACTGCTCTGATATAGAGACAAGTGATCAAGCCATGATGCTGATCTTGATTTGATGTCAGCTGTTTTCAGATCCACGTTTTGCCTGCCAAGATCAGGCCTACGGAGACATCTGGATCTGCAGCTGCTACACGGCTCCGACACCGCGTACAGAATTCCGCTTCACAGCTGTACGATGGTGCCACAAAGTCTCTGGATTTCACGACCTGGCGCGATTGTGGCTACCTTGACGGCGGCATGCTTCTGCGTCGACGTGGCTACAGCGTGGACTAACAGCCCCTCTTGAGTGTGCACACAGCTTTCAACACTTGTCAAATGCGCATTGCATGTTAGCAACTCTTCGATATAGATTTAAGGCCACATCATCCTTCGTCCCTTGTCCACATCGATGTACCTGCAGTAGCAGAGTAGCAGCTTGCGGATATCTCGGACATAGCAGAACTGGCCAGACCCGCAGAACGTCCAGCAACAGCCACGAGCAAACAGCAGAAGCTGTGATTGGCGAGCACGTGGACAGGCTCAACATTTTCATGATTCCCTTGAGCTGCTTCCAGTGCTCGCTCTGAGTAGGACTTTTGAACAGGATGCTGCCAGGAGCAGAATGCGGTAGAGCTGCGAAGCACACTGCTCCGTCTTGGTGCAACGTATGCGGGGCACTGTCACTTTGCCCCGAGGCCCGGATGGCAGCTTTGCTGAAGCACACAGATGGGCCTAGGTGGCATCAAGTGGCATTGAGATGTGGTAGTCTAAGGACGACACCTGTGCTGCGGACTTATTTATTTCGTTGAGGCCTGGTCACCCGTCGGGTCACTGCGTGTAAAACCCGTCCCTGAGCTGCAAGAGAGGCCCTGCCAAACAAAAGAGCCACAGCGATGCATGACACAGCCACATTTGGCATATGTGGTCCCGTTGACTTGGAGTTGTCAATGTCCAATAGGATACGGCTCAGTATATTCAGATTTACTTTACTTTACATGCGCCGCAGCCTCCATCCTGCAACATCGGAGGTTCTGAAGTCACGCTGCAAACGCACTGTTTCGGCGCCGGTCCAATCCGTGGGGAAGAAGCTGACGAAGCCAGCTCTCCAAGAATACCATTACTGCTACTACTACTCATGACGTCACAAATCGAGAAAACATCTCAGCTGAAGGACAGGCCTGCGCCGACCCCAAGCCCGCCTGCAGCCTAGGTCAGCACCCGCAATAAGGCCCGGTGGGCAACCAGCCCTGACCAACGACAAATCTCACACTCGCCAGACGAGCACGCACCAGAAAGTCCAGCCATGCGCTACCCCTCAACACTCATCAGTGACAAGTAAGCACACACCCACCTGGCTCCGCCGACACTGGCCATTCCTTGTAGCCGCAACCCTCCACCTTTCCAGCCTCACGCCAACACGCACAGCGTAAGGGCGCAGCCACAGTGTGGAAGCATTCAGGGACACAGCGGCCACGTCATAACTCAGCCCTAAACTCCCCAAGCTGCAGCATGCCTGCTCAAGAACAGCACGCCTACGGCTGCTCCAGTAGCGCTAGCGGCAGGGGTGCGGTGTCATGCATACTCGCAATCACCCACCACGCCCTCCCGAGCAGCGACGTCCGCACGCCAAACATGTATGCCAGTGTCACAGCTGGCCCCGCTGCCGCGGCAGCCACCCGGAGCAGCCCCGCCCGCCACCCCCACGCCGCCCGCACGGACGACCTCCAGCCGTGGCTCATTCCCGCGCAGATCATCATCTGTTTGTCGCATTTACAGGACAGAGGAGGCTGGGGGGCGGCTCCAATCTGGGTGCCAGGCCGGGGTGGTGGGGTCTGGTCCACACCAACTGAGGGCTGCGCGGGGGTGGGGGACGGCTCCTGCGGCGCGGCCGTGGCCACTGGCGCGTCGCAGAGGCCGTCGAGGTGGTCCTTCGTGTGCATGCTCTCCCAGGCGAACGTTGGTGGGAGGGCGGCAGCGGTCGGCCAGCGCAGGCGGCCGTGCATGCCGCCAAACTCTGACATCGACGCGCCGCAGTCTGCACAGTCCACTGGGTCAGCCGCTGGCGGCTCCGGACCCCTAGCTGCAGGAACGAGGACCTGCCAGCTATACATGTGCTGCATACATCTGCCTGGAAAGCAGGCACCGCATGCGGCCAGCAGGGCGGGACGGTTGTGCATCGACGCATTTGACACAAACGCTCACGCGCTTGCAGCACCAAAACAATGTACGAGGACGCGACTGCAGTCAAGGTCAGCACGTGAGCAGCATGTGGACCGGGTGATCGTCTGGAGTGTCAATTTGCGATTGATACAGTGCTCCCAAGGACAATATCAGGGGCACTTACGGGGGGAGCCGGTGATGGCCACAGGTGCGCACCGCAGGGACAGTCGACTCGGGCGCACCTTGGTAGTCGGCGTAACAAGGCCGCACGGCGGCATACTCCCGCGCAGTGGTGACGACCTGTAGCGCGACGGCCACGGCCAGCACGGCCAGCGGGACAGCGAGTGGCGCCCAAGCGGCCTTGGACTGCCGCAGGTGGCGCCGCACCGTGCCCCCGCCGTGCGACAGCAGGCGGCGCACATACATGTAGCCGGCCGTGTCGCAGCATGCATGCGGTACATGTATGGAGCACGTGTGTGGAGCGGCTGTTGACGGCACCTCGAGCAGCGCGACCGTGTGCGTGGCATCGGCTGTGGATTCGATCACTGCATGGCCTGGGGGAGACGGCGGCGCTGGCAATTCTGACTGTACATGTTCATGGCCCCCACCATCTACCTCTGTTGGCTCTGGGCTGACTGCTGCGATATTGGCCGATGAAGCTTGTTGAGGGTCCCCAGTGACTGCGTCTCCTGGCTCTGAGCTGCTGGCAAGCGTCTCGGCTTGCCCCGACTTTGGAGGACTGTCTATGATTGCCTCTGTTGGCTCTGGGCTGCCGGCCAGTGTCCCAGCAAGCACAGCATCTGCTTCATCTCCACCCTGCATCACGCTGACTGTGTGTATGATGGACACGGTGCACCACGATGCTTTGGCCTCTTCCCCCATTCCGGACCCCCGGAACACACGCCAGACCGTGCGTGCTGGGGACCTGTATCCCAGAGAAAAAATCCATCTGAGTGCTTCTAGGATAAGGGGCCCCAGAGCACGGATGCCACTGCATCCAATAAAAAAAGAACTCTTCTTTCCCGGTAAAACGATCGGAGCGCCCTCCTCGGTCATGGCAGTCACCCGCCCATACACGATGACCACTTCAGCTTAACCCTCAGCTTGAGCGTGCTGAGTGTGCATGCATGTGGACACAGCAGATCTGCCTGCCAGTGAGCGGGCTTGGCTCTCCGGGACGGCCACCCCAAATTCGAGGGCACACGAGGTTCACCTGAAATGTCATGTCAACTGGGAGTGTCATCACAATGCCGTTTGCAGCGTGCACACCTGCCCCACGTCTTGATGTTGCGCAAGAATGGCATCCTGTGCGGCGAAGAGGCGCTCATGGAAGGGGCGCATGCTCCACAACGCCAGCCCAAGGCATGGCAACGACAGCAGTGTCGCTACAATGAATCTCGTCGCCAGGTCCAGACGCGCCTGCGCGATGGCCTGTGCCCTGTAACAGCCTGCACGCATGCCGCACGGCTTCGACTCCGGTGCTTTCGGGTGTCGAGCAGCTGTATACTATAGTATGCGCACGGAAGCACAAGACACGAGCCTGCGCGTTTGCCAATATTTTGAGACGGGGACCAGAAGGCCCACATTAATTTGTTGAATAGACGATGCACAAGTAGAAGGAGGTGATGATCGCATTGATACGTACTCAGGCACAAACATGGCGGGGCTGTTCCACCTCTTCTCACATCATTTGAGTTGATCGATATCGCTTTCAAGTCAGGCCTGGGATCCAGGAGTTGTTGAACAGGGCAGGCTGCTTGTGGTCCATTACATACACATGCGTAAGCCTCTGACGCCATGCCAGGGGGACAGCAGCAGCAGCACACACCTGGATCACGATGCTCGGGGTCAGGGTGCAGCCTGTGATCCTGCTCACACTGATCCCTCTGCGCCTCGCTGTAAGTCGCCAGGCACTTCAGCAGCACCGCCGAGACCGTCACCGCGAGCTGGAGCGTCACCGGCAGCACCCCCCCCAGCAGCAGCCGCCCCGCCGCCCGTTGCCGCGCCCCGCGCCACTGCGCCACCTCGTGCACGCCCCGTCGCAGCGCGTCGCCGGCATGCATTGCGCGGGCGGAGGCGCCAGCCAGCACGGCCGCGACGCGGTGCAACGCGGTCGTGACGATGCGGTTTGACCGCCGCACGAAGAGCGGGGTCGCTGAGACGAGGACAAACGCCAGCACGGCGCACGGCACGATCGTGGTGATGGACAATGCGCGCAGCGCCTCCGCCGTCCTCCATGCCGCGGCCCTTTGCTGCATCCATGCATGCGCGTCTGCTGCGGGTTTCATGGCACAGGTTTGCAGCTGCTGCTCACAGCATGCGATCTCGGCGCCAGTCGTGCACCGGGGATCGTCTCCAGTTGGGAGAAAGCCCTGGATCATGTCGACAGGCAGCGCGTCCGGAAAATCGTAGATGTCGTTGACCAGCCAGTCGTCGGGCATCCGCAGGTCAACGTCAAAGCCATCTGGGGACTCCGTGGAGAAGGGGGCATACAGGGTTTCGACAGTGTGGAAATCCAAGACGACGGGGAACGAGGAAGGCAGGGCGCCCTCGTACGGCCATCGCAGCGCCGGCCCGGCGGCGTGGTCCCCAGACGCCCCGTGCTCGATGCTTTCTACGGCACACCCTGCACATGAACTCGGCGGATGCATGTCCATACTATGGACATAAATGCATGCATAGTACGCATGCATGCACGCATACTTACACAGCCGTGGAGCCGGGTGCAATCTCCAGTTTCAGGTCATCCACTCACAACAGTAAGTACGTTAACGCTAACGCAACATGCACATGGATGTGGCATCATGCAGGCGCGATGACGTTCCCCCAGCCCACAGCTCATTGTACTTCCATCACAGAGATGCATGCAGTAGGGTGGCCATGCCCACAGCGGCGCATCTCATTGCCAGGGGCGAGTCTTTTTTCTGAATGGGGTGTGGCATGTAGACCAATTGAGCCCTCTCGCAGCACGGCACGCGATCGGCAGCACAGCACGCAAATAGCAGCCCAGCACGCAGCCCACAGCACACCTCGGTACTGCATGTAGCATCGATGGTTCAGCACGCTCTGGCGGTAGAGGATGTCTGCGGCCACAACGGGCGACGCGATGCCGGTGGCTACCGGGGTTGCAAGGAGCGCCAGTGCCAGCGCCCAGCGCAGTGCGCTCCGCAGCGGCGCTTCTGGATTTGGGGCCGCGACTGAGTCAGAGCCGTGTGCTGCGTTGCCGAGGAGGCGCGCTGCGGGGGATTTCGGCGGGCTCACCGGGCTCTCTGCTGTGTCCACTGGGGTGCTGCCACCGGAGTCATCATCCTGCGACACCGTGCACTGTTTGGATCCTCGTGATGAGCCCCCGGCCGTTGTCAGCAACCGATGCATGTGACACACTGTGATAGTGCTGCCGTCATGGCGCCATCTGCATGCTTGCATGGCGGCGTGCACGCTCAGATCGGACGCAAGACTCGCTGTTCACCAGCGTTCTTGTCAAAGTCAGGCTGTATCTGCACTGTGCAAAGTCTAGAACTGTAGTAGGCTGGCTCGAGTCGGCACTTGTGTGAGCAAGGGACCACATGCTGCCTTGAATACCTTGTAAAGGGCACCGGTGGAACCTCTACCGACATGTCGGTGAGAATTTGTCCGACTCCGAGTCAGTGTTGCATGAGTGTGCACCCTTGGGGACGGAGTAGTTGCAGTCGATAGTATTGAGGGTTATGGACTCCATACGAGAGCATTGACGCACTGCACAATTTGCACATGTTGGAGTGGCGGAACAGCTCCGCACCTCCTCAGTTGCCTCAGCTTGCAGTGTATGCAGGTCCTGTCGCAACCGCAACTGCAGCTCGAAGCCTGGGTGACTCCCGCTTTTGCGACTGGATATCCACAGTAGGGAAGGGAGCATTTGAAACAGCAGGACGACCAGCAGTAGAGACGTATAGCTTGCGCGGAGGCACCACGTGGCGACTTTGTGTTGCACTGTGTCCCACGCTGGCGTGTGGCCGCACATGATGACGTTCCCAAACCCATCTGGATAGTCGAGAAGGACGTACACTCTCCCTGCAGAACCAGGCGCACAATGGGTTGCATTTTAGCTAGACATGGTCCTCAGAGAGCACCAGCCTTGACTGCATGGGCACAAAGTTCCCTTAACGCAGCTACAAATCAGCCATGCTAGATGCTAGCTGTGACAATATGCCGTTTTAGCGGACACCAAAGTAGGCCTGAGTATGCATCGCTGCTCGAGGTAAATGGACAGGCTGAGAGCTGGTCTGGCACATCAGGCGGGTAAGGCAGCTGCAACATGGCTAGATGCATACATATAAATATATATATATATATATATATATATATATATATATATATATATATATATATATATATATATATATATATATATATATTTTTATATATAACTGCAAGGGACCGTATGGAAGGCACCGCAATGTCTTGCGTCACCTGGCCAGCATGGAGTATGTCAGGTGAGGTGGACCGCGTCAAGCAGCGCGCGTGGTTGAACACGGAGGTTCAGCGCAGTAAATAGATACAAGACAGCCATGTGCATAATTGTACCTGCTCCAAAGTTGCTGCACGACTGTGATGCGCCCCGAAGCCATGCCATGCACTCGAGCGCGAGGCCCGAGCAGAGACAGCAGAGCGGGATGGGGATCAGCAGGACCCAGCAGAACGCTTCAAGCTTCTTCTCACGTGGATCTCGCGGTATGCTGGCGCTGTATATCGGCATGATGTCAGCGGCAGGGACCTGATGAGCTCTAGCTCTGGATCTGAGCAGCTCATGCTCGGGCCCAAGAAGCAGCATGACGTCTTCAAGCCCGTGCCCCATGATCTCGACCGGGTATGCATCAGCATCGACAGGGCTGTCTCGACCTGGGGCTTGCCGCTCCGCATCTTGCGGTTCCGCAGCTCCAAGAGCCGCGCCGGTACCAGCGGTCGACATCGCGTTCAGCACTCTACCGCCAGCGAGTCATCTCGAGCAAAAATGCAGAACATCATTGGAACATCTCGATCTACATTTATTCTTGTTTGATCACCGCCTGCTAGGTGTCGCGGCGCTCGTGCAGAGACTCTTGACTTTCACTTTGAGCTGATCGTTCAAGCCGTGGCGGCCAAGGCAGCCTTTACATCTGAGCTTGATCTATTTGCGACAGCCAATCCCGAGGAGCTGCGGTTTAGGCAGCTCTTATTGCGGCTTCCCAGCTGGCTTCCCGGTTCAACGAGCTTGATTCAAGGGCGAGCGCAAGGGCATCGCAGAAACCGTTTTCAAATTGGGGTTCTGGCCCCGCTCTCGATCAGATGAAACGCTGATCGCTCGGAGCCCGTGCATTGCCGGAGCCTGGCATCAACATGTGGGCGCCCAGCGGAGCACCTTCGCTGCAGATGCCACCTGCACCTAGATTTGCGAAGTGCGGGTGTACACAGCTCACACGGTGCGCCCACGTGGCGCCCGCTGGAAACGAACACACACGTGGCGAGTCAACACTGTTGGCCATCAAAGTCTGCTGCACCATGGTCAAAGGATGTCAGCACTGTTGCATGCACAGCTCTCTTGCTCAGATTTATGATAAACCCATGCGACCGACGCACTCAAACACAAACGACCCCGCGCACTCATCCGCCTGGTGTGCGCGGTGCGCTCTGGGTCGCTTGTAGCCATGCGTGGATGGCTCACGCAATGCGACGGTATGATGAGATCTCATCTGGATGGTGCATCAGTAATAAGGAAAATCTGATGATGTCAGATCATGTGGGATGGTTTTTGCGCACGTGTGCCTTGCCGTGTTGCAAGCAGGTCCAACTCTCTGTTTCGGTAACGTGATCAGAGCACTACATTGCTCATGCTCTGTTTATAGGACAGTGTAACGCACAAGCTAAGGCTCACCGGTGATATACAAGGTGTCTATATTTGCTTCTGGCAAGCGAGCTTGTCGTCGTGCTGGTCTGTGCGGGCCTGTCCTCCCACGTCGTCGGCACCATACGATTTCCCACAAGCACACGGCAATGGCCCCATACAGCGCGAAAGTGGTGCGATCAAAGAGCCCAAAGCATTACGCTATTTTTGAGTAGTTGCTTTGACACGATGCTGGAGCATGGCACCTTGACGCACGCTGCGGAGTTGAATGCGAGATGCAGTTTGTTCCGCGGACCGTCGCCCGCACAAACGGCGTACACGAGCTCAAAGCATCTGAGGTATCAGAAACTTTAACAGGCAGTCATAGGAGCGGGAGCGGCAGGCATCACTGCAGTCCGTGAGCTTCGCCGGGAGGGTCACCAGGTGAAAGTGTTTGAGCAGCTGGCGAGCATTGGCGGTGTGTGGGTCCTTGATGGCAACGTCGAGAGTGACCCTCTTGGCCAGGATCCAGACCGAGACGTCGTGCACAGCAGCATGTATGATTCGCTTCGCGTCAACCTTCCTCGCGAGCTGATGAGCTTCTCAGACTTCCCCTTCTTGCCCAAGTTTATGAAGGTGCGAACGCCGCTGCACTTGTTATCCGCTTATCTTCTGTAGACGGATCTATGATGTGGAAGACTGACGTCGTCGTAGTGTTACAAGGACAAAGGCAGCAAGGCGTCGTCGTAGTGTGTGTCGCGCTGTGTGCTCCATGGTGCTGGGTAGAGCTTGCTGGGTCAGTGGACGCTGCCAGTGTCTGGCCATGGTGCACTGGAGTCTGCGCTCGTGCCACGCTAACGTCCATGCACCGGGAACGCGAGCAGCACAAACACCGCCCAGGAGCGTCGGCGACGTCTATGCATTCACATCCACCTTCGCCCGAGTGCAGACTTCCCTGCAGGTGCATGTATAGATCTATCCGTCGACTGCAATTGCAACAGTAGCAGCCACGCACTCCACAGGGCCATGGTGATTAGTGCGCACCTGGGTCGATCGCACGGCAAGACATCTTGCCGTGCGAGTGCGTGGCTGCGCCTGTTGCCGTCTCCATGCTAACGTAAACCGCTGAATCGACGCAACGGCAGTGTAGGGCAGATCAATCGACGCCAGACGATACCCCCACCACACCGAGGTGCGGCAGTACCTCGAGGCGTTCGCAGATCACTTCGGGGTGCGCGACGCGGTGCACCTCCACACCCGCGTCACGGGCATCCGGCCGGTGGCCGACGCGCCCGCCGCCGGATCAGAACCTGGCAGCTCGCCGAATGCCACACAGTGGGAGGTCCGCACGCAGCGCGCACCTCAACCTGGCGAGGGCTCCCCAACGGCGGCAGACGCGGTGGGCGTGTATGATGCCGTGATGGTGTGCAACGGCCACTACAGCTCCCCGAGGACGCCAGATGTGGCCGGGATGGAGGGGTCCCCCTGCAAGTGTGAGCACAGCCACAGCTACAGGAGGCCTGATGGGTATGCGGGCAAGCGGGTGCTGATCGTCGGCGCCCATGCGTCAGGTGCGAACATCCCAGTGTTCCAGGCAGAACTGATCAGCATCCTGTTTCAAACAGGTTGTTTCTGCAGCATCCTGTTTTTAGTTTCTGCAGCATCCTGTTTTTACAGCATCCCATGTTTCAAAAACAAAGGCGGCGGGATGGGCCGCGCCGCGTCCAGAGCGAGCGTTGCAAGGCCTTTGCAAGGCCACATCCATGCAGTGGCACAGCACGGGTCTGCTGAAGCTGTACATGCCTTGCTGATGGTACGATTGTGTTTGAAACAACAGATGCGTGATGCCATTGCTGGCGCTCGTGTGGCTGCCCAGTCTTGTGCACGGTGGCCAATGGTCAATGGCCACCTTTTTGGGTTAAAAATCGTTCTCGGGAGGTGGCAGCCACAGGGGGCAATCCTTCATACGCATGCCGAATCGCCACCGCCGATTCCGACCATTCGGCTCTAGCAGAAAGAATGTTCTTGAAAGCTGCAATTGTGACGGCTAGCATTGCAGAACACTCCGTCGGCATGCTAAGTCAGGCCTGTGAGCTCGATGCTGCGCTGTTCGTGTGCCTGATCCGCGGTCGATGTCGCGGATCCATGTATCTGCAGCTGTTATCACATCATGAGCTGAGCTGCTGCGTGCCTCGATCGAGCCAGTGTCACGCGATCTAGTCTTCGACACATGCACATGATCGTGGCCCTACGCGCGCGGGTGTCTCTAAGCTTGCTAGGGCGTGCTACAGGGGAGGACATCGCGTGGGATATCGCACCGTATGCATCGGCAGTTATCCTGAGTGCTAAGTCCTGGATGAAGGCCGAGTTTGCGTCGGAGACGGGAGCCTTTGGGCCGAAGAGTAACATGTATAGACGGCCATGGATCTCCAGGATGCACACGGATGGCTCGGTGGAGTTCGAAGACGGCAGCTCGGTGCCAGCCATCGACATCGTCATGTTCTGTACAGGTGGGCATTGACCCTCGGCCCCCACAGGCCGGCCGTCTGCTGTGCGGCAGATGCACGGCCATCACTCCGCGGTCATGCTGCCTTGCAATGTCATCTGCTGCCACCATTCAGACATTCGACGTGCTACAGGCAGCTGGGCGGTGATGCAGGGTATCACTACACCATGCCGTTCCTCACGGACGATATCGTGTCGACGGACAGATCGCACGTGAGGCCGCTGTACCAACACCTCCTACATCCTGACTTTGGTGCAAGCCTGTCGTTCATCGGGCTGCCGTTCAAGGTCGTTCCATTCCCGCAATTCGAAGTGCAGGCGCGGCTGGTTTCCCACCTGCTGTCCGGCAAGGCCGCCCTGCCGTCCCAGTCAGAGATGGAGGAATGGATGGGCTCTCTGTACGGGTACGCCGCACCAGCCTCCGCTCTGCACTCCTGTGCGGCAGCTCTGGGTCGCCTTGCATCATTTTTAGGACTGCCATCCAGATATTTCACCCAGATATTCAACATTGTTCTATGTGGTCGGGCGCGCCGACCCAACACTCCTGTGTGGCACATCAGAGCCTCCCAACGCTGTTGTTGGGGCGCAGCCTCCACCCGAGGCCGGGGGCCACGCCATCAGGGGCCCAGCCCCCGCTGCCACATGCTCTTGCAATTGCACATCCCGTCACACGGTGATGGCATACAAGCATCCCCTCTGCAGTGTCACCTCGTGGCCCGCGGGAACCGTGTACGGCTCATGCGCATACCAATACACGTCATCTGCTCGTGCACAGCTGATCTGTGCCAATTTGCGGCCACGCCCGTTCGAATCGCAGCTCCAGGAACGCTGCAAGGTGTCCCGACACATGTGCTGCTGATGCCGAGTGCGCCAGAACGGCACAGCCCGAAGGACGGCGCGTCATGCAGGCAGGCCGATGAGGGCCGACTGTTAGACCGGCACGTGCACCAGCAAGGCACCGCGCACTGGGACTACAACGACGAGCTGGCATTGCTCAGCGGCTGCGAGGCAAGGACACCAGAGTGGCGACGAGCGATGTGGCTCCATGCCTTTGAGCTCAGGCAGAAGTACCAGCCCACGGAGTACCGGGACAAGTGGGATGACCCGGCTTCTGTGGCTGAGGCACATGCAGCATTCCGGGAGCTCTCCAGCAAGGCGGGCAAGCTTGAAGACGGTGCTACAGCGGAGTCCTAGGCTGGTAGGAGCGGTGCATGCTGCTGGCTGCCAAGTAGCCTCCTCTGGTACAACAATTGCATGACCATTGATTTCTAACTTGGCCTAGTGGCAGGGTTGTACTGTAGTGCCTGGTTCCCGAGTTTCCTGTTGTGCCAACTTTGCCTTTCGGGGTGCCTTTAGGGGCGCCGCTATGTCGCGGCAGCATGCAATGCCGACACAGTCCAATGCGAGGTGCTGCTAGCATCGCGGAAATCGGTGGGTTTGGTACTTCGCGTAGGCTTTGTGCGCGCTCCCGGCACGAGCAGCAGTATTGTCACTTGGCTGCCCCCACCACGGCGGCCTCCCTGATGCCGCCAGTGGTGACTTGCGCACATTGGCTGTGGCAATCCAGTGATATGGCTGCTGTTCCAGTGATATGGAAGCTATACCCCTGTTCCAGTGGTATAGCTGCCATATCACTGGGTTACCACAGTGGCAGTGATCTGCACACATTGTCAGATCTTCCTGTGGACCTACTGTCAGGAGACACTGCAGTTTTTGCCGCGTCCTGAATCATTGTTACTGGTTGTAGACCCGATGCCTGTTCTCTGCATTGCCACTTCTCTGTGCTGCCGGGGCGGCCTGTGCTCTGCAGGCATGTACTGTCGCCGAGACCGTTCAACAATTTGTGGTAGCGTTCCTGCCCACGCAGCACCGCCAGCTACACACGGAGCACCTGCCTTCGCATTCGCCGCCCACAACCCTGCCGGGACTGAAATAAACCACTCGTAAGGTTACCGTCTCCGCAGACGCGGCCCCGGGGAACTCCTGCACGCCGCGTGCTGCGCCTCCCAGGCCCAATCGGCGTTGTCACCGTCTATGCGGCTGCCGGCACAGGCGTGGCACATCAGAGGGACGTGCTGCATGAGGACTACTTCGAGGACAGAGACGTAGCACCACGGGCATTGCGCATGAAGAACACACACCACATTCGTTTCAACACCGGCAATTCGGTTATTCAGGTAGCTGTATCATCACGATGGCTGCAGGCAGAGCCACACGACGCAGCGCTGGCGTACGACAAACCATAGTGCCACAAGCGGCAGGCCAGCAGCATTCCCGATCACCATCAGCACGTGGTCCGGATCCAGTCCATTCGGAGTCGTCAATGCCATCATGTCATGTCATTTTTAAGGATACGGCTAAGTAAATCTACTAGATTACTTCACATGAACATGTTGCCCTCGCGACATGCGCGCTCAGACTGTGTTTATCCGTGCTGCGGCAGGTGACCAGCCTCCTTGTGGGGTGGTGCATGTTTGTGTTGAATTTGACAGGGACTCACATCTGCAGGAAAGCCTTCCACCGCCACCTCTTGTACATGCGCGTCCAAGCCTTCGTTGCGGAACAGCTCACTTTACAATTGGTGTCATGACCGACAGATCTACCTGTGCCACCTGTCCTATGATGCGGAAAACGGCAAAGAAAAGATGGAAATTGGTGTGGGCTTGGCGAGCCCCCACACCGAAAAAAAAACGGCATCGTTCCAGGCAAGTCGAAAAAGCTCTGCACAGATCTAGACACCGGTGGCGAACTTCTGCACAGCACACTCTGGCCTGATATCGCGATGCCTCAAGGCTGCATACTCACAGAATACAAGACATTAATTAATAATTATTCAGTCATACATCACAGGCGCACTGCATGCGGCGCTGCCTCGCTGACCCTGCCCATGCGCCCCCTGCCAGACGAGTTGGATCGTAAATGCACCACAAGCAGCAGTCGAGCACAGTCCAAAAATAGAGCAAGTGGCCATGCATGCAGTTGTAATCAAGTAGCACACTAGAGCTCATTGTTGGGCACATGCGTACGCATATCTGCAGAGGCCTCTATGCGGCGCCCCACATCGGGAACTGTGAGCTGAACTGTGCCACTGGGGCTGCTGCCAACTGCGCCACCTTGCAGCTCTTGCTGCTGCCCCGCACTGTCGACGTCACCGCCCGCGCCCTCCGCTCCACCATGCTCATGCAGCAGCTCGATGACCCACCACGCCCTGTGGAGCAGCGACGTCCGGACCCCGAGCATGTACGCCACCACCACCGCCGGCGCCGCCACGAGCGCCTGCACGCACTGCAGCCACGCCTGCGCTATCCACGAGGCCATGATCGACTTGCTCCAGGCCGAGTACTCGCGGCCCCAGCTGCCGGCGCCGATGGTGTGGCTGCGCCAGCCGCCGCCGCACTGCCACATTGCGGCCTCGCAGATGCATGCCGCGCTCTGGCGGTGGTCGATCGGGAGGCGCCAGAGGCAAGAGGGTGAGCCTGGAGGGCGCCACACGCGGAGGAATGTGCGGGGCAGGGAGTCTTCAGTTGGCCACGCGAGTTCGAATGGGGTCGGGTCATACTCCAGGACACCCGCCACACACTCTGCACCTAGCGTCGCGTCAAGTGCAGATACGGCTCTCACTCAGGACGCCAAACCGCTACATGCGGCTCGCCCATTCGTTGGTTGCTATTAGTGTTGAACTGCCTCAATTGCAGGAATTACATTGCTGCAATTCAGACAAACAGGCAGCAAGGAAGGCGCCCCGTGCAAAAGTGCAGGTATCCGGTCAAGGCAAAACAGTCAAGGCAAAACAGGACCTGATTACATGGAACATTTATATGTGATTTATATAGGCCCCACGTCGACGATCCCGCTGCGCTGCGAGGCCCCACGTCGACGATCCCGCTGCGCATTGACTCTCGCCCGTGAGCAGCGAGGGGGCCCGGCGAGCAGGGACATGAGGGGCGCCGCGGCTGCAGCTGTGAGAACCTCTCTCGAAGCAGAGCGTACCTCGGTACTCTGCATAGCATGCCGATTTCCCGGCGCTGTGGCGGACATTCGTCACCACGTGGAGCACCACCAGCACAGCCAGGAGGGTGGCAGGGATGGCAAGCAGCAGGCAGGCGGGCCATGACGGCCGCAGGCGCCGGCGCATCGAGGCAGCGCTGCTCCACGGAGATTTCCACATGCTGGGTTTGGGGCTCTGGCGTGCAAGAGACTCTTCGCCGTCGGGTGGACTTACATCGGCAGGAACCCCGCCAAGAGGGGGCTCGACAGTGGTGGTGCTTGACATGCTGGTCTGCACACCGTGGAGCTGCATTGTGCAGCAGGTGAACTGTGAGGATGCTGTGATGCAGGAGTGGCACTCGCCCTGTTGAAAAGACGACATTTGGCAAGGGATTAATGGGCTCTAGATCTGAGCCCACAGCCCGAGCGGATCCACACAGACACCCAGCAGTGCCTGGTTGTTGTTGTGAGATTCCGGCACCAGGACAATCGAGGCTCCCAGCACAAGGAATCCAAGACAATTCTAGACTGAGACAATTCTCTACGCTGGCCCTGCAAGCCACTGGCATGCTGCAGAGATCTGGCCCAAGCTTGAGACAGGTTGTGGGATTCAGGCCATCGTACAGGCCGCCTGCTGGAGGGGGCGTCAGCCATGCCCTCAAACTGGCAACGAGGCCGGTGTAC
Organism: Ulva prolifera; assembly: GCA_023078555.1. Taxonomy (NCBI): domain Eukaryota; kingdom Viridiplantae; phylum Chlorophyta; class Ulvophyceae; order Ulvales; family Ulvaceae; genus Ulva; species Ulva prolifera. Next base: position 6,456,060 of record CM041196.1, read on the forward strand.
CGAAGACTACAATGAGCAGATGCAGACCTCGCCTGACGCTTCCTCCAAGAGAGCTTGCTTTGAGAGAGCAAGCGGCCGCTGGTAGGGTCGCATGCACCTCACCGTCAGGCGGTGGCATGGCACAAACAACAGCAGCACCACCACAGCGTACGCCCAGCCGAGGCCGAGCTGTACCCGCCTGGCAACTTGAATCTTGTGGCATACTGCACGGCAAAGTGGTTGCTCATGATCAGAGGCGTGGCGATTACACAGGAGTGAGTGGGTCCAGACAAATGTGGCACGGTCACTGAGAGATCGCCCAAGGGCATATATTCCACATGCACTTTACTGTGCTTTACACAAAGGGCATATGCTTGGCCCCCACTGAGGAGCAGCGGCCCATTCCCCCAATCCCATGGTACATCCTGTAGTGGTGTGCGATGCATAAACAGATAGATCCCCACGATGGGGTACCACAGCCTACATTGAAAAACAATGCTTGATGCGTTTCTACATAAATAAACCGTGCAGCTCTGAGATGATGCTGACCTGATGCAAGTGTGTAGCATGTATGCTCAGCTTATCGGCAAGCCCTCCTGAATGATTCCAATGCAAACTTGCAGATGATGTGATTTCTCATATGAGAGAGCGCATGCATGGGAGGCGGTGAGCAGTTGACCGACAGGGAGCACGGGAGTGACAGCCGCGCCCGGAAAAGCTGCCGCAGATTCGTGCCGGCACGAACCTGGGATTGCCGGGATATGGAATCGCGTCGCCTCGCAGGATTCGAGCTGCCAGGCGCCTAGAGGCCGGACAAATATGAGCAGGCTAGAAGAGTAGGCAAGACTGGACAGCAGCACCACGGGAAGTGTGGTGCCCAGCAGCAGGTCCCGCGCTGCCGTCCTCTGCTGCGGGCTCCAGCTCGGCCACTGCGCAAACACCGGCACGCCGGCGCGCGCGGCCACATCCGTAGCGGCATGCATGGCGCGTATGCGCCAAGCAGGAGCTTCTGCACCAGCATCGGAGGCTGCTTCATGTGGGCCGGGGGAGAGCGCATCGTCCACAGCTCGCGGCGTGAATACGTACGCATGCAGCCCGCGCAGCACGCCGCCCAGCACGCCGCACAGCGCGGTCAAGGCCGCGCAGAGCTGCGGAAGGAACGGCACTGCGAGGAGGATGCAGGCAAAGACTGTACATGGTACTACAGTGATTCCTGCGACCGTGAACAACGCCTCAGTTGCTGCCGCGGAGGTGGCCCTGTGTGTGCGCCACTCCTGCTCGGATTCTGCCGGCTTGTATGCGCATTGAAGCATGTCGTCCATGCATTGAACGGCTGCGGCGGGGCACTGGGTGCGGTATCTCAGGTCTTCTGTGCATGCTGAGGTGTTGAGAAAGCCGAGGGGAAAGTCGGCAGGTACGGCGCCCTCGTACGGCCACTGCAGCTCCACCGCACTGACGCCACCTGCCGCAGCGCAGCCTGCATGCATGTACATGCATGGGCAGATGCGTTTGGCGTCCTGGCGCATGAGCTGGATCATGGACGCATCTCACACCCGGCTTCGGGCCATGAATTGACCAATCATCTGGCGAGCTGGCAATACAACAATCACAACGGACCGATACTGTCAGCTGCTTGTACGTGCACTGATCACTTGCTCTTAGTCAGCGGACTGAACACAAGGCGGCGCTGGTAAGGCCATGCGTATGCGGTCCGTGTTCGAAACATGTTGACAACCCACCGGCGCCGCAGTTTTCGTTGCACTGTTGTACAACCAGAACCAGGGTGGTGGGCCTTGACAGCGCGCCAAGCGCCGGCCGCTCTGAGCGAGAGTCTGTGCTGTGAGGCAAACCTCAAACACACACAAACGTGTGAAGCATTGTTCAGAGAAACTCGTGATGTGCATGTGTGTGGAGATTGCGAGTGGAGTGAAACTGCCAGCATTGACGTGTGCAAGCCACGGCAGGCACAGCTGCGGCGTCGGTGTTCACACCGCGATAGGACTCGTAGCAGTCGTGGTTGACGGCGGCCTGCGCCCCGCGTGCGGCCGCGGCGGCCCGCATCGCAAGTACAGTCGTGGCGGCGGGAAACGCCATCAGCACTAGCACGAGAATCACTCGCGGCGCCGGCTCAAGCGCCACCTCCAGAACCGCAGACGCGCCGTCCGACCACATGCATTGGCTGACCCGGTGGCGGCCACGTGAGTGCTGCAGCAGAGGTATTCTCGCAGTCGGGCTGCCTGCGCCGTCGGTGTGGAGACCCTCCGGGCTGCTGTCGTGCTCGGCCTTCTGCACAGCAGCACATGCATGACGGTCATGCGAAATGCATAATCGTGCGGCAAGTATTCGCAGCGTCTGTCTGCCGCGACGAAGAAACGTCGGCGTTGCACGGGCAGGTGCATGTCTCACATCTACCGTATCGGGTGGCCTGTCTGGCCTCGTATGATGTATGGCACATATGGTCGTGCCAGGGACATGAACTGCGTCGTTGTATGCGTCATGTAGATGTATTCGTAAATTCATTCAAAAGGCACCGCCGCCACACACCATTCATCCGCACGGTGTGTGACTTGCCGTTGTCTCTGCATTGACCACCAGCAGCGATGTGGCTCAGCTGTGCTGTAATCCTGTGCGCCCTCCCGTTGCGACCTGCGTCTCCGGCCTTGTCCTTACAATTGTGTGACAGATCGTGACGCGGACCGGTGCACACAGCAGGCCCCGCAGTGCTGAGTCAGCTGCAGAACAGCACCTCAGCCATGATGCCCACAGCCTCCTTGCAAGGCATGCACTCCGCCGTTCCTGCAGCTGTGAGCTCCTCAAGCGGCTCCTGGCTTTCGTGTGCATGCTGCGCTGCGGCGGTGCGGCGGTAGTGGTGGAGGATGGCCAGGAGGGCCTGCGCAGCACCCAGCATGCACGCCATGAAGAAGCAGACGCATGCCGCATGGTGCTGGACGGTGGAGCTCTTGGGCGTGAAATAGCAGACGGTCTGATTGCCAAAGACGTCAAAGCGTGGAGTGGACTGGCCTCCCCATGCATGCCCTGCAGGCACAGCTGACATCAGCATGTGGGTGAACTCGAGGTATCTATCTGTCTGTTGTGAAGTGTATATACGACAGATGTGCATCAGCTTCGAACTTCAAAGAACAGAATAGCGATATCATGTAATTTCATGCTGCTATGCAATTTCATGCTGCTATTTGGCAAGGCGCCAATGGATTTGCACCGAAATCCGCATACAAATGCAATGTAGCTGTCTGTGACCTCCACTGGACCTGTGGTGTGCCCAGGTAGATTCCTCTCGCGGATGGTACCTACGATGGGATTTCTGCCAGGCTAGACAGTGCCTGGTGAGACAATTGACCACCTCAGCCACGCAGTACAGGTGCACGCTACAGCGACATCTTCCAGAGGTCGTAGACATGAAGCGTTATAAGTTGCATAAGGTTGGATTACATACAATGGACGGATCCCATGCGGAGTGTTGCGGCTTGTGGTGCAAACGGCGTGACCGTATCAGCTGAAGTGATCCCTAACTGGGTCACACACTTTTCTATCCGCACGCGGCCCAGTTGCAAATCGCACCATAATAGTCACTACACTTGCATGCTTCTGCTCGTCTATGAGCCATGCGCTCCAGCACCACAGCGGAGCACAGCAAAGAACATGGCAGCGCAATGAGGAGCACTTGAAGCAGTAGTCGCGATGTCAGGCATCTGCCGACAACAGCCTTCGTCATCATGCTGGTGACCCCTTGATCGCTTTTCGCGGAGCGATCGTCAGAACGGTCTAGGCCTGCAGCTTCACAACCGGAGTCCGGGCTGCACATGTCGCGGCCATTGGCAGCGGCATCCACCTTGCCGTCATCATTCGCAACAGCAGGTGTTGAATCATTCAGAGGATGCTCCACTGCCTTGCTCGTACACGACAAGTGCACACCGACAGTGCAGCTGTCGTCTGGGCGCCTCATGCGGATGCTCCAGGTCAGCAGAACGTCATGCGCAGGCTCAGGCGCCCAAAGCAGCGAAATGTTACATAGAAAATTGATTGATTAACTAACGCAGTAGCTTCAACGGCAGCCCTAGGCCGCGGCAGCGATCAGATGCCAGCTCCGGCAGTGATGGTCGCGATCGAGACAAATATCCCTGCATCGACGGGATCAATCCTCAGACACACCCGTTTCCAGGCCCTACTTCAGTACCGTATGTTTGAAGTTTTGCTTGTGTAGGTTCTCACGCCACGTAAGGCATACATACATGCAGCTCGACGCATGCAGCTTCCATCTCGGTCGACCTCGATGCGTACTGTCAAGTTGAAGAGTGGCCCAGCCGGCAAGGCTGCCAGAGAGTCCCCCGACACCAGATGGTACGGAGGATGGCATTGATAATGCACTGGAGAGCTGTTGCGCAACGGTCTCGCAGGACTGCAGCTGCAGAGATGGGGGTGGGCAGTGCCACTGGGCACTCGGTCTGCATGCACGTCCACTGGGAGCGCGGGCACCTCAGAACGCTCTGGAACACGCTTTAAAGAGCTATAGACTGAGTAGAACAACCTGAATCGGTCTTAAGCATACTGGGCGAAACAGGTGTGAATGCCCAGCGAAACGAGGGGTTCTTGACCAAAAGTGCTGTTTTGCCCAGCACGGCTCATATGGCGTCAAACGGCGCCCAGCGCATGCCCATTGTGCTCGGTGGGCCGAGAACACCTCGAAAACACCATAATATGTGTCACTGGTGATCATAGATAAGTCAGCTGGTTGTTGGTGTCCGTCTGACTGGACGGCACGGGTCGCGACGACTCGTCAGCGTGGCCACGGCGAGCGACCAGCTCGCCGGGGCTGATCACCACGATAAGGCATATATTGCTGAATAATATGTATGTTTTCTCTACTCTACAAAGCATTTGTGTCAATCGGCCGGAACAGGTTGATGAGCACACCATCCTGGCTTCGAGCTGAAAGCTCGATATCCAGACTCAACCAGCGCGAATTTTACATGTCACTTTCCGATCAGTACCTGGCCACTAGGCAAGAAGCAGTCCATTACTGGCCGTGGTCCACTGATTCTGAATTCACAAGACGGAAAGGCTGTGCTGAGGCCAAGCCTTCAGCATTGATCTGGCGTGCAGTGCACAATTTCATGAGGGTGACGCACAACGCACGCTGCTTTGGTTTTTCTCATACCATGAAGTAACAGCTCTATCTCACTGCGATACATGACCTGATGCATCAGACCTGTGTGGTGCACGTTCACAAACATGTCAGCACGCCTACATGTGCTCACACCTGGAGTGGCTTGCAACAAAACATAGCTGACTCCACACCGGACGCGACAATTGATTAGTCTCCGATTGAAAGACGCAGCAGCATTATATGGACTCATGGCATCTACACACGTATCTTGTGTCACACAGAAGCAGTTTAATTGTCACACAACTGGATGTTCCCAGTGTCACAAGACCCGAGCAAGGTTTAGCTCGTAAACCACCCAGCCTTTGATACTGATGTGAGCAGCCAGCCATATACTGCTAACTCAGTCTGTGATTTAGTGTGTTGCTCACTGCACAATGCTTCCTGAGCAATCGAGGCAGCGCAATAGCATATACATCAGCAGGAGAGCTCAATACTTGACATCACATTTCCATGGTGCTTGTTTCGTGCAGTGTCGCTTCCAAGAAGGCTGCAGGTGGTGTGCAGCGACCCATACATGTCAAAACTGCTACTGAACCGCCCACAGCACCACCAAATATCAAGACAACCTCGTTATGGGCCATGTATAACTATAATGGATGTTCTGAGCCCAATGGGCGAGCGCTGGGCAGCGTTGGGCAAAACTTGTCTTTATGCCCAGCCATGCATACGATTCTGACGGAGAAGTGCAACTTTGCCCAGCGACTTGAAAAAAAGATACAGTGGCACCCAGGAGGCTTTAATTAGTCTGTAGACGTTCCCAGCGCTTTCCAGAGCGTTCTGAGGTGCCCGCGCTCCCGGTGGACGTGCATGAGGGCTGAGTGCCCACCCCCCTCTGCAGAGCTTGTGAGGCACGATGCATCAGGAAGCCCTCACAGCCACCCCCTCTGCTTACAGGTATGCGTGGCCGGAAGGGGCTTGCATGGCCACCTCTGTCAATCTGAATTAAATTTACTGAGCCGTATCCTGAAAGGACATTGACAACTCCGAATGAACCGGACCACATATGCCGATATGTCTGTTGTTAACGTACACCTTAAGGATCTACACACAGCCGCGCCATGAAATCTTGAGTGTCAAGTCAGGGGGCTTAATTTTGCAATGTTTCTGCCATGTCCCTCATCCGTAGTTACAGAATTTGTGCTGACACCCTCGACGGCAGATTCTATACGAATCTCAAGGCTGCCCGGCAGAGCCATGCTCACGAATGCGTCTGCAGCGCCATGCTCACGAATAAGCCGGTCATATCAGCCGCGCTGACTGGATGGCCATCGCCTGCTCCACACCTCCCCCAGGCACGTCAGCGACGACAAAGGCGCTGCCGTTCACAGCCGAGGCGCAGCAGCCACAACTCCCGCTCCACCCAACTCCGAGGCGTAGCAGCAACCGGCGCACCCGGCGCTGTCACAACTCACAGCCATCTCTGACACCGATTAGTGCGCACCACTGATGGACAAACACTGTAGCGCCCGTGACCCTGCACATGACACACTATGGCAGCCGAGAGTCCGAGCGCTGCTGTGACGCCGACCACACAGATACACCGGATAGATCATCTCTCTCTGCATCGACCCTCTGCGCCCGCACAGCCCGCCTCAGCCCGCACAGCCCGCCGGCGCCGCATCCACCACAGCGCACACGGCTACCACCGCCGCGCCGGACGCGTGTGCCGCTCTGGACCCTCCCCCTCAGCGTCCGCACCGCCGTCACGCCTCGACTCGTCCTCAGTCGCGTGCGCCCACTCAACATGGTGTGGACCTGCACGAATCTATTCCGCTTCGCCTCGAGCGGCCTCTCTTGCAGGAGGTCGACGTTTACACCATTCCTGCTACTCTTGCCTTGGTGTTTGACAGGTACCAAGCTGCACCGTGGATCGCCATGCATTTATCCAGTAGCGATATCATAGTGTTACCGATGTCAGCGTCAGCCTAGCAGATGAACCGCACCAACGGTTGACGCGGCTGAACGCATACCCGATTTGCCTGCAAACCTTGCAGGCAAGGACGAAAGCCTGCCGCACGCGGCCGGCCATGTGGCGCCATATGTAAAAAAGACAGGCCTAGGGCTCAGTCCAAGAATGTGTACATGTACAGCAGCCTCGGTACAAGGTGCTGTATAAGGCTGCCATCACTGCCTCCTGTGTTTCAACAAGGTCCCGCTCTTTGGAGCTGGTCCTTGCTGCTTGCATGTGCATAGGGAAAATGCCTTGCGGTAAGGCCGGCAGTCACCATGCCCTCAGTCCCGGCAGCATACATCTACAAAAATACATTGGTATATAAATATTCGTGGCTGCAGGTCGTATGGTCAGCATTCACAGCAAACTGGCGCACATTGCAGGCGCCACGACGACTGCGCATCCTAGGCAAGCATGTGACCGTACGTATACACTTTGGATGAAATGACATGCTGCATCGGGGGCAGCACACGGCGCGAACTGCACGCGTTGAAGTCATGACCAATTCTGCTGCACATGCATGAGCCCCGATCAATTCAAAGCCTGGCGGTGCAGTGCCGCAGCGGCGATGTGTACACACATGTGTGCACATGTGACCAGCTCGAGCGATGTAGCTGAAGCCTCATGCATCTTGCGCCATATGCATGGGGTGCAGTTTTTGCCGAGAACAGCGGAACAGCGCTGCGCAGCCGGACAGCAGCTGGCATTGCACGGTCGTGTACAGGCTGGCTCGCATCGATCCAGTGGCAACCAAGCTACGCATGCAGGAATTATCCTGGTGTCAGCCCTCTGCAAGTCCCCATGGGCTAGCGCTTCAAGGCATCAGTGGTGGGTCGTCGGGCCAAGTGACACCCATCACCTCCGGACCATTAGGTGTAATTTCTATAATCTCTATGATTTCTGGGTGGCAGCCCCCTGCGGGAATGGTAGATGGCAACCGGCTCTGCAAGGCACACACCTGCACCGCGATATCCCGCTCACCTCACACCACCGACTCCTCGGCGGTCACATCTACGGACTTTCAGGGTCTCCGAGTGCACGAGCTGCTGTCCTGCTGCTCCGTCTTCACAGTCATCCAGATGCATCACCGCCCAGCACGCCCGCCTTGGCAAGGATGTCTGCATCCCGATGATGTACGCCACCGTGGCAGCCGGCGCGGCCAGCACGGCCAGCACAAGCTGCAGCCATGCCTGCCAGATCCATGAAGAGAAGATGAATTCGCGCCACACAGGCGTGTAGTCTCCTCTTGCACACTGCAACATGCCGGCCTCACATGGGCACGCCGCGTATGGCTCGAGCGGTTGGCCTGCGTACGAGTACCACTGAGACCTCCAGCGTGGGTCAGTGCACCTCACGAAGGACGACTCTGGGTCCGGCCGCCAGATGTCAAGGAAGGTGCGTGGGACGGACGCCTCGGTCGGCCACAAGAGAGACGCCGCCGTGGGGTCATACTCCGAGATGCCTGCCACACACTCTGCACACGATGCATTTAAATTTGTTTTGATCAAGCACCCAACATGGTCCTGTGTTGGATGGTGTGGAGGCAGGTGTGTGGAATCAATGAGTGCTTGCGGATTCTGTTGCAGTCAGATGCAGAAACGATAGCGCTGCACTGAATGCACATCATGATGGCAGCAGCTTGGAGCTTGTCTTGAGGTCCTAGACTGCAGCAGTGACCGGGCTCGCTGCGTCTGGATCACTGCAGTGAATCTCTGGACATCTACTCTCTGGATGGCACTCCCAAAACTGTTGCAATGCAATACAAGCCTGGGCCTGGTGCCTGGACGGCCGGGAACAACTTTCTGCTCATGCATATGGCTTCGTGTGGCTTCACGTTGACTCAGCACCGCATGGGAATCGGCAGCTTGACAACTTTGAAGTGGCGCAAGTGATGCCCGCCGCTCGCTAGAAACGTGTGCCGCGCATATTATTACACAGAGCGGCACCGTGATGTGCACATGTCGGGAACCAAATTGCCAGGAATCAACCTATTGTTGTACTCTCAATTTTTGGGGGACTGCACACTGCCAGGCTGTTCACAAGACTGCAACCTGTTGACTGCATAGTAGCTGTGGTGGAGCATACCACGGTATTCAGCGTAGCAAGCCCCCTTGCCGGCGCTGTGGCCGACCTCTGTCACTACATGTAGAACCACCACCACAGCCAGCACAGCAGCAGGGACGGCAAGAAGTAGACACGCCAGCCTGCCACTAAACCTCCGCTGCAGCTTGCGTGCATCGTGCATGCAGCTGACGCAAGTCTTGCGGACCATGTCAGCGGCTCTTGAGCTTGGGGCCAAGCTCGGGGCAGAGGCCGAGCCGGAGCCCTCACGCCTGCAGACATCCGGCGAAGCTGCTGCTGTGGATGCTCTGTCAGCGCTGCATCTGGCAACAGCCTCATCTGCCAGTGCATGCTCTTTCTTCAGGGCCTCTGTCGCATCCATGTTAACAACGTTGGGTAGGCATGCATGTGCCCCGCTACTGGACTCTTCAATGGCGTCTGCGGTGGGCTGCGTGGACGTCTGCACATTTGGAGGGTCTGACCTAGGAGCTCCTGTACAATGATGGTGTCAACGTCGAGCTGCTGGGTAGTGTCATAAATGGTACCAAATATCGCGTACCATCTGTGATCTGTATGCGCCAGGGCATGCTAGTTGTAGCGCTGCCCCGGGCCATGCATTCAGGTGCTGGAGTGCTGTGACCATACGTTCCCGGACCACGCTAGTCACGCAATTTGCTGCACCCCTCGGCCTCAGCTTTCTCACAGAGTGGGTTGGAGACTGCCAGTACTAGTGTAATATAACCAATTGGAAAAAGTTGAAGCTACTGTGCAGATGACTCAGCTCACAAGGCTTGCGGCCAGAACATTCCGTTGCTTAAATACAACACTGACGGATGGACTCCAGTCGGACTCTCAGACTGGGCTTCACCACCGATAGGAAAGCTGTCCAACCAGCGGCCACGGCAATTGCATACATGTGCTAGAATGGATCACGCAGAAGCAGCGTGCACGTGCTCCGGAATCATGGATTCCATTTGATTCGGGCGAGGTTCTCTGGCTGTATTTTTTTCTGCCAGAAAAAAGTGAGCATGTCAGTGAGCATGTACTCGTGTGTACTGCATTCATGATGCAACACGATAGACGTGAAGCACGCGGTCGTGAAATGCGCCCCCAAGCACTTGGGAGGAACAAGCACCCGATGAGCGAGAGCGTGCCTCATGCATATGGGAGTCCCATGATGGGACCGTGTACACAGATCGTCGCTCATATGCCGCTCATGATTGCGCGTGACCACGCTCATACACGAGAGCACACCTGAGGCCCTGAGGGCATGGCTGAAACGGCTCGCTGGGCACGGCTGAGCGGGTCCTTGTAAATCTTCAAGGCGCGCCGCAGCGCCCAGGCCAACGGCAACGCCAGAAGCAGCGTCGTCGCCACCACGAGCACCGCAATGCGTTGCTGGGTGTCACTGACACTCTGCAGCTTGCGGCACGCTGCAAGAAGCAGTAGCGCTGGCTCAAAATGCTGGCAACACGTGGGGACACGCATACAGAGACATCAGCATGGTCCATTGCTGCATGTATGGTGATGAATTGGGCTTCACGGCCCCAACCCACGTGAGCCCCAGAGCACATGTGCAGAAACCTGACCCATCCCCACAGCATCACCTTCGGGTCAAAACATAATGTATGCATGGCCACGACAAGGACGAATGTCGACTCTGTAAGCAGTGTCAGCAACACACATGATCGTATCAGCATCATAGGGCTCCTGCCCTCCCTGCACGCCCCTATGTATGAGCAGCGAGGCAGCCACCTCAGGCTGGATCAAACACAAGGACCGGCCGGCCCTCACCGCTGCTACACCAGCAGGTGCGTGCCTGAACCACCGTGTGACATGTCTTTCAAACTGTGTGTATGCATCACATCGCGCACACTTCTATGTATGGTGATGGCGCACCTTCTTGCCCGCACGTGCATGTGTAGCATTCATATGTGCACCCGGGCCCACGGCTTTCGTGAGGCGGACGGGACCTCCCGTCGAGCCAGCCGCGAGGCGCTGTGCACACCTGCAACGGCCAGCTGGAGGCCCCGACGGCCACACAGGCACACAGCAGCAGTGATGACCCCACGAGCATCGGCAGCAGGGCGGCGGGGAGCGCGGCCCCCAGCAGCAGCTCTCCCGCCGCCCGCCGCTGCTTCACGCTCCACATGCACCAGCACGCACGCACGCGCCGCGCCGCGCGCTGCGCCGCATCCCAAGCAGCCCGCCCAGCACCAGTCCAGCCTTGGCCGCTGCGGGTGTTGGATTCACCAGAGTGTGCAGGAGTGGCATCCAAGTGCACACTTTCAGGTTGCCCGCGCATCCACATGCATATGCAGGCGTACACCCCCCCCAGCACCCCACACGTGTACGGCACAGCAGACAGCATGGACGGCACCTGAAGTACTTTTGGCAGAATATTCATGCGCACGCCAAGCACCTCCCCCACCGTGCCGCACATGATGCCGTTCATTGCGCCAGACAGCACATATATCGGCATACGGAGCCTCTGTAGCCACGGTGCCGCCACCAGCGCGCTGGCGAGCGCTACGCACGGAAAAAGGCAGGAGGTCGCCAGTAGCCACAAGACATCGATATTCCTCACTGACCGGATCACCTGTTCCTCCCATTCGCGGTAGGATGCCGGTGCGTGGGCACACTCTGCTGCAGCATGAGTGCACTGAACCTCGGCTTCTGGACAGGCATCCGCGCCGCCATATGCATGGTCGGATGCGCTGGGCGACAACACTTCACTGCAGGCCGTCGTATTGTGGAAGTTGACAGGGAAATGTCGGGGTAGGGCGCCTTCAAAGGGCCACTGTAGCTGCACTGCACTCACATTGCCGGCGGCCGAACACTCTGCAGAAGGCACGTATACGTATCTTTGCAGCGAGAAGTGCAGCCATTAATTATGTGTTGGTAACATAGGCACTGTGCACGTACTACACGTACAGCAAGCGACTTCACCTCTTGGCACAGCCCAACACATGTTTCTGAGTGCTCGTCAGCGACGAGGATGTCATCGGGCATGTGCACACTGGCGGACATGGCCCTCGTACCAATACGTGTGCACATGTGCTGAAGAACCCCCTCACGAGGTGATCATGGCGGTACCGGTGCTGCTACATGTATGTGATGCACTCTGATGAAAGTCGCAGCCAAACCAGGACACCAGCTCCACCGGCCGGTGGGGCATTATAACATTGTCAGCCTGGACCATACTGTCAGCCTGGACACGTCCTCAAACCACGCAATTGTGACTGACAAGCCCAGGCAGCCGGCAGCACACCTCGGTACGCTTGATAGCAGCCATGCACCACAGCCTGCTGGGAGGTGATTGCACTGGACTCAGCGTGACGGGCCAATGCAAACATGGTCAGAGGGAGCACCATGGCCAGCACAAGCAGAGCACGGCTGACGGGGCGGCGAAACCAATGCCGAGCCATGTCTGCAGTCACCCACATGCTGCGTCCCTCTAAGCTCCGAGTCCATGGCTGAGTCAGGAGCGGTTGCAAATGCGCATGTCCATGGTACGGGGCCCCACGCACGAACTCATCTCCTGCATCTCGGAAGTCAGCCTGGACGTCGGCATGTGCATCGCCCGCCTGATCCTCCTCCTGCAAGGAACGGGTGCGTGGGTGATGGTTGCGGTGCTCTGCGGGCGATATCCATTCAAGACGACAGTGCATGCTCCGTGTTTGTGTGTATGTCTCACGGCCTTGACCCTATACTTGGCATTGCACTGACAGTGGTCTCAGTGGCTAGCAGTGCACTGTTTTGGAACGCACATGTGGACTGCAGTGCATCCCCATTCTAGATTGAGCAGACGCACGCTGCAAACCGGACTGCAGTTCGTGGGGGAAAAAAAAGCGCACAGCTGCGTATATATGTATGCGCTCACGAGGAACGGGCAGGTACTGCAGGGATGAAGCCAACAAGACACAATCTCAGACACAGCGTGATGTGTGTATGCCCGCAAAAACCGTAGCAGCACTGCCGTGACTCTGCCGATTCGGAATCGGCACCATGCCTGAACGCACGGATCCACGCACCACGACATGTTCCTGGGTGACCCACTGACGAGCTTGTAATGGACGTAGACTACATGTCCAATGGGTTGAGGACGGATTGAAAGCTACCCCCTCCGTTTCAGGAGGTCGTGGGTTTGATTCTGCGTGCGCTTTGGGAATCGAAACGCGAAACGCGGCCGCGGCCGTACGTGACCATCTCGCTTAGCACAGGAGGAGGCCCTGTGAGTTGCGTACGGTCGTCTGAGGGGGGTTTCCAGGTGGTTTACCCCTTCGGCATATGTGGTCCCGTTAATTTGGAGTTGTCAATGTCCAATAGGAATCCTATTATTGGATACGGCTCAGTAAATTCAGATTTACTTTACTTGAATTTACATGCTGCGTCAAGCTGCGACAAAAAGTGCCCCGCAATGTGGCAAGAAACACGCCGCTACGCATCGGCATTAATCCATAGCTAATGTTGATAGCGCTGCAGATCTCAGCACGACACCGAAACGTAAAGACTCCAAATCCAGCATACATGCTTCATGCATATCCTACAGCGAATACTCTCCGTGCAGTCGAAGAGTTTGTAGGCTCGAGATTCACTCTGAAGGCCAACATGTCCTATATGCATGCACAGCTGGGCTCATGCATACATATGTACATCTAAAAGCATGCATTGAACGGCTGAGAACTTGCGACTTGACTCTTGCATAATCGGATATCGTCAGCTGGGCTGCAACTGTCAGTGTGGCAGCACCAGACCCGCACCTCAGTACTGTAGTACTTCGGTGGCACTACAGTGCCACCGAGTCGTGGGACATAGGCCCCCCTCAGGCTGTTCGATGCCTGGACCGGTGTGCCAGTGGCGTCTGAGGTCCGCGACGCGGCAGCTGCAGCCGCGCCTGTCTCGCCTGTGATGCAAGCATCATATGCATCTGTGGCATCTTCCGGCTGGTGCCGATCTTCATGGTCGTCTGCAACAGTCAAGACACCGCATAGCTCTGATGAGCCCGGTCCGGCTGCTGCAGCAGCTCTGCTCCGCCTGAGTGCGCAGCATGTTGAACAACACCAGGCGATGGCCGGGGCGCAGCGGAGCGCGAAAGCTGCAAGGAAACACACGCCTGCTGCAGTCTGCCGAACTTTCCAGACTTGATATCGGGCATCAGCCACTTTGCTCGGCCAATACTCATCGCTGCCAAATGGCTCGCGCCATGTCAAAGGCGTCAATCCAGCCTGGTTGCTGTCTGCAAGTCAGATTTGATATGTCCAGATGTGTTTAAGCAATTGTTCAAACTCAGTCAAGCACAATGCACTATGCATATGTCCGGATCCGGAGCGGCATGTTCGGTCACTGTTCTGCATGAGGGGGGTCTGCACTCAGTGCTCTACAACCCGCGTATTTTATGGAGGGATTCCCGCTGAGTTTTTCCATGTTTCAGAGGGCAAGCACCGCTGGTATGCTGAAATTTCGGAGGGCTATCCCGCCGTAATTGTTTTTGTCTGCAGGGATGCCAAAAACATTTTGGCCTCGCTGCGCTCGCAATCATATATGTCTGCTGAAGTATGATAGTGAGGAAAATCCTTTGCATTCAATGTGTGTGAAGTTCATATACATTTACCTCCAAGGCCTGTTTGTGTGGGCAACAACAGCAACATACACATTCAGTCGCCCTCTTGCATACCAGAGGTCAGCACGCGCTCTAACTCATCACGCTCAATGTCCTGCTCATCATCATTGTCACTATAACCTACCTCCTCACCACCTTCAGTACCTGGAAGCACATCATACAAAACAGCGTCCCACGCCTCATCAGGCTGCATGGCTACTGCCTCAGCAAGCTTACGGACGAGGAGGCCACAATTTGAATCTTTCACAAATTTCGCATACATGTCTATCATGGTGAGTGCACCCTCCTTATCATCTATGGGCCTGTTGGGATCAAAATGCTGCTCGCGAAAGTCTTCGAATGTGATAGCTTGTTTCACACGTATTTGAGAGTCAAGGGTGGCCACATGCGTCGATAACATCAGCGGTCGTATGATCACCGCCTAGCTGACTTCTCGCAGCCTGGTTCGTGCCGGACGTGCTAGCAACCTCATCACGAGCGCGCTTTCTGGGGGCTGACCCCTTGAAACCGAACCGACTAAGCATATCTCAAAGCGACAGGTGCACACAGCGTCTATTGGCACTTTGGGCTGTGCTTCGCAACATTATGTAGCGATACAGAGCCAGCGTGTTGCGGCTACGGAGCAAAGCATCCAGTGACGTCTCGGAAAGTGCACCTGATCATGAGGGCACTGTGCACCTAGGTGCAGCTGCTCGTCAAGATCGCTCGCTTCGCTCGCTCGTGTGCTCGCAGCATTATCAATGTGAACACATCCCGCCCGCTGCGCTCGCACGTCGCACATTTCAGCGGGCAAGACCGCTCAGACGCCCGAGACACAGCGGGCTGCGCCCGCTGGCATTTGCTGTAACAGCCCAGTTTCAGCGGCGTAAACCGTCGACTTTTCAAAATCTTGGCGGCATAATCAGGAAAAACGTCTATTTCAGCGGGAAAACCGGCGGTTTGTAGAGCACTGGTCTGCACTCGGGCCATGCACACGTCCACCGGGAACGCGAGCCACTCAGACATCGCCCAGGGCCCTGGGCGGTGTCTATAGACTCACAATAACATACTGAATGCACACAGGCGGTCCCTGGGCGAAACGTAGAAAGGTGCCCAGGTAAAGGCCTTCTGCATGCTTGAGCATGGCTAGGCCAGCTGGCCATTTTACAAAGACAAAAATCTGTGCAACAACTTGAATCGCAGGCCGGTCGCACCCATTAGTATCCAGGACGTGCAGAGCAGCACGCCAGCGGGAATACTGCCAGTGAGCAACACGTGGATGGCAGAACAGGCAGAACGCCGCTCGAGCTCAAGGCGTTGCTCAGTGCCTGCACGTTCACCAGCTTCTTGCGCATACCGGTAAAAAGTTTAGTTTCTTGACGTCTGTTCATGTGATGCGCACACGTCGAGCTTGCAAGGGCACCTTCCAGCATTGGAATGAGCGTGAACATGGGTGAATCCGTCGAGGATTCACTGAACTGCAAGCTGATTACGCACAAGAGCGTACGGTAATTACAATGCGATGCAAGGGCGTCCCCTTCAAGTTCAGCTGCAGACTCTACATCTATTCCAAGACTCGGATCATCACCAGCAGCACCGGTTTCGCCGAGCGATGATTGAACGTACGGCAAGGTCTGCACACTCTCTGCATCTCCTGGTGAAGACATATGGACTCGACAACACAGGCAGCCACAGCTGTACGTATACAGAGGCACCCAAGCTGGCACCTAGCTGTACACACGTACCGGTACCGGCGTGCGGAGAGGAGACAAACTCTCGCGATGCACCGCGAATTTTTTTTTTACATTGCATCCAGCACTAGCCAGCTTTCTTATCAATGAACCGGCGGGCATCGGTAGGAAGGGTGAGCAAGCTGACCGCACGAAGACCACATTCAGTTGTGGATCAACTGTAGACACATGCTGACGCCACAGACGCGGTGATGTGGAAGGTGCACTGCATGTTTGATGACCTGCACAAAGATGCGGCCCCACGTCAATACGTGCTTCGTTGCAGGTTCTGTATTCACACTCTGTATTCATACGATACTATCTGAGGTCTGGAGCTTTACCTCGAGGCTGTGAGATAGTTGGCGTGAAGGAAAGCTTGAGTCTACGCACAGCCTGGGTCAAAAGCACTTGCAGGTTCTACGGTGTGGCTGCGCATGTATGCGGAAGCACTGTTCAACAGAGAACTTCGTGCTGCAATCGTATACACCCATTGATATTCCTGTAGCAGAGCTAGCTTGTATAAGAGCACATGTACAAGCCCACCGACACAGGCCCCCTTCCCCCCACTGTCTCGTGAAGATGCGTGTCTCGTGAAGAAGAGCCACCAGCCACAGCTCAATCTGCAATTACGGCGTGCTTGCATGATGCTGGCAAACAGTGTGAGAAGGTGGCTGTTCGTGGTTAAGGTTCCCTTTCCTCTCGGCAGACTGTGCTCTCACCTGTCGCCACATGCAACCATGCCACACGCCGGAGCCTGTGCCAGCAGTCCCGCTCGCACACGACCCGCTTGATATCCCGGCGGCGCCGTGAGAGCAGCATGCTGGAGGGTGCGCACGCGGGCGTCACGCACACTTCCACCCTCGACGGCAGAGCGCAGCAGGGAGCCCTGAAGCCTGCCGACCGGCGGCATGAGCACGGCTGCATTCAGCCGCAGCCGCCAGGGTGACGACACGGCCGTTCCACGCCGTCGCCGACAGAGCTGCCGCACACGCGGCAGCACCATTGTCAGATCGACTCCCCCCTGTGGCACTGCAGCACCTGGCTCCACCGCGACGCACGCCATGTGTCAACACAGGTTCGCGTGCGCCACTGATGGCGACGCGTTGCGCGCACAGAGCTTTGAGGCGGCACGGCGGAGCGCGCTCTGCGCCATCGCGCCCACGACACACTTCGGTGGCCTGTGTCAAACCGCAATTTCCAAGCTGAGTGCACACACATGCGCCACCCAGATCCACTCCTTGCGGCCCCCCTATAGCTACGCCCGCACGGCGGCCCTCATCGGGACAGCGCCGGCGCAGCATCCGCCACGGCGCCCCCGTCTGCCGCCGCCGACGCCCCATTTGTGCCTGCCGCCTCGGGGCCCCCCCCGTTGGCGCCCCCACCGCTGCGTCTCCGCTCGGCCTCAAAGGCCCGTACAAGCGACGCGGCCAGGTTGTCCTCGTCCTCCCACGTCTCCGCGCCGCCGTCGCTCCACCGCGTGAGGTACTCCCGCCCGCAGCTGCCCTCCACGTCCCGCACATCCAGGAGCTCCGTCGCCTCGGCGTACTCCAGGCCCGCCTCAAAGTCCTCTTTCACCTGCATCTGCCACATCACCCTCTAACCCAGTCTCGATCTGACGTGGCCCACTGCGAGCAATCAGTGGCATAGGTGACTCTTTTCTGGGTGAAGCGTGTTCCGTTATGTTGAATCAAAAGCATGCACCAGAGGCATAAGTGGCTGTCGGGGGAGTATGCAGGCACCGAAGTGATCCTCAGCTAGGGTCGCAGGATGATACGGGGCATTGTCAATGCGTCTGATGCCATGCAGATCAGCAGAATCAGCCCTCCTTGACGGGGCGGGGGAGGCAATGCTGTTGGGGAGGCAGCATTGATAAAGGCGGGAGGGGAAGGGCCCATACCTCATCTGAGACGAACTCCTCTGGCACCCAGGAGTCCGGGGCGCCGTCTCGCCAGCTGATGAGGTACATCGTGGGACCGTCCTCCCCGACGGCGGGCGTGCGCTTGCGCAGCACCGCCGCCGGCACCACATCCTCGTACTGGAAGTACGTGAACGCCTTGGCCACCTGCGCACACTCACAACGTGACTGCATGCATGTCCCCCATGGTGTTGCGCCACCGAGGGCGCCAGGCCGAGCTTGCACAGGTTGTTGCATACATCTGCGCGAAATGACACGTCAGCGGCAGCACGGCGAGCAGTCAGGCCCAGCACAGGTGAGCCCGGAGGCCGCTCCAACGGCGGTGCAGCCGGCTGTGAGAGCTGTGCTCGCTACGCGATCCTGGCAAGCACACAGACAGACTCAGGCCGGCAGATCGGCAAGGACGCGGGGGCACGTCAGGGCCATGAACCCCTGTGCAGACGCCACGGCTGCCCCACCGCGGCCCGCAAATACACAGCGCCGCTCAGGTATCATGCCGTTCTGCATCGGCAACCTCCCACACACACGCACTGACACCCCCTGCAGTTTCAGCGCAGCCTGGGCCGGGAGAGAGGCTCATCAGAACCCTACTGGAACATGTCTTACAGATCCAGACTTCATGTCAAATTGTGGGGCAGGGGGGGGCACCGTTTCGAGGCGCATGCGCTGCTGGATGGCGGCCGCGGAGGTCATGCGCTCGCGCAGCGAGTCCAGGAGGCCGCAGACGTCGCGGCCCTGCCGGTCGGGCCGCGTCATGTCGGAGCCGCCCTCGAGCAGCGCGTTCACCGCGTCCACGTGCAGGTAGCCCGCCGCCATGTGCAGCGGCGTATAGCCCTCCGGGTCTTGCACGTCCACATCCGCACCTGCACGCATGGCCGCCCGCTTGCCGCTGCACACACACACACACACACACACACACACACACACACACACACACACACACGTGCGCGCGCGCGCGCGCGCGCAGAGCAGTGTCGGGTCATCGGGCCTGATCATATGTAACAATTCCGGATATTCAGGTCTAATTTCTGGGCGGCAGAACTGGAAATGCTGCAAAGCGACCCAAACCGGGCGCAATGATGCATCTGCCGCAGGCGCCTACAGTGGGGGCTCGGGTGCCTGCCGCATGCACGAAACAAGCAGGCCAGCATTGCTCCGCCACCGTGGCTCTGCCGGGACTGGACTCACACAGCACCCCTGCGGCCGGTGGACACTTCAGCACGCAGCACGCACCGGCGTCGAGGAGCTGGCGGCAGAGGGTGCTGTTGTTGAGGGCGGCGGCGAAGTGAAGGGGGCTGCGGCCGTCGGCGTTCGCGAGGTTGGCGACGGTGGCGCCGCCGTAGCGCAGCGCCTCGGCGAGGAACTCCGCGTTGCCGGCCTTGCACGCCGCCCAGAAGGCCTCCTCGAAGTCCCGCACGAGGTCCTCCGAGAGGTTTGTGTCGGGTTCCCACGTCATCTGGCCGTCCTCCTGCACGCGTGCGGCGGGGTCGAGGCACGCACCAAGCTGAGGCATGCATGTGGAAGCGGTGTTGATCGAGGCACGTGCAGGTGTACAGGCAGTGGTCGCATGTTCACCGCATCTCGGCAGCAGACCGTGGGCTCTGGTGTTGCGTTTGTCTGCAAGTATGCACCTATCACTACAGTGCTGTGTTTCTTGGGGCATGGCTTGACAGCAGCCTGGGCGACATGGATGTCACTGGCAGAGTGAACTGTGGGATGAGACCGCGGCAAGGCGTTTCTGCACACATCGTCGTCACAAGTGGCAGTGGCCATGGCTGATGTGTCAGGCGAGTGAGGGCCAATAGCTGGTGTGCACGGCTATGTCTGCCAGTCACTGTGCCATGCAGACAGCAAGCTTGGCACTACAAGGACACGAAAGCGTGTGGTGGCTGCACGGAAAGAGGGATGATGGAATGCACAGAGAGAGACTACAGTTTGGTTTGAAGAGTGGAACAGACTGGGCAAGGTGGTGTACTGCGACTGCGGATCACATTTGGCTATGATGGGTGACAGAGTGACACCAGCAATAAGCAATGGCTTGCAGACCAGCTTGATAAGGGCCAACCTCTACTGAGCCCTCAAACGGACACAGGCAGCAATTTGCTGACCAGCTCCAGTTCAAAGTGATCAGTGAAAGTTTCACACATCCTGGCAACTTGCCATGCACAGTTCTTCGAGCCACCGCACCAGACAGATGCTGGTGGACAACAAAGTCAAGGCTCGATTGCGTTGGCCCATATGAATGGCCCATTCACACAACCATCTGGCTGCTGCGGGAGTGCAGCTACAAGGAGCACGGCGACATGGATAGAGCTGATAGCACATGCCCGTTGGAATGACTCACTGGCTTCTGAGATTTGCGGTCTACAGAAGTGCGGCTTCGCAGGACGAGTTCAGAGTTCAACATCAATCAAGTTCATGAGGGACGAGAAGCACAGAGGCATACTGAAGAGAAGCAGCAGTGGCCGAGACACGATCATGTCGATGAAGCACTACAACAGACAAATTAAGTATCCACACTACACATCATCTCGCTGCTTGTATCGGATGTCGGTGCAAGACAGAGCTGGCACGTTCTTGAGGCTGGCCTACTGTCGAGCCTGACAATAGTGCAAATGAACCTCATCAGACGTCAACGCCAATATGATTATGCCAAATGATTGGCAGCTCGTGTTGTTGTTCTTATCGGTCGCGCTGCAGCAGCCAGGCAGCATAGTGCCGAAGCAAAAACAATCAAAATGCCATGAAAGCAACGATAGCGCAAGTGACACCCAATCAGATGTCATCACATCCACAAAAAATGACACAAAGTAAGTGCCCTGTTATTGATTCCGGGGTTGTGGGTGCATGAATTATCACCGGCAAAGCAGACAAGCTGTCGCACCTTCCACTTTGCAAGATACTCTACGCTTGCCTCTCCAACGTCATCAAAAACGACACGAGCACTGATGACCCTGTCTACCGGTCGCAACAGACCAACTTCCTCCTCAGCAGGGGCTGCAGCAGAAGTTTCTACATCGGCAACCGCTCCGGCAAGGGTCGCTTGACGTGCCGGCCGCGCAGGCACAACGCGCAGGCAGTTTAGTGACGGATATGGCAACGTCTTCAGACGAGCAGCCATGATCTTCGCGGTGTTGACGCCACTACTTTGGTCTGCGAGATGGTGATAGATTGTGCTCTCAACTGTCGAATTGAAAAACACAAGATTCAATGATTCTTGCGGGCATCTGTAGCCCCAGCAAGTTTTCGGAAAATGGCAAGTGTTACCTTGTAGCTCGGCGCGTAATGAAAAACACCACGGGTGAGCCCAGCTGATTCGAAGATACGAGTCGCATGGAACTGCCAGCACAGCCTGGCAAGCGCAAGATCTGGCGCCCCACGAAAGGTCTTCTCGCGGAATGTCGGCCAGAACTGAGCTTTCCGCTCGGCTCACAACTTTATGATGTACACGCTCTCTGTGTGCAAGGACATACGTTTGGGGAGCGCATTGATCTTTCACAGATGGCTGCCTTGGACAGGCGAATTGAAGTCAGCCCAATTACAGCACACCGTGACGTTGGCGCTTGCCCATCTGCCCTGCTGATGCTCGCAGTCAATGCCATGATGTGATGATGGTTGATTTCGACGTGCAGCTGCTTTGGTGTGTGTAGACACGCCTCCGTCAAAGGCGCCAGGACGACGCTAGAGTCTAGCGGCCTGACGTCGAGGCCTTCTTTACCGTGGTACTCTACAGAAGACCACGCGGGGCCAAGTTGGTGAACACGGACTCATTATGGCAAATGTACGGTCACTGCAGCCCGTGAAGCGCCACGTGAGCGCATGCGGGACAGCGGATGGAAGCAGCGGTGCTGGTTGGATGCGTGCGCAGTTGTAGCAGCGTCCGCCGTGCGGTCTTACGGCTCTTGACAGATGCATTGTCAACGGACATTTTGGCCCCCCTACCTGTGCTCCACGCATATGTCATGCGCTGATTCCGCCGGAAGCAGTGGACACCGCAGGTACAGCCTCTGCAAGAGGCGTGGACCTGCATTTGACGGTCAGCTGAATAGACCAGTGTCTCGAAGAGTCTGTTTCTCAGCGCATCCGCATAACGGGTCGGCAGCGCGTTCAACAGCCTCTGCCTGTACACCAAGGCTTGTTGATCACTTCGTGTCACCGCTCGATACAACAGCGTGTAAAGCACCGTGTGTGACGGCAAGGCTCGCTACTTACCATTCACATTAGTGGGTGTATCCTTCGTGTTCAGGCGGGCATCACAGCTGAAGCACGTACTGTACTCTGCTCGCGATCGACTGAATACACTGTTGACCAGCGGTGGGGTTCTAGTCAAAAGCAGCTGGCATCGACTAGCAGACATCAACAGGCGGTTGGAAAGCAGTCGCTTGTTGCTCTGCACTTTGTCACCTGTCCCATGCACTGCTGGGGATTCGTGGCTGGCTGAGCATCAGTGCAATCGGCGCACAGTGTTTCACGACTTTGGTGTCACAAATGCCAGCCCTGAATCTAATTTCACTCGGTTCCTCATGAGAAGGCCTGCCGGTGCAAATAAGGGCCAAGCACAATCACACCGGCGTCATCTCAAATCCGAGCAGTCTGTAACAGGCAATTCCCAGCACATTTCATGTGCCAATACTAAACCAACTACTATAGTACAACTACAATTTTTAAGGAATCGAGGCTGGTATCATGTCTGGTGTCGAGCCCTACGTAGCTGTACAGCTTTTTGGTTGGCTTGATGTTGTTTGTTTGCTTTGCCATACAATGGCCAGATATGTGTAACTTAATGACGTAGCTGTACAGCTTTCACCAGATGGAGCATGGATCGGAGCAGGAGCCCGAGAACAGCCCCGCGCGCGCGCCAAACGCGTTCACCGCATCGGTCCGGAGCTCCGCGGAGCTGAGCGAGCGTCCACCATGCATGGCAACACGGCAGTGCACATCGTCACGAACCGAGACAGCACGCAATACGGAGGCCCATGCATGGGCACTGGCGACCGCCACTCGTCGAGCATGCATGTGAGGTGTTCGTTCACGTGTAAACGAACACCAATGCATTGACATCCCAGACGGAGCACGGGATCCCGTCAACCGCGGCGGCGCCGAGGCGTCACACGACGGCACTGATCATGATGATCAGGCCCGGTAGCAGGTGGAATGCGAAGATCCAGGCATATATGTTAATGTTGATTCGGATGAGATTCGGTTTCAGTATTTGTTTTCTCCCTTTCACACTTTTGTAATACTGGAATCCGCGCACCGGTGCACATTCGCGACACCTTCTCAACTTTGCACCTCCCACGCTCCGGATCGATCCGTCACTGCTGAGAATACAGCTCGGCCCAGCGGTGTGAGCTCGCCTGTCACAGCAGCTATGGCTGCGCAGGCATGTGCATCCCACGTACCTCGCTCATTCGTATGCATAAAACATATAAAGACGTGCGGTCACGCATGCAGCGCGCAGTCTCAACCACCATGGCGATCAATTGCATGCTCATGCCGCATTACTGATGCGCTGGGCAACGAGCTGGCGTGCATAGTCCTGATTCCGGAGTGCTTTTGCAACCGATTGGCGTGTACAGCTGTACGACTGGATCTTCGTCGCGTCAACAATGTTCACGGGGGTGCGTTCGCGTTCGTATGTGTGACCCTTTCCAGCGATTCCCTTACGTTGACAGGCTGTTAAGGTGGCCTGTAGTGTGACATCGTCGACCGTGCGACATGAAACTGGTCCACTGACAGCGCTAGCGTGAGAGACAGCGCAGTACAACTTGCATCTGACCCTTTGTCCATTGAGCACCGTCATGACAGCATTTACAAGCACCAACTTGCTTCAAGACTTATCGTGGTTTGGCAGAGAGGCCGGAGCTCGAAGTTCCGAGGCCGGGAGGCGACGGGCTGCTAGTCTTCTTCGAGCGGCGATATGCCCCGTTGCTTGTATTGCTGAGCTAGCCAGCGCCTACGGATACATCGCTTCTGCAATCACCTCATGCAGCAGTCTGCATCACGAGTCCCCCATGGGCCGCGTTCACGTTAACGTTGGGCCAGGCCCTCGAGCTTGGCAACAGTGTTGGGTCAATAGTACTCTGCAGCATTTCCATGGCTGCCACCCAGACAATACATCTAAATATTCGGAATTATCACATATGATCGGGCCTGAAGACCCAACGCTGCTTGGCAGACCCGCAACCGTCCCCGCGAGATCGTCGGTCTTTCAACTGCGGCCACGTGCACGCGCGCGCAGTGGCAGGAGCCCGACACATGTGCAACAGTCTGCAGTAGATGCGTCGCACCTGCACCGGCTCGTCGTATCGCTGCGAGAGTTGCGAGCTGATATTCGATATGGCCGTCGTACGCGTGCGCGATGCAGCTGGCAACGCAAGCCTGCCTCGAGCGGTCCCGGAGACGCTGATGGCGCAACAGATACTACAGAACGGCTGTGCAGTCATGCATGTATACACGTCGTATCCAAGAAGGACTGTAAAGTAAAGTGAATATAAATTATCTGAACCGTATCCTATTGGACGTTGACTGTAAGGGGGTGCCTTTCCACTATCGCGTTTTCGTCCATGTAGTTACAAAATGGATCCATGACAACAAAACATACATGCATATGCGCGCAGGCGCCCGGGCGTGGCCGAATGGCCGGTACTCTTGAGGACTTCCTGTATGGAGGTTTCAGCTCTGGCGTTTTCGGCTGCTTCAACGACATTGACACCTGCTGCTGCTCCTTCTGCTGCCCCTGCCACGCGTACGGGCTCGTGGGCCAAGAGGCCTTCGGCCAGTACTGGCTGCCTTGCCTGGCCTGGCTCCTTGGCCCCATGGCATGCGGGTGCCTTGGCCTGCCAGTGCAGCCGTGCGGCATGCTAATGCCCACAGCCTTCCTTGGAGGATACAGCAGGCACAAGCTGAAGAAGAAGTATGGCCTCCCGACCAACGAAGTTCAAGGTGTGAGTCTAGCCATAGCTGACATTGACACATTGTCCCACCCAGAAATACAGCAACACGAGACTGCTGCACAGCTGACATGCTCAGCGCCATTGACGCCTACGTGTCGTGGATCATTGCGTGGTTGCCTTCCAATGTGCCAGGATTGACAGCATCCACAACGCGATTGTGGGCCCAATCGCAACAAGATGTGTAACGATTACAAAATCAAGGCCGCGTGGCGCACCATGCATGAAGCCAACCAGACGGCCTGGCCTGCAGATGTGATCACGCATGGCCTGTGCGGTTGTTGTGCGATAGCGCAAGAGCTCCGCCACATCAAGCTGAAGCGTGGCCGCAAGCAAGCCGGACATGCGCCGCACCAGCCAAGTGACTCCGTCTGATGATATGTGCAGCGTTATGACTCACTGTCTCGGAGACGATCATGATATAGAGCTTGTTGACAGTTGCGGTTGAGTGCGGTTGTTTTGTTCGTGTGTGTGTGAGTGTGTGTTGATGTTGATGCGGATGAGATTCGGTTACAGTGTTTGTTTTCTCCCGTTCACTCTTTTGTAAAGAACGCGCTTGTTGACAGTTGCGGCCCCTGCAACCACAGCAGTGCCATGTACGACGTATACGTCGGCCACCTCACAAGAAGTAAACGTACATAGCTCATGAATCGTGATGAGTCGTGATGCATGCTGTGTGCTGCCGTCGAGTCGTGATGCATGCTGTGTGCTGCCGTCGTCGTTGACTGGTGATAAGTTACAAAAGAGTGAACGGGAGAAAACAAACACTGAAACCGAATCCCATCCGAATCAACTGCAACATACACTCACACACACCCGAACACTACAACCGCACTCACAACTCAGTCCGGCAGGATCGCGTCCTCCAGGCCCGCATCATATCGCAACCCTTGCTCCCGAGAGATGACAAGCCCAGACTTCCGATACATATCCGCATTGCCGCGCTGCAATGACACCGACAACACCCGCAGCGCCCACTGGACAAACGCGCCTTTGGAGATGCGCCCACTGGCAGCGGCCACATCCCCCAACTGACCGACGAACCTCACGGCAGCCTTGCCCATGAAGCCACACAATTCGACCGCAAACGGAACAAACCGGAACGCGGCATGGTCAGGCACGTCCCGCCGGAAGCGGTCCCGCTTCCTGTCCTCCGCCCGCTCCGCCGTCGCACCCGTCTCCCGCGCCGCAGCGGCCACGTATGAGGCCGCCGGCGCATGCGTGACCACGACGTCCACGGCCGCCATCTCCAGGCGCGGCATGACCACGACGACGTCCCCGCGGCGATTCAGCTCAACACCCGCGCCCCTCGCGAGGGCACGGTAGAGCGGCTCCAGGGCAGACTGCAGTCCGGCGTAAGAGGCGACCAGGCGCAAGGCACGAGCCAGGTTATCATGGCGCATCTGGGTCTCCTTTGCCACCTTCTTGCAGACCATGGCGTGGTCTGGTTCGGCGGCAACACATGCACTGCATTTGCACGGAGGGGGGGGGACGTCCGTCGGGACGCGGAATCGCAGGCGGTGCCACACCGCCAGGACAAACATGTCATCGCCCATGGTGAGAACGCCGCCCGGCAGAGCGGAGAGGAAGGCGCCTGGTGATATGACGCTGCCGAGGTCGGTGTGAGGGTATGGTGCCAGCCACACGTCCACGGCTTGCTCAAATGCACCGAGTATTTGCCAAATATGCATTTGTCAGTTGGCTGTGTGCCTGTTTGCCACAATGGGGCGCACTGTATGCATAAGCTGCGCCTGATGTCTTGTACCCAATTGATTTAAAGACGGCGATGGTGAGCATGTCAGCAGGCATGGGAGTTAGTTGAGCAATGATGATGCAGCGTTCACAAGTCCCCACGGTTCGAGTGGGCTTGAGTGGACATGCCCAATCTGGACTGATGTGGCATGATGCGCATGATGATCATGGGATGCCATGGGCTAACCTTGCGAATCTGCAATATCCACGCACAGCAACGAGAAGGTGGCTCACCCGTGGGTGAGCAACTTGGGTGAGCCACGGATTCGCGATGTAATAAATCGTCAAAACGGCTCTAAAAGCTGCTCTGAACAGTCTGGAAGGTAGTTCACATTGTGCTGAAGTGAGCCTCATCGTTCTGGGCAGGATCGGACGCATTTTGGCTCGTCTGCGGGTGTCCTTGCATGGGAGGTATCATGGCGAATCGGGCTGGTTGGGCCCGCGGACTCAGTGAAGGGCTCTTACCATGCAACTGCAAGACCTGTGAGGGGCGAGCAATCGACAGCAATGTGCGGGTACTACTATATGTATAGTATGTGCAAAGATCTAGCTTGGTATGCATCCACCACCTGAGTTTGGAGGTCGAGGAGGCGCGAGGTGCGCTTGTGGTACAAGCATGGGCCGTGCTGAGATGACCCAAATATGTTCAGCCAGTTGGGGCTGAGGGTACATGTGCACAGGCGAGGGGACAATGATGCAGTGGGTGGAGGACGATGTAAGACTGGGGCACAAGTGTCTGCCTCTGAATGCATGCCATGCCATGCCAGTGGCTGGCATCATGATGGCCTTCACTGACACCTACTGGAAAGCTGCGGTATGCATGCCTGCCATCTCTGTGAACCATGAGTTTTGTACATGTGTCCATCGCAAGACCTGGCCATCGCTATCAGCAGCGGGTCTCAAATCCATCATATACAGTGATGCTGTGAGGGGCCCAGCCGCGAGCCTTAAGAATTCTGCTGGAGACGGGCATACGCATAGCTTGGATGCAGGTGGGGCCTTGTCCGCTTGGCCATGGCAGCCACCATGTGCGTGATCGCTTTCGATCCCAGGGGCACAACACGGCCTCATGAGGCAGCAAGCTGGTGCAGTATAGCACGCATGTTCACACACAGGCATTTAAGTGAACATCGGGAAGTGGGGTTCTGAAGGGCCTGGTGTTAACAGTGCCTGAAGCTACGCCTGCCAGTGGCACGTGGCCGGTGTCACCGTGTTACACGAACCTGGCGCGTGGCCGCTTCAGTACACCACCCCCGTCCAGCCGAGCCTGGTGTGACGTACACCCCCATGCATGACTTGTTCCGTACACCACCTCAGTCCAGCCGAGCCTGCTGTGGCGTCCGCCCTCATGCTCTGCATTTTTCGCCTGGCATGCACGTAGCATTACATGTCATGTACCGTACAGCACCCTCTCACATCCAGCATGCTGCACGGAACAAACACTACTATCCATGCTCCCATGATTACAAATTAAAACATGCTGCCAGAGTTCATTTAAATGAATTCATGCACAGCAGGCACAAGTCTTAGGCCACGGCGGTGGCTACAGGCGGTGCATCCCATGCGGGCCGTAGCGCCCCTTGGCATCTTGCTCTATTCTCGCAAATCGGGTGTCAGCAAGCCTAGCATTTCTGTTACAAACCATTCCTGCTACGCACAATGCCACTGGATTATTACAAGTCACTGTAAGCTGGGAGTGAGGCCCGCTGACGCTGCGACCGTGTCGTCCGTGGCCAGTCTTGCCCATTCCTGCGGGCCTCATGCGCCACCGCGCCATTGACAGCACGGTCAAGCGCTGGCACCACAACTTCGAAAAACGGCACCGCAATCGTGGCGTAGAACGCCAAGCACACTGCGCTGAAAGCCAACAAAGTGCCCGCAAGCACACGCATGTACCTGCCGTACAAGCGCAAGTGGCGTGTGAACGCGTCCCGGAACGACATCGCCGCCCGCCGCGGGTCAGACAGCACGATCCACCAGTGGAGCAGGGCCGTCCAACCCCAGAAGAGACCCACGCCCAGAGCGTTCACAGCGTCTGCCCGGATCTGACCGAGCACACACCACGGCAGTATGACAACACACAGCGTCACCAACCGGGGCACCACGCACGACGAAAACCAATGCATGGACACTGGCCACTGCCACTCCTCGTGCACGCATGCCAGGTGCTCGTGGACCTTGACATCCCAGACAGAGGCGGGCGCCCCGGCGGCGCCGAGGGCGTATACAACGGCATTGGCCATCAAGCCGGTCAGCACACGAAATGCGCAGACCCAGGGGGCATCTGATGCAATGTCTTCCAGCCAGTGGGTCCAGGTCTGTCTATTTCCCGTGCTGCTTTCGTTGATTCTCGCGGACAGTACGGGAGCGTAGTGCTTCACTTGGGTCCACAACTTGAAGCTTAAGCCGGCGAGAGCCATGATGCTTAGCACACAAGATCGGAGCCCTGCATTGCGTTGCACCATGATATGTAGGCGCTTGTGCCCGGTAGAGACAGCAGGCGGCCATGGCTAGCCCGACCATGCATGGCTAGCGCTGCTGCTAGTGGGCGCATCTGCCAAGGCGCGTTTGTCCAGTGGGCACTGCGGGTGCTGCCGGTGTCGTTGCAGCGGGGCAATGCGGACATGTATTGGAAGTCTGGGCTTGTCATCTCTCGTGAGCAGGGGTTGCGGTATGAGGCAGGCCTGGAGGACGCGATCCTGCAGTGCCGGACTGATAAGTGTGGTAATCCAATGATATGGCCGCTATACCACTGGACCCTTGCACGTCGCGACGTGCAAGGGTCCAGTGGTATAGCGGCCATATCACTGGATTGCCACAATCAGTCATGAGGTGTGGGTGCGGTTGTAGTGTGATCGTGTATGTGTGTGTTGAAGTTGATTCGGAAAAACCAAAAAAAGGTTTCAGTGTTTGCTCTGACCATTGCTCACACGAGGTGACTCTCACACTAGCAGGCAGCTAAGAGGAGTTCAACCGTTCAAGTTGTTCTCGCACCTTCACGTACGCGTTCAGTAGAAGTCTGCATGCTGCGCAGCCCGCTGCGCTCACGATAGCTGAGGAGCTGTACACGTGGCAAGAGCTGCTATGTTCAACCGTCCGTAATTACAAAAGAGTGAACGGGAGAAAACAAACACTGAAACCGAATCTCATCCGAATCAACCGTCCGTTAGCTGTCGCGGCAGCGCTGTCGTTAGCTGTCGCTGCAGCGCTGGCAGCGCTACCAGCTGGTATGGAACTATACAACGCTGTTCTTCCTGCAGGAGCTAATAGATTGTAACAACACCAGATTTCCGCGCGCATACTCTCTTGTGACCTTCGTGCACGAGGCTGACCATCGCCGCGATCGTCGACGTCACGGTCTCTGGAGATCTCTGTCAGCTGCCTTTCCACATATGGCAATACGGAGCATTCTGTCGCGGAGGCTGTGTATATCAACTGTGAGCATGTTCATATGCGTGCATGTGATGCGTTCAACATGTCTGCATGCGGCATTTGCGTTTACCTCACACGCGAGGGCCCGGCGGGATGTACGCGCACTTGAGCTTGCGGCGGAGGTAGAGGGAAGCCAGCAATGCTAGGCATCACCGGTGTGAACCGACGCACCGAAATTCGTACCGTTCCTGGGTAGTCATGTTTCTCGTTATTAGGGGGTCTCCCGGGTGCCCAGCCAGCACTGCAGCACCCCGCATGCATCTCGGCCCGGAGGCTGCGTGGGTGGCCTGCGAGGGTCATGTCCGGCCGAAGCCAGCAACACCGCTGCGACACCGCTGTTGCCTCTTGAATGCCCCGAACACATCACATTGTTGTAGTGATTGTTGTAAATAATTGATTTGGTGCTGGCAGCGGCAGCGATGCAACTGTACAGTTGACCGTGCACGTAGGCGTCGGGACCGTCACTCCGCAGATTCGCTGTCGTGCCTGACCCGATTGAAAATGCTGAAGGAAAGGGATTGATATTTAGCTACATGGTGTATGCATATGTTGCACAGCAGACGTATCGTTCTTTCGACTACTGCTCCGTCTCAGCGCTAGCGACAGTACCTTTCCATCACAGACTCCAGATATTTTTCGACAAGTGCCGTGCAGTAGTCATTCTGTAGTGTTGAGGCTCATTGTTTACGCACATAGGTACTACAAAGTATGTATAGAGTGCGTGACGCCATCGCAGCCAGCCGTTCAAGACAGACGCGAATGATGCTATAGCCGCTTGTTATCCGATGACACAACTGATAGCTGCCGTGATGTGCATCAGGGACACGTCATGTCATCTTGCAGTGATGCCCAATGGACCACCACCACAGCTGCCATACAGGCAATGTGTGCACTGGAGCCTACTGCCTGCAGTAGCATTGGCCCGCATGCTAGCTTGCACTTTTTGTTTCTGTGTTGCAACGGATCCCATCGTTGTCTTGCTACGGAAGTCGTTGCACTGATCGCGGAAGGACAAGGTAGCACACTGATCCCAACAGCCCCACATCTGAGGCCGCACCAGGGCAGAAACAATGCATACATGGCTATTTGTCCGTTTCACTGCACATGCACGTAGGCTTACACCAACTTCACCTGGATAAGAGATGGAAAGGTACTGTCCGATCATCTTTACACCATGGTCCTCGAGAGGGAAGATGCCTCAGCAGTGAGATTGCAGGCATCGGAGCATGTGCGACACGGCAGCTTTCCACTGATTTCACTGTAAGGAAAGGCAAAAGCACCAGAATGTATAACGTTTGCAATGCAATTGATTCATGCCCTGTGGCTGTGTGAACGTCATAGACCTGAGATTGAGTGCGCCAGCAGAGACACAGGCTACCACAACGGCCTCATTTTGTTGAGGCTGACGCCTGAAATCCATGGTCATGGTCTCTAATTTATGCACATTAACATGCCATGGAATAAGAGTTGTCAGGTCTTAAATGCCACAGTGGTGTGCTGTGGTGTGCTGTGAGAGTGCCGCAAAAGTGTCGAATTGAGTGGCAGCAGAGATATGGGCTACCTTCAGGCACTCATTGTGGAGCAGCTGATGCTGACGTTTGGCAGTGATAGT
This sequence comes from Ulva prolifera, assembly GCA_023078555.1. Taxonomy (NCBI): domain Eukaryota; kingdom Viridiplantae; phylum Chlorophyta; class Ulvophyceae; order Ulvales; family Ulvaceae; genus Ulva; species Ulva prolifera. The sequence goes on from CM041196.1 coordinate 6,488,232, forward strand.
CACTGTTATATGTGCATGGACATATCAAAGAATCACAGCTGTTTGATCTGAAGTGCCACAGTGGTGTGCTCGGGTGTGCTGTGAGAATGCCGCAAAAGTGCCGAATCGAGTGGCAGCAGAGATATGGGCTACCTTCAGGCACTCATTGTGGAGCAGCTGATGCTGACGTTTGGCAGTGACAGCCACTGTTATATGTGCATGGACATATCAAAGAATCACAGCTGTTTGATCTGAAGTGCCACAGTGGTGTGCTCGGGTGTGCTGTGAGAATGCCGCAAAAGTGCCGAATCGAGTGGCAGCAGAGATATGGACTGCCTTCAGGCACTCATTGTGGAGCAGGTGATGCTGACGTTTGGCAGTGACAGTCACTGTTATATGTGCATCGACATACCAAAGAATCACAGCTGTTTGATCTGAAGTGCCACAGTGGTGTGCTCGGGTGTGCTGTGAGAATGCCGCAAAAGTGCCGAATCGAGTGGCAGCAGAGATATGGACTGCCTTCAGGCACTCATTGTGGAGCAGCTGATTCTATCGTTTGGCAGAGATAGTCACTGTTACATGTGCATCGACATATCAAAGAATCACAGCTGCCATTTCTGAAGTGCCACAGTGGCGTGCTCGGGTGTGTGAGAGCATGCCGCACAGGTGCCCGATCGTGTGCCAACAGAGATGTGGACTACCACAATACAGTCACTGTGGAGCAGCTGTAGGTGTTGTTGGGCAGGCATGGTGCCTGACATATGCAGATGAGCTTTTGAGATCCAAATAAGGACACAAAAAAGCTTCTTACGAGGTACACAACTCTGAGCTTACTCAATCTGAGGTGCACTTGCACCAATGCCTGCTGGTCAAGTTGAAGCTTAGCAGCTCCGGCTCTGTCTTGATTCAAGAGCGGCGCAACGAGTTGCTCCTGAAATTCTGCGGCCGGTGTGCTTTGCAATGTGTGTCAGCTGCTGTGGGGAGGTGCTCATTGAAGAATTCTGCCTCAAAAAATTCACGCACGCTTATTGCATCGACTCAACGAAAGTTGTGCAGCAAATAAGTGCAGTCTGCAAACAGCAAACCGACTGCAACCAACTATAGGTTGCATACCGTTGCCTCGACAACAGTGGTGGTGGTTCCGGCACTGCTGCGGATGACCATGATGAATTCTTAGATCACACTGCAATGTGCTTGCTGGAATTGTTCCACCGAAAGCAGTTTGGACGCAGCTGCGATGGCAGTGCGTTGCACTGGGCTTGCATAAAATGACCCACTTATGTGAAGAGCGAAATCTACGGGCTGAAGCATAGCTATCAAAAAGTCATACAGCAAAAGCTACTGCATTCTACCTGTCAAAAACTTGCATGTGTCCGGATATCAGGATGTGCTACCGAACGTGCGCACAGGAAGGTCGAGCTCAGAACAGAGAGCACATGCTTCGCGCCATATGGCAGAATATAAGAATATACAATTGTCTACTGACGCGGGCAACACTGTCAACACGACAGCGACTCTATGAAGCGACGGTCCGGACGCCTACGTGCACGGTCAATTGCACGGTTGCATTACTGCCGCACCAGATCAGTCATTTACATCGAGCATAAGCGCAATGTGATGGGTTTGGGGCCTTCAGGAGGCAGCAGCGGTGTCGCAGCGGTGTTGCTGCCTTGCGGACATGACCCTCGCAGGCCACCCACGCAGCCTCCGGGCCGATATGCATGCGGCTGGGCACCCTGGCTGGCTGGGCACCCGGGAGACCCCCTAATAACGAGAAACCACCATTGGGGTTGGGGGGTTGTGCTGGGGGAGGCGGGGGCCTCCCCGGGCTGGGGGTTGTTGCGGTCTCGCTGTTTGTTTGCTGGGCGGCCTTGGCTGCTTGTGCTTCCGGGGCTCGTGCGCCTTGCTGTTGGGCGGGGTTCGGGTGGGGATGGGCATGTTGGCGTGGGCGTGTGTGTGGTTGTGTTACAAAGGAAAAAGCCGGAGGGGCAGGTAGCACCGCCAGGACCAAAAGGGAGAGCACAAGAAACGCAATGCGCACGCAGCAGGAGAGCCACAGCCAACGCCAAGGCACAACGAGCACACACACACCCCCACGCTCCCACACACTACCACACGAACCACTCACTGACACCCGACCCACGCACCCACGCACCCGCACGCGGCCCAGACCCGACCCCCAACACACACACCCACACGCCAACACGCTACACGACCCCGCCGCCCGCGCGGCAGCAGCAGCCCCATGCAGCGGCCCGGCCGGCGCCGGCCCCACACGGAAGCCGCCGGGGGCCCCCAGGACCCCCGCCCCAACGCCCCGATCAGGCCAGCCCCGGGCGCCGGAACAACACACACGGGGGCGCCCCCATCCGCGGACCCACCCGGAACGGAGCACGCCCGAGGCGCGCCGTGTTCGGGGGCCGGGGCACACGGCCGCGGCAGCACACGCCGCCTACCAGCGCGTCCGAGCCTCGGACGGCGCCCGGCCCGCGTGTGTGTGGTTGTGTGGCCGTGTCGCTGTGTCCGGCGCGGGTGCTGCCGTTGCGTGGGTGTTTTGGTGTGCGCTTCGTGTGGCTTGCTGCGTGGTGTGCGTTTCCCCTGCTTTTTGCTTGCGGTGCTACCTGCCTCGCTTGCTTTGTCCTTGTAACACACACACACACACACACACACACACGCACACACGCACACGCACACGCACACGCACACGCACACGCACACGCACACGCACACGCACACGCACACGCACACGCACACGCACACGCACACGCACACGCACACGCACACGCACACGCACGTTTTGGAATCTGGGCGCATTGTTTCCTGTCGGCAAAGCCACTGATGATTGAGAGATAGTCGCGCAGCCTGGCGTGTGGAGCACGCGCGCTGCAATCGTGAAACTATACACTGAGAACCAGCTGCGTGCCCACGAGAAAGGCTTCCAGCTTAATCTGAATCGCGATACATTTGTGCAATCAGGCCGTATCCAGTGCAAGGGGGAAAAGCTTCCCCACTGGTACGATCTGGAACCGAAGACATGGCCAGCGCAGGCGTACATCCGTCGATTCCTTGCCGCCCGCCCCGATGTAAAGTAAAAGTAAATCTAAATTTACTGAGCCGTATCCTATTGGACATTGACAAATCCGAATTAACGGGACCACATAAGCCCATGTCAGCAAGTCCGTCCTGAATGCTTGCACCACCCTTCAAGACCAGTTCAACTTGATCGGGTCTTTGAAGGGCTGGTCGTACATGACGGAGGGCGGTGTAGTCCTGCGGTCTTTTATTGAAGCGACAGGTGCAATCATTACATCACCATTGTGCACAGCTCAACCCACAAGCTTATACTTGTTGGTCTGCTTGGACTACCGCCGGCATTATGCGTTCCTGTGGTCATGAGATCGACACCTACCACTGCCCACCGGATGCATGGGGGTGGCGTATGGGTATGACGGACGACGGACGCGACATGCATGACTACCCTGGGCCGAGTACAGCGCGCGGTGTTCCATGGCGCAACAGCACGATCACGTACGGGCCACGGCCGTGCACGGACACGCCGCGGTACCAGCAGGTACATGCATGTCGAACATCGAGATAGCAGACGTGCCCGTGACATGCTTGTGTACAGCCGCCTCACTGCCGCATGCAGGCGCGTGCGTCTCGCCCAGGTCGAAAGTGTCGGCGCAGCGCTGACACCAGCTGGCTAGCGCGAGTCATGGCTCACAAGCATGCTGCGCAGCACAACATGCAGCTGTCGCTTCGCCCAATGGACCCAGCCACCGGTGAGCTCGAGCTCACGATCGTTGGCTAGCAAAAATACCTTCAAGATGCTCCCGAGGAGCATGCATGCTCATGCTCATATACCTGCAGCCGCTGCGCTCGAGCGGAGATCTCCGCGAATTCGAACCGCCTGCAGCTCCCGCGCGCGCGCAATTTCTGGTGGCCGGCGGACATTTGCCCGGAGTTCATCATGATCAATTCTTCCGGGATAATTCGGATGCGACTCGGTTTCGGTATTTGCAATTGGCTTCTTCCGTTCCCTCATTTGCAAAATTCTTCCGGGATCCTGGGTCCTGCAGGGAGCCCGCTTCCATGGGGCCACCTTCCGGATACCGGTCAGTGTCTCGAAGTGCAAGCGGTGCACCGCGGTGGCCTTGTCATGCGCCAGCGCACGCTCGCCGCCATAAACAGCAAGTTTGCTTAAGCTTAGCGACGGTGCATCGCACTGCACATTCGCGACGCCTCCTCAACTTTCAATTGTCCACGCGCCAGTCTCCAATTTCAAAGTGGCCCAGAGATGCACATGTGAGCGTGGAAATCAGGCCTATCACATAAGTACAGCCTGAGCAGCACCACAGCAGGCTTTTGGACCCGAGTGACATTTGGCCATGGGGTACCGGTAGGCATGATGCGGCTGGAGTATATGTAAGGCAGTACCGTGTACGGCCTGTAGGCCTTCAGATTCCGCGATGAAGAAGCAGTTAGCTTGAACCTCACATAAGTAGGAGCACTGGTTCCTGAATTCTGAGTATGCATGCACTCGGGCATCGTGCCTTGGGCACGCGTGGGCCACATCATGTCTGCTCCACGAGCATTGATCATTATCATAGCTGTGCAAGATGGTGAATGAGTTGAAAGGCCGGTACAAGGCAGGGGCCGCTGGCATGCATGCATACTGCAGGGGCAGGGGCATGAAGCAGCAACGGGCAGCAGGTGGGGGCACAGCTGACTCTGAAACCCAGATGCAACTTGACGACCTTGTGGCCGCTGCGGATGGTCATGATGCATGAACATATAGAGCACGTCTTGCGGAAAGACGTGCTCTATATGTTCATGCATCATGACCATCCGCAGCGGCCACAAGTCCACGTTCACTTCGTGGCTGAAGGGTACCGTCCTTCGAATCCTGCGGCAATCGAGCTTCCGGTAGCGCAAGTCAGGTTTCATGTGATACGAAAGTTCTGAAGAGCAGGTCTTGACCTCGGTTCCATAGTTGCACAAGCGTGTGCAGGAGTGCCGATGCAGTTACAAGTGGGTCTTACTAGCGTGTCTCACTGCGGATGCACGTCTGCACGGCTTTCGGTGTAACTCATCGATCGCGACCACAGGAGGCGATGCGAGATAGTTGCAGCTGTCCATGCATTCCGAAGCAGAGTCCGGGTGATCAGCGGCAGCTGCAGCGGCCATGCTGCGAGGACCAGTGGTGTCTGTGGCCACGACCAGTGCGCTTTGAAGTAGCAGTGGCGTTTGACCCTCGCCATATCGCTTAGTCGACTTCTGATGTGTACAATCTGAGATGTATGTATCTTTCGGTGACAGGTTAAGGCTCAAGACAAGCGGCATCCAACGACGTAGTGTGAACGGTGTCCGACTCGTCTGCCTCGCCTTGCTTCGACATCGACAACCGTTCAGCCGCGATCACTATCAGAGTTGTGTTGCACGATTGACAGCTACTTGTAGCACATAGCATTAGGCTGATAGCTTGTGCACAGTGCCTCGCTTTCGAGTGAGTGCCGACAGCTCGAGCTGCGACAGCTTGACCTGCTGCAACTAGGCACACGCAAGCTGATCGCTTACGGCCCGTCATCAGCAAGCGGCACCATCGGAGATGCAGCGCATACATGTCCCCAATCGACATGAAGTAGCTGACTATGCGACAGATTGGACGCGCAGCGGAAATGGCGGGTTCAGCTCAGGCCTCTTCAATTGCTTCGATGACCTGGGAATATGCTACACATCATTCTTCTGCGCTTCACGTGCGCGCGCGAAGCTGGGCTTCGACTTGACATGGCTGCACCGCTTCGCCTGGATGTTTTCTTTGTGCTTTGGGAGCGCAATAGCTCCCTTGGTGGTGTATTGTCCATGTGCCTACCCATACGTGCTTTCAAACGGCGCACTCGGGGCTTACATCAGGATTCGCTTCAGAAGGAAGTATGGCCTCCCGCCCAGGATCATCGAGGGTGTGTTTCAAGCTCACAATCTTACGATGTCTAGCGCTATCTCAAATGACAGCTGCTGTGACTGGCGCATCATGCAGCTCAGTCGAAAATTCAGCATGCTGTGTGTCCAGCTGAGAAACAGTTTCAAGCTGCCTGCCAACTCAACCACATGCACCGAGCTCGTCATATATTCACGCGCTCTAGTGCTGTCCGTTTGTGAAGGAATGCTGTGCATGAGCCAGCCTGTACCAGTGCAGACTGCGTTTTTGCCCCACAGCACTTGCGCTTTCGCGGTGCTGCCCGCCTTGCTGCCTTTGTCCTTGTAACACAGCACTTGCAGGCCCAGGGGGACTCCCTCGGAGTATCCGGGCCCGTCCGACGTTTGGTGAGGCGACGACTCCATTTCATGTGGTTCTCACAGATACAGTCGTGTGCCCGAGAAGTAATGCATTACTGATTGTGATCAGCACATGTCCAGATTAAGACTTCAGATTTCTCAGAGTTACTGTGAGGACGGATTAAAAGCTACCCCCTCCGTTTCAGGAGGTCGTGGGTTCGATTCTGCGTGCGCTTTGGGGAATCGCAACGGCCGTACGTGACCACCTCGCTTAGCACAGCAGGAGGCCCTGTGAGTTGTGTACGGTCGTCTGAGGGGGGTTTCCAGGTGGTTTACCCCTTCGGCATATGTGGTCCCGCTAATTCGGAGTTGTCAATGTCCAATAGGATATGGCTCAGGAAATTCAGATTTACTTTACTGTGCTTTACTAGTAGTACTCCACATGTTCAAAGGCATGCGTGGTTCAAAGACACGCAGCAGAAGCCACTCTGGCATGCAGACCTTATAGTCCACACCGTGTGCGACAGCTGTGCCACAGCCCAGGAGCTGCGCCACCTGAAGTACCTGAAAAAGGTGGACTCTGGTCCCCAAAAGCTGCCCAAGAGCACTTGAGACAATCGGTGGCAGCGCCGCCTGTTCATCCCTGGTATGATCCTCCTACAGTGTAGCTGAGTTGCGTCACCTATGGGGCAGCACTGAACCCAAATATGTGGCCGACCGGCCCGCCCAACGACAATGATGTACGGTCGAGGATGCCTCACACAAAGTGGACCAGAATGTCTGTTTCCGGTTCGTGTGATCGGGCCCGACGACCCAACACTGCTGTCCAGGTCTGTAGCTGCAGCATGCACTCAGCCTCGGCTGATTGCCATGTGGCAGCGCCATGTGGCAGCGCAGTTGCAGGCTACGGTCGCCGAGGACGGGATTGTGGTCTGCGGCACGCCGCTCGGCACCGACGCCTTCATTGAAGCCCACGTGAAGCAGCGCTGCCAGCACACAACGGCGCTCATCGACAAGCTGATCGGGCTGCCCCTGCCGGCGCATTCGAAGTGGGCGGTCCTGTACTATTGCCTCCAGCACAGGGAGGCACACCTCCTCCGCAACACGAGCTGGGGTGCGCTCCGGGACTATCTGCCGACCGTCGAGGACGCCACGCTGCGTGCCCTGTGCAACATCATGGATGTGGCTGACCTGACCAAGGCTCAGGCCGAGCAGGCCCTCCTGCCTCACCGCCATGGCGGCATGGGGCTCCGGCACTACACCGCGGATGTGGCGGATGCGGCACGCCTTTCATCAGCTGCGCTGGCGAAGTGTGCGCTGGTCGACGGTGTTGAGCGTGGCCAGCCGTTCCGCGGCAGCGCAGCCGTGGAGCTGCAGGGTGTCCTTGACCGGCTGCGCGCGACGTGGGGTCACGCGATCGCCGACCTCGGCGCCGGCCCTGCTGACGCCGCAGCATGGGCGCTGGACACCACAGCGAAGCTGCGCCTGACGCAGCTGCAGCGGGCGATATCGCGCGCTGAGGCTGACGGGCGCAAGGCCGCCATGTTTGCTGCGCTCTTCATGGCCGGCAGTGGCCGGACGTCCCAGTTCACTGAAGACGGCCAGGCGGCGGCAGCCAGATTACGCAGCTGCATGGGGGCCATGGCATCAGCTTGGCTCACGGCGCTCCCGGGTCCAGTGACGGGCCTGTCCGACCTGGAGTTTGGCGTGTACGCGCGGCTCCGGCTCGGGGAAGTCCTCCCGCCCCGTCTCAGCGGCAACGATGGCACATCCTCTGAATGCCCCTGTGGCCGCAGTGATGCGTCTGGTACGCACTCGCTGATCTGCAAGTCGCTGTGGGGTACCGTCGTGGCCCGCCACAATCTCGTCATGGAGATATGGCGCCGCATCATGGCACGCGGCGGAATCGCGTCAGCGGTCGAGCCTCACATGAGCAGGCTCCCCCGCGGCCTCGGCCCCGGCATTGGGCTCGCCCGCAACGTCCCGGACAGCACGGACGCAGCTTCCCCGTCACTCACCACCAAATCCTCACCCAACCAGGCCTCGGTCGCGCCCGCTCCTCCTCATGGTGCCCAGGCCCCGTGCCCCACCATCCCGCAGCCTGCTCCAGCATGCCCCGACAGCGCGACGCCGTCCCCCACGGCCGACCACCTCGCAACCTCCCCCGCCCCCGCCGCGGTCGCGCCCGCTCTCTCCTATGGCGCCCAGGCACCCTCTTCCCTTACGTACGCGGCTGTCCGTGCGTCCTCCTGTGCTGCCACAACGGCGACCGGTGCCGACGCCCCCGCTGGTACGGTTGCCCCCCACACCGCGCAGGCGGTGCCGCAAGCATCGCAGCAGCCGGTCCGAGCACCAGCTGCCCCGTCGCAGGCTGTGCCCCGGTCCCGCAGACCCGCACAGCGGGGCGACATCCTTGCGTTCTTCCCGGGGGCGCCGGTCATCGGCGACGTGTGCGTCACCCACCCGCTGGCTTCCTCGAACGTCAGCGCCGCGGCGCTCCGCGACGGTGCCTCGGCAGAGGCCGCCGACCGGCGCAAACGCGAAAAGTACGGCCGGGCCGGCGCGGGCGCGTTCACGCTGGTCCCGCTGACGCATGAGACGTGCGGCCGTGTTGGCCCGGCCGCCTTTACATTCCTCAACAGGCTTGCTGATGCGGCTGCAGGGTCTGGCGCGGCCTCTCGGCGGCGTTTCCTGGATCCACCGGGAGAACGCAATGCACGATCTCTCGACGACGCTCTGTCGTGCAGTGGCGCGCCAGGTGCGCGCCGCAGCTCCGCTGATGGCACGTCACGCGGGCAAGGCAGTTTTGGCGGGACTCACAGTCCCGTCTGATGACCTCTCGCCGCTTACAGGCCATCCGGCCTGAGTGGTGGGGTGCCCCTTGGGCGCCCCGTCCGCTTGACGCCACCGATCCGTGGCCTCTGACTCCAGCTAGGCCGGGTCGGATGGGTGTACAGGATGCCTTCGTTGGCGTGTGCGGGGACTGCGGAGACGACATGGGCGATGCATTGTCCTGGGTGCGGTGCGGCGTGGGCCGGCGAGGCTGCGCGGCGGTGTGCCAGGCTGGCGTGGTATGCTGTGGCTTGGTGGGGTGGGGGTGGGTCTTGGGGCCAGGGCGGCCCCCGGCAATCGGGCGGCCATGATGGGCGGCCTCAGGCAGCAGTGTGTTGGGTTTGGCCCTGTCGTACGGCGGCGGGCGTTGTGGTGCTGGTGGTTGTGATGTTGTGTGTCGGCCGTGGGGTTTGTGCGTGCGTGTGTGGGTTTGGGTTTGTGGGTGTGTGGGTGTGTGCTTGGCGGTCTACGGATCTGTGTCTTTTGCTGCGCCGGTGCTGGGTTATTTTTTTTTTTGGCCGCGGTGGGTGTCGCGTGCGTGGGTGTCTGTGTGTTTGCTTCGTTTGTTTAAACAAACAAATTTGCTTCGTTCGCGGTGCTGCCCGCCTTGCTGCCTTTGTCCTTGTAACACTCAGCCTCGACGTGCATGCAAGTGAAAGACATGATGCTTGTGCACCAAAAGGCACTACAGCAGACGAGCTGCCGCTGAAGAGCAACCTGGAGTTGCTGTCTTGTCGCTTGTTGCTGCACATGTGCATGTACATGTGGGGTCACCCCCCTGCAGGTCACCCCCCTGCATAGCATGCTCTGCTGGGCTGTGCTTCAGGTCCTGCAGTGCACACTCGTTGAGCCCAGTTGTGGCAATCCACAATTCAGTGATATGGCCGCTATACCACTGGATTGCCACACCAGTCGATCGCGAGGCCATCATGAGCGCATCATATATGTAGTACAAGGATGACTGCGGCGATGACTGCGCCACACTGATACATGCTGTTCAGTTGATCGGCTACTCGTGAGTCGTGCTGCATTTTTACGCAACCGTGTGGCAGGGAGAGCAGGTCTCACTGTACATATCATGATCGGAGTATGCTATCACAGCATGGACAGATGATGCTCATGGTGGTGTGCTATCACAGCATGGACAGATGATGCCCATGCATGGTGGTTTGCACGATGCAGGCTGTGCTGGAACCGGCCAGTGGCCAAGCTCGACTGCAGTACCTCAGTACCTCAGGTTTTCAACCTGAGCTCTCCCTAGCTTGGAGGCCAATCACGAGCCTGCCAGAGAATTCCCCAGGGCGATGAGCAACCTAGAGTTGATGATACGACCGAAGCTGCACCACCTGGTACTGGCAGCCAGCCACCGATCAACGCAGGATCCTGTGTAGGATGTGATGGTGTTCTGTACCTCCTCTAGCCACTGTACAGAGCACGCATGCCAGTGGTGTTGCGCCTAAATCGGATTGAGGCTGCATGCGGGAACATGCTCGCGTGTGAGTGGCGGAGCACCGCTGTCGCTGTGCATCAGTGTGGCTGGCAGACGGTGCTGGCAACACTGTAGAAGAGGCTCTGGGTACAGCGTTCTGGAGAGCTGCCGCCCTTCTTGATTCCACTGCTCCCGCCTCAAGGGGCGTTGCCAGCAGTGACGCCGCCTCGAGGGGCGTTGCTGTGGGTGCTTAGATCTCCAGGGGCGGAGGCGGCGCCGGCAGAGGCTGTGTCGCTATCGCCGCGGAGGTTGGTGCATCAGCCCCTGAAGGCCTGCCCTGCTCCTGCTTTACGCATGGCGCAAAATATGTCTGATCCTGGCGATATGGTGTTCCTCTGTTGTGGTGGTGGAATTCGCAGGTTGATTGTCTGTGCTGGGGCCTGAGATGTGTCCAAGCCAAGCACCAACACCCCAGGGTGCTCCAGGTGTAGAGGTGATCCATCTGGCGTGCCAGAGCGGCACCGAGGCGGTGCGTGGCTCACGTGGTCGCTGCTGGTTATGCTCAGCACACTTCTGCCTTCGCAGGTGGCTGCCCCGGAGCTCCAAGGCCCCCGTGTGCTTGGCGGCCAAAATGGAGTCCACAGTCCTGGCGTGCGACGCGTACATGTGGCGTGGGCTTGTGTGTTACAAGGACAAAGCAAGCGAGGCAGGTAGCACCGCAAGCACGAACCAGGGGAAACCACACACCACGCAGCAAGCCACACGAAGCTCACACCAAAACACCCACGCAACGGCAGCACCCTCGCCGGACACAGCGACACAGCCACAGTGGGCTTGTGTGTGCTGCTGCGGTGTGCGTGAGTTGACATCATCAGTCTTGACGGCAAGCATGTTGCTGTGAACTACTTGCGTTGTCCTGTCTCGAGTCCATGATCCAGTGTGACTGTGCCGTTCGCAGGCCGGCACCTGGTTCTAGCCTTGTAAATTCACATGGACCAGCTGCCTGGGGAATGATCGGTATCGTTGCCGATGTGTGCAGGCTGGTGCGCCACTTGTGTAGCCGACATGATTCCTGGATGAACGTACGACTTTATCTGTTGCGGGAGAAAGACACACAGTCACAAGAAAGAAAGCAGTGGCAGGCTGCTCATGTGAACCCGCTCTCACCAGTCATTGTGTCCAGCCCGTGCATACCTTGCTGCTCGTAGACTCGTAGACTCTTGCCGTCTACAGATCTCGCCGCTGAGGTCAAGTCCGTCCACTCTCTGGCGCACACAGCCCTGCGTTAACGTTCCTGTCACTACGGTAGCATGCGGTATACGTAGTGATCCGAAGCTGGAGCAAGTGGACTCTGCGGCCCCAAGAAGTAGGATAGCGAATCTCAATCGGAGACAGCACGCTGCCTATAGTACAGAGCTGTGAAGTTGAGAACGCAGGCGGAACAGGTGCATGTGGCCGTGGGGTGGCCGCCACAGCTGTGGCCTGTGCAACACTCCATACAGCACCGGTGGCCACGACACCTTCAGCTGAAGCGAGCCCCTGGCTGAGCGTGGGCGTAGCAATGTAATCCGGCTGCAGGCTGAAGCGACCACGGGGACGTCACCGCCCTGCCGACACCCCCCGCAGCAGCCCCACCCGCGCTTAGCCCGGGGGCTCATTTCATCGTCGTGATTCTTGACCACGGGCTGAGCTGCGTGCAGCGGTGGGCCGTAGCCTGCCGCAGGTGCTGATGACCTGCAATACGACTGCATCGAGCGGTTCTGGCATCAGCAGCCCGTCCGCGGGCCATGCGTGTGGCGGGAAGCGCGTCAATACTTTGATCATCGCGCATCAGCGGGACGCTGTGGAGTGATGCATGGGAGGGTGTGGGGGCGCACAGGAGGAAGGAGGCACAGCGTGAGACCTAGGCATGAGACGTCTCGGTACCTATAGCTAGCTAGGCTGCAGTGTGCTTGTGATGCATGGATGCATGCGACAAGGCACATGCATCTGGCTGTGGATGCTGCCATCTGTTCATCATGACTTGTGAGCTTGAGGCAAGGCCATAACAGCTCTGCAGCCAAGGTAGCTGGCAGTGCATATCCTGTCCCACCGATGGCTGGCAGCCCGTGAGTGTGGCCCGAGGCGGAGCACGGGGTCCGCGCTTACAACGAAGCGGGCAGGCTGGAAATAGTTCGTTCGGCTGAGTGGTCAGAGTGTGGAGAGTGCTGTGGATGGCTTGGGTCTGATTTGACAGGCTGAGTCTTGCTGTTGCATGAGGGCCCAGTGCACCTCACATGCATCAACAGCCAGACAGTCACAGAGCGATGACCCCTACATCAGAGGGCAGCAAGGTCACACAGGTCGGCACAGTCAGCTTAGGTGGGGGGTCCGGCTCTGCTGTGAGCATAATACAATATGCAAAGCAGATAGTCATCTATGACAGCTGGCGCTGCTACAGCTTCACCGGGGCTGCGGCATCCAGTCGATCAGCGGATAATCCTCATCAAGTACGTTAACATACCGGCTGCAGCGAGTTTCTGCTTGCTGCAAGCTACGCAGCTTCCGTGCTGACGCTACACGTCATGTGCACGACTGGCGAATGACCACCAACCTGTACACGCGCTGACTGCGGCTGCTGGGGAACAACAAGCAGAACGTATTTAAAGCTCGTGATATCACGATGTGTGTTGGCCTAGCGCAGTGTAACGCGTCAACACCGTTTCATCTGATAGAACGTGTACAGCCGATGACTCTCCGTGAAGCTGCATCGCACCGGGGCATGCTCACATGCAGATTTCCCAGCGTAGCAGACGATATACACCTGATTGCCATCACTTACTAGCGATGCGCTGACTGGCACTTGCTCTACTCGAAACATCCTTGACGTGGACAGGCACATTGCAGACAGCGGAAATGGACGTCACTCCCTCGTCGCCCCAGCCAAATCAGCCCGGCAAAGACAGTGACACACCAGTTGATAAATGTAAAACCTAAGCTGTTAGCATCGTCGACGCGCAAAGCCCTCGAGCGGATTCAGAGATGAGTTCGAGAGCTGCCCACACCCTTCCGGTTCCTCTCGTCCATGACTCTGCGGCCGAGGGTCTACAAGATTCGAACAGGCAATCCTGTACAACCATCGTAGGGCTTCGGGTCCGGCTGATCACTTTCAGCGCCCCGTTTTGCCTGCTTTGCTCGGCTGTGGTGCTGGAGTGCATGGCATACCTGCGGAGCGCAGCATGCAGCAACGTGTACATCGCAGGTGCGCGTCTACAGCGTGATAGCTACTCCTGCGACCAAACATTGAAGTCGATGTACCGAGATAGATGCCAGGCGCAATAGGTTCTTAGGGATGTGCACACCGACCTGCAGCATGGGGCTTTCGGCAGTGTGACTCGGCACCGGTACTATAGTACACCAAGCTGCCCTATACATGTCCAACTAGTAGGTTCACATCTGGAATTGCGTCAATCGATAAAACACCGCTTCAGCTTGCACGTTCCGTCGCAGAAGCGCGCAGTGCTTACTGTACACCGACGCCACGGACGTGACTTTGTCCAGCCGCGCACCCAGCTTGACGACGTGCTCGAAGCAACGTGAGCCAGGGCAATGATGTGTGATAACTTTCTTGGGGAGACGAGTGGCGATCGGACACGGATGTCGATTGATGTGCACCGTCTACATGTTCGAATGTATAGTCGAATTACGTCAGCAGATTGAGCAGTAAGAGTCATGATTATGGTTGTAGAATGTATGTGATGTCTACTTGATGCTGTGTTTTGAGGGGGCCTTCCTCGCGTTGGTCATGTTCACCACTGTGGAAGTAGCGACAGCGAGCGCAGCTGCAGCAATGGAGCTACAAATCAACATACCTATGTAGCATATGATGCTGCTAGCCAGAAATGCATTGGCACTCTAGCCATATGGCTGATCCAGGACTTCCGCCTGGGAACCATTAATGCAACAGCACCATTCATGGTCAAAGCCTTCCGTTTGCATTTGGCTGGCAGATGCAGGCAAGGCGAAAGCACAGTAGGTCGTTCTGCATATGTGCCACTACTTTGCTTCCCATACTTCCAATGCCACGCGCCCGAGCAAGACGGTTTCTTGACCTCGAGACGTGCATGGGTTTTGCCCAGCTTGGCCAGCTTGCCCAGCTTTTTGCCCGCAACGAACGCTGCCATTTCAGCAACCGGTGATCAGAGCCTGCACCCCTTGGTAATTGAGATTTCATCCAGGGCGCCATGTTGAACAGCTTTTTCGTGCTATCGGTCGCATGTCGACATGTCAATGCAAACTAGTTCGCAGACAGGCTCATTGTGCAAATGTCCTGATGCCAACGGCGCAGTGGTCTTCTCCAGCAGAGGGTCGCCGCGGCGGCAATATTGATGCCATGTGCAAAGGAACTGGCTGCGGCGCGTGCTTGCCATCTCCATTGCACAACACACCAGTAGACTCAGCATGCGAGACACAGTGATTCCTCATCTGACTACACCACAAAATTATCTGACGACTGGCCACACCAGGAAGCAGCATGCATACAAGCGGGCCTTTGACATGCAGGCGATGTGTACAGCCACCCTTACGACCTGAGCAGCGACATGTTTGGCAGCTGGTGCTGCTACGACATGAAGCGGAGAGACACGGCCCAGCACAAGCTCGCGAGGCTCTGTGTCTACATGGCCGTTGCGGCCGCGCTGGTGTTGGTGGGGCTGTGCTGTCGGCAGCGCCAGCGTGGCGGGGCCCGACACGTTGTCGAAGCGGCGGGCGCAGGTGGCTGTTGGGCCCCTAGACGATCCTGCGGCAGGGAGGGCGCGAGTGAGCTGGCAGAGCTGGAGGTGTGATGCCGTCATAACTGGCTGCTTGCTTCTGCAACATCTCGAATGTGAATTTGCTGGTGCTGTTGCTGACAACTGCCGTCTGACTGGGTGATGCCGCTTTTTCACAACTGTCTTCAAGGAGGAGGAAGTTCTTGCCACAGCAAGGGCTTCAGTCTGGACTGTGCTGGTGAGTGGGCTAGCTCCTCCAGCTGTATGTAGTTACAAAGGACAGAGGCCGGGCAGTGAGCCGTTGCCAGGAATACACACGCAAATCCACTCACGCAGTCATGGCACTAGGCCGGGCACGAGCACGTACCACAGCTCGGCCGTGCTGTGCGCTGCTCCTGCGTGTGCTTGCATGCATGTGTGTGCGCCCAGTTGGCAGTCACATGTGTGTGTGTGTGTGTGTGTGTGTGTGTGTGTGTGTGTGTGTGTGTGTGTGTGTGTGTGTGTGTGTGTGTGTGTGTGTGTGTGTGTGTGTGTGTGTGTGTGTGTGTGTGTGTGTGTGTGTGTGTGTGTGTGTGTGTGTGTGTGTGTGTGTGTGTGTGTGTGTGTGTGTGTGTGTGTGTGTGTGTGTGTGTGTGTGTGTGTGTGTGTGTGTGTGTGTGTGTGTGTGTGTGTGTGTGTGTGTGTGTGTGTGTGTGTGTGTGTGTGTGTGTGTGTGTGTGTGTGTGTGTGTGTGTGTGTGTGTGTGTGTGTGTGTGTGTGTGTGTGTGTGTGTGTGTGTGTGTGTGTGTGTGTGTGTGTGTGTGTGTGTGTGTGTGTGTGTGTGTGTGTGTGTGTGTGTGTGTGTGTGTGTGTGTGTGTGTGTGTGTGTGTGTGTGTGTGTGTGTGTGTGTGTGTGTGTGTGTGTGTGTGTGTGTGTGTGTGTGTGTGTGTGTGTGTGTGTGTGTGTGTGTGTGTGTGTGTGTGTGTGTGTGTGTGTGTGTGTGTGTGTGTGTGTGTGTGTGTGTGTGTGTGTGTGTGTGTGTGTGTGTGTGTGTGTGTGTGTGTGTGTGTGTGTGTGTGTGTGTGTGTGTGTGTGTGTGTGTGTGTGTGTGTGTGTGTGTGTGTGTGTGTGTGTGTGTGTGTGTGTGTGTGTGTGTGTGTGTGTGTGTGTGTGTGTGTGTGTGTGTGTGTGTGTGTGTGTGTGTGTGTGGTGTGTGTGTGTGTGTGTGTGTGTGTGTGTGTGTGTGTGTGTGTGTGTGTGTGTGTGTGTGTGTGTGTGTGTGTGTGCGCGCGTGCGCGTGTGCGTGTGTGCGCGCGCGCGCGCGCCCAGTTGGCATCAGAGCGCTGGACACGGATCGTGGTCCCCATAGTTCAGGCAGTCTCACAAAGGGAGACCCACATCAGGCGCATCCCAAATTGGCATTCTGCCGGGCGCCTATAAGCCAGGCATGTCCAGCACTCTGTACACCCCCCATGCCGGCCAACCTTAAGCGTCCACAGCAGCCTGCAAAAAGGTCGACGCCCACACCGGCATGTGACTTTACAGTCGACACCCACACAAGCTACGAGAGCTTCACCTGGTCATGCCGGGACCATGTGCAAACCTTCTATGGACTTGCACACATGCTCTGCAGGAGCCCCGAGGCGACGGCCAGCGCACAGCGCGCGCAGCACAGCGCCCGCGCAGCCCGTCCGTCTCCCCCACAGCACGCCTGCTCGTCAACCAGGGCCACGACGCCCACTTGACCGACGGCATGCGCACCCCCGGCAGCCCCATCTTTCGCATCATGCTGGGACTAGCGCTGCTGGCGGCCCCTGTGGCCACTGGCATCGCCGCGGCCCGCGCCGAGGCGGCCGCGCGCGGCCGCCAGGCTATCGTGAACCACCACTGCTACATGGTGTACAGAGGTGTGCTCGAGTAAGCTGAGTGCATCGCCGACACCGCCTGTGCATGCCGCCGGGGCGTGGCATAATGCATGACGCAGTCGGCATCCTCGTCAGCTGGCAATCCTTTTGTGCCGTAACGATTGTACCCATTGGGCGCCTGTAAATTTCCCAGCATTGGGTCTTGTTCCGGTGCTCTGTCGTATTTCTAGCATGCTTGCATATGGACCAGCTGCTTGAATTGCCGCGCAGCCTCGCCGCAAATGGCGAACACGCGTGCTGCTGTGCAGGGTGCGCGGCGGAGGCCGGCATGGCAGCCTCGGAGCTCCGATGGCCGTACGAGGGCGCCCTCCACGACGGCTTCCCCTTGGGCTTCGTACCTGTCGAAGAATGCGCATCCCCGCAGATCAACATCGCCGAGGTGTGCGGCGGCAGCCGCAACATCAGCAGCAGCACCGCCCAGTGCTGCTGCGCGCAGGAGATGCACGACTGCTCCATCCTGCCCTCGGACAGTGTGGACGCATGGCGCGCCCGCAGCGCGCGCGCCTGGGCCTGGGTCGAGGCCCTCCGCACCGCATTCGCGGCCACCGCCATCCCCTGCGCCATGGCCGCATGCATGCTACTCGCCACCGGCCCCCTCCTCGCACGAGTCTTCCCCCGCTGCAGTGCCATGCATGTAGATCATGCGGAGGACAAGGGGGGGTGCCACCAGTGGTGGGGGTGCGTTGCGGCGCGTGCGCGGATGTGCGGTGCCTCCGTGTGCGGGGGCGCGGTGCGTGCCGGCCATCGGCTGGCGGACGCCGCATGCACGCCGTGGCGAGTGTGGAGCAGGGACCAGCGGCAGGACGGCCTGCGGCTGCTGCTGGGGGCGGTGCTGCCGGTGACGCTCACCATCGCCGTGATCGTGTCTGCCGTCACGCTGCAGTTCCTCGCCGTTAGCTGCACACATCAGCGCTCGCTCTGCGAGCTCAACCGCATATCTTACAGTAAGTGGTACAGCAGACATCCAGCTGACGCGGGTGTGCTTCTGTGCTGCTGCTGCTGCTGCTGCCATGCATGCCATGATGCTGCGGAGCACATCTTCGTGCGCGTGCCGCTGCGTGGTCGACATGTCGACTGCCATGGTTGCACGCATGACCTGTCGAGCATGTGACGCGACTGCCGGCGCCGTTGGTCATGTCTGTCTCACCCACAGCACGCCTGCTGGTGGACCCAGACCAGTACGTTTGCTCCACCCCCGGCAAGCAGACCCCATCTGTTTGGTCTGGGGGCATCGTTGCTTTTGGGCAATTGGCTTCCTGTTTGGGCGTGTTTGTCTGCGCAACAGTCTTGTTGTTTTCACATTCAAGCAGTCTGACCTCGCTCTGCGTGTCTAAAGCATCGCATGGAAGTGCTATCCCTATGCGAGTCAGCGCTATTATATGCTCATCAGGATGTACTGCAGCTGTGGCTTGGCCTACCTTGGGGAACTTAGAGCTACGTAGCCATAGCCGCAATCACGTGCTCGGTCTGTGCAGCCTAAGCACATCTGGCTTGTGCAGGTTGCGGCGAGTTCTTCTACTTCTGTGAGCAGAGGGAGGTGCTTGCCGATAACCTCCTCATGCCGACGTCCTCGATGGCGTTTCTCTGCTGCGTGCTAGGCACGTGGTGCGTGGGTCCGTTCGTCAAGCGCTTGCACAGCGCACGCGGCACCATTCTTGCTCATAACAACCCAGGCGTGGCCGTCGGTGATGAGAGTGCGGTATGCTCTGCTCGCCTGAAGCTTGCCATTTCAGGGCGTGTGTGTGCAAGCGGCGCAGGAATGATGTCTGCTGGCGTCGTCTGTTGCATAGCGCCGCTTGTCATCTTGCTCTACGTATGTATTTACAAAGGACAGAGGCCGGGCATGCGACCGGTTCTCGGAATCCATCCTCGAACCTATTCACTCAATCATGGCCCTAGGCCGGGTACGAGCACACACACCGCAGCCCTACCGGCATGTATGTATGTGAATACTTTCTCCCCCGTGATCATTTTGCGCACGCGCTGACAGACTGGTCCATCGCTGGATGGTGGGGGCATGCGTATGTGTTGGGGCTGACGCAGCCTGCCTGGAGCATGAACGCGGCCAAGTAGGCAAGTAGACAAGTAATTTCAGTTTCGAAGGATAGCTCCGCTCGCGACCAATCGACCTCGGCTGCGCTGAGGGGACGTAGCCATGCGCCACATGCATCCTTCTGCGCACGTGGCTGAGCATGTTTTCTGTGACATGGCGCACAGTCCACTGTTTGGCCAAGAAAGAGAATGCGCCCACACGACATGGGGCCTGAGCATGCAGGAACCACCCGATGCACAGCAGGAACAGCAGGCACCTGCTCCACCTGAGCCTGAACCCACGGCAGCAGATGTAGCCGATCAAGTCAGCTCACCAGCTAGCTGCGGTGACGGGCCCCATTCCTCCACCGACGAGACCGTGCCAGCTCCCTGGAGCTCACGTAGCGTATGGTGGAGCACCGCCAGCGACCTGCGCAGACGGACCGCGGTCGTGGCGGCTTGCGTGCAGCTGCACTTGCGGCGGTGTGTGGCTGCGTGGCTGCCGCTAGGCGCCGCTGCGGCTGTGCTGGCGGTGGCGCTGCTGCTGAACGTGGTCACCACCGCGCGGGAGGCTTCGGTGACTGGGCCCTGCTACAAGGAGTACCGCGGTGCGTTTGCCTAGGCCTGCACGCCGCTTGAGTCGCAATTGCTCTTCAGTGAGGCGTGTACCGTGGTGGAAAGACAGCACTGCCATGGTGCACCTGGCTGACAACTATGGCTGATGTTTTCTGGCTGAAGTTGGCAAGAAGTTCAGTGACGAATCCTGTTGATCTGATGTTGGTGCTGACGCTGCCGCGGGGCAGTTATCACTTCAAGAGCGTTGGCTTGTACATCTCGCAGCTGTGCACCGTTCGACCAGCACCATCGCAGAAGCCTGTTTGGAATTTGTAGAGGCTCAGGCAAGCGGTCCCTGTTCTTGCCTTTTCTGAGAGCAGCACGCATGCCCACCAGCATGCCTGCCACCTGGCCGCTCTACGCTGCATTGCCACTGCTTTGGATTATCTTGGAGTAGGTCTGCATCGCACTCGAGCTCGCAGAGAGCATGCCAGTGGCCGCAGCAGACCCTAGCATCTGACCTGAGCACAGCTCACATGGCACTCCTGTCGTATAACCACTCGCAATTCTGTCAAACATTCAGAATCACCAATGCAAGTTTGGGCCGTCGTCCACGGCCACCGCTGCGTCGCACTCCAGCTGTACTTGCACATTTAAGGTACTGACGTTTCTAGGTTCTTGCCGCTAGGCTGATGTTGGGAGTTTGCTTCACACGCGGTGTCCGGATCATGTATGAGACTGCTGCAGTTGCTTTTGTTGCCCCGGGCGCGATCACCGTGGCGGTGATTCAGATACAACTCGGTGACTCCCTGCACGCATCCACCAGTGACAGGTCGACTTGCGTCATTTTCAGGGCTGCCATCGTGAAATCAGACCTGACAATTCGGAGTTGTTGCAAATGATTGGGGCTCGCCAGTGTTGGCATGCAAATGCGTACATCGCTACTGCTGTGGTGCAGGGTGTGTGGCGGGCATACATGACTACGACCCCTTGCACGCCGTCGCCTTGCACTGGCCGAACCAGGCCTCCCTACCCAAGACCCTCGCCTGGGGGGACATCGACCCCCACTACCTCCCGCCCGGCCCCCCCGAGGACGTGACCCGCGTCTGCAGAGACCAGCTGCTGCTCTGCGCGAGGAAAGGGAGATGGTTCCGGCGGTCCGTCCGGGCGGCCTGGAGGTGGCAGGCGTGGCTACAGGCGGTCGCGGCGGTGCTGTTGGGGCCGGGGGTGGCTGTGGCGTACATGCTGGGGGTGCGGACGTCGTTGCTGGGCACAGCGTTGTGGGTGATCGAGCACGATCTTTCACCCCTGTCGCAGCAGTTGCCGGCGTAGGCATGGCGGAGAGGGAGGGTGGTGTGAACGTGTTTGTTTGGGTACTATCCTACGCCGTGTGACGTCCGCGTTGGAAACATAAGTCCGTTTTGTTCTTTTTTGCTTGTGAAGTTAAAGCATGCAGTAGTGGATTTGCTAGCTAGCCGTATCCTTAGTGGATCTGATAGCTCTGGGAAATCGGGACCACATGCCGCTCTTCATGGCAGCTAGATCAGTCTCCGTCTTCCTCCACATGCATGCGAACGGAACGTGTACTCGATACTTTCGACACTGACCCTGTGTTTCTACTGTGATACTGCAATGCAAGGTGGTCTGGCTGGAATCGGTGGCTTATGTGCGATGGGCCATTAAGGTACGGGAGGCAGTGTGCCGTGTGAGCCTGCGAACGGGTATACCTGCAGCATGCATATGCCGATCGCTTTGGCAGACGAACCAGACTGCGCTTGTGGTCACAGCAGCGGGCCGTCTAGACCTGGTTCGAGGCCTCCGCGTGGACAAGCGCGTGTGCGCTGGCACCGCCTTGCATGTCGCCGTTCGGAGGGGAGGCTCCACAGTTGCACGGGCAGCAACCATGTTGAGCAAAAAGCGCCAACCCCGGAGGGTTCATTGTCAACTGATGAAGACGGGATGCCTATATAATACTAATTGAGTGGCAGCTACACACGCAACAACCCAACCCATTCAGGTGCACGAATGCATATGGTGATCCACTGGTGGAAGGGGAAGGATGCACAGACGTCCATGTTGCAAGGACGAAGCCGGAGAGACAAAGTCGGAGGGAGGCTGCACTGCAGGCATCATGTAGCGTACGCGGCCTTTCCTGAGTTGGCATGCCTGTCCTTCCGTGTCATGCATTGAGGTTGTACCAGTGCCGTGCGCACAGCATACCCCTTGAACGCTCACCCACTCCGGCACCGTGCCGCGCACACGCTGCTGTGCAGAGGCTGCCGAGACAACCTCGTCGATGCGATCCTAGGCCTCGCGCAGCAGCCGCAGTGCACCCGGGCGCCACCGCACTCGTCCAAGGCCGTGTTGTGCCCCTGGCCACCCTCCTCGTAGTTGTGACACCGTGGCCGCTGTGTTGGCAGGCAAAACGCATTTAAACCGAACCATGCAGCTGCAGCTGGGGATTGTTAAGGCATTAATTCCACAATCGGACTGAACCGAGTGAGCGTCCCAGCATGAGTAGTTACTGGTGTCAACTCGACGTGAACATGCATGTATGACAGATCACTGGCGAGTGAATATGCATGTGCGATGCACTGGCAAGTCGGTCAGCACATGCTAGCACTGAATATGATCAAACTCATCAGCTGTGCCACCTACACATGATGCGTGGCAAACAACTTTGCTTGGAAGTTGTAATGACATAGACGCAGCGGCTGCGGCGCTGTGCTGACAGAGCTCGGGCGATGTCGCAAATTACGCAGCTTCTGTTCTCACGCTGCGCCACACGTCGACGTCCTTCGCCGCGATCTCTCCGCTCCTCAGCACAGTGCATGCGACTTCGCGTACAATCGTCGCGACACCAAAAGACAGCTCAATCGAATCAGGTGTTGGTGAAGGTCCAGTCGCTTTGCATGACCATGCATTCCAGTAGCTCTCACAGCACAGTCACACTCCAGTGAGCTTCCTCCCGACCGGTAATCTACAGCCATTATGTTGCCAGGCCCCTTCTAGCCCTCAACTTGAAGCTACGTGGATAAAATCGCGCGAAGGCATGTAGCTGACGCTGAGATGCGCGTGAGATCCCGAGCTGGGACGCCTGCAGCTGCAGGCAACGATCCGGCTCCTGGTCATGGTGGCCCTGCCGAGACTCCGGGCAGAACGA
Organism: Ulva prolifera; assembly: GCA_023078555.1. Classification (NCBI taxonomy): domain Eukaryota; kingdom Viridiplantae; phylum Chlorophyta; class Ulvophyceae; order Ulvales; family Ulvaceae; genus Ulva; species Ulva prolifera. The sequence goes on from CM041196.1 coordinate 6,511,150, forward strand.
CGCAAAGAAGTTTGAAGATGCATCACTTTGTTTTGATCGGGCTGGCCGCTGTCTGTGCCAGTGTCTGCTTTTCAATCTCCGCTGCATCGTTGAGAGGTGTAGCATATCATCGGGCCGCAGAGTGCAGCCCCTTTTACATTTCAGGTGTGATACAGTACCATGCGTCTGAAGCTGTGTATGAAGTCTACACATGTTACCGAGGGTCGGGGAGCCATGCGGTCGTGAAAGTGCTTCCGATCTCTGTACAGTAATTCAATTGCTCGGTTCCACTTCCGCCACCACTGAGTGTCCCAGCTCACACAATTACCGTTTTTCACAGCGAAGTTGGGACCATTCATACAATTGCGGCAGATGTAAAAGAATCGCTGGCGTCCGGGCATGCTTGATGCCATACCGAAGCAGATGTCCTCTCCGCAGTTGATCAGCAAGTTTCCGCGATGAAGTCACGACACGCTGCAAATCATATTCCTGACCATCATCCGCAGTCATGTTTGTCCACTACGGGAAGTCGCCGGATCCTCGTTTGCGTTGTCCAGGACCACATCTGCATTCACACACCTGAGGTCGGGGCGTCGGGTCGGGGCAGGGCAGGTGCAGCGAGCATCAAGTCGACGACAGAGCTAGGGACATCCATTGGATTCCAATTGTTTGTTGCACTGGACCTGTCGTGGTCACAGTCCCAGAACTCTCGCGCGTGACTTGTCTTGTGGGCAGTAACAGTTGTCCAGTGTGCAAGCATCGTTCACAGAGCCGCCTGAAGTATGTGCAGCTAGGCTACGTCATGAAAATGCTTGTTATCTACAGACTGTTATGAGATAGTCTGGCAAACATACTCTGTCGAGATGAATGTGCGTGAGCCTGGACATCTTTGCTTAGTGTCCGATGTACCAACCCACAGGACTGCTGCTGTGATGATGCCAATCTCGGCGGTAATTCGCGCTCCAATGATGTGGTAAACGATCACTCGCGAAGGCATCTTCGGCATCAGAGAGATGAACAACTATGCCAGTGAGCTAGATAGGAAAAGGAAGACACAGGTCATGACTCATGAGCGCTGCATTTGGCAGCTGGTGACCTCAGCGACCAGGCATCCTGAGCTCCCTTGCATCGGCACACATGCTTTCGGTAAGAACATGTTCTCTCTGCAAGTCCACACTCCGCCGTAAAGTGCTCAACCACAGCAATGAGGCCATGGCAAAGCCACTGGAGCAGTTCTGCATGCTTGTGATCAGCACATGTAATATACACAACAGCAGTCAGTCATGCTCTATTTGCATCATCTTGTAGCATTGCAAGGCGCAAGTAGCAGTAGCAGTTGTGGTATGGCATGAGTACAACACGTTACACAGATGCAGAAACCCCTCCTGTCCGCAGGAAGAATTTGGACTAATCATTTTGAATGGAAGTATGATAAGGGGAACCGATGGCAGTGCTACTACTTGGACCGCAGGAAGACAGCTCAGTACCGGGCGGCCAGCGTCTGCATCTTTGCGGCATTTGCGGCGCTGCCGCTGGCGCTGGCAGTTTGCAGATGGCAATACCTGTTGAGTGGCACCCGCCAGACTCCGGGCCACGGAGGCCAGGTGAACGCGATGAATACCTTCTCAGGCTGTCCAGACGGTAGTGAGCTAGAAGGTAGTGAGTTGGCAGATCTGGAGGTACTGCTGCCGTCTCTGCATGTATTCATGGTGACAAGCAAATGCGTAACACAACAATGCACGCTGCTCAATGAATGATGTGTGTCAGCATGTGGTGCCGCCGGCAGAGCGCGTGGCACCCGGACACACAGCTGTGTGAACACTGAAGTATCTCCGTGCTCCAAATCTATCACATGCGAACAACACGTCAATGCGGGCCCCAGCGTGAGTTCCCGTGTGGTGCATCGCCAACAACCATGTCTTCGCTGGGTGACCCAGCCTTGCCGCACCTGCTTCAATACCATCGCGAGCACATCGGCTAGCTAGCAATCGCAGAGATGCAGAGGAACGGCACGTGCTGTCATGTCGCCCGTTGTTGCACATATTGCTGCGCTCCTGCTTGTGTGAGTAGGCCTACATGCACATACAGCTTCCCTGCAGGCGCCACAAGCTGCGGGTCAGCGCACAGCGCGCACAGCACAGCGCTCACGCAGCCCGTCCGCCTCCCCCACAGCACGCCTGCTGGCCGGCCAAGGCCGCGACCCTCGCCCGGTGCTGGGACTGCAGTCGCTGCGGAGCCACCGCATACGGATCGCGCTGGCCGTAGCGCTGCTGGCGTTCCCTGTAGCCACGAGCATCGCCGCAGCGCGCACCGAGGCGGCCGTACGAGGCGCCCAGGCTGCTGTGAACCACAACTGCTACGTGGAGTACAGAGGTGTGCTTCTGCGAGCTGCACCAGTCGGCGGGCTTGGGCATCGGTCCGTTGTGATACGATAGTATATTGTGACAGCCCGGCATGTCTACATCACTTCACCAATTCGCACAAGTTCGATAGAGCAGCCGGTGTGATGTCGGGGCCCGTGTACGATACTTTTTGGCGCGGCAAGGTGATCCAGCTCGCAGCCTGACATCGAAGCAATTCTGATTAGTATTCAGTGATTACCCCAGCGTGAATCCAAGGCCTGAAACTGCCCCCCACCCGGCGAGGACTCTTGCCGAGGAGCACAGAATTCCCACATGTCGTCAGAGATATGTGCAGGGTGTGCAGCCAAGGCAAAATTGAGCGCCGCGGACCTGCAGTGGCCGTCTGAGATGTCCCTCGCCGGCGTCTTCCCCCTGGGCTTCCAGCCCCCTGCACACTGCTCGACTCTGGTGCCAACCGCCTTTGACCTCCGCTCGTGTGACACCGCCAGCGCCCCCAGCTGCTGCTGCTCACAGGTTATGCTCGACTGCGCCATCCGGCCCTCAGAGAATGTGTACGCGTGGCGGGACGGCCGCGCGCACGCGCTTGCCTGGGCTCAAGTCCTCTGGGCAGTGGCTGCGGCGGCCGCGGTGCCCTGCGCCGTGGCCGCCGGGGTGCTCCTCGCTCCCGGCCTTGTGGCCAAGGCGCTGCACTGCGCCTACCGGGCGGTGGCGGTGGCCACTGCGCCGCTGCGGCGCTACAGCGAGGAGCAGCAGCGGGACGGCGCGCAGCTGCTGCTGGGCGTCGTGCTGCCGCTCGCGCTGCTGCTCGCGGTGGCTGTGTCTGCACTTGCGTTGCAGTGGGCCGCACATCACCGCTTACAGGTGTGGCAGCGGTGCGTCGACAAGGACCGGCATGCGGGCGGCCGGGGTGCGGGTATGCTTCATCGCTGCTCTTCTGTGTACTTGCGCTGCTGCGCATGCTGCCGTATGCGGCGAATATCCGTCAACGTTCATATGCTCTTCTGCTGCTGCTCGCACATGCATGAGCGCAGTGGCCACACACCTCATGTTTCCCGAATGACCCTCAGCCGGGCGTAGCTGCTGCCAGTGCCTGTTCTCAGGCCCGGTGGATGCTTCACCAATGCGTCCCCAGCACTGCTTTGATCGATCAGTGGGGCATTGTATCCTTGTGCGCGCAGACGCATGATACACTGCCGTTCGATGCACACCACGCTTCGTGATCGCCTGATTTTCGATGCTGCAAATACAGGCGTGCAGACCCTCGTCGAGCTGAAAGATGCCGAAGTCTGGTGCCACTCGATGGTGCACGCATGAACGGCACGGCCAGTCGTCTCCCTTGGCCGGGCTCGTGTCCTTGTGTGCGGCAACCGGCATCATGATACGTGAGTATACACGGGCGCTGTCGACTCCACAGTGTGGAGGAGGTCGTAAGTGATGTGTAATTGCGAATTTCTGTGCAGGCTGCAGTGTTATGACCTTTGGAAGTGATCTAGAGCGGCATACAGCAAACTTCCTCATGACGGCAGCGTTCTTCATCGCAATCCCGTGCTGTGCTGTGGCCACGTGGTGCGCAGACCCGTTTGTGAAGCGCCTCCGCGGAGCCGCTGCCGCCATCCTTGCCCAAGACGCCGGCGGCACGGATATCCCCATCGATGCATCGAGTGCCACCGTGGATCAGCCGGTGTGCTTTCCTTGCTCCAGGCATCGCTGGAAGTACTGCACGAGGTGGCCGCACATGCATGCATACACACTGGCCAAGCGTGGACACATGCTGGGGGGGGAAGGGGCACATCCAGGAAGGGATCACTGCACGATCCAGGTGTCCATGCAGCACATCATGCTATCATGCATGGACCCCTGCAGTTTGCAGCAGTATGGCCCAAGCGCCCTGGCAATATGGCAAGCAGGGTAGCGGTTTCTCAAGACACTGCGAACGGTGTGAGAACACACAAATTGGAGGTTCATCTTTGCCCGAGTATCAATGTTCTCATTTATGTGTATGTATGCATATATGCAAGCGCTGGCGGGATGCATGCTGATTGGGAGTTCGAACTGCTGTTGAAAAGGAAGCACTTGAGCATCGACTGCACCGCATTGGTTACACCGTTGTAGCTGCCCTGTCAGTCATTTGATTGTGCGCTTTGGTCAATGCCCGGCTGC